>CM028359.1:36919977-37617892 GCA_016618105.1 Dendrobium huoshanense | reverse complement strand
GCTAGAAGAAGAAAACCTAAAGGATAAAGTCTAGAATAATCTAAAGCAAATTTGCTTAGTGCCTCACCTCAACAGTGATACCAAATAAGATGATGATATCTCCACAACCTTTAAACCCCTAATCATAGGGAAAATAAAAAGTTAACTATCATCCATCCCTTTTGATTATATAATTAATCATGCAAATAAGGCGTTGTGTTCAAGCAAATAAATTATTAAGAAATAAGAAGAATTCCTTTTTTAGCCCAAAGGTGTTATGAAATTGTAAGAGGAAGGGGACCCAAGACCCAGTTACATATCTAAGAAATTGCAAAAAGTATTAGTTTTGAATATAAGGATATCTAAAGAGTAAATATCTAAAAATATTATCAAAATAGTACCAATGTTGGTAGCGTAATCCAAAGCATTAACTACCTCATCAATTACAAACATAGGAATGTTAAAGACTTTCTAAGTTCCTCCTAAGAGAGGTCTCAATGAACGTGGATCCCTTTTCTATGAATCAAAAGTGATATTGCATCATACTACTCATGAAATAGAATGCAAAGATGATTGGGATTATGGGGATATGTTGATAATCATTCCTATATATCCTCCACCCATTATGAGAAAGCTCATGGAGAGAAATATCTTTTTCGTGAAAACAAATAAATGTGCTCATTATTTCAAAAAACTCTAGCATAAAAGGCATGCATAAAGGCCTATTAGTAATGGTTTATCTATAACATGGGGTCTTGGATGTGCTTGAGATTCATGTCTCGAACAAGCAACATCCCACCAATATCTTGAGTACCCAGGATATCCATGTCTCATGTACGTAACCTCCTACAGCATTATAGATAAGGAGGAAGGATTAGTACATTTTGAAAATCAAGATGAAGATCTAATAGTAAATCTAAAAAAGGCTCCAAAAGAGCTTGAAGAAGGCGGCCAAGCTAATGTGGATGAATTCAAAGAGATAAATTTGGGTACTAAAGAAGACTCAAAGCCAACCTTTATTAGTGTGAATCTTCCACTGATAAAGTTGAAGAGCTAAAAAAGTTGCTTTTTGAGTACAAAGACTATTTCGCGTGGAACTATGCCAAAATACCTAATTTATCACTATAGGTGGCAATGCATAAGCTCTCTAACAATGCCAAAATATAACCTGTTAAATAAGCACCTAGGTGAATGCGATTTGAGATCAAAGAATAAGTCGTAGCCAAAAGTAAAAGCTAGCTTTATCCGGGAAGAACAATATGCCAAGTGGATTTCCAACATTGTCCTAGTAAAGAATAAAAATGTTCAAATTTGCATATCCATTGATTATCGGGACCTGAATAAGGCATGTCTGAAGGATGATTTTCCACTTTTTAATGTAGAACTTATGGTCTATAATATATTAAATCATTATATATTTTCATTTATGGATGGATCATCGAGTTATCATCATATTAAAATGGACACAGATGACAAAAAAACACTTCCTTTCAAACTCCTATCGGCATATATTATTACAAGGTTACGTCGTTTAGATTAAAAAATGTCAGGCCACCTACCAAAGAATAATGACCCACATCTATGATGATCTTATTCAAAAAACATCTAGCATGTTATGTTGATGATCTAGTTCTAAAAACTAGAATTCAGCACAAATATGTAAACCATCTCAAAATTGCATACAAAAAGATTGACAAATTTAATTTAAAAATTAATCTGCTTAAATGCTATTTTAGTGTGTCATCTGAAAAATTTCTCAGATTTATTGTACATCATAGGGAAATTGAGACTGATCCTAATAAAATCCAAGCAATAATGGAAATTCTACATTCAAAAACTCTAAGATAACTTCTTTCATTACAAAAAAGATTAGCATACATCCAAAGATTTATAACTAACCTTTTGGGTATATGTCAAACCTACACATAGTTGATGATGAAAAACACTTCCTTCATGTAGGATGATGCTTGTTTGGAGGTATTTAATAGCATAAAGTAATATTTATTGAATCCTTTAATTATGGCTGCTCCTATTCCGGGTAAACCCCTAGTCTTACATACAACCGCTTTGTAGGAATTGTTCAGAGCATTGCTGGCACAAGATAATGCCAAACAAAAAGAAAATACTCTTTATTATATTAATTATCGACTAATAAGGGATAAATCAAAGTATTTACCAATTAAAAAGTAGTGTTTACCAATAATTTTTGTTATGCAAAAGTTACAACACTATATGTTATCCCATAAGATAATATTGATATCTAAGGTGATTCGGTTAAAATTTTTAATGTCTAGACCCACACTCATGGGTCATCTAGCTAGATGGATCATTTTATTAAAGTAATTTGATATAACCTACATGTGATAAATGGCTGCAAAAGGATAAGTGCTAGTAGATTTTCTAGCTACCCAAACTTTACTTATAGGCTTTCCACTTAGCTATTATAGACCTCTGAAAGGGATTAGCTACAACAGAGTTTAAAGGGTGTACAATTGCACCACCCCGAGGGATAGAAATGATCATAGGTCTCTACAATCTTCATAAGCGAGCCAATGGGAGGGCAGATTAGATCCTACATATGATAAACCATTAAGGATAATGTTCTCTCTAGCGCACCCCAATAGATTATAATATGCATGACCTGATCAGTGTCACAGAGTTTCCCCCATTTGATATATTAGCTCAAGTGGGGTTTATTTATTATGGAATTCTATTTCCCATGGGCGTAAGCCCTAGTGGTTAATTACATCTCAAGATGGAGCCCGAGAATACTCTTGATTAAGGATCCAATATTATTCTTCTCAAAAAGGGGGATTGGTACATAAAGGGTGACTAGGAAATCCTACTCAAAGGGAAAGAAAGGATTCAAATGGTTTAGTGAACATACACTATTCACACTAACATTCGAAGGGACTAAGACACTGAGAAGAAAGAAAATCATACACTAAAAGCATACAGAGGGAAAGGATGGAAGTGGCATCATTCATGTGATGTTGATATATAAGATTTATAATCCCTGAAGAAAAGTAGACTTACCCATCGATGAGGCGTACTATGAAATAATGAATGTAGTAGCCTTGAAACCTAGATCTAAGGTGGGTTTGGTGTTTTACACAATATTAACACCCGTATCCTAACTAATGCACCTAGGCTTATATCCTGCCTAAAAAGGAAAGCGAGCTAACCACCTAAGCACATAAAATGTATGTTGTCCAGTCTTTATGAAAGATGGGTAGGTAGTTTAGTCTTTTAGAAGTAAGGCCGAAGTCTAGAGAGTTTCCTAATTGACCTTAGGCTTATGTTGGGTGAATGCTCCTAGAGCTGATACAATTAAAGTTTTAATTGAATTGATTTCTAATACAATGCATGCTAATTAAAAGGCTCCAAATCATGAATGCTTAGAAGCTTAAAAATATGCTTATAAAAAATAATTTTTAGAGAAAATTGGGCTTCGCCAGGTCTGGCATCTCATTCTTATATGCCAGATTATCTGGACTTTACCAACATGTAGAGAAGTGTCTTATTAGAAGGAGAGAGAAGAATACAATGACATGCATGAGATCATGGACAATTCTGGCTATTGCCTAGGTTATTAAGTT
Organism: Dendrobium huoshanense; assembly: GCA_016618105.1. NCBI lineage: Eukaryota > Viridiplantae > Streptophyta > Magnoliopsida > Asparagales > Orchidaceae > Dendrobium > Dendrobium huoshanense. The sequence goes on along the minus strand of CM028359.1, from coordinate 37,614,314 downwards.
TATATATTATTTAAATCCTAAAAATTTGAATATTAATTATGAGTAAAAAAAGTTATTTTATTGTAAAGACTCTAGCGAAAATCAAACCATACAAATGCAAGAAATAACCTTAGAAAAGTATGTAATTTCTAATACACACACAAAATAAACACATCAATTTAAATAACCAACACAGTAAAGTAAAATCTAAAGTCTATGGCAAGTGTTGTATAAGTACAACCCAAGGTCTACAAAAAAAATAATGGTGGTCATGCCCCACCAACAATAACCTGGATTCTAATCCTACTAAATGACGCAAATCTTAAAAGCCAGACATTTCTTCTTCAAGCCTTCATCTTCATGTGGATCGTACTTCTCTAAATCAAATCCCTTTGGTTTGTTTCTTTCGGGCTCTGTATAGTTCATCCTTAAAATGGGTACCTAATGAATAAGAAATTCCCTATGAATGGCCTTTCTTTTTCACTTTGGGTACTAAGTATTTGAAATGCCTCGCTTTTAAAAACTTTCATAAGTAGATAATAATTACATATAATTACATTTAAAAAAGAAAATATAGACTCAAACTCCTGCATAGTTATCCTAAGCATCAAAAGAAAGTCCCATGTAGTTTATATATAATAACCCAAATAATTAATAAATTATGTAGAAAAGGAAACACACTTGGCCACGCTCTTTTAATTTTAAAAGGAACTAAGCAGTCTATAGAGCATCTGTAGAAAATAACATTAGTTTTAAATATTTAATTATTTTTCCCCATTTATTATAGTGCTACATGAGGGTGGCCACCTATATTAGGTAATTAATTCAAGTTGCATATAGTTAGAGTTTGTTGGAGGCCAAAAGGGGAAATTTATATTAAAATTTAAATATTAATGGATTGAGATCCATTTTTAATTAATTTAGTTTGTTAATCTATTTTAATTCTTAGGGTAGTAATAATTGATGTTCTAGTTGCATTAGCAAATTTTAGAAGGTCTAGGGTCCTCCTATACGCTAAACTAAGTGGGTCCAAAAGGTCACTATTAGAAATGAGCTAGGTTTGGGGATTCTAGAATTTTAATTAAATATTAGGCCTTAAGAGGAGTAGTTAGACTTTGAGTTTGTTGGATTTGAAGTTTTATAGGCAAAGTTATGAATTTTAGAAGTTTAAAGTAATTATTAAATTATTAAAATTATTTAATAAGGGGTATTTTAGGAGTTTTAATCCAAATAAACTCCAAACTGATTGGAATCATCTCCAAAGATCCAAAATGACATAAGAGGTGCTTCTAAATGTTTGGGGAAATTTTGGAATTTTTAATAATTTTTAAATATTTAATTAAGGCAAAAATGTAATTTTTAATTAGAGTTAAATTGAGGTTCAGATTGAAGTCCAATTAAAAGGCCCTAATTATATAAGGTTAAGGGTTAAATTCTAAAGAGTTTGAGATTTTGTTGATAATTTTATTAAATGAAATGAATTTATTATAATTTTCTAGAGTTATTGGGGCCTAATTAACGAGTTGAATATGGGTTTCTTAATTAAGGTGTCTAAGGGATCCTAAAAGTTCCTATAAATTTTTGGGAGGTTTAAGATGTTACTAAGTTTAATTTTTGAAAGTTTCATATCAACAGGGAATTTATCCTAGCTCCTTGAATTTTTCTAAGTTTGTTAGACTAGTCATTAATTATTATATTTATGATGTCACTACATTAAATGGGTTTAAAGTAAGTTTTGTACTAACCCTTGGAATAACATGCAAAGAATGCATAAAGAAAGTAAACAAACTAAACCTAAGATCTATGAGGGCCTAAGCTAAGTACTTGTGCATCTTACACAAATAAAAGGCGGCAAAAAGATGACTAAGCGTGCTTAATTAATGGTCTAATTAGTGTATGATTGAAACCCAATCATCCACTAATCCACCTCCCCATGAATGTTATTCATATGCATGATCTAAGTTTGAAATTTCATGTAATGGATCTTCCCAAAATTAGGGATTTAATCGTATAGGTAATTTTAAAATAATTCAAAATACTCGTATTTATCAATGCACGAATACATAAGTTTCAAAGTAATATGATTCAAAATAATTCAATATTCATACTCATGGGATATCCACTGGTCACTCGGGTGACATTCGAAAAGATTTAAAAATAATTTTTAATTTTAAAATAATTAACTTATTATTTATTGAAATAATAGTAAAATAATGAGAAAATTAAAATAACATGTAAATAATCTAGAAAAATAAAATTTTTTGTCCATGAAAATATTTTTAAATTAACATTCATAATTTTCTAAAAAATATGATGTATTACACGTCAAAATACGATTTAAAAAGAATTAGTTACAAATTTTTGAAGTTTAATGGTAATTAAAGGATTTTAAAAAATTTAAGGTAATCAATGTTCAAAAATAGTGTAAATAATATTAAACTAATTATTTAAGCCTTTGAAATTTAGGATAATTTAATAAAGAAATAAATTTTTACTAGTTTAGAGAATAATTATATTTTAAATTAATTAATTATTAATTAAATGATTTAGGTAGTTAATAAGTTAAAAGAAATTAAAATATGAAATTAATTATTAATTTAAATTAAATAATAAAAATAAAGTTTTTGAATTTAAAATAAATAAACATATTTTATAAATAAAAATAATAATAATGATAATAAGATAATAATAATTATTATTATTATAATAATATAATAAAAGTAATTTAAATAGTAATAATAATAATAATAATTTAAAATTTAATTTTTTATTTAAATAAAAATAAAATATTATTTTTTAAAATAATAATTATTAACATTAATAAATCATACTTAAATAGTAAATATATTAAATAATTACTCAAAATATCTAAATATTAATTTAAATATTAAATTAAAATATAACTAAACATATTTCAGAAATTATAATTAAAAATATCATTTTAAAATAGAATTTTAAATTAATAAAATGGATATTCTCAATTATTTATAATTATCTATTTAATATAGTAATAAATTAGTAATTAATATAATTTCATATATAATTAATATTTTAAACTAATATTAATTTTAAATTAAAGAATAATACGGTAATGATTACGCGGGGCAATGATTACGCAGTACCGAGGTAATGATTACGCGGCGGTGCAATCCTTGATTGCGCCGCCTGCAATTATTGGGTTATCAAGACTATAGATCTGCAATTTCACTTGGCCATATAGGCAGACTCCCGTGGACATCTGATCCTCCGCTAAAATAGATCAACATCTTAGATCTAGTTGGACAAAGAGATTGTGCTTGGGATCAGATCCGTGGTCGGATGAGCTCCGCAGAATGACGTATTCAACCGTTGATTGCATGATCAATGGTACGGATCTTTCGTAACATTTGGGTTACATAAATTGAACCTTAGAATATTATTTCACTTTGTTTTCCTTATCCAATCAACCAAATTTCATGAAAATTTGAAGAGAATTCATAGGGGACCAAAATCACGATCTAAAATGCGCTATAAAAATCTATTTAACTCTAGATGTCCTAAGCTAGGGTTTGTGATTTCATCTTAGTTTATGGAGGGTTTGACCTGTTTAATGGCTTGTTGCACTTATAAATTGTCCACACTCCTATTTGTTGAAGAAACTGTGTTTTTAAAAGCAATTGATTAACGTGAAATCATCTTGGAATGCTTTAAGCCTCAGGTTGCCCGAAACTTACCTTCGACGGATTTAGGTTGAGAAAGGTGAAGGAAGTTTAGGGGAGCTCACTCACGAGAGTTCTCAGGTTAGGAGGCTCTAGGGTGAAAATAAAAAACCAAGTGAGGCTCTAATGAACCCTAAAATCTCTATTTAATGGCCCAAACTTTTGATCAATAGTTGGGATTGCTCGTAGGGCTAATTATGAGGGAAAAACACCTCCCTTGGTCGTAGAGTGCTCTCGGGAGCAATAGGAATGAATTTGAATGCATTAAAGGGCATTAATTGGACTTAAATAGGTCAAATTGACCTAATGGTAAGTTAGGATGACCAAGTCAAGGGTTGACTTGGTCAAACTGGTCAAATAAGTCCAAGGGATAGGAATTTGAGCCAAGGATCAGGTTTGGATTTAAATTGAATTTAATTTGATCTAATAGGGTTAATTGGGTCAACCTAAGTTGACATGGTCAACCAAGTTGACCTACGGCATAACTCTGAGCCCAATGGGTTGGGTCTGACTCAATGGGTTTGGTGGAGGTGAGAATTGAGCTTGAGATGCTCTAGATTTGATTTGAAATCAAGTGGAAGGGTATGAGTCAATTTAGGTCAACCTGGGTTGACCTGGTATGGGCTTAACAGACTTAGATTGACCCACTAAATACAATAAAGGTGGTATTAGGGCCTGGCTTGATTAATTTGACCAAGTCGATCTCTTTTACCAAGGATCTAGAAAAAAACAAGGTCAACAAACAGACCCCCAATAGGAGTGGCGAATAAACTAGTGAACCGCTCGTGTTGGCGTTGACTAACTATGACAAATAAGGAAAAGTAAAGTACCAAGAAAAGGATATCAAAATGTGAAATAAAGTAAGTGAGTGATCATCTCATTGCCGTACCCTTTAGCAAGGGTAGAGCTGAGGAAAGAACAAAAAGAAAAGTAGTAAAATTTTAGCTTACAAGTGGAAGATCACCAAAAGGTGAACAAGTAAGGGGGATTCTCTCCATGCCTTACCCAATAATAAGGGCAGAGCTGAGGTGAGGAAAAAAAGAAAAATAGTAAAGCAAAATAACTACCTACCTAACCATATCGAATCTGCAAGGTAAAAGGTGAAATGGGTGTTGCATATCTATTTTCAGAAATATAATTTTTATGATAGCAAATACTTCTATTTGTCTACGACTGCCTTGCCTACAAATATTTCAGGTCCACATGATCAAGACTATAATTTGAACCAGCTCAAGATTGGATAGACTAGGTCTGAGTCAGCTTGTAAACTTTTTTCTTTCTTGAGTCTATTTGTAATAAATGTAGTTCCTGATGCTAAGTAACATTGCACACACATACTTGAGGGAATTTTTTTTGTCTGATTTAGAGTTCTCTGTTTTGAGGACATCGTCCAGGATGATCCAAATATCATCCTAGATGATCAATTAAAAATAAAAATCCTAATTAGGGCATCCTTGTTAAGGTAGCCATCATTAAGCCCATCGTCCTGGATGATATTTGTATCGTCCAGGACGATATGCTTAAATAAAAAAGAATCAGCCGCCAGATCTATTTAGGAGTTATTTATTTTTTGACATCGTCCCGGACATCATCCTAGATAATGCACATGATTATACCTAAATTAATCTGGTAATTAAGGAAAACAATTATGGCATGATTGAGATGATCACATTATCTTGGACAATCACAGGATCATCCGGGACGATCAGTTTAAAATACCTTAGTTGCTCCTGGATGATCAACACAAGATAGCTTATATTCAGGGCGATGTCATGGATGATTTTCATGAATTTGAACTAATCATACAGGACGATCGTGAGATGAACCTGGATGATCAAGCCATTTTTTTACCATCCAGACAAGCATTCAGTGCGATTGTCTGGATGATATTCACCGATTTGTACTAATTATACAGGACGGTTTTCTATCAGCCTGGATGATATGAATAAAATTCATCTATGAGAGTTTGTTAGGGATGTTAAGCCCTATAGAACTGGCCCAAGCTAACTAAGAGGGGGGGGGGGTGAATTGGTATTTTAAAATTTCTTTTCAACAAAAGTAATAAGATCACAAACCAAAACCAAATCACACCACATGACAAAAATAATGCGGAAATTTAAAGTGAGGAAGCAAGAAAACAATAACACAGAAATTTATAATGGTTCAGTAAACTTGACCTACGTCCACTCCTTGGAGGCACCCTCCAAGTATTGCACTACAAAACGTGTCTCTCCTTTAGCCCCCACGGCTAGGTGGAGAAGCCCTCACAAAGAAGTCCTTTTGCCATTCCGATAACGCAGAGAACCCATCTCCTTTTGCTTCCTCCTGAAGCTGGCAGAGAACCTCAATCCAGTGCTGAAAATCTTACCTCTACCGACCCTTCCACGGACAAGAAACTCTAGACGAAGAAGAAGCAGAGTGATCCTTGAAGCACCTTTGTGAATCTCCTCACAAGCTCCCCCTCACAAGATCCTCTCTCTCTCCCTCTCTCTTTCTCTCCTCAAGGCCTTCTCAGGTTAAGGCAGCAGCAAAAGATTGTTCAAAATGTTGAACAAGAGCTCTTAAATAGAAGAGCTTCAAAGGAGCTCATTAATTACAAGTTGCCGATAATATCGTCCAGGCCGATATGGACATCGGACTGGCCGATCAGTACAAATCTCAGAAGATCGGCCAGAGCATCGCTCTGAATGCAAACTGGAAGATTTAAAATTGGCTTGATCGTCCAGGATGATCTCACGATCGTCCCGGCCGATCAGTTCAAATCAGCGAAAAATCGTCCAGAGCATTTCCTTGAATTCGAGCTGGTTGATATTTATCATCCAGAAGTAACTAAGGTTTTTAAATAGATCGTCCTGGCCGATCTTGCAATCGTCCAGGACGATATGATCGTATCAATCATCCTTAATTACTCCCTTGATTTCCTGATCAATTAAGACATAATTTGTGAATATCGTCCAGGACGATCAATGATCGTCCTGACCGATTATTAAAAAATACATAATACCTTAATTGTCTATGGCGGCAACTTATTTCTGTTTTGAGCTTATCGTTCTGGACGATGGCCTATACACGTATCGTCCAGGACGATCTATTAATGACGGCTGCCTTAATTAAGAATCCTTATTTAGATTTCTATTTTAAGCCCGATCGTCCAGGACGATGTAAATATCGTCCTGGCCGATATGAGACCAAATACTGTCCAATGAATTGACAAGTTTCTGAAGTGCTTTTTCTATCCACCTTGCATCCTGCAAAATCAGAGTCAGAAAAACCAACAATCTCAAACGAAGTGCTGTGTCTAGGGTACTAAATCCCTAAGCCTTGGGTCCCCAAAAGGTATCTAAAAATTCTCTTAACAGTAGTCAGGTGGGACTCCTTAGGGTCTGCTTGAAATCTAGCACAAAGGTAAACACTAAACATAATATCAAGTCGGCTCACAGTCAAGTACAGTAAAGATCCAATCATGCCTCTATACTTCTTCTGATCAACAGAATTACCACTTGGGTCCTTATCCAATGGAGCACTAGAAGTCATGGGAGTGTTAATTGGCTTAGCTTTGTCCATCTCATACTTCTTCAAAATGTCATTTATGTATTTTGTTTGATTTAAAAAGGTTCCATCCTCCAATTGTTTTATGCTAAACCCCAAAAAGTAGGACAACTCTCCCATCAAACTCATCTCAAACTCTCTACTCATTATTTTTAAAAAATCATCACACAATTTTTTATTAGAAGATCCAAAGAGTATATCATCAACATAAATATGAACAATGAGTAAATCATCTCCAACTCTCATAAGAAAAAGGGTGGTGTCTACACTCCCCTTGACAAATTCCCTCTCTAGTAAGAATGTGCTAAGCCTCTCATACCAAGCTCTTGGTGCCTGCATTAACCCATACAAAGCCTTTTTTAATTTAAAAATATGATTTGAAAATTGGTAACTCTCAAAACCTGGGGTTGCTCTACAAACACATCTTTTTTTATTTCCCCATTTAAAAAGGCACTCTTGACAACCATTTCAAAAAGCTTAAATCTTTTATAACAGGTAAAGGCTAATAGCACTCTAATGGCTTCCAATCTAGCTATAGTGGCAAAAGTCTCCTCAAAGTCTATCCCTTCTATTTTGTTATACCCCTTAGCCCCCAATCTTGCTTTAATCCTAATCACCACTCCTGAATCATTTACCTTATTTTTAAAGACACACTTTGTCCCAACTACACTTTGTCCCTTAGGTCTTTCTACAAGCTCCCAAACATCATTCCTTACATATTGATTCAATTCTTCTTGCATTGCTAAAATCCAAAACTCATCAATAAGGGCTTGGTTAATGGTGGTGGGTTCAATCATTGAGATAAAGGCAGAGTGGTTCACCTCCTTCCTAAGTCCATGTCTAGTTTTAACTCTACTAGAAGGGTCTCCTAAGATCAAATCCTTGGGGTGACTTGTAGAGTATCTCCAATCTCTAGGCAAAATGTGAAAAGGTCCAACCCTTTCATCCAAATCAATATTTTCTACTCCTTGGGTGACTTCTCATACTTCTTCATTACTTTGGTGTTCTACCCCCTTCCCCAAATTTTCTACTCCACTAGTAATCTCTCCACCTCATCATCATTCTCAACTCCATATTTCTTAGGATCAGACTCATCAAGTACTACATGGGTTGTCTCTTCCACTATTAAAGTTCTCTTGTTAAACACCCTAAAAGACTTCCCAACACTAGAATATCCCAAGAATACTCCTTCATCAGATTTAGGATCAAATTTTCCCAAGTGAGACTTCCCATTGTTGTGAATAAAAATCTTACAACCAAAGACATGAAGGTGGGAAAGAATGGGTGTCCTACCCTTATGGATCTCATAGGGTGTCTAATCTAATTTGGCTCTAACATTCACCCTATTCAACACATAACAAGCTGTGTTAACCGCTTCAGCCCAAAAGTATTTTGGAAGTGAATACTCAGCAAGTATGTCTCTAGCGGCTTCCACCAAGGTCTGGTTCTTTCTTTCAGCTACCCCATTCTGCTGAGGGGTCCTAGGAGCTGAAAAATTGTGGCTAATCCCTTTGTCCTCAAAAAAATCTCCAAATCTTTCATTCTCAAACTCTCCCCCATGATCACTATGGATGGTCAAAATCTCACAACCTAGCTTTTTCTATATCCAAGTAGAAAATGTTTTAAACTCCGCAAAAGACTCGTTTTTATGAGAAAGAAATCTATTCCAAGTGAACCTCGAGTAGTCATCAACAATCAAAAAATCATAGACTTTCCCTCCCAGGCTGGCAGTGCTAATGGGTCCAAACAAATCCATGTGAAGGACTTCTAAAGGTCTAGAGGTGCTAATGTCCTTAATGGGGTGAAAGGTGGAGTGGACTTGCTTTCCTAGTTGACAGGCATCACAAAGGTGGTCTTTTGAAAACTTGAGTTTGGGGACACCTCTAACTAGGTCTTTTTGGGTCACTTTCCTAAGGGTTTTCATACTTGCATGACAAAGTCTCCGGTGCCACAACCATGAATCATCAATCACTATTTTTAAGCAAAAAGAAGCAGCACATTCAATGCTATTTAAATCAAGCATGTAGATGTTGTTGATCCTCTTTCCCTACAAAATAGTATTGTTACTTAAACTTACAAAGCATGAATTTGCAAAGAATTGCACGATGAAGCCTTTGTCACAGAGTTGACTGATGCTGAGCAAGTTGTGCTTCAATCCACCTACAAGCCAAACATTTTCAATCATAAGATTCTTGGAATTACCAATTATACCCGCGCCTACCACCTTCTTGGTGGTGTTGTCTCCAAGAGTAACCTTGCCTCCAGTCCTGAACTCTAGTACAACAAACTGGTTGTCATCACCAGTCATATGTCGAGAGCATCCACTGTCCAAATACCACATACTCTCACGAGGCCTTTTATGAGAGCCCTCCTGCAAAATTATCAAATATTAGATTTAGGAACCCAAGCAGGTTTGGGTTCCTTCTTATGAAGAGTAGAATGCAATGCATGTGTGGTATGATGTGGATCATGCAACTTAGGTCTCCACACCCAATGTGTACTATGGTGAACTGTGCAAGTGTGTGAGATGTGTCCTAGCATGCCACATGAAAAACATCTAACTCCAGGAAAGGGATTTCTTAAGTGGTTTGAGTTATAATGCCTCTTCCTAGGTTTTGGCAATTGATCAAAAGTAGGTGTCATCCTAGTTTTCTTACATGTTTCTAATTCGTTTTGAATCTTCAAATTAGTGCTTTTTATGACCTCATTTTCAATCCTCAAAATTTTCTCCATCTCTTTAGACTTCTTAAAATTAGATTCAAGTGATGTGTGTGAAACTTTTAATGCATCATGCTTTTTAACTAATTCACAATGATTTTTATTTAGCTCATCGAATTCATCAAGTAAAGTCATATGATTTGAATCAATCATTTGATGGTCTTTATTCAAAATTTCATGCTCTTTTTTAAGGTTCAAAAATTTTAATTTCAAGCTAGCATGAGTTTTCTTTAATTTCATATATGATGCATGCATTTTTTCTGAAACTTTAAGAAGTTGATCGTAGGAAAGTTCACATACCTCTTCTTGATCAGGATTATCGTATGCCATCAAGCATAATTTTGATGTCTCATCTTCTGGTTCCGTCTCCAATGAGTCCGATGTCGAATCCGCCCAAAATGCTTTTTGTACTCTCATCTTGTCCTTCCTTAGCTTAGGTTTCTCCTCACCCTTTCCTTTGCTTGAGTGATCTTTAAGTGTAGGACATCAGTTCTCACGTGTCCTGGTTTCCTGCATTCATAACAAATGACATCTGAAGATCCTTTAGAATATTTATGATCATTTCCTTTTCTCCAATGATGCTTTTGCTTCTTCCTTAGAAAGCTTTTGAATTGCCTTATGATGAAGGCAACTCCATCGCTTTCAGACTCGAAAGATTCAGAATCTGATTTGTGTGCCTTTAGTGCAACTGTTTTCTCCTTCTTCTTCTCACCTGCATCAAGATTTCTTTGATTCACCCCTTGCTCGTAATCAATGAGTGAGCCAAGTAAGTTATCAATAGAATAAGTGTTCAAATCCTTAGATTCAGTGATTGCAGTGATTTTAGCATCATATGACGAAGGCAAGCATCTCAAAACCTTGTTTACTTTTTCATAGTTTGAAATGTTCTTTTCCTAATGCATACAGTGAAGTAACTATCTGGGTAAACCTAGTATACATGTCAGAAATTGATTCATGAGATTTCATGCGAAAGAGTTTGTAGTCATGCAAGAGAATATTCAAACGAAATTGTTTAACCTCATTGGTGCCTTCATAGGTGATACACAATTTGTCCAAAATTTCTTTATGAGTTTTGCAATTGGAGACATGCATGTAATCCTCAGATTTTAAAGCACAGAAAAAACAGTTCAAACATTTTGCATTCAATTGAGCTAAATCTTGTTCATCAAAAGTCCATTCAGTAAAAGCAACTTCAGTTTTAACACCATTAATTTCACGAGTAGGTGGAGAATAACCTTCTTTGATAAGCATTCACATGCGATAATCAGTAGATTGTAAAAATGTTGACATGCGGGTTTTCCAGAAATCAAAAGGTAGGTTATCGAACAGGGGAGGTCGGGTAATAGAATACCCTTCCATAGTATTACGATTCCCAAGGTTAGCCATGGATCAAAATAAAAAAGTTTTCAAACTTAAAATTTTTGAATCCCACTCTGATACCACTTGAGAGTTCGTTAGGGATGTTATGCCCTATAGAACTGGCCTAAGCTAACCAAGAGGGGGGTGAATTGGTATTTTAAAATTTCTTTTCAACAAAAATTATAAGATCACAACCCAAAACAAAATCACACCACAAGACAAAAACAATGTGGAAATTTAAAGTGCGGAAGCAAGAAAACAATAACACAAAAATTTATAGTGGTTTGGTCAACTTGACCTACGTCCACTCCTTGGATGCACCCTCCAAGTATTGCACTATAAAACGTGTCTCTCCTTTAGCCCCCACGGCTAGGCGGAGAAGCCCTCACAAAGAAGTCCTTTTTTCCACCCCGGCAAGACAGAGAACTTATCTCTTTTTGCTTCCTCCTGAAGCTGGCAGAGAACCAAAATCCAGAGCTAAAAACCTTACCTCTACTAACCCATCCACGGATAAGAAACTCTAGATGAAGAAGAAGCAGAGCGATTCTTGAAGCACCCTTGTGAATCCCCTCACAAGCTCCCCCTCACAAGATCCTCTCTCTCTCCCTCTCTCTATTTCTCTCCTCACGGCCTTCTCAGGTCAAGGCAGCAGCAAAAGATTGTTCAAAATGTTGAACAAGAGCTCTTAAATAGAAGAGCTTCAAAGGAGCACATTAATTGTAAGTTGCTAAAAATATCGTGCAGGCCGATAAGGACATCGGCCTGGCCGATCAGTACAAATCTCAGAAGATCGGCCAGAGCATCTCCCTGAATGCAAACTAGACGATTTAAAATTGGCTTGATCGTCCAGGTCAATCTCACGATCGTCCCGGACGATCAGTTCAAATCAGCGGAAAATCATCCAGAGCATCGCCTTGAATTCGAGCTGGCCGATATTTATCATCCAGAAGTAACTAAGGTTTTTGAATAGATCATCCTGGCTGATCCTGCGATTGTTCAGGACGATATGATCTTATCAATCATCCTTAATTACTCCCTTGATTTCCTGATCAATTAAGACATAATTTTGGTTTGAGTTTTTTAATTGTTTGAAAGATTTTTAAAATACCAATTCACCCCCCCCCCCCCCCTTTCATTAGCCTCGGTCTAGTTCATAAGGGCTTAACATACCTAATGAACTTTTAAGGGGTGCTAGGAATGCCTTCTAGGGGCTCTATCAGGCTCTCTCAACTGGATAATTTTCTACATCTGCCTGACCGGATCAGCCTAGAAAATGCAGAGGGGCTCAATACTCACTTTATAATTTTGAACTAGTGAATAAAGAGTCATGGTCTGATGCTTACCTGATCACAACAAGGAAATATAAAAGTAAAGGGTGGTGAGGAATGCCTCTCAAGGACTCTATCGTGCTCTCTCTCTCTCTATCTCTCTCTCTCTCGCTCTCCCTCTCTCTCTTATTCCCTCTTCCTCTCTCTCTCCCCTTGCTCTCTCACTCTCTCTCTCTCTCTCTCTCTCTCTCTCTCTCTCTCTCTCTCTCTCTCTCTTATTCTCTCTTTCTCTCTCCCTCCCTCACTCTCCCATCTCTCTCTCTCTCTCTCTCTCACTCTCTCTCTCTCTCTCTCTCTCTCTCTCTCTCTCTCTCTCTCTCCCATATATATATATATATATATATATATATATATATATATATATATATATATATATTATTCCATATTCCTCTCTCTCTCTCTCTCTCTCTCTCTCTCTCTCTTATTCCCTCTTTCTCTCTCTCTTTGTCTATCTCTCTCTCTCCCTCACTCTCTATCTTATTCCCTCTCTCTCTGCCTCACTCTCTCTCTCTTATTCCTTTTTCTCTCTCTCTCTCTCTCTCTTTTTCCCTCTTTCTCTCTCTCCTCCTCACTATCTCTCTTATTCTCTCTCTCTCTCTCTCTCTCTCTTATTCTCTCTCTCTCTCCCTCTCTCTCTCTCTCTCTCTCTCTTTCCCCTCCCTCTTTCCCCTCCCTCTCTCTCTCCCTCCCACTCCATTTCTCCCTCTCTCTCTCACTCTCTCTCCCTCTCTCCCTCTCTCTCACATTCTCTCTCTCCCATCTCAGTATCTCTCTCCCCCTCACTCTCTCTTATTCCCCTCTCTCTCCCACTCTCTCTCTATCTCTCTCTCTCCCTCTTCCTCTCTCTCTTTTTCTCTATCTCACTTTCTCTCTCTTATTCCATCTCTCTCGCTCTCTCTCTCTCTCTCTCTCTCTCTCTCTCTCTCTCTCTCTATCTTTCTCTATCTTTTTCCCTCTCCCTCTCTCTGTTATTCCCTCTTCCTCTCTCTGTCTATCTCTCTCTCCCTCGCTCTCTCTCTCTTATTCCTCTCTCTCTCTCTCTCTTATTCTCTCTCTCTCTCTCTCTTGCTCTCTTCTCTCTCTTTCTCTTTCTCTTCCCCTCTTCCTCTCTATCTCTCTCTCTCGCTCCCTCTCTCTCTCTCTCTTCCTCTCTCTCTCTCTCTCTCTCTCTCTCTCTCTCTCTCTCTCTCTCTCTCTCTCTCTCTCTCTCTCTCTCTCTTCCTCTCTATCTCTCTCTTACTCTCTCTCTCCCTCTCTCTATCTCTCTTATTCTCTCTCTATCTATCTATCTCTCTCCCATCTCTCTCCCTCTCTCTCTCTCTCTCTCTCTTATTCCCTCTTCCTCTCTCTCTTATTCCCTCTCTCTCTCTCTCTCGTTTGCTTCCTCTCTCTCTTTCTCTCTTGTTCTTTCTCTCCCTCCTCTCTCTCTACTCTCTTTCTCTCTCCCTCGTTATCTCTCTTATTCCCTCTCTCTCTCTCTTCCTCACTATCTCTCTTATTCCCTCTCTCTATCTCTCTCTCTCCCTCGCTCTCTCTCTTATTCCCTCTATATATATATCTCTCTCTCTCTTATTCCCTCTTCCTCCCTCTCTCCCTCTCTCCCTCTCTCTCTCTCTCTCTCTTTCTCTCTCTCTTCTCTCTCTCTCTCTCTCTCTCTCTCTCTCTCTCTCTCTCTCTCTCTCTCTCTCTCTCTCTCTCTCTTGTTGACATAGTTGCAACTTTGTTTTTTATTGTTATTATTCTTGCAACATGTATGTTTTTTTTTTTATGATTCCCAAATATTATTATTTTGAATACAATTTCCTCTAACAAATTTTAATGTATTATTTAGTTATTTATGCGTACTAACATTTAAGGGAAATCATATTCCAGATTGCTGAAGACTTCCAATTAGATCAGATTAGGGTTTATTTTAAATAAACTATGTATTTTTTATTTTATTGAGTCTGAGAGAGTGCGATTGTAATTGAGTAACTGTGCACACACACATTGGGGAAGTACTTAAAATTATAATTTTTTTAAACTTATCTTACATTATGAATTCATTTCGTACGGGATAATATGTTCAATTATTTTCACCTTCTAGTAGGAAAACGAGTTACAGGCTAAAAAATTTTCTAAGTATGCCGTCCAGAGTACGAAAATATGAGGTTCCTTTTCGTCCTAACAAATTTAAAGTTTTTCTGAACTGATCTTACCGTACGATGTCATCATCATACGTATGTTGTTTATAGCACGAATTGGACGAGTCCCTTTTTGTCCCGATGAATTTGTAAATTTCTGAACTGATCATACTATACGATATCGTCATCATACGTATGTCATCCAAAGTATGAATTAGATGGGTCCCTTTTCATCCCAACGAACTCTAAATTTTTTTGAATGTATCATATTATACGACATCATCTTCGTATGTATGTTATCTAAAGTACAAAAATATGGGGTCCCTCTTCGTCTTGATGAAGATGAAAAATTTTCTAACAGTTCGGACTGGACGATCATCATGTATGAAGTCATTTCATATAGATTCATAAAAGGATTGTACGCAATAATTTTTTTAAATGTTCGTACGTACAAACTTACAATTGTACTATACGATCATACACGCTAAAAATTGAAAATTTTAGTTTACTATACTATTTTTTGTGTCTTCTATTAAAAGGTCCTTTAAAACTGACTTGAAAAGAGTTGTTCTTCATGATTTTTCAAGGGCAAGTGAAAGAGTTTGTGTGTGGGAGAGTAATTGAGAGAGATTTCTTATAAGTAGAGTGTGAAGGAATCAGAAGCTTACTCAAATGTAAAGATCTCTTTGTGTTTTTTATTATCACTCTTCTTTTCATCTTTTTAGTTGCTCGTGAGAAGATCTTTGAAGAAAATTTGGTACTCTGTCGATAGTTAGAGAGTGTGAAGGATGACAGTTCTCTACCAACACTTTGAGAGTGTGTGTTACAAACCTATTTTCATGACCTGTGTTTTGATGATTGACAAACACTATTGATTCTCTTTGACTACTTGTTTCTTCTAACTTTTCAAGAATCAAAGATCGGACGACCAGACGAAGCCAGTTCAAGATTGCGTAAGTTTAGGGTTGAGTCAGTCTGTACTTTTATTTTTCAATTAATGAGTCTACTTGTAATGGTCAAAGAGACTGATGCTAAGTAACCTTACATACACACTTGAGAGACTTAGAATTTCTATTTTTACTCATATCGGCCAGGACGATTTTTACATCGGCCTGGACGATCAGGCTTAAAACAGAAAGTCTATATAAGGATTCTTAATTAAGGCAGCCGTCATTAACATATCGGCCTGGAAGATAGGTGTAACGGCTAGGACGATAAGATCAAAACAGAAAGAAGTTGCCGCCATAGACAATTAAGGTATACTGTATTTTTAAATTATCGGCCAGGACGATCATTGATCGGCCTGGACGAAATTCTCAAATTATGCCTTAATTGATCAGGAAATCAAGGGAGTAATTAAGGATGATTGATACGATCATATCTTCATGGACGATCGCAGGATCGGCCAGGACGATCCAGTAAAAAACCTTAAGTTACTTTAGGACGATAAATATCGGCCAGCTCGTATCCAAGGCTATTCTCAGGACGATTTTCTCATGATTTGAATTGATCAGCCAGGACGATCGTGAGATCGGCCTGGACGATCAAGCCAATTTTCAATCGTCCAGTCTTGCATCCAGGGTGATGCTCTGGCCGATCTTCTGAGTTTTGTACTGATCGGCCAGGCCGATGTCCATATCGGCCTGGACGATAATGTCGGCAACTTGCAATTAATGAGCTCCTTTGAAGCTCTTCTATTTAAGATCTCTTGTTCAACATTTTTAAAAACCTTTGGCTGCTGCCTTGATCTGAGAAGACTTTGAGGAGAGAAAGAGAGAGAGGGAGAGAGAGAGGATCTTGTGAGGGGGAGCTTGTGAGGGGATTCACAAGGGTTGCTTCAAGGATCGCTCTGCTTATTCTTTGTCTAGAGTTTCTCGTCCGTGGAAGGGTCGGTAGAGGTAAAGAGTTAGCTTTTGGTTGTGGTTCTCTGCCAGCTTCAGGAGGAAGCAAAAGGAGATAGGTTTTCTGCCTTGCCGGGGTGGCAAAAAAAAGGTTCTTGTGAGGGCTTCTCCGCCTAGCTGTGGGGGCTAAAGGAGAGTCACATTTTGTAGTGTAATACTTGGAGGGTGCCTCCAAGGAGTGGACGTAGGTCGAGTTGACCGAACCACTATAAATTTCTGTGTTCTTGTTTTCTTGCTTCCGCACTTTTATTTCCGCATTTATTTTTGTGGTGTGATTTTGATTTATGTGATTTTCATTCTTTGTGAAAAGAAATTTTTAAAATACCAATTCACCCCCCTCTTGGTTAACTTGGGACTAAGTTCATAAGGGCTTAACATCCCTAACGAACTTTCAAGTGGTATCAGAGCGGGATTTGAAAATTTAAGTTTGAAAATTTTTTGAATTAGATCCATGGCTAACCTTGGGAATCGTAACACTACGTAAGGGTATTCTATTACCCGACCTCCCCTGTTCGATAACCTACCTTTTAATTTTTGGAAAACCCGCATGTCGACATTTTTACAATCTACTGATTATCACATGTGGATGCTTATTCAAGAAGGTTATTCTCCACCTTCTCGTGAAATTAATGGTGTTAAAACTAAAATTTCTTTTACTAAATGGACTTTCGATGAACGTGATTTAGCTCAATTGAATGCAAAATGTTTGAACTGCTTTTTCTGTGCTTTAAAATATGAGGATTACATGCATGTCTCCACATGAAAAACTGGTAAAGAAAATACATGCTAGCTTGAAATTAGAATTTTTAAATCTACAAAAAGAGCATGAAATTTTGATTAAAGACCATCAAACAATTGATTCAAATCATATGACTTTACTTGATGAATTTGATAAGTTAAATAAAAATCATTGTGAGTTAGTTGAAAAGATTGATGCATTAAAAGTCTCACACACATCACTAGAATCTGAGTTTAAGAAGTCTAAGGAGATGGAGAAAAATTTGAGGATTGAAAATGAAGTTTTAAAGAGCACTAATTTGAAGATTCAAAATAATTTAGAAGCATGTAAGAAAACTAGGATGACACCTACTTTTGATCAATTTCCAAAACTTAGGAAGATGCATTATAACTCAAACCACTTAAGAAATCCCTTTCCTGGAGTTAGATGTTTTTCATGTGGCATGCTAGGACACATCTCACACACTTGCACGATTCACCATAGTACACATTGGGAGTGGAGACCTAAAGAGCTTGATTCACAGCATACCACACATGCATTGCATTCTTCTCTTCATAAGAAGGAACCCAAACCTGCTTGTGTTCCTAAATCTAACATTTGGTAATTTTGCAAGAAGGCTCTCACAAAAGGCCCCATGAGAGTATGTGGTACCTGGACAGTGGATGCTCTTGACATATGACTGTGATGCCAGCCAGTTTGTTGTACTAGAGTCCATGACTAGAGGCAAGGTTACTCTTGGAGACAACACCACCAAGAAGGTGGTAGGAGCAGGTATAATCGGTAATTCCAAGAACCTTATGATTGAAAATGTTTTGCTTGTAGATGAATTGAAGCACAACTTGCTCAGCATCAGTCAATTCTGTGACAAAGGCTTCATCGTGCAATTCTTTGCAAACTTATGCATTGTAAGTTTATGTAACAACACTATTTTGCAGGGAAAGATGATCAACAATGTCTACATGCTTGATTTAAATAACATTGAATGTGCTGCTTCTTTTTGCTTAAAAACTGTGATTGATGATTCTTGGTTGTGGCACAGGAGGCTTTGTCATGCAAGTAAGAAAACCCTTAGGAAAGTGACCCAAAAGGACCTAGTTAGAGGTGTCCCCAAACTTAAGTTTTCAAAAGATCACCTTTATGATGCCTGTCAACTAGGAAAGCAAGTCCACTCCACTTTTCACCACATTAAGGACATTAGCACCTCTAGACCTCTAGAAGTCCTTCACATGGATTTGTTTGGACCCATTAGCACTACTAGCCTGGGAGGGAAAGTCTATGGTTTTTTGATTATTGATGACTACTCGAGGTTCACTTGGACTAGATTTCTTTCACATAAAAATGAGTCTTTTGAGGAGTTTAAAACATTTTCTACTTTGACTAAGAAAAAGCTAGGTTGTGAGATTTTGACCATCCATAGTGATCATGGGGGAGAGTTTGAAAATGAAAGATTTGGAGTTTTTTGTGAGGACAAGGGGATTAGCCACAATTTTTCAGCCCCTAGGACCCCTCAGCAGATCGGGATAGCTGAAAGGAAGAACCGGACCTTGGTGGAAGCCACTACAGCCATGCTTGCTGAGTATTCATTTCCAAAATACTTTTGGGCTGAAGCGGTTAACACAGCTTGTTATGTGTTGAATAGCGTGAATGTTAGAGCCAAATTAGAGAAGACACCCTATGAGATCCTTAAGGGTAGAACACCCAATCTTTTCCATCTTCATGTCTTTGGTTGTAAGGTGTTCATTCACAACAATAGGAAGTCTCACTTGGGAAAATTTGATCCTAAATCTGATGAAGGAGTATTCTTGGGATATTCTAGTGTTGGGAAGTCTTTTAGGGTGTTTAACAAGAGAACTTTGATGGTGGAAGAGACAACCCATGTAGTTTTTGATGAGTCCGATCCTAAGAAACATGGAGTAGATGATGATGATGTTGGAGAGATTACAAGTGGAGTAGAAAATTTGGGGAAGGGGAGAGAGCACCAAAGTAATGAAGGAGTAGGAGGAGTCACCCAATGAGTAGAAAAATTTGATGAAAGGGGTGAACCTTCACACACTTTGCCTAGAGATTGGAGATACTCTACAAGTCACCCCAAGAATTTGATATTAGGAGACCCTTCTAGTGGAGTTAAGACTAGACATGGACTTAGGAAGGAGGTGAACCACTCTGCCTTTATCTCTATGACTAAACCCACCACCATTAACCAAGCCCTTACTCATGAGTTTTGGATTTTAACAATGCAAGAAGAATTGAATCAATTTGTTAGGAATGATGTTTTGGAGCTTGTGGAAAGACCTAAGGGACTAAGTTCATAAGGGCTTAACATCCCTAACGAACTTTCAAGTTGTATCAGAGCAAAATACATAAAAGGAAATTTTGAAGAAATATGAGATGGACAAAGCCAAGCCAATTAACACTCCCATGACTTCTAGTGCTCCATTGGATAAGGACCCAAGTGGTAAGTCTGTTGATTAGAAGAAGTATAGAGGCATGATTGGATCTTTACTTTACTTGACTGCGAGCCGACCTGATATCATGTTTAGTGTTTGCCTTTGTGCTAGATTTTAAGCTAACCCTAAGGAGTCTCACCTGACTGCTGTTAAGAGGATTTTTAGATACCTTTTGGGGACACAAGGCTTAGGGATTTGGTACCCTAGACATAGCACTTCTTTTGATATTATTAGTTTTTTTGACTCTGATTTTGCAGGATGCAAGGTGGATAGAAAAAGCACTTCTGGAACTTGTCAATTCATTGGACAATCTTTGGTCTCTTGGTCTAGTAGGAAGCAAAACTCTATTGCACTTTCCACTGCTAAAGCTGAATACATTGCCCTTGAAAGTTGTGTGGCCCAAGTTCTTTGGTTGAAACAACAGGTATTGGATTTAGGATTACCTATAGGCACCATCTCAATCTTTTCTGACAATACTAGTGCCATATGCATCTCTAAGAATCCTATCCAACATTCAAGGACTAAACACATTGACATTAGGCATCACTTCATTAGAGATCATGTGATTAAGGAAGACATTGAGTTACACCATGTGACAACTGAAAACCAACTGGTGGACATCTTTACTAAACCACTGGCCTTCGACACTTTCAATTCTTTAAGGACCAGATTGGGTGTGATTGACACAAATGTATGAAACTTGATCTTTTAGTTATTTTCTTTTGCTTTTTGTTTTCTATTTTTTTTCTCTTAGCTTTTTGGTATGTTTTATTTTTCTTGTGTCTCTTTTTACTTAGCCTTCAAAATCATCGCTGATATGATATTATATTCCTTGTCCTTGCTTTTGAAAATTTGTAGTCAATGTGTTTTTTATCTTCTAATCTCTTAGATGGAAGGAATATTTTGTGATTGTGTCTCTTTCTCTTACCTATTTTAGTGGCATATTTTTCTTTTCTAATCAAAAATCTATCTCAAAGTAAAATTTGTTTATAAAATTAAGATCTTTTCTTAAGCTTGCTTAAACAAATCTATCTTGTAATAATAATGTTTAAAGTTTTTTTGTCACATCAAGATCCCTCGTTACTATTGTCCTTGATTATTAACTCTATTTGTGATAATTCTTCCTTATGTTAGAGAGAGAGCTCCTATTCTCTAATATCTAAGAAGATATACTCACAACTAAGATTTTTTTAAAAGGTTATAAAAGAGAATGTAGCTTACAAAATCAAAAAAAAAAAATTGACCAACGATGCCAACAAAAGAAGCGCAATGACGCCAAAATTGAAAAACTATAAAAAGATGTGCAAAGCACCAACTCATTTGACAAGAGGCATAAAATGAGCCCACTCAAAAGCAAGCTATTCTCTCTTTTTAAATCTTTTAGAACTTAGAAGTTTTGGTT
The DNA here is from genome assembly GCA_016618105.1 of Dendrobium huoshanense. Classification (NCBI taxonomy): domain Eukaryota; kingdom Viridiplantae; phylum Streptophyta; class Magnoliopsida; order Asparagales; family Orchidaceae; genus Dendrobium; species Dendrobium huoshanense. Next base: position 37,593,071 of record CM028359.1, on the reverse strand, counting down.
CTCAAAGGCTTGATTTCGATTGTTTTCCGATCGTGACAAATTTACTTTGGTTCATTATTTTTAAAAGATAGTTTTTTTTAAGCCAAGTGATGGATGGATTTTTTTTATATCCAATTAATTCCTTAAGTTAGGTCATTGATTTCAAAAGACGATTCTACCCTAAGAAAACGTCTGAGCTAAGGGTAACCATGATCGGATATTCTACTATTCTATGGATTGATGAGATTATTAACACATTAACTCACAAGTTTTTAAATCAATCACATAGAATACTATATCATTTTCATGCATTGGCCAAAAAAAAGGGGGTTTTGTGATTTGCTTTTGTGCTTTTGTTCCCTCCTTTTTGATATGTCAAAAGGGGGAGAAGTTTATGATGTTCTTTTTCGTCGATCCTGAACTTTTATTGCTAATTATTTTCGTAGTGTTTTGCCATCATCAAAAAGGGGGAGATTGTTGCAAACCTATTTTCATGACCTGTGTTTTGATGATTGACAAACACTATTGTTTCTTCTAACTTTTTAGGAAACAAAGATCGGACGAACAGACGAAGCCAATTCAGGATTGCGTAGGTTTAGGGTTGAGTCAGTCTGTACTTTTGTTTTTCAATTCATGAGTCTTCTTATAATGGTCAAAGAGACTGATGCTAAGTAACCCTACACACACACACTTGAGAGACTTAAAATTTCTGTTTTTACTCATATCGGCCAAGACGATTTTTTACATCGGCCTGGACGATCAGGCTTAAAATAGAAAGTCTAAATAGAGATTCTTAATTAAGGCAGCCGTCATTAACATATCGTCCTAGACGATAGGTGTATCGGCCAGGACGATAAGCTCAAAACAGAAAGAAGTTGCCGCCATAGACAATTAAAGGTATACTGTATTTTTAAATTATCGGCTAGGACGATCATTGATCGGCCTGGACGAAATTCTCAAATTATGCCTTAATTGATCAGGAAATCAAGGGAGTAATTAAGGATGATTGATACGATCATATCGTCCTAGACGATCGCAGGATCGGCCAGGACGATCCAGTCAAAAACCTTAAGTTACTTCAGGATGATAAATATCGGCCAGCTCGTATCCAGGGCTATTCTCAGGACGATTTTCCCATGATTTGAACTGATCGGCCAGGACGATCATGAGAGCGGCCTGGACGATCAAGCCAATTTTCAATCGTCCAGTCTTGCATCCAGGGCGATGCTCTGGCCAATCTTCTGAGTTTTGTACTGATCAGCCAGGCCGATGTCCATATCGGCCTGGACGATAATGTCGGCAACTTGCAATTAATGAGCTCCTTTGAAGCTCTTCTATTTAAGAGCTCTTGTTCAACATTTTTAAAAACCTTTAGCTGCTTCCTTGACCTGAGAAGACCTTGAAGAGAGAAAGAGAGAGAGGGAGAGAGAGAGGATCTTGTGAGGGGGAGCTTGTGAGGGGATTCACAAGGTTTGCTTCAAGGATCGCTCTGCTTGTTCTTCGTCTAGAGTTTCTCATCCGTGGAAGGGTCGGTAGAGGTAAGGAGTTAGCTTTTGGTTGTGGTTCTCTGCCAGCTTCAGGAGGAAGCAAAAGGAGATAGGTTCTCTACCTTACCGGGGTGGCAAGAAGGAGGTTCTTGTGAGGGCTTCTCCGCCTAGCTGTGGGGGCTAAAGGAGAGTCACGTTTTGTAGTGCAATACTTGGAGGGTGCCTCCAAGGAGTGGACGTAGGTCGAGTTGACCGAACCACTATAAATTCCTGTGTTCTTGTTTTCTTGCTTCTGCACTTTTATTTCTGCATTTATTTCTGTTGTGTGATTTTGGTTTATGTGATTTTCATTCTTTGTGAAAAGAAATTTTTAAAATACCAATTCACCCCCCCCTCTTGGTTAGCTTGGGACTAAGTTCATAAGGGCTTAACATCCCTAACGAACTTTCAAGTGGTATCAGAGCAGGATTCAAAAATTTAAGTTTAAAAACTTTTTGAATTAGATCCATGGCTAACCTTGGGAATCGTAACATTACGGAAGGGTATTCTATTACCCGACCTCCCCTATTCGATAACCTACCTTTTGATTTTTGGAAAACCCGCATGTCAACGTTTTTACAATCTACTAATTATCACATGTAGATGCTTATTCAAGAAGGTTATTCTCCACCTTCTCGTGAAATTAATGGTGTTAAAACTGAAATTTCTTTTACTGAATGGACTTTCGATGAACGTGATTTAGCTCAATTGAATGCAAAATGTTTGAACTGCTTTTTCTGTGCTTTAAAATATGAGGATTACATGCGTGTCTCCACTTGCAAAACTTGTAAAGAGATTTGGGATAAATTGTGCATCACCTATGAAGGTACTAATGAGGTTAAACAATCCCGTTTGAACATTCTCTTGCATGACTACGAACGTTTTCGTATGAAACCTCATGAATCGATTTCTGACATGTATACAAGATTTACTCAGATAGTTACTTCACTGCATGCACTAGGAAAAGAACTTTCAAACTATGAAAAAGTTAACAAGATTTTGAAATGCTTGCCTTCGTCTTATGATGCTAAAATCCCTGCAATCACTGAATATAAGGATTTGAACACCTATTCTATTGATAACTTACTTGGCTCACTCATTGCTTACGAGCAAGGGGTGAATCAAAGAAATCTTGATGCAGGTGAGAAGAAAAAGGAGAAAATAATTTCACTGAAGGCGCACAAATCGGATTCTGAATCTTTCGGGTCTGAAAGCGATGAAGTTTCCTTCATCACAAGGCAATTCAAAAGCTTTCTAAAGAAGAAACAAAAGCATCATCAAAGTTGGAGAAAAGGTAAGGAACATAAACATGTTAAAGGATCTTCTGATGTTGTCTATTTTGAATGCAGGAAGCCTGGACATGTGAGAACTGATTGCCCTACGCTTAAAGATCACTCAAACAAAGGAAAGGGTGAGGAGAAAACTAAGCCAAGGAAGGACAAGATGAGTGTATAAAAAGCATTTTGGGCGGATTCGGCATCGGATTCATCAGAAACAGAACCAGAAGATGAGACATCAAAATTGTACTTGATGGCAGACAACAATCCTGATCAAGAAGAGGTATGTGAACTTTCCTACGATCAACTTCTTGAAGTTTCAGAAAAAATATATGCATCATATAGGAAATTAAAAAAAACACATGCTAGCTTGAAATTAGAATTTTTAAATCTACAAAAAGAGCATGAAATTTTGATTAAAGACCATCAAACAATTGATTCAAATCATATGACTTTACTTGATGAATTTGATGAGTTAAATAAAAATCATTGTGAGTTAGTTGAAAAACTTGATGCATTAAAAGTCTCACACACATCACTTGAATCTAAGTTTAAGAAGTCTAATGAGATGGAGAAAAATTTGAGAATTGAAAATAAAGTTTTAAATAACACTAATTTCAAGATTCAAAATGATTTAGAAGCATGTAAGAAAACTAGGATGACACCTACTTTTGATCAATTACCAAAACATAGGAAGAGGCATTATAACTCAAACCACTTAATAAATCCCTTTCCTGGAGTTAGATGTTTTTCATGTGGCATGCTAGGACACATCTCATACACTTGCACGATTCACCATAGAACACAATGGGAGTGGAGACCTAAGGAGCATGATCCACAGCATACCACACATGCATTGCATTCTTCTCTTCATAAGAAGGAACCCAAACCTGCTTGGGTTCCTAAATCTAACATTTGGTAATTTTGAAGGAAGGCTCTCACAAAAGGCCTCGTGAGAGTATGTGGTACCTAGACAGTGGATGCTCTCGACATATGACTGGTGATGCCAGCCAGTTTGTTATACTAGAGTCCAGGACTGGAGGCAAGGTTACTCTTGGAGACAACACCACCAATAACGTGGCAGGAGCAGGTATAATCGGTAATTCCAAGAACCTTTTGATTAAAAATGTTTTGCTTGTAGATGGATTGAAGCACAACTTGCTCAGCATCAGTCAATTCTGTGACAAAGGCTTCATCATGCAATTCTTTGCAAACTCATGCATTGTAAGTTTAAGTAACAACACTATTTTGCAGGCAAAGATGATCAACAACGTCTACATGCTTGATTTAAATAACATTGAATGTGCTGCTTCTTTTTGCTTAAAAATTGTGATTGATGATTCTTGGTTGTGGCACAGGAGGCTTTGTCATGCAAGTATGAAAACCCTTAGGAAAGTGACCCAAAAGGACCTAGTTAGAGGTGTCCCCAAACTTAAGTTTTCAAAAGACCACCTTTGTGATGCCTGTCAACTAGGAAAGCAAGTCCACTCAACTTTTCACACCATTAAGGACATTAGCACCTCTAGACCTCTAGAAGTCCTTCACATGGATTTGTTTGGACCCATTAGCACTGCCAGCCTGGGAAGGAAAGTCTATGATTTTGTGATTGTTGATGACTACTCGAGGTTCACTTGGACTAGATTTCTTTCACATAAAAATGAGTCTTTTGAGGAGTTTAAAACATTTTCTACTTGGATTCAGAAAAATCTAGGTTGTGAGATTTTGACCATACATAGTGATCATGAGGGAGAGTTTAAAAATGAAAGATTTGGAGTTTTTTGTGAGGACAAGGGGATTAGCCATAATTTTTCAGCCCCTAGGACCCCTCAGCAGAACGGGATAGCTGAAAGGAAGAACCGAACCTTGGTGGAAGCCGCTAGAGCCATGCTTGCTGAGTATTCACTTCCAAAATACTTTTGGGCTGAAGCGGTTAACACAGCTTGTTATGTGTTGATTAGGGTGAATGTTAGAGCAAAATTAGAGAAGACACCCTATGAGATCCTTAAGGGTATAACACCCAATCTTTCCAATCTTCATGTCTTTTATTGTAAGGTGTTCATTCACAACATTGGGAAGTCTCACTTGGGAAAATTTGATCATAAATCTGATGAAGGAGTATTCTTGGGATATTCTAGTGTTGGGAAGTCTTTTAGGGTGTTTAACAAGAGAACTTTGATGGTGGAAGAGACAATCCATGTAGTTTTTAATGATTCCGATCCTAAGAAACAAGGAGTAGATGATGATGATGTAGGAGAGATACAAGTGGAGTAGAAAATTTAGGGAAGGGGAGAGAGCACCAAAGTAATGGAGTAAGAGGAGTCACCCAAGGAGTAGAAAATTTTGATGAAAGGGGTGAACCTTCACACACTTTGTCTAGAGATTGGAGATACTCTACAAGTCACCCCAAGGATTTGATCTTAGGAGACCCTTCTAGTTTAGTTAAGACTAGACATGGACTTAGGAAGGAGGTGAACCACTCTGCCTTTATCTCTATGACTGAACCCACCACCATTAACCAAGCCCTTACTGATAAGTTTTGGATTTTAGTAATGCAAGAAGAATTGAATCAATTTGTTAGGAATGATGTTTGGGAGCTTGTGGAAAGACCTATGGGACTAAGTTCATAAGGGCTTAACATCCCTAACGAACTTTCAAGTGGTATTAGAGCAAAATACATAAAGGACATTTTGAATAAATATGAGATGGATAAAGCCAAGCCAATTAACACTCCCATGACTTCTAGTGCTCCATTAGATAAGGACCCAAGTGGTAAGTCTGTTGATCAGAAGAAGTATAGAGGCATGATTGGATCTTTACTTTACTTGACTGCGAGCCGACCTGATATCATGTTTAGTGCTTGCCTTTGTGCTAGATTTCAAGCTGACCCTAAGGAGTCTCACCTGACTACTGTTAAGAGGATTTTTAGATACCTTTTGGGGACACAAGGCTTAGGGATTTGGTACCCTAGACATAGCACTTCTTTTGAGATTATTGGTTTTTTTTACTCTGATTTTGCAGGATGCAAGGTGGATAGAAAAAACACTTATGGAACTTGTCAATTCATTGGACAATCTTTGGTCTCTTGGTCTAATAGGAAGCAAAACTCTGTTGCACTTTCCACTGCTGAAGCTGAATACATCGCCCTTGGAAGTTGTGTGGCCCAAGTCCTTTGGTTGAAACAATAGGTATTGGATTTAGGATTACCTGTAGGAATCATCTCAATCTTTTGTGATAATACTAGTGTCATATGCATCTCTAAGAATCCTATCCAACATTCAAGGACTAAACACATTGACATTAGGCATCACTTCATTAGAGATCATGTGACTAAGGAAGACATTGAGCTACACCATGTGACAACTGAAAACCAACTGGCGGACATCTTTACTAAACCACTGGCCTTCGACACTTTCAGTTCTTTAATGACCACATCAGGTGTGATTGACATAAATGTATGAAACTTGATTTTTTAGTTATTTTCTTTTGCTTTTTGTTTTCTATTTTTTTTCTCTTAGCTTTTTGGTATGTTTTATTTTTCTTGTGTCTCTTTTTACTTAGTCTTCAAAATCATCGCTGATATGATATTATATTCCTTGTCCTTGCTTTTGAAAATTTGTAGTCAATGTATTTTTTATCTCCTAATCTCTTAGATGATAAGAATATTTTGTGATTCTGTCTCTTTCTCTAACCTATTTTAGTGGCATAGTTTTCTTTTCTAATCAAAAATCTATCTCAAAGTAAAATTTGTTTATAAAATTAAGATCTTTTCTTAAGCTTGCTTAAACAAATCTATCTCGTAATTATAATGTTTAAAGTTTTTTTGTCACATCAAGATCCCTCGTTACTATTGTCCTTGATTATTAACTCTATTTGTGATAATTCTTCCTTATGTTAGAGAGAGAGCTCCTATTCTCTAATATCTAAGAAGATATACTCACAACTAAGATTTTTTTAAAAGGTTATAAAAGAGAATGTAGCTTACAAAATCAAAAAAAGTTTTTGGCCAATGATGCCAACAAAAGAAGCGCAATGACGTCAAAATTGAAAAACTATAAAAAGATGTGCAAAGCACCAACTCATTTGATAAGAGGCATAAAATGAGCCCACTCAAAAGCAAGCTATTCTCTCCTTTTAAATCTTTTAGAACTTAGAAGTTTTGGTTCTCAAAGGCTTGATTTCGATTGTTTTCCGATCGTGACAAATTTATTTTGGTTCATTATTTTTAAAAGATAGTTTTTTTAAGCCAAGTGATGGATGGATTTTTTTTTTATATCCAATTAATTCCTTAAGTTAGGTCATTGATTTCAAAAGACGATTCTATCCTAAGAAAACGTCTGAGCTAAGGGTAACCATGATCGGATATTCTACTATTCTATGGATTGATGAGATTATTACCACATTAACTCACAAGTTTTTAAATCAATCACATATAATACTATATCATTTTCATGCCTTGGCCAAAAAAAAAGGGGGTTTTGTGATTTCCTTTTGTGATTTTGTTCCCTCCTTCTTGATATGTCAAAAGGGGGAGAAGTTTATGATGTTTTTTTTTTTGACGATCCTGAACTTTTACTGCTAATTATTTTCGTAGTATTTTGCCATCATCAAAAAGGGGAGATTGTTGTAAACTTATTTTTATGACCTGTGTTTTGATGATTGACAAGCACTATTGATTCTCTTGGACTACTTGTTTCTTCTAACTTTTCAGGAATCAAAGATCGGACGAACAGACGAAGCCAGTTCAAGATTGCGTAGGTTTAGGGTTGAGTCAGTCTGTACTTTTGTTTTTCAATTCTTGAGTCTACTTTAATGGTCAAAAAGACTGATGCTAAGTAACCCTACACACACACACTTGAGAGACTTAGAATTTCTATTTTTACTCATATCGGCCAGGATGATTTTTTACATCGGCCTGGACGATCAGGCTTAAAACAGAAAGTCTAAATAAGGATTCTTAATTAAGGCAGTCATCATTAACATATCGGCCTGGACGATAGGTGTATCGGCCAGGACGATAAGCTCAAAACAGAAAGAAGTTGCCGCCATGACAATTAAGGTATACTGTATTTTTAAATTATCGGCCAGGACGATCATTGATCGGCCTGGATGAAATTCTCAAATTATACCTTAATTGATCAGGAAATCAAGGGATTAATTAAGGATGATTGATATGATCATATCATCCTAGACGATCGCAGGATTAGCCAGGACGACCCAGTCAAAAACCTTAAGTTACTTCAGAACGATAAATATCGGACAACTCGTATCCAGGGCTATTCTCAGGACGATTTTCCCATGATTTGAACTGATCGGCCAGGACGATCGTGTGATCGGCCTGGACGATCAAGCCAATTTTCAATCATCCAGTCTTGCATCCAGGGCGATGCTCTGGCCGATCTTCTGAGTTTTGTACTGATCGGCAGGCTGATGTCCATATCGGCCTTGACGATAATATCGGCAACTTGCAATTAATGAGCTCCTTTGAAGCTCTTCTATTAAAGAGCTCTTGTTCAACATTTTTAAAAACATTTGGTTGCTGCCTTGACCTGAGAAGACCTTGAGGAGAGAGAGAGAGAGAGAGAGAGAGAGAGAGAGAGAGAGAGAGAGAGAGAGAGAGAGAGAGAGAGAGAGAGAGAGAGAGAGAGAGAGAGAGAGAGAGAGGATCTTGTGAGGGGGAGCTTATGAGGGGATTCACAAGGGTTGCTTCAAAGATCGCTCTGTTTGTTCTTCGTCTAGATTTTCTCGTCCGTGGAAGGGTCGGTAGAGGTAAGGAGTTAGCTTTTCGTTGTGGTTCTCTGCCAGCTTCAAGAGGAAGCAAAAGGAGATAGGTTCTCTGCCTTGCCGGGGTGGCAAAAAGGAGGTTCTTGTGAGGGCTTCTCCGCCTAGCTGTGGGGGTAAAGGAGAGTCACGTTTTGTAGTGCAATACTTGGAGGATGCCTCCAAGGAGTGGACGTAGGTCGAGTTGACCGAACCACTATAAATTCATGTGTTCTTATTTTCTTGCTTCCGCACTTTTATTTCAGCATTTATTTTTGTGGTGTGATTTTGGTTTATGTGATTTTCATTCTTTGTGAAAAGAAATTTTTAAAATACCAATTCACCCCCCCCCCCCCCTCTTAGTTAGCTTGGGACTAAGTTCATAAGGGCTTAACATCCCTAACGAACTTTTAGTGTGAACAGATGACGGTTCTCTGCCAACGCTTGGAGAGTATGAACAGACGATGTTTGTCTGCTGACACTTGGATAGTGTGAACAGACGATAGTTCTCTGCCGAAACTAGGAGAGTATGAAAGGATGACGATTCATATATTGCCTTGATGATAAGGTAATTCATGAGTTTTCTTAAAAGGAAGCATATAAGATGCCAGCAGTGGAACAAAGGTAAGTTTCATAAAAATGTTAAGTTTTCTAACGATGAGATTTGTTATGAATGTATGAAACTTAGACATATAAAATCAGATTGCCCTAATCTTAAAGCCACTCCTAGCAAGGAGAAGGTAGAAGATATAGAAAATGGGAGAAATGGTAAGAAGAGATTTTAGATAGCTTTCTGGGCTAACTTATCTTTGGATTCATTAGAAACATAAAAGGAGGAGGAAGTAACCAACCTATATTTAGTGGCCAATAATCTTGATTAGTCAGATTAAGAAGAGATATATGACTTAACCTATGATGAATTTCTTGAAGTTTCTGAAAGAATACACACTATATATATAACACTTAAAAAAATGCATGCTAGATTGAACTTAGATCTGCAAGAGTTATAAAAAGAGCATAAAACCCTTAGGAAAGATCACACACAAATAGACAACAACCACATGAGCTTACTTGATGAATTCATTGATTTGAATAAACAAAATGAATTTTTGAAATCATCATATGCTAAATTAGAAAAAGAATATAAAGATTTTAGGGATGAATCTGAGAATAGAGAGCACTATCTGAAATATGATAATAATGTGTTAGAACATGCAAATTCATTTCTTAGAGTGATAGTAAAAGCTCATGAGGAAAATAAGATACCCCCAATACTTGAAGATTTTACTATTCCTATTTTGAGGTCAAAAATTATAAAAACTAAGAAAAGATAAATTTATTATAGGAGATTAAAAAATCCTTTTTCTAGAGTTAAATATTTTACATATGGGATAATTAGATATATATCATACACTTATACTTAAATAGCAAAACTCATTTAATGTGGAGACCTAAGATGCATAAACTAAGTCATATCATACATGCATCTAGTTTTAATTTGCCAAAAGGCGAATCCAAACTTATTTAGGTTCCCATATCTAACATTTGATTATTTTGTAGGTATGCTCTAATATAAGATCTCGTGAGAGCATTTGGTACCTAGACAATGGTTGCTCAAAGCATATGACTGGAGGCACTACACAATTAATATTACTGGAAGCCAGAAATAGAGGCAATGTTACACTGGAAGATAATACCACTAGAAAAGTGGTTGGCACAAGTATGATTAAAAACCTAAATAATTTTTTCGTAAGGAATGTTTTACTTGTAGAAGGCTTAAAGCATAATTTGATAAGTATTAGCCAGTTATGTGTTAAAGGGTATAGTGTTGATTTTTTCCCACTAGCTATATATTTTGCCTAAATGGAAATGATGTTTTATATGGAACCAGGGTAAATAATGTTTATATGCTTGATTTCAATTGTATTAAAACTCCTAATATTTTTTGCCTAAAAATAATTAATGATGAATCATGATTATGGCATAGGAGACTTTGTCATGCTAGCATAAAAAACCTTATAAAAATTATCCAAAAGGAACTGGTTAGAGGTATATCAAAACTATACTTTAATAATGATCACCTTTGTGATGCATGTCAACTAGGAAAATAGGTGATGTCCTCATTTCATTCCAATAAGGATCTAAAAACTAGCAAACTATTAGAGATTATTCATAGGGATCTTTTTGAATCGATTAGCACCATAAGTCTAGGAGGGAAGGTATACGAATTTGTGATAGTTGATGATTTCTCAAGATTCATGTGAGTTAAGTTTTTATTTTATAAGAATGAATTGTTTGAGGAATTTAGATATTGACTTGGATTTAGAGAAAACTAGGGTGTCAGATTTTAACAATTCAAAGTGATCATAGAGGTGAATTTGAAAATGAAAAATTTGAGGATTTTTATAAAGAACTTGGAATTGATCATAACTTTCTGCACCTAGGATCCCTCAGCATAATGGGTAGTCAAAAGAAAGAACTGAATATTAATTAAAATTGTTAGAGCTATGTTAGCAGAATATTCACATTCTAAATATTTTTAAACTGAAATGATTAGCACTACATGTTATGTTTTAAATAGGGTGAACATAAGGTCTAAATTAAATAAAATACCCTATGAGCTTCTTAAGGGGAGAACACCTAACTTATCATATTTGCATGTTTTTGGATATAAGGTGTTCATACATAATAATGAAAAATATTCTTTAGGAAAATTTGACGCCAAATTAAATGAATAAATTTTTCTTGGATACTCGAATGTTGGGAAAACGTATTAAATATTTAACAAAAGAACTTTAGTTGTTGAGGAGACCATACATGTTGTATTCGATGAATCTAACATTTTGGAAGAGCTAATTTGTAAGATGATGATATAGAAAATAACTCCCAAATAATTGAGAAGATTGATTTGGATGAAAATTTGGAACAAGAAAACCCTTTGCCTAGAGATTTGAAATTTTCTAAAACCACCCTCAAGAATTGATTTTAGGTGAACCGAGTGAGAGTGTTAGGACTAGGCATGGACTTAGCAAAGAAGTCAACCATTATGCATTTATTTTAACAATAGAACACACAAATGAAAATTAAGCTCTTTCAGATGAATTTTGGATTTTGGCAATGCAAGAACAATTAAATCAGTTTGTAAGGAATGATATTTGGGAATTGAATACAAGGCCAAATGATTAAAGTGTAGTTAAAACTAAGTGGATATTTAAAAATAAAATAAATGACATAGTTGTTGTTGTTAGAAATAAGATTAAATTGGTGGCTAAGGGGTATAATCAAATTGAAGGAATTTATTTTGAGGAGACTTTTAACCCTGTAGCGAGACTTGAAGCAATTAGGATTTTGTTAGCCTTTACCTGTTTTAAAGGAATTAAATTGTATCAAATGGATGTTAATAGTGCTTTTTTTGAATGGGATAATTTAAGAGGATGTTTATGTTGAATAACCTCGAGGTTTTGAAAATTCAAAAATCCCTAATCATATTTTTAAATTAAAAAAGGCATTATACGGATTGAAACAGGCACCTAGGGCTTGGTATGAGAGATTAAGCACTTTCCTATTAGAGAAATCTTTTAAAAAATGAAGTGTAGACACCACTCTCTTTTTAAAAAAATTGGGAAATGATATACTCATTGTTCATATTTATGTTGATGATATCATTTTTTTTATCTTCTAATAAAAATTTTTGTGATGATTTTTTCAAAATAATGAGTAGTGAATTTGAGATGAGCCTAATAGGAGATCTTAGTTATTTTCTTGGTTTTAGCATTAAGCAAATTAAGAAGGAAACATTTATTAGTCTATCAAAGTATGTTAAGAACATCCTCAAGAAGTGTGAAATGGACAAAGCTAAACCAGTTAGTACACCTACTACTGCTGAAACTGAATATATTGTCTTAAGAAGTTGTGTGGCACAAGTTCTTTGGTTGAAATAATAGTTGATTGATTTAAGATTTACAATAGGCACAATTCCAATTTATTATGATAATACTAGTGTCATTTGTATTTTAAAAATCTTATTCAACATTCTAGTTCCAAACATATAGATATAAGGCATCATTTCATTAGGGATCATGTATCCAAAGTAAAAATTAAATTGAATCATATTTTAACTGCAAATTAACTTGCAAACATTTTTACAAAACCATTAGCCTTTGATACTTTTGGTACATTAAGAACAAAATTAGTGTGATTGATCTTAATGCATAGATAAATTCTTCTGCAAACTTGATATAATTATTATGTGTGTTTTATATTTTTGTTTATAAATATGCTTTTTTTTTTTTTGAAGAAAGCCGAATCTATATTAACTAATAAAAATAAAGAGCAATTACAATTTAGATTCCTCCTTCAAAATGCTAAAAAAAGGAGGAACCTTATTCAAAGAGAAATCATCCCAAGTAAAGCTAATAACTAAAGCATAGTTAGCACATAAGTTTGCAAACTTGTTGCACTCTCTACTAATGCAATTAAAAATAACAAAATTAATTTTTGCAAGAAATTCCATACCATCATCCTTGAATTTCCCATTATTCCAAGCCTTTTTGAAGTAAGAAATGATGTTTGAGTTATCTCCTTCAATGAAAATGCCATCAAATTTGAACATCCAATCCTTGATCTCCTATTTGATTGAATTAATGGCAAGTAACTCCAATTTAGCAATATCCTAATGTGTAAATGATTTACCATAAGCATAAAGGAGTCTCCCTTTACAGTCTCTGAAAACAGCCGTTATACCCGCCTTGTAAGATGAAAGAAGAGAAGCATCAACATTAACTTTTAGCCAATTGGGTGGAGGAGGATGCCAAGCATTAGACAGTCTTAACGACTGATTAACATTCCAAAAGCCCAAATTAAAATGGCTAAAACTGTTAGAGACTGAAGCTTGAGAAATGGCTTCTGAGGCTATAAAGCTGGAGTTATCTTCGACACCACCATGTATCCTTTTGTTTCTACTTTTCCATAATAGAAACACAATAGTACAATAAAGCTTAACCATCATACCTTTCCTGGAGACATTAGCTTCCAGCCAACTAATACATTGTTCAATGTTATTGAACAATGGAAAATCGAAACCCCAATGGTTTGGGTTATCTCTGTGAGCTTACCGCAGCCACACACAATATGCTCCACATCTTCAATAGTCTCACAACCTCTTTGATAGTTATCATTTTAAACAAGCCTTCTATAACATAGATAATGCATAGACAGAATAGCATTCCTCTTCAATCTCCACTAAAAAGTCTCCACCCGAGTATTCAACTTTACCTTCTTGATCCACTTCCATAACAGATCATTTTCTGTGCCAATATCCTCCGTTCTCCTGATTAATCCAGGAATAGTCATTCCAGATTTTTGGTTGATCAATACCAAGAAATCATCCTTCTTTTCATGGGATATCTGGATCTTCATAATGATATCAATCAGCTCTTTGCCAAAATATTTGCTCAGATTTTGTTCATTCCATTTACCATCAAGAATAAACTCTTTAACAAGAACTGGGCTGTCTTTTTTTGGAGTAACAAATGTAGGCCACTTATTAATAAATTTATCTAGTATCCAATTATCTTTGATAGCATCCACAGATTTACCATTAACAATCTCCCATTTAACAATAGGATTTAACATTTTAAATCCTTCACACAGAATTTTAAAAGCAGCAGAATTAATACCTCTACTATTGCCTTTCAGCAAACTATTACCATATTTTGCTGCCATTACTGAGTATAAAAGGGATTGATCATCTTGAATGAATCTCCATGCTAATCTAGCACGCAAAGCATGAACTTTCGATATGTTAGAATGCAAGCCACGACCACCATATTCAATCGGTTTACACATATCAGTCCAATTTACGTAATGCATTCCCTAGGATCCATTTTTCTTATTCAAGATGAATTCTCTGCATATTTTATCCAGATCAGCCAGCACCTTTTTAGATACTATCGAATGAGTTGCATGATAGATAGGAAGTGGAAGCAACACAGATTTAACAAGAATAATCTTGCCCGGAAGTGATAAGCATTTGTTACCCCATTGATTAAGCTTATTCAAAGCTTTATCAATGATGAATTGAAAATCCTCCCTCTTGAGCCTTCTCAAAGCCATCTTCAACCCAAGGTAATAGAATTCTTTGACATATTTAAAGCCCATGATTTTAGATAAACATCTCTTCCTACTTCTTCCAACATGTTTTCCAAACATAATAAGAGATTTGTTGTAGTTGATTTTTCGCCCTATCCATTCACAGAAATTATGAAGAATTCTCTTCACTCCCAACACCTTCTTCCTGTTAGCTTCGGAAACCATAATGACATCATCCGCATATAATAAATGGGAGATACGAGGTCCCTCTTGACTAATCTTGATACCACAAGAGCTATGAAAAAAAGCATTAGAAAGAAGTTGTGAGCATAGAATAAAAAGAATGGGAGATAAGGGGCAGCCTTGCCAAAAACCACTCCTAGCATGGATCCACTTTGAACAATTACCATTAATGATAATAGAGAACATAGGATCTTCAACACACTCCATGATAAGCTTAGAGATTTTAGGTGGAAATTTAAAGTATTCCAATACTCTTTTAAGAGAAGCCCAAGCCATTGAATCATAGGCTTGCTCCATATCAACTTTAAAGGAAACAAGGCCCCAAGTAGCTTTTGAAATTCTAAGTTTGTGGAAGATTTCATGTGCTACCAATATGTGATCTGATAACGATCTCCCCTTAATGAAAGCCGCTTGCTCCATAGAGATAAGTTTAGGAACGACCAAATTAAGTCTATTCAAATTAATCCTTGCCGCCACCTTGTACACAGTGTTGCATAGACTAATTGATCAATAATTTGTTGGAAGAATGGGATTTGAGACCTTTTTTTTTTGAAGAAAGCATTAAAATGCTATATTAAAGAAAAGAAAGTTACAACCTAGTACCATCTGATTCCTTCATAAGCAATTTAATGAAGGAATCCGGAACATTACAACTAACCAAATCTTTCCAAACAAAAGGGCTAAAACAAGCATAGTTAGCACAGAGACCGGCTAACTTATTGCTTTCTCTATTCACAAAATTAAAAAAAAAAAACAAAATTTAAATCTTTAAGAAAAGAGAGATCAATACTATCGGTACCTCCTTCGTCCACCTTGTTCTTGATGAAATTTATAACATTTTTGTTGTCACCTTCAATAATCACTCCTTTGTAATCCTTCACCCAATTGCTTAGAAATTCTTTCAAAGAAAGAATAGAATGAAGCTCCATTGCACCGTAATCCCAGTGCACAAACTGTTTACCGAAGGCCATCAAAAATCTCCCCAAATGATCTCTAAAGACCCCACCTACAACGACTTTATATGAATTATGGGCAACTGCATCAATATTTACTTTGATCCAATCAGGCGGAGGAGGATACCAATTATTGAGCAACCTGGATGGTTGGTTGATACCCTCAATGCCCGAGAAAGAGTAAAAAGAATTTCTGTGCATAGTAGTAAAGCACACTGTGTTGCCATGACCCCGAGTTTGAGATTTTGATGATTCCAAATAATGATTGTTTTGAAACAACTTTTCATTGAATATTAGTTTATTTGCTATTTTCCTTGAGTACTAACATTTCAGGAAGATCACAAGTGACTCAGGATGAAAGGAAGACTCAAGAACAGGTAGATTAGGAGTATGAGTCAGATATTGTATTTTTCTATTTATTGTATTTTTATTTTCTTGAGTCTGGCCACAAAATGCATAAGAGTAAGAGCAACCATGCACACACACAGGGGGAGAGTTTGTTTTTAAATGCAAAATGTAATAGAATTTCTTCTCTGGATATCGTACTGTACGATTTTAATTCGTACCGTACGATCCGAGCTATGTGGACGATTCTGTGAATAGATCGTACTGTACGAATATATTCATACTGTACGATATGTTCAGATCCAAAACCCTAGCCGTGGTTTAGTTTAAGTAAGTAATTTTGTGCCGTTCATACTGTACGAATAGGTTCGTACTGTACGATCTATTTTAAATACTTAAATTAATCCGTGATTAGTGCATGAAATCCAGGCCTAATTATATTTTGAACATCGTACTGTACGAATAGGATCGTACCATACGATGAACAGAGACAAAGTATGATCGTCCCGGATATCATCCTGGATGATCTCTTGGGTTTTGTCTTATCGTACTGTACGATAGGAATCGTATCATACGATGAATAGAGATGACATCTAGTCGTCCAGACCATCGTCCTGTATGACTAGTATTTTGTGGATCGTACCATACGATATTATATCGTACAGTACAAATTATTTTTAACTATTCGTACATCTTCGTACCAGGACGAAGTCTGTTTATGAAGATCATATTGTACGATGTTGAATCGTACTATACGAATAGTAACGGCTACTTTTGAAATCAGAGGGATTTTGGAGCCCATTTTAGGTGTTAATCTCATCCTTTTTCAGTAAGATTTACAGAGAGGGAGAACGTGGTTAGAGAGGGATTCCAAGGGAGAGAGCTCTAGAGAAGTTCTTTAGGGTTGAGAGAGGAAGGAGAAGGTGAGGGAGATTACACGGTTGCTCTGAACTTGCTGCATCTTGCTCCTCCTGTGGCCCTAGAAGAATTTGAGGGAGGATCTCCAAGGGAAAGGCTCGTCTACATTCGTGACCTCGAGGTTCTCTGCCTTCTCCAGGAGGGAGAAAAACGAGAAGGTTCTTTGCCATCGCTAGGAGGGCGAAAACAGAGTTTGGCACTCCGCCACGCCGGGTTGGTGAAAGGGAGGTTTGTAAAGGCTTCTCCGCCTTACCGAGGGGGGCAAAAGGAGAACTATATTTGGTAGTGAAAATCCCAGAGCGGAGGACTCTGGGGAGTGGACGTAGGTCATATTTTGACCAAACCACTATAAAAATCCTTTGTGAGTTTTTTCCTTATCATCATTTACTTTTACTTGCACTAAATTTTCATAATTATTGCGTGGTGAAATTTGTGGAAGAAAATTCATTTAAGTTTTTGTTGTCAAATTTCAAAAATAAAAAAAAGATTAGAACTCCTGTTTAGGGTTACTTTTTATTGAGAAAAAGTTTTTCACAATTCACCCCCCCCCCTCTTGTTATTTAGTATCACACTGCATTTGAAGCCATATACAACGGGCTGGAACATTTCCCTTCATGAACAAAAAGATTTCTAGATTTTCAAAAAATGAAACAAGGTATTGCAATAAAGACTTCTAACCCCACAATTTGAACCTTCAGCCACTTTAAGCACTCTTCCAGAGAAACAAATATCGGAATTCCAAAACCCCAAGAATTTAAAATATCCACCACTTCTAACAGTTTGTTACAACCAGAAATAATGCTCATTGTCTTTAGTTTTCCCGCAGCCTCTAGGACAATTATCAAAGTTTTGAAGTCTCCTATAGCACCATGTTTAAAAAAATGACTCAAAGCCATCCAAAAGTCATCCTTGATGATATCCCAATAAACCTTAATGAAAGAATGAGAGATACCATCATTACCTGGAGAAGTATTCCCTTCCAATTGATTCAAGACATCTTCAACTTCAGCCATAGATAAATTTGCCTGTAACAGACTTCTGTCCCGATCATTCAAGCAGATGGTAGGAGCTGGCCAACCATCCAGTTTGCAACATCTGGATTCCCATTTATTTTGAAAGAATCGAATAAAAACTTCCTCCATATGATCTTGATTTTCTACCATAATTCCATTTTCATCTTTCACCTTTATTATTTTATTGGCATTTCTTCTAGCACTAGCATAATTATGAAAGAACTTGGAATTACCATCACCTTCATTGAGCCATTTTACTTTGGCCCTTTGTTTCCACCAAGTATTCAATATAGCCAAGGTAGTATTAAGTTCCAAAACCTTCTCTTTAATGATCCAATAGACTTGATCCGAGAGATACCCAAAGGAAGATTCTTTAATTTGAAGTTCCATAATCTCCTTCATAAG
This sequence comes from Dendrobium huoshanense, assembly GCA_016618105.1. Taxonomy (NCBI): domain Eukaryota; kingdom Viridiplantae; phylum Streptophyta; class Magnoliopsida; order Asparagales; family Orchidaceae; genus Dendrobium; species Dendrobium huoshanense. The sequence continues at coordinate 37,574,565 of CM028359.1, read as the reverse complement.
ATCATCTTTCAACTTGTTCAAATCTTTATGCTTAGACTTGCACCAATAGAATAATGACTTCAAGGCCCTTTTGAATTTTTTGTTGAGAATTTGAGAATAACTACCTTGAAAATTCTTGAACCATTCTTTCCTTACCACACCATAGGAGGCTTGATAAGAAGCCGACCAGTTTTTGAATTTGATAATTTTGCTGAAATTAGTGTTGAAATTCCGGAATTGAAGAAGGATTGGGCAATGATCCGAGGCTATTCTAGCCAAATGTCTCTCAACCAATTGAAAAGGAGAACTTAGAGCCACCGAATTAACAAAGCACCTATCCAATCTTTCAAGGATTCTAGCTCCACCAACCTTGTTGTTGCACCAAGTAAATATAGGACCGATAAAGCCAACTTCATGAAGATCATTGTTCAACAAGCATTCTTCCATCTCCCTAGATCCTTGATGATAAACAAATCTTCTTCCACCCAATTTGTCTTCTTTTCACATAAGACAATTAAAATCCCCACCAACTACCAAAGGACGATCATAATTGTAATACTTATCTAACATATTCCATAGATCTATTCTCTTTCTCACTTCAGTGCTCCCGTAAATCGTGATCACTTTCCAGCTTAAATTATTGAACATTTTGAGTTCACCAATCACCATTTGAGTAGAACTCTCCTCTACTGAGAATATCACTGAATTCATATTCCACAAAATCAGTATACCACCCGAGAGCCCAGAAGATGGGACATAGAAGAAGTCCCAACTGTCACCAATCAAGGCATCAACATCATTTCTGTCAATTCCAGTTATTTTGGTTTCAACCAAACCCACAAAACAAACACCATTATTATTCACAAACTCCTTAAGGTAGAGGGAAACACTTCTCTTCCTTGCCCCCCTATAATTCCAAAAGCATATGGAATTCATTTAAAAGGATTATGGGGATTATTCCCCAAATTACCTTTCCCTTCTATCTCCATTATACGGCTCCTTGTAGATGCAATAATTGGTCCCATATCTCTCAACTGTTTTGGTCTCTTCTTTTTAGGGAATTGAATAGAACTCTCAATCCCATAAGTCACTGCACCGGCTGAAACATTGCCACCTGAATCAGCTTCTAACAGAGTCTTCTTGTTATCTTCAATCTCTGAGGATTCCTTGACTTCTTTTACAGCAATTTCTTCACCCAGATTATCAACCAATAATGATTCCATTAATTCCCCTTCCTCCAAGTCCACCAGAGCGTTAAAACTATTATTAACAGCTATTCTGGACCCTTCCTCCAATGTGTCACCTTTATTAACCTTCTCAGCTGTAACTGTATTACAATGTTATGCAGTATTCAGCTCTACCAAGCCAGAACCTTCATTTGATCTTTTCTTTACCGCAACAAATTGCTTTGGTTGAGACATTTTGTTGATTTTATTCACCTGGTCAGCTGATCTTATGTACCAATTTTTGTTGAAATTCTTCTTCCCATAGTTAACCATCATCCATGGACCATAACCTTTAGAATTAGACTCCTTGTCTCGCTCCTGATATTTGATTTCCTTCCAAGGTTTCCTTCTCAATCAAATTCTTTGACATATCCTTCTTCATCAGATTAGACTTATCCTTGTTTAACAAGATACCCTTGGCACACTCATTCTTCCTATGATCGATCTTCCCACATTCAAAGCAGAGGTTCGACAACCTTTCATACTCTATCTTCTGGAAGAATTTGCTGTCTTCTCCCTCTACCCACACACCTGTAGGAAGTTTATCATTCAAATTGATTCGGACACATACCCGTCCAAACTCCGTACTCGACCATTGGAATATATTACCATCTATTAAGTACGGCTTCTCAACCATCGAAGCTATACGACATATGTTTATTTCTTCCCAGCAAAATAGTGGTAAATTCGACAATCTGATCCAAATAGGAGCAGAAAGACGTTCAAGAGAATTTGGATCAAACTTTTGAGTCCATCTCTTTATTCCAACAATGTTTCCGTTAACAAACCATGGACCATTAGTGAGTACTGCTTCCAAAAGCTCTGTTTCAAAAAACAAACATAATACCCAACCTTTCCCCAGGATGGTAAGGTAAAATTTTCCATATACTTCCCATTGTCTCCTCAGTTCATAGCTAATTGATGAAAATGGTATATCCCCTCCAAAAATTTTAACCACCAAGGATTTGTTCAGTTTATTGGCATTCTCACAAACGTTTTCCATATAAAGTTTGACAGTACAACCATCTTCAACTATGTAGTTACCAAAATCCATATCAGTAACTTTAATGTTTTTATTTCGAAGCCAAGCATTCTGAAGGCTACCAGAATTCGGTCTTTTGGGCAATTCGATAAGCACCTTTGCGCATCTCCCAAGTTCTCCAGTAGCACAAGCACGCACTTCCTCGAGTTCCAACCTTTATTTGGTTTTTGTATGTGTTTTTTTATTTTGGTTTTGTTCTTGTGATTTGGTTTGATTTGGACAAGCATCACGTATCAAAAGTTCTATTTTAGTTTTTCATGCTGAATTTTCAAAGTGTTATATTTCGTACTGTATGAATATATTTTTGTACTATATGAATTTTATAGCATGTTTGTTGTTTTTGAGTTCAATGTATAAAATTTGGATATTTTCATATACATCGTAATATGCGATGTCATCATTGTCCTGTATGATCTGTATACTTTTGTCTATATACATGTAGACGATTATCCAGGTAGAATCAATTATTATAACTGATCATATATACAAAATTTTATTTCGTATGTATGAACCACGTGTCATCATCTGTGGGGGATGAACCTAACTATCATTAAAATGTTCTTAAATAACTGATTATCCCGTATAAACATCTATTTGTCTGTACAATCATATGGTTAAAAAGTCTATACGAAAGGACGCTTCATAAATTATGTGATTACAAAAAATCATTTTGTTTTGGACGTTATTGTTTGTCCATATAAAATTTTTTTCATCCTGTAGCGATCCCAAGATCATACTACAAATCTATTTTTGTACCGTATGAAGGGTCATTTTTCTTTAAAAGGAGGGCTTTATAATTCATTTTCATTCACTTCAACATCCTCCTTGAATCCTTCTTAACCTAGGAATGATAAGTTCTAGCAAGCATGGTAGAGTTTTTAACTGTTCATCATTTAGGAGTGGGGACAACAATTTTCTGTCAAGAAGTTATGAGGATTCTTTCTTCAGGTTTATAGCTTCTAAAATCACTCCCTTAAGTCTACTGATTCAACATGATATCCACTTTTAAGTGATGCCTCTATTTGCTTCAACCCATTTCTCCTTTATTTTGACTTTGATCCATGCTTAACATAAAGAGACCTTTCATTACTTTTTAGCAAATATGAGTTTTAGTGAGGATGAGAGTGGGATAACTTCATTTGTCAAAACGCAATGGGTAGAAATCACTAAAGAAGATCTAGGAACTTTTCTGCAACTAAGGACTTGAGGAACTATAACACATATTATGACCTCTAAATCTGATTATAATTGGTCTGAAATAAACAAAACTCTTACATTATTCTTTTAAGGGGAGCTAAGGAGAAATTTAGGTTATACATGTTAACTCAAACAATAATTGTTTTGCCATCATCAAAAAGAGGAAGATTATTGAGATTGTTGCAACTTAGTTTTTAATTGTTGATATTCTTGCAACATGTATATTTTTTGATGATTTCCAAATATTAATTTTTATTATAATTTCTCCTAACATATTTTGGATGTATTGTTTTATTTTTTTGTGTGTACTAACATTTCAGGGAAATTATATTCCAGATTGTTGAAGACTTCAAATTAAATCAGATTAGGATTTATTATAAATGAAGACTGTATTTTTCATTTTATTGAGTCTAAGAGAGTGTGATTGTAATTGAGTAATAGTGCGCACACACACTAGGGGAGTGTTTAAAATTATAATTTTTTAAATTGAAAGTAAAGTAAGAACTCATTTCGAATGGGATGATATGTTCGGTTATTTTCCCCTTATAGCAGACAAATAAACTGCATGTAGAAAATTTTTCTAAGTACGGATCGTACTGTACGAAGCTTCCTTAATATGTACGCTATCCAGAGTACGAAAATATGAGGTTCCTTTTCATCCTGACGAATTCAAATCTTTTATGAACTAATTGTATCGTATGATGTCGTCATCATACAGACATCGTCCAGAGTATGAATTAGATGGGTCCCTTTTGGTCCCGACAAATTAATAAATTTCTAAACTGATTGTATTGTACGATGTTGTCATCATACGTGCATCATTTATAGTACGAATTAGATGGGTCCCTTTTCATCCTGACAAACTCTAAATTTTTTTTAATGGATTATACTATATGATGTCATCTTCGTATGTATGTCATCTAGAGTACAAAAATATGGGGTCCCTCTTCATCCCAACGAAGATGAAAATTTTTCTAACTGTTCATACATTATGAACTTGATTTGTACTAAAAGTTCATCGTGTATGAAGTCATTACATACAAATTCACAAAAGGTTCATATGCAATAGTTTTTGAATTGTTCGTATGTACGAACTTACGTTTATACTGTACAATTATACACACTCAAAATTGAAATTTTTAGTTTACTGGATTATTTTTTGTGTCTTTTATATAAAAGGACCTTTAAAACTAATGTGAAAAGAGTTGTTCTTCTTGATTTTTCAAGGGCAAGTGAAAGAGAGAGGGTGGGAGAGTGTTTGAGAGAGATTTCTTGTAAGTGGAGTGTGAAGGGTTCATAAGGTTACTCAAAGGTAAGGATCTTTTTATGTTTTTGGCTATCACTCTTCTTTTCATCTTTCTAGTTTCTCATGAGAATATCATTGAAGAAAATTCGGTACTCTACCAATACTTGGAGAGTGTGAATAAACGATGGTTCTATTCCGACACTTGGAGAGTGTGAACAGATGAGGGTTCTCTACAGCACAGGGGATTGGTGGAAGAGAGGATTTGTAAAGGCTACTCTGCCTTGCTGTGGGGGAAAAAGGAGAGTCACTTTTATAATAGTGCAATACCTGAAGAGGGAGTCATCAGGGAGTGGATGGAGGTCGGGTTTGACCGAACCACTAATAACTTTTATGTCTTTTAATTTTTGACATTTATTTTTTACAATTTATTTAATTGTGGCTAAAAAGCTTAATTTACTTTAAAATCAAATTGCTATAATATTTCAAAATTATTTTCTATTAAAAACCCAAGAGAAAATTTTAAATTACCAATTCACCTCCCTCTTATTTAACCTTGGGACAATAGTTTAGGTTTAACAATCTATAAGGAATCAACTCTCTCTCTCTCCCTCTCCTTTTATCTCTCTCTCTTATTCCCTCTTCCTCTCTTTCTTTCTCTCTCTCTCTCACTCACTCACTCACTCTCTCCCTCTTATTCTCTCTCTCTCTCTCCATCTCTCTCCCTCTCTCTCTTATTCCCTATATATATATATATATCCTTCTCTCTCTCTCTCTCTCTCTCTCTCTCTCTCTCTCTCTCTTTCTCTCTCTCTCCCTCCCTCCCTCACTCTCTGATCTTATTCTATCTCTCTTTCTTTCTCTTATTCCCTCTTCCTCTCTCTCTTTCTATCTCTTATTATCTCTCTCTCTCTCTTTCTATATATATATATATATATATATATATATATCTCCTATCTCTCTATCTATCTCCTTTCTCTCTCTCTCTCTTATTCCCTCTTTCTCTCTCTCTCTCTATCTATCTATCTATCTACCTATCTCCTCTCTCTCTTTCTCAATCTATCTATCTCCTCTCTCTCTCTCTCTCTCTCATTCCCTTTCTCTCTCCTTCCCTCTTTCTCTCTCTCTCTATCCCCCTCCCTCACTCTCTCTCTTATTTTATCTCTCTCACTCTCTCTCTTATTCCCTCTTCCTCTCTCTCTCTTTCTTTCTCTCTCTCTATCTATCTATCTCCTATCTCTCTCTATCTATTTATCTCCTTTCTCTCTTTGTCTGTCTTATTCCCTCTTTCTCTATCTATCTATCTCCTCTCTCTCTCTCTATCTATCTCCTCTATCTCTTTTTCTATCTATCTCCTCTCTCTCACTCTCCTTCCCTCTTTCTCTCTCTCTTCCATCACTCTCTCTTATTCCCTCTCTCCACTCTCCCCACTCTCTCTCCTCTCTCTCCCTCTCTCTCCCTCTCTCTCTCTCTCTCCCTCTCCATTGCTCTCTCTCTCTCTCTCTCTCTCTCTCTCTCTCTCTCTCTCTCTCTCTCTCTCTCTCTCTCTCTCTCTCTCTCTCTCTCTCTCTCTCTCTCTCTCTCTCTCCCTCAATAAAGGATTTGATGCCAATATGGAATATATTGGCTTTGGCCTTAACCGATATTTCTTGGTGCCTTTAGTAGTAAAACCACTCAGTTCAGATGACCTCGGATCATAATCGTTTATCTGGGGTGTCATTTTACAGCAAAATAGATATTCATAGGATTTGTATCATGTCCTTACTTATAGAAGATTATTTTAGAATGGATCCTAGTGATATTTTTGACTAGGCATTAACTCTATGTGAGCTAAAGTTATTTTTAAATTTATACACCTTAGCAAATGATTACGGTGGGTTGATGGATTTTACTTTAAGTTATTGATAATTTATTTTAATTTTAAATATTTTTAGATTTTCTTAAGTATTTGGGTGGAATTTAAAATATTTGAAATTAACCCCTCAGGTTAAGATTTATATTCAACACAGTCATCATCGGGGTGTATGGGTCATTTCCATTTGTGGATTGAACCTTATCATTTATGCAAAATTTGTCAACAAAGGATCGAGTTCGTTGTTGGCTCTATGATTTGGTTAATGATTTTTTTATTAGAAACCTTGATGGCCTTATATGAACGTATAAAATAAATATTACGATCGACACCCTGACTATATATCTATTTGATAATTTGAGCCATGCCGACTCCTATCTATATATATAGAAAGATCAGGTTTGAACTATATTCATTTATTGAAATACACAACATCCCTAGATGTCATGTGTGTACCCATAACATGCTCGTCGGGGCTTATGCGGGTTTTGTGATTTCACTTACCCCTTTGTGTGCCTATATGCATACATATTATAGTGTATATATGGGGGCATTCTTAGAATATTTATAAACGCCTTCTGTCTGCTTGCATGGATGTTGTGGATCAATTGGTGTGTTGTAGTAGCTTTTGAATTGAGTTGTTTGCTGCGTTATATATGTAGATTGTCATGTACTACTTATTACTTTCTACAGGAGAATTATAGTGCACCAATAAATCTCCTGCATTCTTGGTAGATAATTGCATTCACTATAGTTCTCTTGCATTTTCTCATATATAGCCTATTGTTTCTATAACAAGTTTCTTATAGTAACTCATAGGCATCAGCATTTGCAATGACTCTTTGGCACTTTTCTCATATGTGACATTTAGTATGTATAACACGCCTCCTGCAAGGGCCTGTAATCATTTGCATTTGTTATGCATCATATTTATTGCATGCTTGCATATAACATGTAACATGTATATGGGTCTCCCACAACGGCCCGTAGGAGCTTGTATTTGATGTAGTCCTTTAGCATTTTGCTTAAGAACACCACATCGAGCGTACAATGGGTCTTTTACGATAGCTTGTAGGAGCTTAAGTTTGGCACAGTCCTTTTGCATTTGTCTATAAGTGGTATATTGAGTGCACGACAGGTCTTCTATAATGACTCGTAGATGTCCACACTAGTTGCATGTCCTCTACCTTTGTTTACAACAGATCAATATATTTTTTCTTTCCAATGTCATTATGTTCATCCGCTGATTGATGTTGACTGTATGACACTACATCTTTCATAATTTCTTCTATATTTATTACAGACCTTTATGCATTTCCCCTTATAGATGACATGTAGTGTGTATGGTGGATAGGGGTGCAAATGAGTCGAGTTGAGCTCAAGCCAGAGGTAGTTCAAGCCAGGCTCATTTATTTTGTAGTTGGCTCAAGCTCAACTCATGTGTCTGAATCTTAGGCTTGAATTTGACTCTGTAGCTCGAGCTCAAAAAGTTGGTTCGAACTTGACTTGCATACATGCTCGATTTAAATGTTTTGTATTGAGTTTTAACCATTAAAATACTAATTTTATACAATTTCAGTAAATATAAAATTTAATTCTAGTAAAGGTAAACTAACTTTAGCATTTTGAAGAAAAAAAATTTAGCATTAGAAAAATTTTAGCACATGGAAAATAATTTCAACAAACAAAAATGATGAAGATGAATAGTTTATCCATTGAGAAACACCATAAAAAATTAAATTTTAAAGGAAAAGTTTCAGTAAATGATGAAGATGAATGGTTTGTTCCCTTCTCTCAGCCATGGGCGTATTTGCTTTGTCTTGAGCATAGGAAGAACAACTCTAAATGCCAACTTGTCAAATCATTTCCTTCTCGAGCACTAAAACAACTTCAGAGTTCACTAAAAAAAAACTTCATAGATAACATAAAAAATAAATGAAGAATAAAACAACTAATGCTCGAACAGAATGACAGTTGATGATGACTTACACCTCTACCCTCCTACTCACACCTCCAGCTTTGGAGAAAGAACTATAGACGACGATGAAGGAATGCTAGAAAAGATGCCACAATCGACGCACCATAGCTCCTCACAAAAAATATGAAGATGGAAAGCCCTAGCTCAAAATTGAGAATAGACATTTACTCCTAAACCCAGTTCATGTTTCGCCCGGTCCAAATTTTAGAATGTCCCGCACTTTTCCCACAGCCTAACTTTGTTCCAAACCGAAATCAAATTTCAGAAATTTTTTCGCCCGCAGGCCGTGACTCTGCGTTCTAATTGAACAGGCTCGATGAGCTATCGAGCCGAACAAGGTATGTATCTAACTCAAGCTTTATAATACATCGATTTAAAATTTTTCCTCAAACTCAAGCTCGATACATAATAAGCTCGACTCACGAGCTCGTTAATGAGTCGAGCTCGAGTCAGCTCGTGAGTCAGCTTGCCTCCTAATGGTGGACTTGTATAATTGATGTTTGCTTGCAATGAACATCACCGGTTTGCATCATTTGTTCACTCCATATTGGTAGTTATTCATGATCGAGGTGTTCTGCATCATTGCTTACAACAATATTCATTAAAGAGAACTTCATACTAATGTTAGTAATCATAGTGTATTCTTCTGTTGCTTCATATTTCATCATTCGTAGGTAGGACATATTTTGGACATGTTCATCACAACTCTCTACCGCATGTCTATCGATGTCTCATTAAACTCAACAGCCTCAACAATTTATAAAGGCTTGATGCAACTATTTATAAACCATCTTAACTTCAATATTCGTGGATGAGTTGTTAGGGATTTCCCACACCATGAGTCTTCGTTTGCTTGTGCTTTGTTCAGATACTGCAAGTTAATTGATCTTTATTATTATTTATAATCATTCAAAAGCATTGTTATGTTCACTACACATCATATAAGATTGATGTGTTTGCTTTTATTTTGATCTTTACTGTTTATCGAATATGGTATGCTTGACTGTATGAAGGTGTTATAATTATCATGCCTCTTCTGCACTCTGCTTATGATTCATGTACATCATACCATTCTTGTCCCCATAAATAAGTTGTTGTGCTTTATGAGAGGCTTACATTCATACTTACAATCATGTGTGGGTCGTTGTCCTTTGCATGCAACGAGAATCCCATTTGTTTATTACCATTTATTCAAAAGTCTAAGACTTGATGTTTAGGACTTTACATTTCAGCTTTATCAATTCAGGGTTCTAAACCCCCATATCATAACTTTGTGATCCAACCACACTACAGGAAAATCATCTATCACCAGTGAAATTTTTTGGTAGAAATTGATCATTTTCTGGCGGTTTTCGAATTTACCGATAATTTTCTGGCTAAAATTTTTCTGCCTGTAAAACCCGAGTAAGAAAAGTATTTTAGGCGGCTTTTTCCAATGGAAAATAATTCTGATGGCTTTCTGATGGAAAAAAGCCGCTAAAAAATCAAAAAAAAAAAAAAAAAAAACTTTCTAGCCCTGCTGCCCGAGACAACGACTGCTGCAGCCCAGCCTGACCGCACCCGTGGCCCGCTCCCACCCATGAACCCTCCAGACAACGCCTGTCGCCCGTTCAAGGCCGTAATCCAGCCCGAGCGCCCGCCTGTGACCGGATCACGCATGCCGCCCACCTGACCTGTGCCTTAGCCCACCTGCCAAGGGATTCGAACCCGGGAGGGTTGGAAAATTTTTAAACTTCCAACCACATTGCTGAACATGTAAATGCAATTTTATGGTCAATTTTTTTATTTGAACTATATAATGACTAAAAATTAAGTTATTAAATAAAATTAAATATACTAACTAATTTAATTATATAAAAATAATAAGTAATATAAAATAAGAATTAATAATTATTAATTAATTTTTAAATGAAAATCAATTAAAATTTAATAAAAAAATTATTAACTTAATAATGAATTAAAATACTATTAAAATTACTAATTATTAAAAAAATTAAATTTAAAAAAAAATTTTAAATTTAAATATTTTTACTTAAATTAATGAAATAGTTAATATTATTTTTAATCATTTTTTTAAAATCATTTAAATATTTAAAATTTTAATCATTTTTATTAAATCATTTAAATGATCTTTTCCCTACTTTTTTTTTTATTTAACTACAATTGATTACATTTTATAATAATTAATTATCATTTAATAATAATTAATTATAGTCACAATGATTAATCATAATCAATTACAATCAATAATAATTAGTTAAAATTAAAATAATTAATTTTAATTAAATTTTATTAATTATTGATAATAATAATTAATCATAATTAAATAATAATTAATTATAATTAATTTTAATGAATTATAACTAATTATTATTAATAATAATTAAATATTGTTAAACTACTTATTTATAATTAATAATAATAATAATAATAATAATAATCAACTATGATTAAAAAATAATTAATTTTAATTAAAAAAGAATTTATGCAGGATTAAAATAGGATTAATAGGATTTAAGCAGGATTAAACCCACTATTCAATCTCACTGTGAGTTAAATCCTCCCTTCTCTTCTTTGTTCAGCAGTTTTATGGGATTTGGCCAAAGAAGCGAATGGAAGGGAGAAAGTTAACTTCACAATAACTGAGTTAAATCCTCTCTCTCTCTCTCTCTCTCTCTCTCTCTCTCTCTCTCTCTCTCTCTCTCTCTCTCTCTCTCTCTCTCTCTCTCTCTCTCTCTCTCTCTCTCTCTCTCACACACACACACACACACACACACACACACACACATTCTCATCCTCTCTCCTTTAGTACTCTCACTCTTTCTTCCTTTCTCCATCTATCTAATTCCCCCCCCCCTCTCTCTCTCTCTCCCTCTGTCTCTCTCTCTCTCTCACACACACACATTTTCTTCCTCCCTTTTTGTTCTCTCCCTTACTCTCTCATGCTTTCTTTCTTTCAACTAGCCTTTAATATCTTCAGTACCTTAAGAACTAGATTAGGTATTATTGATATTCATGCTTGAAACTATCACAGTATATTTCTATTCTTTTTTTGTATATTTATTTCTATTTATGTGTTTTTATTTTTTTTCCTTTGATTTTTTATTGGTTTCTTTCAGTATTTTAAGAATCAGATCACTGCTCACTTCTACTGTTGAATTTTTTTTAATGAAATTTTTCCTTAGTATTTATTTAGAAGCATGTAAGCAGTGATTGACACCTCTAAAATAAATAAATAAAAAAATTTGTATGATTATTTCTCTTCATCTAACTCCTTTAGTGTTGTATTTTCTTTTTGAATCAGAATCTATTTTACATTAAATAAGACTTTGGAAAATGAATCTTATTTATCTTCCTATAGTAATCTATCTCATATGAATAATGTTCTAAGTCAATGAATCTATTCTAAGTTTTCTTAATCAAGTAGTTTGTATTTATCATATGGATAGGATTCTGTTTTGTGATTTATTCTTCCTTTTATAAGAAAGTGAGTTTTCCTTTTCTTATATTTAGACAATAATCTCAAAACTGAGAATTTTTTAAAGATTTAGAAGGGAAACAAGCATGTAAAAATAATTTGGCAGCATGTCGCTAGCGTCGATAGTGGGATTTTTTAAGTTAGAAGTTATACCTTCGCAAGTGGACCATCTGTGGAGTTGGCACATGAATCGAAGCAAGAGAAGATCTTTTTCCCTTCTTCTTTTTTTATTTTAATTAACTGCAATTGATTATATTTTATAATAATTAATTATAGTCACAATGATTAATCATAATCAATTACAATCAATAATAATTAGTTAAAATTAAAAAAATTAATTTAAATAATTTTTAGTAATCATAGTTAATTATTGATAATAATAATTAATCAGAATTAAATAACAATTAATTTTAATGAATTATAACTAATTATTATTATTATTATTAATTAAATATAATTAAACTACTTAATTATAAATAGTTACAATTAATTATTATTACTAATAATCAACTGTAATTAAAAAATAATTAATTTTAATTCAAAAAAAAATATTTATGCAGGATTAAAACAGGATTAATAGAATTTAAGCAAGATTTAACCCACTATTCAATCTCACTGTGAGTTAAATCCTCCCTTCTCTTCTTTGCTTAGCAGTTTTATGGGATTTGGCAAAGAAACGAACGGAAGGGAGAAAGTTACCTTCACAATAAGTGAGTTAAATCCTCTCTCTCTCTCTCTCTCTCTCTCTCTCTCTCCCTCTCTCTCTCTCTCTCTCTCTCTCTCTCTCTCTCTCTCTCTCTCTCTCTTATTCCCTCTTCCTCTCCCTCTCTCTCTCTCTCTCTCTCTCTCTCTCTCTCTCTCTCTCTCTCTCTCTCTCTCTCTCTTTCTCTCTCTCTTTCTCTCTCTCACACACACACACACACACACATTCTCATCCTCCCTCTTTTTGTACTCTCACTCTTTCTTCCTTTCTCCATCTATCTAATTCCCCCTCACTCTCTCTATCTCTCTCTTTCTCTCTCTCTCTGTCACACATTCTCTTCATCCCTCTTTATTCTCTCTCTTACTCTCTCATGATTTCTTACTTTCTACTGGCCTTTGAAATCTTCAACACCTTAAGAACTAGATTAGGTATGACGAATATTCATACTTGAAATTATTACATTATATTTCTATTCTTTTTTTTGTATATTTGTTTCTATTTATGTGTTTTTATTTTTGGCCTTTGATTTTCTATTGGTTTCCTTCAGTATTTTAAGAATCATATCACTGCTTACTTCTATTATTGAATTTTTTTAATGATATTTTTCATTAGTATTATTTAGAATGATGTAAGAAGTGATTGACACCTCTAAAATAAATAAATGAAGAAATATTGATTATTGTTTTTCTTCCTCTAACTCCTTTAGTGTTGTATTTTCTTTTTGGATCAAAATCTATTTTACATTAAAAGTTTGACTTTGAAAAAGAGATCTTATTTATCTTCCTACAATAATCTATCTCATGTGAATAATGTTCTAAGTCAATGAATCTCTTCTAAGTTTTCTTAATTAAGTTGTTTGTATTTATCATATTGATAGGAATCTGTTTTGTGGTTTATTCTTCCCTCTATAAGAAAGTGAGTTTTCCTTCTCTTATATTTAGAAGATAATCTCATAACTGAGAATTTTTTAAAGATTTAGAAAGGAAACAAGCATGTAAAAATAAAAAGAGGCACAACATGAGCCCAAAATTAGAAAGATACACAATGACCACCAAAGAATTCCAAGAAGCATAAAGTGCATCATAAAATAAAAAAATGTGCCCACTATGAATTATCTTGCCTTTCTTTCAAATCCTTAAATTCTTAGAAGACTCCTTGTGCCAATTGATATCTCCTACACTTGAATTTGATAATCATGTTCTCTGATTAATTACTTTATATATTATTCTATTAGATATTTTTTTGAAATGAAGCTTACAAAGATCACTTTTTCCATCTAAATTCTTTTCTGATTTAGATTTTTGTTTAGAAAGAATTTTAACCTATAAGGAGTCTGAGTTAGGTTTATAAAATCAATTTTTCTGATCATTATGAGTTTCAACATTGTCAATTCATTTCTTGCTGGTTTTTAAATCTAATAATAAGGTAAATCTATCATTTATAGGATCAGATCAATTCAAAAAAAACTTTAATTTTGTCTAATGATTGTTTTTATCATATTTTTCATATGTTTTCTGTTCTTTTTTGCTTAGTTTTTTTATTTTTGAACCCTTCCTGATCATTACATTCCATTGTCTAAGTTCTTCAATGTTTGTTCACATCGTCTAATATGATTCACATTATATTGTATGATCTTAGCAAAACATTATTTCTCTAGATGTGCTTAAACATTTTTTGAGAGAATTTCAAGGGCTAGAAGGCTTAGTGGTTGACCATTACCAAGAGGTTGGGTGATCTTCTAGGATTCACTACTTTGGTTAGTAGGTTTCTATTTATGCACTTTCTTTGTTACATAAGTATTTATATTTGTTGTAGTGTGCATTATCCAACATATAAATTTATAAAATCTAATTATCTCTCTCTAATTCTTAGTTGAATCCTACCTATTTGACCCAACCAATAAATCTATCTTTGTTGGACTAATCTTGTTCCTCTTGTTAGTTTACTAACCAAAACTCCATTAAAAATTCCACCAAAATCTTCCAATCATTATCCCACATCCCATACTTTAATAAACCTAAATTTATTTGGGGTTATACTAGTCAAATTATTTAAGAACAAACCATCCCTAATTCTCAATCCTGTATGTTGTTTCTATCATGTTTGTGTGTTTAGTGGCTTATAATATAGAAAAAAATATTAAAACTCTACAAAAAAATCTCCAACCTTTCATATCACATATAAGAAGTTTCGTAAATAATTACTAATTGGAATTATTGACTTCCACCCATTTTATAGGGAAACACAACTAAATCCCCAACATTAGTTTGTTTTGGGAAACACTGACCTATTTATCTTCCACAACATATTTAGACCATTTAAACCTCCAATACTCAAAAAAAAAAAAAATCTATAAATATACAAGAAAAAATCATCTTCAAATCAAGTCTAATTTTGTTACATCAAATGGTAGACATCAAATTTGTATCTCTAGTTAGATTATAAAGCTGGTAACCTACCTCTAAATTTAATCCAACATTAAAATGACTCCACTATAAAAATTGATCATAACCTTATTAATTATATTATAATAGTCTCCCATATCATCCAATTGATCATATCAGTGATCTAATGCCCCACCATTCAAGCCTCATCATCATTTTGGTATTAGAGAAAATCCTAGATTGACATTGGAAGACTTTAAGAAATGGTAAGAACTCGTCTGCAAAAGTATTATTATTGCATTTTGATGTTTGCATTGGAACATTAAATTCTATATAACTCTTTTTAAAAATTAAATACCAGGATGTCTCAATTTGCTACTATTTTTTTTAATTTATTATGAAAGAGATGGGTAATACAAAAATGAATTTAAAAAATATAATGAAAATTAAGAATTTATTAAAAGGTTTGAGGGTTCAAATGCTAAGTAACAATTATTGTGAATCAACTAAAAATGATATTAATTTTAACTTAGAATAAATAAAGGTCTGAGTCCAAATCCAAGGCCAAAGGCCTGAGTCCGAAAACCCTTTCTATATGAATTTTTTGCCACCTAGAATCTCAGTTAAATGACCCTCGATTTATGATCTATCAATTGCATATTGATTAAATATGTCTCTAGGGTCAACCCTCCAAATTTGAGCTCTTTCCGAGGTCTCTAACCCAAAAAAATATATTTATAAAGGTTGCAAAACCTTTAAATATTTATAAAGGCATGTCATCCAATAGAATTTGACTTTACGACCCCTTCCAAACCTTCTAACCCAACTATGACCTTTGTTATTACTTTTTGACCAATAGCCTACACTTTGCTTGACCTTATTTGACCCATAGTTGACTAAAGCTCAAAAAGACAAATACCCTTTAATGGGATTTTTGGACTTTTTACCAAGACTCAACATAGTTCAACCCCCTTCAATCTTTGGGACCTCCCCTAATGAATCATAAATGTCATTTAGGATCCATTTGACCCAAATTAAGACCCTAGGTTAACTTGGTTGACCAAGTCAACCTATGTTGACCTAAAAGCCCCATAAGGGTCAAAATGGTCAAGTTGACAAAAATGACCAATCCAAACCTTGAAACCACCCCCAGTGAACTCCAAATATCAATCCAAACCAGTTGAGCTCAACCCATGCCCCTGGGTAAACCAGGTTAGCTAAGTTAACTCAGGTTGACCAGACCAGCCATAAACCCTATAATCACTCAATCAAACACCAAAACAATCCCATACTCATTCAAAACACTTTGATCACCTTCCTAGTGATTTGAACCTGACTAGATGGGTTGACCCAATCAATAGTTTACTTGGTTAACTGAGTCTAAGCCTGGTCAGATCTGACCCATCTAGGTCAAACCCTTCCATTTGATCAAATTATCCTTACTAGATTTTTAATTTCACTTCATCTCATGCCTTGAATACATCCCATCCATAGATGAGTTAAGTTCAATTGAATTTGACCAAGTCAACCTTTATGCATTTGGTCAAAACCTCCAAATAATCAAACATTCTTGTAAACTCCAGACAACATGGCCTTAGAGCCTTGGAGTTCAATCAACCAGTCCATGAGGTACCCTCAGCAACCACCTCATCAAGTCGTTGACCCTTAACTGGTTAAAGAAGCCAATCCAACCTCAAACCCATTCAAATGGTCAAATGTTCCCATTAATCCTTTTCTCCCTAATTTTAGTTGCTGGGTAATCCCATTTAAACCTTAAAGCTCTCTTAAACGCCCTTTAATCAAGCTAAGGGCTTAGTTTATCCAAAACAAGTAAATGGTCCCCCCCCCCCCCCCCCCCCCCCCCCCAACACCCATAGAGCCATCCAATAGTGGTCTAGCTCGACTCAGGCTTTGTCCCAACTTTCCAACAATTTGGGATAGATGTATGACATCTAATGAGAAACTTTGATAGACCAAGACCATCCAATTCAAACCCTAGAGGTCAAAACTAAAAAATGAGCTCATTTGATTCATTCCAATTAATCTTAGTCACCAAGCTTTCCCATAGCTCATACACTTTTTATTTTAGCTCTCCACCTCTCGCTCTCCATTTCCTTAGCTAGAACCCAGTGGTCAAAACTCACCAACATTGAAATCTTTGACAAACAGAGACCATTTTTCATTCATGGCTTCTTCCGCTAGATCCATAGCTTTTTTGACCTTGCTTTGTTTAGGGAAACGATACGTGGATAGTCTATAAGCTCAGAGATTCCAAAATTAACCAAATCCATGGTGTTAATTGGGTAAAATACTAAACCCTTATCTAGGACATGTAGCCTTAAATAACTTTTCATTAAGTGTATTTTGAGCTATAAAAATGTATCCCCATGACTTCTATTCATGAATACTTTTTATGTTTAAAATTTCATTTCATTTGATCCATCCAATTGAGAGAACGAGTCAAAATATTATTTATAGGGCCAATTCATAGTATACATGTGTTGTATGTTTTCTGGACCATTGATCGCATGATGAAAGGTCCAGATCGAGTCTTTCCCTAGCTCCGTTCGACTGCTCATTCGATCCTGCGAATAACGCTTCCATCCGGCTCGATCAGAGCCATTGATCTAAATAATGAACCATCCAATGGCCATGAGTCGATGGTGATTCAGTTAAGTGGCCCGTAGTTCCACGTCTCCATGTCTAGCAATGTTTGCCAATGATTGCTGCATCGTAATCATTGGCAATCAATGCCCCCTCCCCATTAACATGCTTTTGATCCTAAGGCCTTGATGTCACCGCATGGCCCCTCTGTTACCTTAGCGTCGTTTTGACATTCCGGATCACACCACATTGCCTTCATAACCCTCTCGAACAGTCATTTAATTAAAATGAGTTTAATTAATTTTGATTATTTTTAAATCAATAAACTTCAAAATTTTTATTAAAATTTAAATATTAATCCAAATTTTAAGTGCAATACATAAAATTTATCATAAAATTTCTCATAAAATTAAGTACTTTAATTAAAAATTAATTTTAATTTAAAATATTTGGAATATCTTAAATACTTTAAATGATATAATTTTAATAATTATCTAGCAATTTGATTATATATTAACTAAATATTTAAAAAAATTTCAAACATATTAATCTGATATATTTAAAATGTTCATAGATACTATTTGACAAATTTTACTTTAATAATTAGTGAAGTTTGAACAATTTTCATTAAATATTTTGAATTTTTTTTCAATTACTAAATTATTTAGTTAATAACTAAAAAAAAATTAAATTAAATACATTCAAAATTTTAAATATCATTTCAATATATTAAATATATCACAAAAAATTTATTTTAATTACTCTAAATTATAATATATATATGAAAATGACTGTTCAAAATTTATTTTAAACACTTTATGTTAAAATGAAAAGTGACCTAAAATATTTTCAATTAATCCTTAATTATTTAAATTCTTTAAACATTAATTGAATATCTAATTAAATAGTTTTAAAATATTAAAAATATAAAATTATTATAAATTAAAAAAATTAGAGAATGATATTTACCTATATTAAAATTAAAATTTTATTTTGAATATTTTAATTATCTTGGATAATTTAAATTAATTAAATGTTTAAATATTGACTTAATGTTCAAATTCAGCTTAAATGTTAATGATTTTTTTTAAATTTCAAAAATTTTACATTAACTTATTCCTATAATTAAAAATTATCAAACCCTTGTTTGAAAATTTTTTAAATTATTTTGAGATTTGTTCAAAATTTATTTTGAAATATTTAAATTTTCTATAAAAATCTAAAATTAAGTTATTTTCCTAAATAAAAATTAATTTTAAAATTATTTAGGTTAAATCTCGAGTGAGGTTTTGAAATTTCAAACATAGTTCACTATGGATTAATAGAATTTGTTGGGAAGGTCCAACTATTCACTAATCAAGGCACTATTTATTTTAATTATCTTAAAATTCTTGCATGTATAGGATGCAAACATGCACTTAGATCTAGGCCCTTCTAGTTCTAAGGATACGGATGTGATATTTGTGCTTTTATATGTGTTTTTTCTAAGAGTTAGTTGAACTTTGATTTAAGCCCAATCAATCATGGCGGGTCAGACCGGTTCAACCGTGAACCGGTCTGAAGGCTGGTCCAATTCATCCTTAAAAATCGGGTGTGCATGAAACCGGCCAGAACCGGCTTGAACCGCCGGTTCAACCGGGAATCGATGAACCGGTCCCGATTTTCTAAAACTAGCAGATCCAAATTTTTTTAAAATAATTAAATAAATTATTTAATATTAAATAAATAACAAACTTAATCATTAATATAAATATTATTTATTAAACTCTTAAATAAATATTTAAAAATATGATTATATAATTAGTTGAAACATTCTCACATGGCTTCACAAGGCTTCATATGAGCTCTTATCATGTGTAAAAGTAAAAAGCTATATAAACTATGCAAAGCAAAACATCACAAGTGATGTGAAACTAAGGCTGTGTTTGGGACGGCTTTTTTAATGCTTCATAAAGTAACTTTTTAGTATAAAATTTTTAATTTTTATATTAGAAAGTAGCTTTATGAAGCAGGAAGAAAGCTGCCCCAAATAAAGCTTAAACCATACAAAGCAAAAAGCTATCTTTGGTTTCATGTGATGTTTAATATAAATTATACAAAGCAAAAATCTTTTTTTAATGTTTTTTTAATTAATTTTTAATATGAATAGTATTTATTTTTTATTTTTTATCCATTTATTTTTTATATATTTGATTATATATTTATTTTTATAATATGAATAATTTTTTTTTTGAAAATTGTACTTTTTTAGTTAATAATATTTTATTTTTTCTATTTAAAATTTTATATTTAATTATATTTTATAAA
Organism: Dendrobium huoshanense; assembly: GCA_016618105.1. NCBI lineage: Eukaryota > Viridiplantae > Streptophyta > Magnoliopsida > Asparagales > Orchidaceae > Dendrobium > Dendrobium huoshanense. The sequence goes on along the minus strand of CM028359.1, from coordinate 37,554,572 downwards.
TAATTAATTTTTTCTGTGAGTTATTTATATATTTTATATTTATAGTTTATATCTAAATATGTAATATAAATTAACAATAATTTATATTAAAGTATATGATTATTATATTTCATTATTATTTTAATTTTATTAATTTTTATAATAATAATATTATTTATTACGAACCCGTGAACATCTCCTCATTCCGATTTATTATTCGATCTGATTTTCACAACCTTGATTTTATCTTGATCCAATTACTTATGAGCTTGTTAGTAATTTAATTAATCTCATCTTCGAAGGAAACTCTTTTCAAGACACGGTACTTTCCCTTTCCGTGCTCGCTGAAAGAATCAGCAAAATACCCGAGGGAAGATACGAATCAACAAAATACCCGAGGGAAGACAGAATAATCCAAAACCTGCTCCCTGACTCCTTACCCTCATGGAATTTGAAAATCCAAACTTCGGATTTGGATGTGCGATCAAGATGGCTACAGTTCCTTACCTTTCTCCTTCCGTCGAAGAACTAATCGCGCGGATTTGCAACGCTCAATCCCTTTCGCCCCCGGACTACAAGGCTCGCCTTCGACTAGTGGAGGTTGGCGAAGCGGCTGCTCTCCGGATTATGACGGAATTAGCTTCTCAAAAGATTAGGAACTTGTCGGGTTATATCATTTTCAAGTGTAACAACTCGGAGTTTGCACTGGCTCGGAACGCTGAGTCTATCGCCACTCAAGAGAGCGCTTGCTGCTCGGGTCCGCCGACTCCTCGTTCAGCGGTTAGCAGAGGTAATTTAAATTTGGTGTTTTTATGAAGCTTTCTTCAGCCGAATTAGTTAAACGTTTGATTTGTTCTTGCTGCAGATGCTGCTGCCGGTGAGGCTACATCGCCAGCATGTGCGATGCCGCAGGTGCTATATAGGATTCCCCCTAGTGTGCCGAATTCAGGCAATGTGGTGAAAGCTTTAGGTCATATGGAGTTTCGTAAAGCTTTTTTGATCTTGAGTTATTGTGGCGGGTGAGTTCTGCTTTTTCTTAGGAGTGTTCGTTCTGTCATTTGTCCTCATTACGAGCAAATTTATCGTTACGATGATGCTTACATTTCGTTAGACTTGAGTTTTGACGTAAAGTATGTGAACTGCCATGGTTGCTTATTTTGTTTTGGATTGACTACTCATATGCATGAATGAAACTCGCTAATAATAATGCTCATATTTTGAATTTACTTAAAATTGAAAATAACATACTTCTACTTGGGGAATACTTATTTGAAATTAATCCAAATAATTGTGGAATTGATTATACACACACATACACACAAACACACATGCATATATATATATATATATATATATATATATATATATATATATATATATATATATATATATATATATATATATATATATATATATATATATATATATATATATATAAAAGCAATCACGGTGGAGGACGAAGACGACAAGCGCTTGCTGGTCAAGGCGAAGAGGTGAGTCCCTCTTAAGAGATTAGCACACTAGGGTGTAAGGGAGATAGCGCCATTGGAAGTGAGTTCGCAGGAAGCTTTCTTGTAGAAGGTAAGCCTAAAAAATACAAGTATGATTACTTAAAGATTGTAATGTTAGGAAAGAAGATACCTGTTGTGATGGAGTTAGTTGTATGTGTAACGTCGAGCGAGCTATTGTAGCGTTTATCGAGTGAACAAGAGATGAAGGTTTTAGAGCACTTTACGACCTCTTCAAGTATCACAGGGAAAATGCACCGCAAGATTAGCTATTGTTTGTTCCCCTATGACTCCTTGGCTTGACTTCTAATGAACTATTTGTGTTGTTGACAGAGGTGCCGACTGTAGAGAAGCTCTAGGACTGTGGGACCTCCCAAAGTTTAAAATTGCGCAATTGGGTATTGAGGCATTTTTTATTCATGAGGCGAGGCGTATGCCTCAAAATAAAAAAATTGCGTAAAGTGATAATAAATGTTAAAAGTGATTTTTTATATAATACTTAAATAATATGTTAAATGATGACATATTAACTTCCTATTGAATTATGAATTAACAAATTGACATATATATGAAATAAAAAATTGTATAAGATAGAAAGTGACAAGTAATAAATTGAATGAAATAAAATTAAAATTCAAATATTATAAAGCTAAATAATATTAAATTTAGAAATTGCATAAAGTATCATATAACATCAAGTTCAACTCCAAATTTTCTTTTTTTATCAATTATCTATTCATTACATTTAATTCTTAATGAAAGCTGAAATGGTTGGCAACAACTTAGGAATTATCTGCATAGTCATCACTGAGATGATCTTTATTTGAGTTGTTGCATACCAGATCGGTCTATCCATGCCTCATTCGGTAGAGTCGAATGCCTCCCAATATATTTTTTTATAATTTATTTCAATCATATTCATCTTTTAGAAATATTTTTATCAACATAAATATGAGATTAATCATCCAAAATTTTTAGGGTGGTTGTGTGCAGCTTTCAAGTGATTGTCCATGACAACTATGATGATGTTGGCTACGGCGAAGGCAGCAGAATGGAGGTAGAGGCAATCAAGAGGGAGTTGTTGTGCTCGAATGTGCATGAAAGCTTGATTTATGTTAGTTTGAACAAAAAAATTATACAAATAGGGTGAGGCGTGCCTTAGCCAAGCTGAGGCATAAGCCTCATAAAAAAAGCTAGAGGCGTAAGCCTCAGGGCGTTTTTCACTAGAATTGTGCTGAGGCGGGCCTCAAGGCGAGCCTCATATTGCACAATTTTAAACAATGGGGCCTCCAACTGAATTCCAATTGAACTCGTTGTGATTGGTGAGGGAGAGGAGGTTATCGTGAAGCGAGATTTAGTCGATGATGTGGCCAGGATGATGACAGAGGAGCTAGCTAGGGCGCCGACAATGGAGTATGTAGGGGGAGAGATTGTAGAGAATGCGGAGGTCCTCATGACCTTGCTCTCCTTTGGTCATTATACCGACTTATGTCCTCCCTCGGGGTCAGTCTCACTTGAGGAGATTGTTGGGAGGTTGACTTTAGAGAAGATGAATCTCCAAGGTGTTGGTGAGCCCAACACTCGACAGGAAGAGGCAGCTTGTGGGGACATCATTGATTTTAGGAGGTAGGCGAGTTGTGGAGTGCGGTTGCTTTCACTATGGCTCAAAGGATGGCCATGAAGGACGTAATGAACTTGATGAAGGTCAAGTGGGACACATTCGTCGAGCATGTTAAGGTGGAGAGTTTCTTGGTGGGTGCCGAGTATTTATTGGACTACTTGGTTTCTAGTTGGAGGGTTGGCATCAGCCATGGCGAGTGATCTAGTATTGGGAATGCTTCATAGTGGTTGGCGATCTATATAATATATTTTTTTTAATGTACGCCACTTGATGGAGTTATTGTAATGATTATGTGGAATGAATAAATTTGATTTTATGCGAGCTCTTTTTTTGCGTTATGTTTTTATTTCTTGATCAGTGCAATGGCAAGTAAGAGCGACTTGCGAGGGTATCATAGTGAGTCTTTGTTGAGTAGAACTGCTATGAAAAATTTGAGAAATGTCTGAGTTTTTTCACTTGCAACGAATTAATACGTCCACATGATAATTGCTACTTACAATCCATGGTCTCCATGAAAGAAATTGGTGGCCAAGCTCCACCGGTACCTTAAACATACTAGGATTTCTACTCCTATAATGATGCAAGTCTTTTACCAAAACAAATAAGACATTCTTGATCTTGAACTCTTCTTTCCTCCAGGCTTGACTTGATCCTTTAGTAAGGCATAAAGGAGAAGAACCTTCCTAAAGGAGGTTCTCCCTTAGTTCCTTATTCTTTGAGATGAAAATCTCATTTTCCTTAGATTTTCTCAAATTTTTTTACCATCATACATTTACATTTTGAAAAATGAAAAAGACAGACTCTTTACAATTTGTAGGGTTAGTTTAAAGCAATTTGTCTCACAAAACACATCATATTTCATCACATCACACAATACTACAAGGCATTTGCTCATTTCTAAGCAACTTGTACAATTTGACCATGTTTTTTAATTTTATTTAAAGAGTGCTGAACATTTATAAGCACTTGCATTAAATTACATTAGTTTAAAATCTTAATGACATTTGTTTCTCTTGATTATTATAGCCCTGCAATAAACATGATCCCCTGATGGAAATTTCTTTAGTAATAAACAATTAAAATGATTCCATCTTAGAGTATCTAACCATTCATCACCGAATCATCGCAAAACAATCATAGGCATAATCAATCATAACTATAACACACATCCACCAACATCACTTAAACATATGCAACAATCACAAGTAAAAAAAGTAAATTAGCCAAAATAAAATAATGTTCCTAACCTAAAACTTAAAATAATCAAATCTAAGAGTGTGTGTTAGGTTGTGTGGCTTTGTCACTCTTATTTAATCTTTAATGTTATTTTTTCTAATATTTGATTTATTTAATTACCAAGGGGTTTTAATCTAAATTCAAATTGTAATCACTTAAGATTCTATTGTAATTTTTAAGTTTATGATTTGAGTTTTATATTTATATTATTGTTTAAAATTGTGCAATACGAGACTTGCCTTGAGGCACGCCTCACTACAATTTTAGGGAAAAAACAGTTCGAGGCTTACGCCTTATGCCTTGACCTTTTTTAATGAGGCTTTTGCTTCAGCTTGGTTGAGGCCTTCCGCACCTCACCGGCGTGAGGCTTACGCCTCACCGGCATGAGGCTTACACCTCACCTTATATATATATATATATATATATATATATATATATATATATATATATATATATATATATATATATATATATATATATATATATATATATATATGTATATCTATATGTATATGTATGTATGTATATCTATATGTATATGTATGTATCTATATATATGTATATGTATGTATCTATATATATGTATATGTATGTATATATATGTATATATATGTATACATATATATATATATATATATATATATATATATATATATATATATATATATATATATATATATATATACACACATGTATATTAAAACCTATCTAAATCCTAAACTAACCCCCCCCCCCCCCCCCCCCTGAAGTTCATGCCTTATGAAGGCTTGATTTGTAGTTGTTCGACCACTTAAACTACTACAACGTTATTCCAAGAAAGGGGGGGGGGGGGGGGTGAATTGGTGTTTAAAAAAAAAAATCTTTTTGAAACCAAATTCCCCGATATAACTTTAAAACAATTTTTCTCAAGCAGAAGCGAATAATAAGAAAATATAATGCAAAGAAATTTTTTATTTTGATTTTATAGCAAAATATTTTCTTCCTTTTTATTTTCAGATATTTATCTTCTTTTATTTTCTTATTATAGTAAATTTCAAAACAATCTCAATATCCTTGTATCACAATAATATCAATTTTCAAGTCAGATTTACACGAAAGAAAAGCGTGCAAGAAAATAAAATGCAGAAAATTAAAGTACTATAAGAAAAATAAGACCAAGCACACTAGAAATTTATAGTGATTTGGTCAACATTGACCTACGTCCATTTTCCAAAGTCCTCTTCAGGTATTGCACTAAACCTTTAGTATCTCTCCCTTTGCCCCCAAAGTATGTCGGAGAAGTCTTTACGAAATTTCTTCCACCAACCTGGTGCGACGGAGAATCAAAATCTTTTTCACCCTCCTGGTGAGATAGAGAGTTGAAATCTTTTTCACTCTCCTGGTGAGGTAGAGAACTAGAATCCCTTTCAGCCTCCTGGTGAGGCGGAGAAGCTTTAATCCCATTCACCAACCAAGTGCGGTAGAGTAGCCAGGCCCTTTGATCCCAAAAGATTTTTCTCTGAGTTTCCCACAAGAAACACTTTGACACATGTAGGAACTAAGTGAACGTTGGCTGAAGCAACTGTGTGTAGACTCCCTCTCACACTCTCATGCACGCACAAGGCTCTTCTCCCTCTCTCACAGCTTCACTTCTCTCTCCTTTGCCCAAAGCTCTCTCTTCAAACCCTTGCTTACAGAAGGCTCAAGCCTCTTGACTGTAAAAAGACTCTTCAAAATAAAATAAGTTTAAATATCAGGCTCCAAGAAACCTTGTGTTTCACTCCCCCCATGTATGTGCACAGTTGTTAAGTTAACATACACCTTTTATAATACATTAATTCAAGTAAAATAAAAATACATACTTGCAGAAATCAATCATATACTATCTAAGAGCCCTGATCCTTTGGCAGTGTTTGGAGTTTGTTGTACATGAAATATTAATACACATAGAAAAGTTTGCAATAATAATAAGTTGGAGAACTAGATAAAATCCAATAATATTTGTTATCATCAAAACATAAGCTTGGGATCCTAGATTGCAACATGCTTCACTTTTTTGATGATGACAAATATTATTGGTTTAATTTCAAATTAATTTTTTTTTTCTCCTAAGTTCTCCCCCTTACTAAGTGATTTCTCTAAACTTAGGGAGAATTTTTTTTTTTATATATATTTTTGTTTTTTTTTTTAATATTATGGAAATACATAAAGCTGTAGATAAAACAAATTGCACTAGTGATGAAAAAGATTACAAACTAGCAACTCCTACTCCTTTTGACATCACCGAAAAGGAGATATATGAACTAACACCAATATAAAACAATATTACAAAGCAATTGTGAAAAGTGATAAACAAAGTATAAAAGGAAAAAGATCACAAAATAATACACACTATTAATATGAAGGCCCTTGATCAGGTGGTGGTGGAGGTTGTTGGAAATATTAGTGAAGTAAAGCGAATTGCTCTCCAAACCACACTATATCCGCCTCGTGTTACTGCTGCTGTTGCTGAATATGAGTTGCAAGGCACGTTTCAAATCGATCAAAGCGCTCGATAAGAGCATCATAAAACTTTGGTTGGTAAGCGGGTGCCGGTGTTGGAGCTGGTGCTAGTAATGGTGCTGAGGCTGGAAGGTCTCCCCCTTCCTCATCAAACTCCTGCTCCTTTGCGGGTTGTGCCCCGTGATGTATGTTGCTAAAATGGTGGAAAGAGTTGTCACTGTAGAAAATGGGCAAGTTGTCGGCCTATGCAGGGTACATGAGCCTATACTTTGCATCTAATATGTAGGCAATGATATATCATAGTGTAATGTTTTTCCTATGACGGGCTCTTCGATTTTTGATGGTAGTCAGGTTTTTTATGTATCTAATAATCATGTCTATTGCATTAAATTCAGTGCCAATCATGCATAAATAGGTAACAACATACAATTATAGAGTGATATTTTCAAACTATTTTCAAACTTTTTGCTCTTCCATTCACTGACCCTATTCAATGCTAAATTTTCAAACTTTTTGTCAAACTATCCTCTAAACCTACCTTCATGCCCAAATCATCTCATCCTTTCTAAGACAAAATTGAACTTTGATAACTCAAATGTAATTTTCTTGGGTGGTGTAGAAGTGTTATTCATCATCTATTTAAAAACTATGCACCACATAGATGTCATATTCTTTAAAGACTATCTTTTTTACTCCAAAGCTTTTACTCAAGAGGAGAATTCTAAGAAATACCATCCATAAGAATCTGAGCCGCTACTGAGCCGCTATGAGCCATTCTTCCCAAAACTTATGGACTATATGTTTGTTGAAGATATGTATTAGATGTTAATAGTCATGCTATATTATTTGTGATAATCATGTAGAAGCAATTTTTAATATAATGATCATAGTGAATGTCTTGTTGCCTTTCACTAATGAATGCATTTTTCACTCATTCATTTTCATGTTGTCACATTATTAATAAGATAAACTCATTTTTAATTTGAAACACATACCTCAATGAAGTAATTTGAATGATGATTATAGATTTGGACCTTGACCAGAGTGATTGGTTTGAATTGGATTGGATTGACCTTAGTCTAATCAGGTCAAAGCTTACCTGGTAGCTTCTGATGCCTTAGCCATTCACCTTTGCACCGCCCAAACACCACCCACAAAAAAAAAAGGAATATGGGGTGCCCATCGACGTTAGTTGGCGGTATTATAGGTAGAGATATTGAAGAAAGTCTATTTTTGGAGAGAATAAAAGGGGCTAAGGCTCCTTTTTACCCTCACTTGGTGAAGAGGCTACAATTGGGATAAACTTATATGACCTAGCATGAACAGGAGGCTTCCCAAGGCGGTGAAAGCCCTCCTTAAATTTAGACCTCCAAGCTTAGGAGGATTAATGCAGCTTATGGCCTTAAGGCTCTTGGGTTGTTGATCATAATCACCATTTTGATGAGGGGGATTGGTTGGGCCATCTTCTAGTCACTTTTGACTATTCATTCAATGATCAATCAATTCCAATTTTATTTGGGTGGGTTGAATGTTAAACATATGGTGTGGCTTTGGACATTGTTGTTAGATGAATCAACTCTTATGCCAGGTGATCATTATAGCCACAAGATGATTTTATATGCCATAGGAGGCCTTTTAAGTGTTCTAAAAGCATTCGTTAAGGTTGATTGAGGTGTCCACCTTCCTATTCGTCTTTTATGGTTAATTTGTTATAATCTGGGAGCCCAATCTTGTATTTTGATTATTACAAATATTATTGTTGGATGAGATTTTGACTCTTAATAGAACACAATGGAGAAAAATGATTAATCTAGCCAATCCCAAATAGGTGGATAAAAGCTTGATGTTATTGTTGTATCCATTTCATATAGTTTTTCTGTGGATTATTAACATTTCAAGTTTAGCATACATAAAATACCGTAAAAAAATTAGAGCTCAAGAAAATGTTTTGTTTGTTTGTTACGCTTTGAAAAAGTGTGTATTTATTTTTCTTAAGTCTATTTTTATAATAGGTGTATGTTGGCTTAGCAATCGTGCACACACATCTAAGAGGGAGTGTAATTAAATATTTTAAAATTTCTGAAGATCATAATGGACGATCTAGATCGTACTGGACGATCTGGATCATATTGTATGATCAATGCAATCAGAAATTAATTAAAATGTTTAATTAAATGAGAATAATTTGTAATGAGTTATAAATAATTGTACGGTATGACTATAACATCGTACATGACGGTTGTCTATCTTTAGTATCCCTGCCATGATTTAAATTAGGCAATAAGCAAATTTTGAAAGTTTTAATGATATTGCACAAACTGGTTTGTACTGTGCAAAGTTTAAATATCTTGCATAATCCCTATGATTAAGAAATCGAATCAATATTAATTAAGATTTATGATTGTACTGTACGGTACGATATTGATCGTACTGGTTGATCGACAGAGTCCTCTTTGGACGATAATTAATCATCCTAGGGTTCCTCCTGTACAAAATACTATTTGATTTAACTAATCATACTGAACGATCTTGGATCATACAACAGAGAATGAACTAATTGTACTGTGATATGATTCAAATTCAAGTCTCATTCGGATCGTTGCTTGAGTTCAAATAGTAAGATCAAGTCGTATATCTCCTGTAGCCCTTTGCAAACTCAAGTTCAAATTTTCATTTCATTTAGGTTTGAATTCAATCAAGTCTTTGTAGTCTTGTTAAGTTCGAATGAGAGTTCAATGTGCAAGTTCAAAGTGGTCCTTGTAGTTGTTCCAAACTACAATCTTAAGTACAAATTTCTTTGTATTCATTCTTTTGAGTCCAAGTCCGAGGTCAAAATGAGTCCTTTGTATGAGTTCAAGTGGTCCTTGTAGTTGTTCCAAACTACAATCTTTAAGTACAAAATTCTTTTTGCATTTGCTCTTTTGATTTCAACCAAATTCTCTTATATTTTTTTTCAAATTTATTTGAATTTCAAGCTCATTTTGTCCGAATAAGTCCAAGTGCAAGCTCATTTCTGTTTGTTTAAGTCCTTGGATTTTCAATCCAAATTTCGGCAGCCTCCCGGCGTCTCCCCCGTTTAGGGGAAAAACCAAGAGGCAACCTTTCCCCTTGACGTTACGTGAGCGCTTCAGGTAGGTGTCAAAAATGACACCGCGGTCGCGAAATTTTTTTTTTTTTATCCCCGCCTGCTACGTGAGCATTTAAGGGTTTTTATGTTTGTTGATTATAAGAAGAAAACAGTCGTTAGGAAAAACACAGATTTCCCCCCTCTGCACCACGTGGGCGTTCGGGGGTACTTATATGAAAATAAAGAACACATTTTTTTTTTTATCCCCTTCACCGCATGCGCCGCACCGGTTTCCCACCCTAAACGCTACTTGAGCGCCTCGGGGGTTTGCCGGCTCGTTGCAAGCTTTGAAGAGGGATCCTTGAATCGTCGCAAGCATCGCACCGGTTTCCCACCCTCAACGCTACGTGAGCGCCTTGGGGGTTTGCCGGCCCGTCGCAAGCATCGATAAAAGAATCAATTTTTTTAGTTATTACAAATTATAATTAATTATAACTATCTTATAATAAATAATCATAATTAAAATTAATTAATTATAATTTAAATATTTAGTTATAATTAACGATAGTTAATTATAGTTAATTAATAATAATAATAAACTATTATTAACTATAATTAATATAAACTAATTATAAAAATTATAATTAATTTATAACTAATTATAATTATCTTATAAATTAATTATAATTAAAAATAATTAATAATAAATGAAATAAAGTAAAACAACATAATAATAATAATAAATAAATAAATAAAACAAACATTCCTATACCTAAAGGGGTCGGGTAGAGGAGAGTGGGTTGAGTTGAGCTGAGTGAGTTGAGTTAGGGATGAGTGATTGAGTGAGTTAGGCTTTAAGTTTGAGTGGGCTGAGTGGCTGAGTCAGGGAGTGAGTTGGCTGAGTCGGTTGAGTTGAGTGAGTGGGCTTAGGGATTAAAAGAGCTCTCGGTTCGGTTATGAGAGGGGATCGGGCAAGAGGCAGGCACCGGTTTGGAGAGGAAAGGAGGCGTCGACAGCACAGAGAGGTGGTCGGGCTCTCTGGACGGGATCGGACGGCTGCAGGTATGGAAAATCCGTTTCTCTCTCTCTCTCCCTCTCTCTCTGCGGCTCAAAGGGACCAGGAGGTCAGAGGTGACGGGCTCGGGAAGGAGATCTGGGTCGGTTTGCAGAGAAAGAAGGAAGGAGGCGGGGTTTCGGCCTGGTGGAGTTCGGTCGTGGAAAGGGATTTCGAGCGTGGAAGCAGGGAAGGAGATCGGAGAGGCTTCGGACGGGATGAGGAGGGGATCGTGGTTCAGCGATGGGAGCAAGCAGCCGAAGAGGAGGGGTTCGGTCGTGTTTTATAGAGGCGAATGGGATCATTGTGCGAGGCAGCTTGCAGGATTTCCGCTGGATTTACGGGCTGAGACGGAAGCGACACCGAATCTACAGTGCCTCGGCGAGATTTCTTGCGAATTTTAGGGGTTCGACGGTCCGAGGTGCGGGATTTCTGGATCCGATAGTCTGCAGGTATGATTTTCGGGATTTTCACCTTTGTTTCTTCTGGATTTTACACAAAGGTCAACACCAGCTTAAGCTAATTATGATTTTGAATGCAACTAAATTATCAAAGGTTTTCTGTAACTCCATATATAAGTATAAATTTATTCCTTTTGCAATAGTAGAAAAAATATTATATTTCTGTATTTCCTTTTAAATATAAAATAACATTTACAAAACTCAAAAACTAAACACAAGGAACATCACCTTAGCTTAGAGCTTTTATAGGTGCAGGATCATACTTCACTTTTTGTAGCTATGAAAGCTATCTTTGCTGTTAATTTTAACTGGAACCTTTTGGATGATATCCAATTATTCATTTTATTGTCTTGCATGCTCCTATTTGCTTTTTCTATAAGTTGTCAGCATATAATATTAATTGTCTTACTGTTCCCTACACGTGTCTTTCAGGAAAAAATTGGAAAATTTTATTTCAGAAGCTCTACTAGATAGAATAAAAAATTTTCCGATGGTTTTGTTTGAATGTGAAGCCTGGAAAGCCATTGGACGTGAATGTATCCCTGAGCATGAAAGGAGAAAGGTGGTATCCTAGCATGTTTGATGGTCTCATTTATTTTGGATGAAATCTGTTGGTGCAAAATTAATTGTATCTGTCTTTTGCTCAAGGTAAATTGCATTTCTATAGGCGCATTTGGAAGAACCCAAACGTTGTAATTGTATTTGTATGATTGTATTGAGTGATGATTAAGAAACAAAACTTAGTCTGTTAGAAAATTTGTCATAAATTTACATAACATCTTTATTGTTTTATTCCAATTTAATGATATTCTGAAATAATGCTTAATTTGATCATCTGAAATGAGATCTTGGTAATGAACCCTTTTATCAGTGGTGTAAAGAATAATTTCTCTTGTTGGGTACAAAATATTTGTTTTCAAAATACCATGAACATTATTTTATAAGCACGGGCGCATGTCTCTAAATCATAAAATTTTAGAAGGGTATATATTGATTTATTTTGTGTAAAATTTACATTTACGTTAGCAAAAAAATATGATATATGAAGACATCGTAAACATTTGGAGAGGGCATGTTCCCCCGCATGCCCCTGCTTAAATCTGCCCTTGTCCTAATGCTACATAGGGTGCTTTTTGGATATCAATCATAATTTTGTTGATTAATTTTGTCATTATTTTTGGTCAGGTTCTATGTCATGATTGTTTTAGTTCTCTTTTGCTAGCTTTTAGTCATTTTTAGTCAGTTGTCATTTAGGATTAATTGAATATTTTTTACTTATGCAATTTTAGTTTTCTCGTTATGAATATGTCTTATTAATGTAAATTGGGGATAGTGATATATAATTTTGATGATGGTGAATGAAATGTTTTGAGTTATAGTTTTATGAGATTTCAACCCCTTCTTAATGTTTGAGGATTCACATTTCCTCCCATGCTTTGATGATGCCACTGTTCTGAAAAATCAGCATTAGCAACTTGATAATTATTTCATTCTTTGTATATCTTTCTTTTCTTGTCCTTTTCCTCTCTTAAATCCTAGATTTCCATATTTTTGCTATGTACCTGTCGTCAAAATCATGACTTTGACTAGATCTTTTTTGAATTATGATTCTTTTATAACAAACATTTAAATTAATTATACATGTGATATTTTTTCTATAATCCATTTAATGGAACACTTATTCTTATTTGAGGTGGGAAGAGAGTAGAAGTAAAATTAATTTTCAAATTTTTGTCATGTATTCTTAAATTTTTAATTGCTAAATCAATAAGAAAAATTCATGCTATCTCAAAATTGTATTAAAAAATTTTAGAATGTTTTAAATTCTCATGGTGGATGGAGATTCTTAGTACTTGAAAGTCAAATTTCCATGTTAATAAACAGAAGCCTTTGGTTGTTTTTGTTCCTACCATGGAAATTGCTTAATTGTACATGCATTCGGGGGCTATTTGGTTTGCTGCGCATGTGATGTGTGGGCTCCGAAAATTCGACCCCGGCCTCCGCCCGCTTTTCTTTTTCGGCGAGAGAGTTTTAACGAACTAAGTTCCGGGGTAAATTTTGGAAGGCAGATGGGTTTGTAGATAAGACACTACCCAGAGATTTCGCCCTCATTTGCGAGGACTTTATGATCTGAGTTCTGGTTTCCTATAGGTGCAAGCCCCTATAGTTAATTACCCCTCCTGATCATGAGAGAGAACTTTCGATTAAGGCTAGTCGTCGATCAGATACGTATAGAGATACGTGTTATCTGGCATATAGTAGCAGCATGGGTTTGGATATTTGAGATTGGAGAACTAGATTTGGATTTGAGAATTTGGAGAATTGGATATTTGGATATAGTTGATATTTAAAACAGAAATTTCACCATCTTGTACTTAAAGCAGATGGTGGGGGAATGGATGATGGACCCGATCAAGATCCCATGGTTCCGTCGTCCCGGGCCATCGTGGTCCCTGGTCTACTTAGTCAGAGGAGATAGTCGACCCAACCTGACAGAAGGATCCTTGTCGGCAGCCATGGGTTGCTTCGTCCAAGGGGACCTTGTAGACCGGGGTTGGATGTTTGTCTAAGGGGACAAATTTGAATCCACCTTAGCTAACAGAGGGCTTTATGCTTATCGAATATACCCTATAATCCATCGCTCAAGGGTTTGACGCCTTTAGGGAACATACGAGCTTTGGCCGTGATCGTAATATAATGGTGCCATTTCGCGGCAAAACCACCCGATCAGAGGGCACGTGCCACGTCCCTGTTGGCAAGAGTCTGTTTGAGGATGAATCATAGTGATACACCCGACATGCATTTGCTCTTTGTGAGCTAGAGTTTATTTGAATTTGTCCACCCTGACAGACTGTTGCGGAGGGCGGATGGATTTTGCTTTAAGTGTGGATAGTTGAATTTCAGATTTAAATATCTGGACTTTTGGGATTGATTCTTGAATTTTTGGAGTATGGATTTTGTGTGGACTTTGGGTATTTGGGAGACATTTGAAATATTTGAAAACCCCTCCGGTTGAGATCTTCAATTAACGCGGCCATCATCGGGGTGTTTAGGGGTCATTTCCATTTGATTGAACCTTGTCGACCCTATCAACTTATCGATAGAGGATCGGGTTTCATAGGCTTTGTTCCTTTTGTTCATGAATTTTCTTGATTTTAGGCCTTGAAGGCCTAAAAAGAATGTATTTAAACAAATATACCGTTCGATACAACCGTGTATTTTGTTAGGTAGTTCGAATCTTGTCGACTTCTATTGATTCGTATAGAAGGATCGGATTCGAACTTGAATTCACTTGTCAACCCGCGTAGCATCCATAGGCGTCACGTGTGTACCAATAACACGCTCGCCAGGGCCCATGCGGGTTGACATTGTATTTACGCATTGTGTACCTATGTGTATACAAACTAAGGTGCACGTGCAAGGGTACTTTGAAATAATTATAGACGCCTTCTGTCTGCTTGTACGAATGCTGCAGATCCGGTGGCGTTGAGTTGTAGATCGTAGACGCCTTCTGTCTGCTTGTATATGTGTTGCAGATCCGGTGGCGATTTGGTCTTGATGTTGACCCCCTCCCCCTTTCTCAATCACCGGGGGAGGATTTTCTGGATTCTGGAGTCAAAGACTGCTAATTTGGGGAGAACTCCCTTCAGGATCTTTGGCGTGGCAGACTTGTTATTTTTCGATATTCGTGGGTACCAGAGCCGTTTTCTTCTTGAGTATAGAACTAAGAAGAGAGTTTGGAACACCAGGAAGCTTGATTCTAATTTGTTCAAACATGTCCTCTCTTCTGCCAGGGGTGTCCTTTTTCGTACATCGGGTTGCCTTTGTACCCGGTGTACTTGACGATTTTGATCATCACTGTCATAGGTGATATCCATACTTGTGTCCACAGTGGTTCGCTATGCTTACAAGGTTCTCACTGTTGTTATCCACAAGTGGTTTGTAGTCATTTGCAGGGGACTGCTGTATCAATTATGACCTCCTAGAAGTATTCGTAGGGGAGTCACTATCCTTTAGTCACGACCACCTTTCACCAATCTCAGGTGGTTTTGATTGTACTTGTTTGACCTCATAGGGATCGTCGTAGGAGATACTTGTACTTGTGCCCACAGTGGTTTGATGTGCTTACGATATGCCCACTGTTGTTATCCACAAGCGGCTTGTACATATTTACGGGAACCCATTGTAGCCACTACGAGCTCCTGGAACTGTTCGTAGGAGACCCATTGTTTCCGTATCGAAACCACCTTTCACCAATCTCAGGTGGTTCTTGATTGTATTTGTTTGTAGATGACGGATCTTTGATTGCTGCATGTGGGTAGTATTCGTACATCTTACAACTGTCTGTTGCCGCTTATAGGTGTAGTGCATTGACTTTGTAGGGACTTTTGTATCTACTACGACCTCTAGGAAATATTTGTAGGAGGGCCACTGTCCGTGCATCACATCCACCTTTCACCAATATCAGGTGGTTTATGATTTCATTTGCTGCAGGGATAGATTTTTTATTGTTCATATGCTTTGCAACTATCTGTTGTTTGCTTGCAAGCATATAATTTTGACCTTGTAGGGATTGTTGTAGGAGTTCGTGCATCAAGGTCTTGTAATGAACTTTGAGTCACTATTAACCATACACATGTTCTTGTTTGAACTCCCTTGCATAGGATTCAAGCCTTGTCCTTGTATGTGTTTGAATCCAAGTCTGAGTTCCAACGTACAAGTTCAAGTCTTTGCTCAAAGTTTTGTTCATCTCATTTGATATCCAAATCAAATGTGAAACTGAGTTCCTTGTTATTCTTAGAAGTTTGGATTCTTCATTGTTCATATTGAGCTTGAATCCAGCTTGAGTTCAGAGTACAAGATTGAATGGTCTTTTATTCATCCCATTTTCAAATTGAGTTCAAGTCTGAGTTCACTCGAGTTTGAGTTCTATATTCGGATCCCCTGATGTTACACAGTTCAAGTTCCAAGAACAATTTCAAGTGCTTGTTCAAAGTCTTCTGGGATCTTTTGAAGTTCTTGCAAGTTCAGTTTCATGTTCAAGTTGATTTGATTTTGATTTCAGTTTGATTTTATTTCATTTGAATTTGGTCTTTAGAAATCATTTGGATTTTGGTTCTGATTTAGGTCCACAAGTCCTCTGTTCTTCGTACAGGTCCTCTGCTCATTTTAGTTCAATTTCTGTGCTATTCTGTTCAAGTACAGATCTTCTATATTGTTGCCCAAGAAGATTTTCAAATTGTTCAAGTCTTTGTAGATTTCAGTGAAAATTTCGGCAGCACCCCGGCATATCCCCCGTTTGGGGGAAAATTGGGGAGCTGGGCCTTCCCACCACGCTACTAGAGCGTGTATGGTAGGTGTCCTTGGACACCGCGGCCGTACAAAATTTCATCCCACCACGCTACAATAGCATGTATGGGGCCTTCAGTAGTATCCGTACCAGAACAGCAGTGACGTACCAGAACAGCAGTGACTCTCCCCACCACGCTACAAGAGCGTGTATAGGGCTCTCCCACCTCGTCGTATGCTTTGCACCGGGCTCCCTCCTACCGTGCTACAAGAGCGCGTATAGGTGGTTCCCCGGTCCGCTGCAAATGTCGAGAATGGGATTTTGGAACATCATACCTTTGCGCAGCAGTCGTCGGTAGTGTCGGTGTTGAGGTCGAGGTCGAGGTCGTCCCCACCACGCTACAAGAGCGTGTATAGGGCTTACCCGTCTCGCCGCATGCTTCGCACCGGGCTCCCTTCTACCGTGCTACAAGAGCGCGTATAGGTGGTTCTCCGGTCCGCTACAAACGTCGAGAACGGGGTTTAAGTCAGAAATTATACCTTGAAGACCCGGCAGTGTCGGCTCAAGGATCGAGGCAAGAGGGGCAAGCATGCTTCTTTTTCTTTTTTGTTATTATTATTTTAAATTAATTTTAATTAATTATAACAAATTATTTTTTTTAAATAATTAATTATAATTATAATAATTAATTTTAATTATAATAATTAATTATGCTTAATTTTAATTAATAGTAACTAATTAAAATTAAAATAATTAATTTTAATTAATTTTAATTAATTATGATTACTAATTAATCATAATTAACATAATTAATTAAAATTAACTTAATTAACTTTAAATAATTATTATTAAAAATAATTAAGTATAATTAAAATATTTAATTATAATTAATTATTAATTATAATTAATCATTTTTAAAATAAATTAATTATAATTAAAAGAAATTAATTTTAATTAATAATAATAGATAATAATAAAATTTCTCTCCCTCCCCAATCTCTCAGTTCGGCGGATTATGGGATTTGGCCGGAGAAGTGCGCGAGCAGGGAGAAAGTTACCTTCACAGCACGAGCTCCCGTCGTTGCTTGCAGTCAGACAGGAAGGGAAGCCGACGAAGGAGCAAAGTCGAACAGCCAGAGGGAGCCGGAGAAGCAAACGCGAGAGAGAAAGTTATCTTTACTGCAAGCGAGCTCCCTGTTGTTGCACCCGATCAAAATGTCGTAACTTCCAATCCCGCAGGAAGGGAAAGTCGGAGGAGCGGCGTCAAACAGCAATGGAGAAGCCGGAGAAACGAGCTCTGTCTCTTGCTTCCGATCAAAAATGTGTAACTTCCGATCGACGGGAGGGAAAGTCGTTGAAGGCACGAAGTCGACAAGCCCTGAAGGAACCAGAGGTGTCGGAGAGGCCACAGGGAAGGGAGGAGGCTATCTTCACAACCGTGAGCTCCAATTATTGCTTCCGATCAAAGTTTTGTAACTTCCGATCCAACAGGGAAGAACGTCGTCGAAAGGGCAAAGTCGAACAGTGGGGAGGAGCCGGAGAAGAGCCGCACGCAAGAGAGAGGGAGTGAATCAGAGCGAGACGTCGTCGTGCGAACCTTATGCGGAGATCGTGGGAGAATAAATGACATCGTGCTGAATTCGGCGCTCGAACGTGGTCGACGACGTGCTGAATTCGGCGCCGAACAGGTACGTAATTATATTTTTTTTTCTTTGTTTTGTTTTATACGGCGGCGGGTCAACATGATGCCGCATAAATTAAACCCCAACAAATTATGCAACCAACTCAGGCCATATTTATTTAAGAAGGGATTCCTCAGGAAATGAACAATGGAGTAATTTTTTTGACTAATTTTTAAATCATATGAAATGAATTTAGTTTGCATATAAATATTTTACAGCACATCAATTTTATTTCAAACTAATCAACCCTGGCTGCTTGGAGAGTTTTTTCATTTCACATAAGCTTGTGGTTAGTTTTTTTTTTGTTAAAATTTAGTTTTTATTGACTATTCATTTTCCAAATATGCATTCGTATGTTTATGCTTCTCCTCTTGTTTAGTAGAATCTCATGAATTATCTTTTCTTCAATTTTGTAGAATGTGGACTGGGATTCCGGAAAACCATATGTATATCACTGTCATGTCTATTCTAATGGAGAATTCACATTTAAGGTGATTTGCATTCATTCAAAGAAGCTTGTACTTATTGGCCTTCAAAGGAATTTGTTGAGGCAGTTTTTATCTATTTTTTTAATGTTATATAACTAGAAAGTGGATGGCTTTCGTCAGGGACCATATATTCAAACCACAGGGACTCATCTTCAAAGGGTGTTGGGTGATGATAATATACTTTTAGTGAAGTTTGCGGAAGAAAAGGATAACAATTCTACAAGAAGCTATGAAAGATTAAATCCTTTCTTCCAGAAGCTTGCAGAAGATGGTATTGCTGTGGGTTTGCGCCATTATAAATTCTTTGGTAATTTTTCTTTGGCAATTTGTTTGTATACTGCTAAATTCTTGGATAAAGCAAGTGTAATTTCATTATCCTGATCATTATGATGATTGTCATATGCAGTTTACCAGGTTTCTCTCTATTTGTGCCATTATCCAATTTGTTTGTTGAAGTATGCAGTGTTACTATTCTTTTTCTATTATTGCACAGCAATGGCAATAGATGATCGAAGGCACTTTAAACATTTTCTTATTCATTATACGTATGTAGAATAGATTTGACAAGGGTTCGAATGAGGGCCTCCTCAATGTGATTATGCATGCAAGATCAGTCTTTCCTTGGATTTAGTTTATTTTAACCTTACTGCGTTTGATGTTATATCTTGGTCTTTCGTGATATAGGGTCAAGATTTCTTATTGGAGAAAGATCTTATGCTTAAATATTTCTCCTAGTTGCATGAGAGCAATTTTGATTAAGGAGATTTCTTAGTCTCAATTTTCCTTGAATTTAGCATTTATGTTTGTATATGATTGATTAGGGGGTAGTTTGGGTGAGTGGAGGTAAACTTGATCAAAATTTCATAGTTTTGTCTCTCCACCTTTATTATTGAACCCAATTTTCCGCATTAGACGACTTTGAGCCAAATTACTTGATCAACGACCATATGTTACCTCCATTTAGATGTCTAGGAAAGATCAGAGTTGAGATGTATGCTGAACATCTTTTTAAGATTAGCTTAAGCTTTTTATTGCTAGAAGCTTATTATACTAAAATTTTGAAATTTTGAAAACAAGAATTTCAAAAGTTGTTTGATATTCAAAGACTGATGATTGTTGAGTTAATTTGGAGAGATTGTTATGTAATCTTCGTAAGAAGATATATGAAAACATTGTTTGTAATGACATCATGAATTTGGGTATAGGAGGAGTTTGGCCTTTCATGCGAATCCATTGATACCATGTAGCCGTAGAATCTTGAAGATGAAATGAAGTAATTTTTACATAGTAGTAATCTGTTGTATTATGAAAATAAAAATATTCTTGGGTTTTAAAGATCCAAGTTTCCACGTTGAATTTGTTAAATTGAGGAAGTTTGATTTTCATATTTTTAAGAAAAGGTAAACCTGCATTGGCCGACAATGTTGAGGAGATGGAAATTGGGCAGCTGATTCAAGAATCCCGATGAATGGCGGTGGTTCTTACCTGTAACTGATAGAATTGGACTATTTTTGGAAGGAGAATCATGATCTTGATGCTGAAATGAGTTTCCAAAAGCTTTCTTAGGCGATGGCTCGATGGAGAGAGAGGCAGAGAACTGAAAGGCTGCAGGCTTTGGTGAGGAGATTTGCACCCTTACTGGTTCTTGACCTGAAAAAGGAAGGCTGCCAGCAGATTCTTTGAAAGGCAGCAGTTGACGGAAGATCTTTAGTTGAAATGGAGAGCTGTTGTTCTTGAGAAAAAAATAGTAGACGGCTGAAGGCAGGTTGCTTCTGGCGAGGCCTTAGACTGATAGGAATGCCATGGCATATAAGCTGTACAGGCGGGGACATTTCCTGAAAATGGAGTGGCTGGAATAGTGAAATATCTAAGGAATTGGAATGATGGATTCTTGGAATTGGCAGAAATCTGAAAAAACTGCTGGATGAACCAGCTGTTGGTTTGAGAGTCTCTCAATGAAATAACCATGCTTCTTGATTGAATCAAGGAGAGAACACCTTTCAAGTTGGTAGAGATTTTTAGAGGAAGAAGAAGAGGAAAAAGAAGAGAAAACGGAAGAGAGAAAACTTGATTGTTTTTCCTAAACACGAATTAAAGCAAGTGGGCGTATTTATAGATTTGTACGAGTAATTAAAAAGGGACCAGCTGTCTAAATAATAATAAACCAGGTTACAATACTAAACCGGCTGCTATGGGTTCATTTCTTAAAACTATGGGTTGGTTCACTCTTTAGACTGATTCTAGACGGCCTGTACACTATAAGCTTTGAATTGTTCTCATGAGCTTGTTCTTCTGAGTTATGGATCCATTCTTCACTTTGTTGTATCAATGTTTAAAATTGCGTATTCGGGTATTGAGACGTTTTTCATTCGTGACGCGAGGCGTAAGCCTCAAGGCGTTTTGAGGCGTAAACCTCAAAATCAAAAGATTGCGTAACATAAAATGATAAATTTTTTATATAATATATACTAATGAGTGAATAATATAAAACATAAAAAAAAACATGAGATATGAAGTGAAATCAAAATATCCCAATAATAAGACAACATGAAATATAGTTCAACTCAAAATTCTATCTTTCCCAAATCTCAGTATTCTTTTCATTAACATGTAATTCTAATTTCCAAAAATAAATAGCAATGACATATCACATAAGAACTCATAAGTCATCAGCACTGTCATCACTAAGGATTTCTTCATTTGAATCATCATTATGATGAACTGCTCTCTCCCCTTCCTCCTCTCCTATAGAGCCCAATGTCGGGCATTTACTTTAAGATTTATGTAAGTTTTAATATATATAGCGTGAGGCGTAAGCCTCATGCCAGTGAGGCGAGGCGGGCTTCAAGGCGGGCCTCAACCAAATTGAGGCGCAAGCCTCATAAAAAAAACTTGAGGCGTAAGCATCGAGGCGTTTTTACTGAAATTGCGCAAAGGCGGGCCTCAAGTCGAGCCTCATATTGCGCAATTTTAAACCATGTGTTGTATTTTATTTGCATCCAAGGGGATATATTGGTGCATAACGGTTCCCCTGGGAAACACTTAAATCTTGAAACTTAACAGAAATGAATGCACAAGAACACACATTTTTAAAATGATTATGTTATTACTGCAATGATAACATTTAGGATATGGATATCATGAAGATGGTAACGGATGCGAATTTCATTCTTTCTGTATGTTTGACAATTTACACTAAAATTTATGTTTTCCTTATTATAGGCGAGCTTTGTTTCAAATTCCAGATTATGCATCTCAGATTTCTCTGAGTCATATTTCCTTTTCATTGAAATTTTTCACTTTTATTTTTTTTTTCTCCAAAATGTAGTGATGATTGATACCTTCTTTGTTTGTTCCTTTCCAAGTTTTTAAAGATGGTGGCAAAGAGGAGAAGAAGAAATCCCCAACTTCATCACCTGTCAAGTGTTATTTTGTCCGAACAGCATCATGTTGGGCGATGGATGAGGATAAACCTTATATACTGTTCAATAAGTCGATCAGTGAAGCGCGGACCATTTTTATGCATGTACATACAGTTTCATCGTTAAATAAATATATGCTCAGGTGAGCAGCTTGTTTGATTCTGTACATGCATGCATGCAAAATTGTATTTGAAGATGAGTATGTTTGGATTTATTTTGTGTATTGGATTTGATCTAGGTTCACTTTTTGATTTAGTTTTTACTTAGGCAGAAGCCTATGACATTGAATTCACGTGGTTCTTTTTGTTTAATAGTATTATTCAAAATGCCTGCAGGTTTTCTTTGATATTGTCTAAAACAATAAAGTTTGATGTTGACCTTGCATCTGTTAATGTCCAAGTGATAGATGACATCCCATGCCGTGTATGCATCTTTATCCCCTTCTTCCCCCTACATAAAGAATCTAATCTTTGATGCTTCTGATGTTTCAATTCTAAATATTACCTCCCTTATTTAAAATTAAATATTGAGAGAATGTCACTGCTTGGCAGTTATTTTTTTTTTGTTTTGGTTTTGCTTGGTTCATGAAATTGTGCATCACCTAAAAAGTATTTATCATTTATCAGGATGAATATGGACATGTTGTATATAATGAAGATGGTGAATGCATGATTCATACTGATGGAACAGGGTTCATCTCCGAAGATCTGGCCATGAAGTGCCCTAAGAATATATTTAAGGGCCAGTGCTTAAATACGAATAATATGAAGGTTAGGTTTGTATTGATTATTAACTGTTAACATAATGAGATGTTAAAGCATATTGAAACTTATGTGCAATGAAGATATGTATTTTACAGTTTGGAATTCCATTTAGTCTCTCGTTAGAATATTTTTTTATAAAGAGGGTGGGCTTGGAGTAGTGGTTAAGTCGCCTTTGGTCTATTCTAGATCTCTCAAATTTAAGTAATGGCCCTTTCCCTAGACCCTTAATTAGTAACAACAGCTCCATGGACTTCACCCACCTTTTTTTTGGTTTACTTGCATTGAATTTATTGATGTTGTTAAATTGAAACACATTCTTCTTCAGTCTCATGTGTATATAATGGATTAAAACATTTGCCATGAACACGAAGTTTGCTGGAAAAGTTTTGCAAAGTCAAAATAGCATAGTTCATTATTTAATCAAAAAAAAAGAAAAAAAAAACATTTATCATGTTTTTTTTGTTTTCCCTTGTGTTTTCAATTATTCAATTTAGATAGAAAAAAAAAGACATGTTCAATAGTGTTGTGTAAGCACGTTCACTTTGCTTTTGCTTGTTTTTGTAGGAAAAATAAAAGTCAAATTTCAGTGAAATGACATTCTTAGGTTCTGTTTCGAACTATTAAAAGAATTTTTTACTCAGTTATTTCTTTTGCAGTTTATAATTGATCTATGATTTATTAACGTAACGTGATAAGAAAGGATCCTTCGGGTTCCTAGAATTCCAGTTATTTTGAAATCAATATGTGGAAACTGTTTCATGTGTTAAAATGTTGTACAGCATGGGCTTTTATCAATTAATTGCTTGTAATTATCCTTCTATAAGAGTATGATTTTACTTCTATCCTACTCAAGGCTTTTTCTTTCTAGATTTATTCTAGCTCATCTTTTATAAAAAAATTAATTATATGGTAGATCATGAACATGTTTGGTGGTTAAGTCCACTCTATCTGTCTCAATGATAGTAAAAGATCATTATTATGTTGTTAATAATTATTTACCCCAACACCAACTCCAGAGTCGAGTTAACTATGCATGACAAAAACCATAGGCAAAGGGGCATGACGTCGCACAAAGGCCACTCGAAGCGCATTGATCAAAAGCCCAAATTGTTGAAATGACATCCGTTCATGAAACAAACATTGCTTGAGCATTTGGGAAAACTGAAACGGCTAAAATCAATGTTGATATTGGCCAGGGTATTCTATCGATGAAAATCAAAATTTCATGCGAGCGGATCAAGGTAAAATTGAAATGTGCGAACAACGACGATTTGACGTGCCAATTGAGACACAACTAATAGAAATAAATATTTTTTTTTAAAAAAGTTTTTAGTGATTATTTTAGGTTTAAATTTAATTTAACAAAAAAAATTCCAAAACCTAAATATCCTAAATTCTAAAACCCCCTAGATACTCCCTAATATATATTACCCCTAGACAATCCCTAATATATATTCCAAATATCATGTCAAACTCTTGAAATGATAAAACATTTAATTTTGCTTCAAACTCTCTTTTATTTATTTTGAAAGTCACTTGACATTTATCATTTACATTCATAATAGATTCATTTGACATCAAAACTTCTAAAGTTGCATTTATTTCATAAACATTAAATCCTATTGATTTAACAAATATTTCTGAAATGAAAGAGTGTAAAGCTCCTGTATCAAAAAAGATCTATACAGACTTTTCTTGATTCATTACCATACCTATAAAATTTACATGAAAATAACATAAGCATACATCATTCCTTTAATCATGTTTTCATAATACACATTTATTCATTTTCATTGTTATTACCTATAATCACTTTAGGTGAATCCTTAGCATCCTTATGAGTTAATGCATATACTCTAGGCAGAGTGTTCTATCGGCCTTAACTTGATCGAAGCAGCTGATTCGAACGTTTTTGATCTTCCAACATCTCTGAGATCCAGTGTTTATCTTTGACTTTCCTGCTGATCTTTTCCCAAAAGTATGACATTTCTTGACTATGTGACCTTGTTGATGACACTAGAAGCAAGTATTTGTACCAGATAAATATTCTTCTTTATGTTTCCTTCCACACTTGCTAAACTGTTCACACTTGAACTGTCACTGCTACTGGACTTAGTCTTCTTCCAATTAAACTTACCAGCTTGTGAAAGGGGCTTGCTATATGAATCCTGTGAAGCTCCTATTACTTCACCACTTTTCCTCTTTTGAAAGTCACATGTCCTTTGAGTGTTTTGCAGGTCCATCTCTACCCTCCTAGCCCTTTCCATCAACACTGAGTAATCTTCAATTCCAAGTGGAACAAGAAGCTGCCTAATTATATCCTTCAATCCAGATAAGAATTCGTGACATTTATCCTCTGCAGTATATATTAATTGAGGATCATATTTGGATAATGTTGTAAATTTAGTTTCATACTTTATAACTGATCTATCTTCCTGCACCAGTCTCATAAATTTATCTTGCATCTGCCTCCTTGTAGAAGGAGGCACGAACCAATCTCTGAACATTTATGTAAAATCATCCCACTTAATTTGTATATCAGAAATTCCTCCAGTTTTATTTTGATGCTGACCTCTCCACCATCTTTCAGCTTCTCCATCAAGTACAAAGGGGCTGCCAAAGAAACTTTCCTCTCCTCTGGACAAAACATTCATTCTAAAATCTTTTCAATAATTAGTAACTAGTTTTTAGCTTCAATTGGTCCATCAACTCCCTTAAATAATGGTGGTCTCATATCTTGAAACAATTTATACTTATCCATATGCATTTCACCACTACTACTACTTCCTGATGGTTGATTCCTTAAGTTTTGAATCAACTAAATCATAGTTGTCATCATTTGTGTCAGTGCATCAGGGTTAACATTAACATTAGGCACTTGCCTTTCCACTTTCTCCACTTTCTCCTTTTCTCCAGAATCATTTTGGTTCCTATTTATAATAAGATAATTCATTTTATATTAAATCTTTAAATCATTAATAGTCATCATAATGGCTCTTCCAATATGATTCAATTCATACACGATACAATGTACAACTTTCTCAAAAACAACTAAAGAGCCACTATTTCATAATTTTCTCAAATACGCAACATTTGTAAAAAGTCATAAATTACCTGAATTCAGTTGCATGCTGTCTTCTATTGACGTACTTATCTCTTTCAGCCATTTTCAAATTCTTTGAAGACTTATAATCTTTCATACATTATAAACTTTATAATCTCACATAAGTTCTTTTCTTGATATTTAATCATAACCATCCATTTCTATTTTAACATTTCTTTTAATAGATTTGACATTTAAATCCTTTTAATATTCATTTCCCCATTTCCATTTATACAGGAGATTCGTTTAATTGTATTAATTAAGGTACAACCATTTCCTTTTTCATTTTCATTTTCTTTTCCTTTTTAACGTGCACTGGTACATTGCTTCCCCAGCCAGTACCATACGGGGGTGAACTCCTGTAAAATGCAATATCTTTTTCTTGTTATATTTACATTTATTTTATTTCCATACATATATAGACTTTTATTCTTCCTTTTCTTTTTCTTTCAAATTCTCTTCTCCTCGCTTCAAAATTTATTATTTTTCCCTTTATGAAAATATCATTTACTTTAAATGAAGTAAACGATGAAATTTATAAGAAAAATGGAAAGAAATTCAACAAACATTCTTCCCTATTTCCCTTGGTCGTTTCTCTCGTTCGAAATTTCTTTCAACTTTTCGCTTCGTTAGCGATAGGAAAGAAAATGAATTGTTAAATCTTATCCTCCCACACAGTCGTTTTCTAAAAATGACAAAATAGATCTCAATTTCCTTCATTCGCATGCGTTTGGTCCGCCCAACCCCACCTCTGTTGCGATCCACCATTTTCTATTCGCATACTTTGCTTGCGGTTATTAATAGGAGGCCGATCGGTTCAATTTAACTGGTCAGATGAACCGCTTTTGACACCAAGAGAGGAAGACCTCTCTAAAAAAGTCAAAAATGGGGAGGAGAAAACTCCTGCGCTGCCTCGCCTCATCATCATGTCATTGTCAGCCTTGTTTTCGTGCATCGAAGGCATACCCCCCCACATACTTTAAAACTCCTAAAATCTCACCCACAATGTGTTTTGGTGTGTTGAGCGAAACCCGTGCATGCTTTTCTTATTTGATGGGTGAAACTCATTGGCACTTGCGGAGAGACTAAAGACATTAGAAGCCAAGACGAAGGTTGGAAAGAGCTCGCAAGATTTTCGGAGGGGAAGAGAAAGAAGGTGGACAAAGCTTGCAAGCTTTTCCAATGAAACCCGCAGGTTTACATTTTTCAAAAATCAATCACATAACATAACATTACAACTCTTAAACATCTCATATATATAGGCATGAGAAGGGAATACAAAAAGACACGACATTGAATTCACACACGAATCCAAGCAACACAAGCACGAAAATCCCCCCATGCATTCACGGAAAACAGTCCAGCCCAGGAACCGAAGGAGCAACCACGGGAACCAAAGGAGACGCACAGAACCGAGGCGCCAAAGCCACGAGAAAACCCCCCAAGCTCAGAAAACCAATAACCACCGTGAGAACCAAGGAGCTTTGCACGGAAAACAACCACCCGTGGAAGCCAAGGAGCCATGGCATGGGAAAACACATTTTCTTGGGATTCCAAAAGCCATTTTGGAATCTCAAGGGACAAACATAGAATTTTAAAAGATAAAGCTACATAAATAAGATAATAAATGAACTAAAATCTAGCTAATAATGAGCTAACCTTTAGTTCAATAAATGAACTAAAAACTAGCTCATAAATGAGCTAAATTCCAGCTCAAAATTTATTGAGCTTGTAGACTCAAGGGAAGCCAAAAATCAATTTATTTTGGGCTTGAGTTGCCCCCCCCCCCCCTTTGCCTATATCAGTCTAGTGTCCTACTAGCTCCTTCTTTCTTGTAGTATAACCACTGCTAATGAGCTAGGCTCAATGAAATACACAAGCAATGTATAATAATTAATTATAACATTGTGAATACATTGAAATTCCATACTGATTATGAGAAATACATAACATTACTTTCTATCTTATCAACTATTCTACACCATTAAATAAGTTATATGATGCTATAAGCTTTTACACCCTTTCAGCTTTCCAATTAAAAGTTTGGTCCAAATTTTCATCTTTTAGAATTGAAACTGCTCTCTCATTCAAGTTGAGGTCCAAATTCTGAACTTTTAGAATTGAGAGTGTAAGCTTACCTTGCTAGATCTTTTGCCTTTACTTATGTGAGCTTATCCCCCATATATAACTTATTTCACTTTCCAAATAGAAATTCTTTAAGTCCTCATGACATATGCTATTATAGACATTACTCTATGCATAAATATATTCATACATGTTCATATAAGAATAAATTGAAGTAATTGAAGTAAATGCTATCATAACCATAATAGATATGAATTACAATTAGATTAAACGTATACTAATTCCTATAGCATCGTTTGGGTATCTCACCTCGCTTGGAATCTATTTTCCTAAACTGTCTTTTTTTCACTACAGGAAAACAGCTCATTTCCGGCGGAAATAAATTCGTCACAAATTCCGGCTGATTTTTCGGTGGATTTTCCGGCGGATTTCCGACGGATTTTTTTTTTGCAAAATTCCGACACATTTTTTGACTGGTTTTCCGACGGATTTTTTCCGACAACATTTCCGGTGGCCTTTCCGGCGGATTTCTAACGGAAATTAAAAAATTAAGTTATAATTTAATAACTTATTATCAAATTATATTATAAAAATAACTTAAATTATTATTTAATAACAAAAAATTAACTTAGATTTTAATAAATTTTTCATTTTAAAAAAATTAACTTGTTAAATTAAGTTAAATAATTTAATATTTTATTGTTAAATTAAATTAACTAATTTAATTATTAATTGTTAAATTAAATTATATTTTTTTTATCTTTTAAAAAAATTTACTTTTAAAATAATTTTTACTTTTAATATTTAGAAGTTATAAGTTAAATAAAATAAAGTATGAAAGAAATCAAGTTTTCTTAATTGGCTAAGTGGTAGAGGGCTAAAGGTTTTCGCGCGTGCAAGAGAGGCGGGCGTTCGATCCTCGCCGAAGGAAACTCCATGCGGGCGGGATCGGCTGGTGCAGAACGGGTTCACGAGGGGCTGGCGGAGCGGAAGGGGTTCACGAGGGCTGGCTGAACGGGGTCCGCCGCCGCTTTGGTATTAATTTTTTTAATTATTTTTCTTAAAATTCCGGCGGAAAAAACATCCGACGTAAATATTTTTCCAGCGGAAAATCCGTCGGAAATATACCGGAAATATTTCCGTCGGATTATTTTTCGTCGGAAGACATTTATCGATGCACGCCAAACCGGGCGTACCAAAATCCGCCGGAAATCCGCCGGAAACCAAGAAATTCCGTCGGATTTTACGTGTTACCGGCGGATATGATCCGCCGGTAATAGCGTGTTTTCCTGTAGTGTTTCCTCTTATAGAATATCTCAATTGCACTCTTTCTCATTCAATAATAACCTTTTCTCACTTTTAAAACTCTTTTCTACTTTCTATCCCTTCTAATTCCTCTTCTTTAATGTTTTTTGCAACCACTTCAGCCTTCTACTTATAAAATTCAGCAAACAACCTTTTTTTCCTCCTGAATTCAGTAGGTTTTTAACAACCTAAATCTTTATTTTAGCAATTGCAATATTAACCATTACCTATTTTAGTAAACATTCATATCCTTCCATGGTTTTAGCTTCCATCAGCAAACAATAGTACTTTCCTTACTATTTTTTGAATTTTCAGCAACTAGAAGCAGCAACACTACTTAATTTGCTGAAAATTTCTGGAATTCTTCCACATAACAGCCTAAATCTACTCATGCCAGAAATGCCCTCTCACGGCCTGTAGCTTCTTCGCACACCAGAAGCCAGTTGATGGAAAAAAATGGGAGAGGAAATGCTAATACTGCATAATGCCTTTATTCAGGATATATTATATTATAAGACCCTTAGTGCTTTTCCCACTACAGGATCCCAAAAATTTCCAGCCGTGAGATCAAATCCAACCAATGCATGGCTTGGTTAGTGGAAAGTGAGAGGAAATTTCCTTTTTCAGTATTAAAGAAAAAGCAATGATGGTTACTAGGTATTAAGTAAGAGTGAATTCATTTAAATGTTAATGAAATATGTAAAGTATGTTCCTGTACTACTTATGCATATAGATAAATACAATTGATTTCATAAGTGACATACACTTCTCTATATTAAAATGCTCAAAATTAAAAGGTTATTTTTAATGAAAATAAATTAACTTTTATAAAACATTAATACTTGTTTTTACTTCGAATATTTTAGGTATTATACGCACTTAATAATTATCTTAAATGCTCCTCAAAGAAATTAAATGAACAAACCCATTGTAAGTGGGGTGTATGATTGGCTGGGTAACGTGAATGTCAGCAGTCAAAGAAAAGAGACTCGTACACACCTCGTGAGTGCATTGCACACCTTGTGAATGCTTTCCCTTGAAAAGAAACAAAAAAGTACACTGTTGCGCGTTACGGATTGCATGACTTGTTCACTAAAGTATGTGTGACACATCAAATCATTTAAAACAAAATATTGCCTACGCGGTGCCCCTAGTTGTATAGTGCAAATGTACTAGTGACATACAAATGCACTATGTAAACGTACTAAGTAGCGTGTATATATACCATCGATCATGCAAATATTCCTTGTAGATGTATTAACAATAAGACATGTGCAAGTGCATTGTGCAATGCATCAAGATTCGTGCATATACATCATGCAGGCATACTATGGAACATACAAGTACATTGCACGAGTCTCCATGCAATAAACAAATGCATCATACATGCACACCATATAAACATGGAAATGCATCACGCATATTTATTATCCAACATGCAAATACACAGTGGCGTTTACCACAATACATGCAAATGAATTATGAAAATATGGATGTAACATGCAAGTGCATGATGTGCATATACTAAGCAATATTAAAATGCGCCACGTAGATGTTTGAAAACATGCAAATAAGCTATGTAGATGCATCGAGACTTGTGTAAGTGCGTAATACATCATGCAAATTATTTAAATATATTATTCAAACCATATAATTGTTTTATGCAAATGTTTCATACAAATGAATTACACATCATTTATATACATGAATCATGTAAATTTATTGTGACAATAAGGCAACATGCGTACGTGTTATCTAACATGCGAATACATTATGAATGTGCACTGCGCTACATATAGATACGCTATGCATATATCTGTCCAATATGTAACTGTATTGTACGATGTGTAAATGCATTTTGCATGCACGCCACACAACATGCAAATGCATTATATAAACATACATGTAACATGCAAATAAATTATGTGCGCATTCTAATTTACATGAAAATGCGTCATGGTCATGCAAATGCATCACTCACATCATACAAATATATTGATTATTATGCAAATGCATTAAAAAGCACATGTATGCATGTGCGCCGACGAGCGCAATACTTACACAAGCAAGATTGGAGGATGATGTGCGGATTAAAAAATGACAAATGAATTGTTAAGCATATCAAAATGCATGCATATCATTTAAATACAAAATTATCCTAATGTGTTCCGAATGTTGCATACAATTGTTGAACTTAAGGTTTGAAAGTGCTGTGCACGTCAAAGTTCAAGTCCAATCCTCCTTGAATGGACCGAAGTTGACACACTTGAATCAACGAACAAATATACTGTCATAGTTTCGATCGAAATATTTGATTTTATACATTCATATTGGACCTTCAAGGTTGTTTGTAATGAAAATTCACTTATTAAAATGTAAACTCTTACTTCTGATATCTAACAACTTTAAAAACCAATGGTTGAAACCGATCTTCTGTTGGCGAGAAAACAAAGTAGACAGGGTTCGAACTATGAAAATTACTAACAATCTTCGATGATGGCCACATTGAATGTAAATCTCAATCAGAGGAGACTGCATCATTAAATGTCATAACATTCAAATTAATCCCGATTCTCTATTGATAAATAGAAAAAGTTGACAGGGTCAATTCCTGATGATGGCTGGATTGAAAGCTAATCTCAATTGGCGAGAATCCTACTTTTTAATGCCCTCAAATCCTAAAATTAATCTGTCAGGGTCTCAAATTTAATAAAATGTTAAGTCTAATGTTTAACAAAGTTTAAATATTTAAAATGAGATTAAATCACCTAACACTTTAAAATTTTTTAATTAAGATTCATTTTTAAATAATATTTTGTCATTAAGGATGTGCCAAATGTCCTCTAATCAATGGTTTGACTCAACAATTCCATAAGACTTGTGGTTTGGCCCAACGACTCTCTAGTTGGTGAATGATTATGATTGTGGTCCTTTGAGCAGGTGGTTTGGCCCAACGACTCCACTATATTACAGTCACGGCTAAAAGCTGGTATGTTCCTCAATGGCTTATGCCCTTGAATAATGAATTATAGGATATAATTCATAGGGCATAAAGTTCATGTCAGCTTAAGTCAGCTGAAATATATTTTTGTTGGTAAATATTCACCCCAAGTCTCCAAGGTCCTCTTGGACAAAACAACTCAAGGTTAAGGATAAAGATCTTTCGATCATGTTGGGTTGACTACCTCTTCTGATTAAGTGGACTAGGGATTACAACGGCTCAGGACCACATCACTATGGTATCTTGATTAGGCTCGTCATCATTCTCCTATCACCCGCATTAAGAGAATGATGATAAATTTCAAACCCTGGAAATCCTCAAATCCGACATCCAAATCCTAAAGCTACTGCTAATATACGTTGGGTAAATAGTGCCTATTTAAAGACTAGCCTTAATCGAAGTGCTCACTTGTTATTGAGAGGTACAATTAATTATAGGGGCTTGTGTCTATGGGAGACCAATCTCCAGATTAAAAGTCCTCACTAAATAAGTGCGAAATCTCTCGATAGTATTTTATTTAAAATCCAATCTACTTTCTGAAAATTTATCCTAGAATGTAATCTCATTAAAACTCTTCCTGTTGATAAAAAAACGTGTAGAGGTCGGGGCTTGAATTTTCGAAGCCAACAATGTATTCCTTAGTTATCTTTTTGATATCTTTTATCAATTAGGTACTGTCGTTTTTGAAACACATCTAAAATTGTAAGTCTCTTCATTTGATCTGGCGATCATAAGTTTGAATCTTGGAACAGGCCACTTTGCTAATTTTAGAAAAAGTTTTGCATTTGTCATTCTTTTTTACGAAACTACATTTGGTGGGAGCGCTATTTACTATATTCATTTCTTTGGCTTCCATTTTGATGGATCTAGCAAAATAATAGCTTTCTTTAGAAAAAGAATGGATATTACAAATTGCCCCTTCTAATTTGTTTTACTCCTTGATTTATCTTCCACTTCTGCATATTACACTAATTCATTTTTTGTCTAGTTTTCCCTAAAAGTGATTATTGCAATATTGCATGCAGGAATTCCTGGATGAATTTAAGAGATTGGATAGAGCTTTAAACACTAGAGAGTACAATTCTAGCATTGTTGAGCCAGTATGTAGAGCATATGATCATGTGTTATAATTTTAAATTATCTTACTTTCTCTTACACAATTCTGAAGTGAATTATTGTTCTTCCATTCTGTAAAGCCACTTCTTATTCAATTTCGACTGTTCAACAATGGCTATGCTGTGAAAGGAACACTTCTTATTAATAAGCAGGTACACATAATAATTGTTTGTTACATGCATTTGGTTTTTTATTGTGGCTTTTTATATTCATTGTGGTCATGAATACAATTTTAACAAACTTATGTTTCTTTCATGTGGAGATATTAGGTTTACTACGTCAAATTACAACTTTCTATCTTGATTTATTATTGTGGCATTTCAAAGTCAAGGAATCTCAGCATGATTTCTCTTCTCTAATAATTCTCTCAAACTCTCTAATTTTGCTATTTACTTGGATTAAGAATTCTACGTTTGGTCCAAGGCATCGTTTTAAAAGGCAGATAAAATGCTTCAATGGCAACTAGGTTATTTAGTTAGTTTTTTTTTCGCCTCATAACTGGCTAGCACTACTCTTTTCTAAATTTTGATGCAACGGTAGTATGGAAATGGCCAGTTTCACTTACATAATTTATACAGTAAATGATGCTTTATCTGGAATGTTGCCGTTTGAATCTGCATTATATCATCTTTACTTTTACAGAATGCTTATTGTTTAAAATTCATGTTTGTAGCTACCCTTCAGAACCATTCTTTTTAGGCCTTCAATGAGAAAAGTTCAAACAGATCCAGATGCTCTAGGTATTCAGTCCAACTCTCTGGAGATTGTTGGGACAAGGTAAGCTTAGCTGATTAAATTACATAACACAGTTTCTGTTGAATTTCATAGGATATATCTAAATTTCTGAATGCAGGGTTTAGGTTACATTTTAACTGTTATTAAACTACCTTTCCATTATTTTTACCTTCAATAAAATTGAAATAGAAGGGCCCTACTTGCCTGCATAACAATACCTGTTTGGTTTGCTGGAAAGCTGTATGATGTCAAATCTCTAGGCTTTCCTTATTCTTGGCTGATAAAATTAGTCCTTTTTTTCCAAGCTCAGGTTGGCACTTTATATTATTTTCCTATAAAGGCGCAGTAAATAGGACCTTGTTTCATTAACGACATATCATAAATACTCACAGTCAAATTAGGTAAGGCCTTTCTGTTAGTCCGTGTAAGCTGACAAAGCAATAAGTTAAAGAAAATACATCTTATATACGTGAAGTAAAAGCACTTATTTAGAAGAAGGCTAGCTGATCTATTAGTGGAACAATTAGGTCTAAAGTAGCCGTGTTTATAGTGCCATTCGTTTTTAGAGATTACTTTGGTTTTGTTTTGCAATTTTTTAAGAGTGGGTCAATGCAGTAGCCAACTTATGCAAAAGCATCATCACCGATTTTTTATTTTGTAATTTGTCTTGTAATCTTGTAAAATATTGTGTTTGATAAAGTAGATTAACTCCACTTAATTTTTTTTCCACCAACAAATGCAACATTCCTATATTTTGACCTCAATGTTGCGTAAGTGTTGGTTGAACTTGGAAGTTATTGCTTGAAATTTTCAATTTAAGTTTTTTAGACATTTTTTTATTCAATCTGATGAGGACATCGACATATGCTATCGACAAGTTTATCGACGACGGAATCGTAGATCTACAGCTAAGATTCAACACTTTTACTTTTGATGCATTTCTTCATGTTATGTTTTATTTTGTATTGTTGTTTCCGGAATTTACTTCTTTGGGGAAGTGTCTTGTTATTGTAGCCCAGAAGGAAATTGCGTACTTTTCCTTCTTCATGATTGATACCTATATATAGCGGTCTATGTGTTGTAAGATTTGGATGAATGATGAATGAAAATTTTACTTTGTTTCTTCTTCTTGTGAGAGCACTAGAGAGAAGAGAGAGAGAGAGAGCTCGAGGTGAGCAAATGTAACACCCACTAATTGTTGGAAGAGTCCGCGACTCATGGTTTTTAATTTATTGTCTTCTTCTCTTCCTCTTCCCCATCCCACTCGTTGACTCTTCTTAGTTCTACCACAACCGGCCATAGTCCCTCCCAAATCACCCCACATCACCACCACTTCAAGTCCACTCGCCAACCTAGCCCCATCGAACCCGAAGCCTGGGCGCCCCTTTCCCGTTGCCGCCACCCCCCATTCCCCTCCTTGAATGATGAATTACTTCATCATTACCACTTACCTAAATAGCATAAATGATTTAATCTCAACCATAATTTGAATTTCAAATAGTTTCATAAATTAGAAAGTTATTTTAGGAAAGTCTTGAATCCAATTTAAATTTAATTTTAAATTAGATTGGAGTAAGACCAAATTGGAAGCTATTCTAATTAACCCACACCCTCCTCCCTCTCTTAATGCCGTCAGCCTCCCCCCATTAATGGGATTTCTTCATGGTTTCCACTTGAGCTCCCAATCACACATTATTTTGAATTCAAATTTCAAATTATTTTCCTCCACACTTAATTAGAATCTGAAATTAATTTCAGATTTGGATTAAACTTTTATCCCCCCCTCTAACCTAACCTAATTCTCCATCATTCAAACCGTTCCCCCGCTCTTTACTCTTGGCCGCCCTCTCCACTTGCATCATCTCTCTTGGGAAACTTAAACACTCATGCTATTTGAAGCAAAGGGAAGAAAACAAGTTCTTTTCTCCTTCATACCAATGGTGTATGGCCGACCCTGAGGTCGACCACGGATTTGTCTTCGACGAGCAAGGGAGGACGAATATTCTTGGATCCCCATTCTTCGACGTCTTCTTTGGTAATGATGAGACTGTGGAGGGATACATCGACCGCATCTTGTACTAACTAACATTATCGATTGAAGAGCACCTTCAACCGGGTCGTTGGATAATCATCAGTCACCCTCCGCCTCCTCCACCGCCGACTATTTCTCCATCTATGAAGGTCTTCGGTGCCGTCTTCCTAGTGGTAATATTCTTCATCGTATGGTTCATCTTTCTCTGCTAAAGCTTAAAGAGTGATTGAGTGAGAAGGTACTCAAGGTGAATCTCTCGTTGTTAAGTGATGGATTATGTTATGTGTACTTAGTATTTACTATTGTCTTGAATTTTGATTGGATTGTTTGGTTAATATCAAACGCATTTCTTTGGCCTAAGCAAGTTGATTACTTTGAATTCCTAACTCTTCTCTGTTTGCACGCAATAATTTTCATTAGCAAGTTTTAATCAATTGTTTCTTTTAATTTCACAAGTAACTCCTAGTAGTATCACATCATCTAAGTATCAGTGCATGGTAGACATGCATATCATGTACTAGAAAACATCCTAGGGTTTAGCCAAACATTAGTCTTAAAGTTTACATGCATGTCTTCGTCTAAATAATTTCAATTCACTGTTTTTGTTTGTTGCCCATGCATTTCTTGCACATATTTAGTGAACTTTAGGTCAATTTCCCTAGTGTTTAGGTGCTGTCCACACGCTAGAAACCCTCCAAAACACTTAGATAACTTGGGCCTTTGCTGTAGCTTGCTGTCCCGATCATTCTTGCCCTTTAGGTGCCCTTTAGTTGCGCTTTAGTTGCGCTTTAGCTGTCCTTTCGTTACGCTTTAGATGTGCTTTGGCTTATTCATTTGTTTATAAATATTTATCATTTTAGACTTACGAAATCATTAACATTGATAAAGATTACTCTATACCTAAACAATTTCGTACATATTCGACCTTGTTCATACAAAATAAGTAAAATAAACTAAAATACATGTGGTTATAAGCATAATCAAGATGAAGTGCAATAATAAAATATTTACTAATTCTTTTAACATTGTTTGGGTATCTCACCTCGTTAAAAGTTTGTTCTCCTAAACTTTGTCTCTCTTTCCTCTTGTAAACAATCTCAATTAAGTTCCTCTTCATTCAATAGTAATAATTTTCTTTATTTTCCTATGTCCAACAATCTATCACAATGAACTCAGCTACCACCAACTGATTTAAACAAACATTATTAAATTCCATCCTTTTTAACCATAAATTTCAACAAAAGTTCATTTTAGTAACTATAGATTATTTTAGCTTGACTTTATCCTCCCAACTGAGCCTTCACGAATCCTCTAGCACCCACTTACAATAGCTTAGCGAACTCCAGATAAACTTATGTTTGGTAAAAAAATTGGGAATGAGAAGTGAACTAAAACCTATTTTATATCTCAATCCTCTCTCCACTTAGTACAACAAACTCACCCTTAGCCGTCAGATTGCAGCATGCCAAAATCAATCATTTGCATGCTCAGATTAGTGAAATAGCTACAATAGAATATATATTAAATAAATTGTATGCTACAGTATTATCCACTACCAAGTTAATTGTTAATTAACTAAATTGATTACTTTGTTAAATGAATTTACGTCTATATAAACTTATAATTAAATAAGCTAATATTCATAGAAAATTAATACTTATATTATTTTGATCATTTTGAGGGCATTACAATCATCCCTCCTTTTTGAAATTTCGTCCTCGAAATTATCTTAGCGATCATCAAACAAATAAGGGAATATCAATTTAATGTCTTCCTCTCTTTCCCCGGTTGCTTCTTTTTCTGGTATGTATTTCCATTTCACTTTAACATATGGAATCTGCCGATTTCTGAGTTGTTTAGTTTCAACATCTAATATTCCTTCTGGTTCTTCAGTATAAGTCAGATTTTTCTGTAGATCAATTTCATCACGTGAAAATCTCTGATGGACATATGTAATCCATTTTCTTAGCAATGACACGTGAAAAACATTATGAATATCTGACATGTCTGCTAGAAGAGCAAGTTTATAAGCAAATTTTTCAATTCTTTCAATAATTTCAAAAGGTCCTATATATCTTGGATTCAATTTGCCTTTCTGACTAAATCTAATTGTACCTTTCATAGGCTTAATCTTCAAGAATACAAAATCACCTAGTTCAAACTCTACTGCTCTATATTTGGGGTTATAATACTTTTGTTGACGATCCTGGGCAGCTTTTAATCTGTCTCTGATTAATCTGATTTTTTCTGTTGCAACCCAAACCAGTAAAATTACAGCAGCCAACTGCTGTCCACAGCAGCAAAACAGCAGAAATTCAGCGAAAACACAGCAGGAAATTGGGAAACGAGGAGAAAAACACAAGATTTCGCTTGTATTTCACTAGAAATCAAAGAAAACAGCAAAGGTACAATTTGTTCTTAAATCCGAGTGGAAGAACAACTCTCCAACGATCTCCGGCAACGCCAAGAGCCCAAGCACGCAAACCCTAGATCTCAAATAGAATTCAAATTCAAGATGAGGAGCTAATCCCCCCAATCTCCTAATTATACAAAAGTAATCATAAAGGACGATAATAAACTTCCTAAAACAGCCTTTCACATTCAAATTTTCCCTCCTAAGCTCACCCAAAAACCCACGTGGCCCCTCTTGGTTCCGCTCAATCCCCGCTCCCCTTCTTGTTTCTCCGCCTGGAGTAATAGTGGACCGGTCTGGGCTGGACCAGTCCAGCCGGCCCCTCCTGGGCCGACATAACATTACCGCCCTCCCAAAGAATCACCTTGTCCTCAAGATGAAAATCAGGGAACTGCTGTTTCATCCTCCCGTATGGCTCCCACGTAGCCTCGTAGTCAGGAAGGTTCTTCCACTGGATCAACACTTCCTTAGTATTATCTTCTTTCTGGCGAACACCTTTTAGCTCCATAGGTTCTAGAATCACCTCTAACTCCTCAGTCAGGGTCGCTGGTAGCTCGGAATTGGCGGTGTACTCCCCGATGGCTTTTCTTAATTGTGACACGTGAAAAACTGGATGTATAGTTGCCGATGGAGGTAGTTTCAATTTGTATGCTACTGTCCCAATCTTCTCCAGCACTTCATATGGCCCAAAGTACCTTGGAGCCAGCTTTTTCATTCCTCCTGTTGGCGACTGTCTTATGTCTATATGGTCGTAGCTTCAGATACACCCTATCCCCTGCTACAAACTGTATGTCCTTTCAATGCCCATCCGCTTGCTTCTTCATAATTTGTTGTGCTCTTAGCAGATGCCTCTTTAGCTCTTCAAGTATTCGGTCTCTCTCCTCCAAGTACCCTTCTACTGACGAAACAGGGGTGCTGCTACTCCCAAAATGCACAAAGTGTGGGGGATCCCTTCCGTACAACACCTTGAAAGGGGTCATCTATGAAGCAGAATGAAATGATGTGTTGTACCAATATTCTGCCCAGGATAGCCACTTAGCCCATAGCTTGGGAGTTTCTGACACAAAACATCTCAGGTACGTCTCCAAGCTCCTGTTGACTATTTATGTCTGGCCGTCCGTCTGCGGGTGGTAGGCTGTACTCCTTTTTAGAACTGTTCCTTGTAACCTAAACAACTCCCTCCAAAAGTGACTGAGGAACACCTTGTCTCTATCTAACACTATTGCCTCTGGTACCCCATGCAACCTGACCACCTCTCTGATGAAGGCTGAAGACACTGTTACTGCGGTGTAAGGATGTCGGAGGGGAATAAAATGAGCATATTTGCTCAGTCTATCAATCACCACCAGGATCACTGTGAAGCCTTCTGAATGGGGTAGCCCATCTATGAAGTCCATGAATATCTCCTCCCATACTCGTCCTGGTAACGCCAACGGCTGTAGTAGCCCCCCTGGTGACATAGCCATGTATTTGTTCCTCTGACAAATCTCACATCTGGCCACCATCTCCTCTACATCTCTATGCATTCCCTTCCAGTAAAGCTCAGCAGCAATCCTCCTGTAAGTCTTCTGCACCTCAGAATGGCCCCCAACCGCGCTCCCATGAAATTCCTGGAGTATGTTTGGGATGTGGATAGAAGTCCTGGGCATCACAAACCTCCCTTGATACAGCAGTCTGTCCCCCTCTACTGAGTACCCTGGGTGGCTATCACATTCCCTTAATAAATCAGCCCTGATCTTTCCCAACCCCTCATCCTTCGAGCTCTCTACTTTGATTGCCTCCCAATTTAACATCAAAGGAACAGACACAACCACTGTCTGTAGTTCACCCAAACATCTGGACAAGGCATCAACCGCCTTGTTTTCCCCGCATGGTCTGTACTGAATTTCAAAGTCATACCCCAGCAATTTTGAAAGCCATCGCTGATGTTCTTTAGTCACCATCCGCTGCTCCAACAAGTACTTCAGACTTCTCTGATCTGTTCTGACAATGAAATGCCTACCTAATAGGTAGGGTCGCCACTTCTGGATGGCAAAGACAATAGCCATTAATTCCCTCTCATAGACTGACTTCAGCCTGGCCCTGGCTGTTAAAACCTGGCTGAAGTAAGCAATGGGTCGCCGATTTTGCATGAGCACTGCCCCCAATCCGTATCCTGAAGCATCAGTCTCCACTATGAAGGTCTGAGTGAAGTCCGGTAGAGCTAGGACTGGTACCGTGGTCATGGCCTTCTTTAGTGTCTCAAATGCTGCTGTGGCTGCCTCTCCCCATAGGAATCCATCTTTCTTTAGCTGCTCTGTTAGTGGCCAAGCTATAGTACTGTATCCTTTAATAAATCTCCTATAGTATCCTGTCAACCCTAAGAATCCTCTAAATTCCTTCAGATTCTTAAGTAATGGCCATCTCAACATCGCCTCCACCTTTGACTGATCAGCTGCCACCCCTTCCTTGGGTACTACATGGCCCAGGTATTCCACCCTAGACTGGCCAAAACAACACTTCTTCAGATTGGTTCTCAGCTGATGCTCCTGTAGAACTTCCAATACCAACTTCAAATGCTTTAGATGCTCCTCCTCAGTTCTACTGTACACCAAGATGTCATCAAAAAATACAAGCACAAACTTCTTGACATACGGTCTGAACACCCTATTCATCAGTGACTGGAATGTCGCAGGGGCGTTGGTAAGCCCAAACGGCATAACCATAAACTCATAATACCCTTCATGTGTTCTGAACGCCGTCTTAGAGATGTCTTCCTCCCTCATCCGGATCTGATGGTATCCGGACTTCAAATCCAGTTTGGAGAATATCACTACTCCATACAGTTCATCCAAAAGTTCATCAATCACAGGAATGGGAAATTTATCTGGAATAGTCTCCTTATTCAAAGCCCTATAGTCCACATAAAATCTCCAGCTTCCATCTTTCGTTTTGACCAGTAATACGGGACTAGAGAAAGGACTCACACTAGGTCGGATGATTCTTGCCTCCAGCATTTCACTAATCAACCGTTCAATTTCATCTTTTTGAATCTGAGGATAGCGGTAGGGTCGTACACTAATCGGTGACACCCCTTCCCTTAGAAGAATTGCATGCTCCTGTTCTCTGACCGGTGGTAACCCTTGAGGTGGTTGGAACACCTCCCTGAACTGCTGTATGACTGGTTGAACTACAAGAGGAATGTCTCCCTCTTCTCCCACACTGACTCTCTCCAATCGTTGCAGCTACACCAAATATCCACCCCCAACCTCCTGGATGGTTCGGATCATGGGCTTGAGAGACACCCCCGTCCTAGACAGGCCGACATCTCCCTGTATCACCATTATCTCCCTCCACTACTAGTTCCATCCGCAGTTCTCCCCAGTTCACCTTGGTTTCCCCCAAAGTTTGCAGCCACTTCATCCCCAAAATCACATATGTACTCCCCAATTCTAAGGGAAGAAAATCCTCCCTCACCTCTATCCCCTGAATGGTCAACACCACTACCCTACAAACTCCTCTACCCATTTCAACCTTCCCTGTGCCCATCATCACCCCATAGCCTCCTGTATCTACTAATTTCATTCCAAGCAACTCAACAAGCTGGGTGGAAATGAAATTGTGGGTTGCCCCACTATTTATCAGAACCACCACCTCGTGGTCAGCTATCACCCCTTTCACTTTCATAGTGTGACTCGAAGTGAATCCCACTACGGAGTTCAGAGAGACTTCTGCCACATCCAGGTGCAACTTCTCCTCTTCCTCCACTTCGGACCTGCCCCCACCTCCCTCTTCGTCTTCCTCGTCTTCGCAAACAAGGAGAACCTGAAGAGTCCGATCCTTGCACCTATGTCCCGGCATGTACTTCTCATCACATCTAAAGCACAATCCCTTGGCCCTCTTCTCCTGCATCTCCTTATCAGTTAGCTTTTTAAAATTTCCCCCAGGCCCTCCTCCAGTCCTCTCCTTTGGTACTTCTTGTGCACCCCCGGTGCAGCTCCCTTGAGAGCTGAAAAAGTGGTCGTCATCCTGTAGGATCCCCCAGAGCTGTTGCCTCGAGCCCCCCTCTCCAGATGCTTTTGGTCCTCGACCAACTGTGCCAACTCCATGGCCTCCCC
This sequence comes from Dendrobium huoshanense, assembly GCA_016618105.1. Classification (NCBI taxonomy): domain Eukaryota; kingdom Viridiplantae; phylum Streptophyta; class Magnoliopsida; order Asparagales; family Orchidaceae; genus Dendrobium; species Dendrobium huoshanense. The sequence goes on along the minus strand of CM028359.1, from coordinate 37,511,632 downwards.
CAGGTCGTGTGGTCTCATCACTCTAACAGCTGCTCTGATTTCTGGTTTGAGCCCCTTCATGAAGTTCCCCTCAAGCACGGTCTCAGAAAGACGATCCAACCTGCTAGCTAGGTACTCAAATCGGTCCCGAAACTCTGCTACTGTCCCTTCCTGTGTCAGCGCAAAGAACTACTCGTAGAAGTCTCCTCCCTTGCTGGTTCGGAAACGCTGTAGCAGACAATCCTTGAACTCCCTCCAGCTTCGAATGGGTCGTCTCATGTCCTGCCACTGGTACCATGCCAGTGCCTTCCCTTCCAAACATAGTCCTGCCGCTGTCAGTTTCTCCTCCTCTGTCAACCCGTTGACTGCTAAATACCGTTCCACCTTGTAGATCCAGCCATGACCATCATTGCCCTCAAAGATGGGCATCTTCAGTTTCCTCACCTTGGGATCTCCTCCGTACCCTCAGTATCCTCCATAACCTCCCATTCCTCGAAGAGGAAGTGCTCCCCAAGTGTCCCGGTCCTCCCTCCGACGATGGTATCCGAATCCGTCGTCATATTCCTCTCTTCCCCTTTCAACATCAGCACCTCGGCGCTGAAATTTAGCACCTTGACGCTGAAGTTCTTCTCTTCTTCCGCCAAAATCTGCACTTTCATCGTATTCCCCTCTCCTACCTTCAAATTCCGCACCTCGACACTGAAATTCAACACCTCGACGCTGGAATTCCTCTCTTCTACCACCAAAATCAGTACCTCTTTGATCATTTCCCATGCTCATCTCCTCTCTAGAAAGTGGCTCTAGAGGCGGCATGTCGTCCTCTCCCTCAAGGATTTTAACTGCCCGATTCCTCCTCCCCCGAAGTGGGTTCGGATTTCCTCCTACGTCATGGTCGCCGATAGTCTCTCTATCTTCCGACGCCGTCGGATTAGTCTCCGTCTCAAGTAATTTCTTCATCATCTCTTCCATGGCCGTGAACTTCCCATCCATCCTTTTATTATTGGCGGTGATTTCAAGGAATTTTTCCTCCAAATCTGATTTTAATTGGCTAAAATCACCTTCTAAGACTTCGATCTTCTTTCCGGCCATTTTTCTTTCTACGAGTCACAAGAATTCTTCCTCCGAATGCCAAAAAACCCGCTGAAATTTCAGGATTTCAGCCGCCGCTGGTCCCAGAACGATGCTCTGATACCAATTTGATAGGAAACACTTGAGTTCTCAAGTACTTCTAACCCAAACCAGTAAAATTACAGCAGCCAACTGCTGTCCACAGCAGCAAAACAGCAGAAATTCAGTGAAAACGCAGCAGGAAATTGGGAAACGAGGAGAAAAACATAAGATTTCGCTTGTATTTCACTAGAAATCAAAGAAAACAACAAAGGTACAATTTCTTCTTCAATCCGAGAGGAAGAACAACTCTCCAACGATCTCCGGAAACGCCAAGAGCCCAAGCTCGCAAACCCTAGATCTCAAATAGAATTCAAATTCAAGATAAGGAGCTAAACCCCCCCCCCCCAATCTCCTAATTATACAAAATTAATCATAAAGGACAATAATAAACTTCCTAAAACAGCCTTTCACATTCAAATTTTCCCTCCTAAGCTCACCCAAAAACCCACATGGCCCCTCTCGGTTCCGCTCAATCCCCGCTCCCCTTCTTGTTTCTCCGCCTGGAGTAACAGTGGATCGGTCCGGGCTGGACCGATCCAGCCGGTTCCTCCTGGGCCGGCGTAACAAATTCCTTCCCCATTGATAATATGTCCTAAGAAGGAAATACTTCTTAGCCAAAATTCACATTTTGAGTATTTTGGATACAACTGATTTTTCCTCAATGTCTCCAAAACTATTTTGAAATGTTCAACATTCTCCTCATCAGTCTTTGAGTATACCAGGATGTCATCAATGAAAATAATTACAAAACTTATTTAGAAAGTCTTTGAAAATTCGTTTCATCATATCCATAAAGATAGTAGGAGCATTTGTTAACCCAAACGGCAGGACTCTAAACTCAAAATAACCATATCTAGTCCCAAAAGCTATCTTATTGACATCTGTTTCTTTAACTCTCACTTGATGATATCCCGATCTTAAATCAATTCTGGAAAATACTGTAGCACATATAACGGATCAAATAAGTCATCTATACGTGGTAATGAATATTTATTCTTGATAGTTACTTTGTTAAGTTCTCTATAATCAATACTCATTCTCATAGATCCATCATTCTTCTTAACAAAAAGTACAGATGCACTCCAAGGAGAATGACTAGCTCTGATAAATCTCTCATCCATTAATTCTTGTAACTGAGTTTTTTAATTCCTGCAATTCTTTAGAGGCCCTATAAGGAGATTTGTAAATTGCTGATATTCCTGACTGCAATTCTATGCCAAATTCAACTTCTCTTTCAGGTGGTAATCCAGGTAATTCTTCAGAAAATACATCTAAAAATTCAGAGACAATCGGAACATGCTGCAATGCCTGAACATCTTTATTTAAGACCTCCATTTTAGCTATTAACACTAGTTCACCCCTCAAGTATTTACCCATTTTTACTTCACTAACAAGAGAGGATGTTGCATTTTTCTCAAAGGGAAAATAGAAAGTCTTCTTATTTGCTAAATTAAATTTTATTTTCTTCTTCCAACATTGAATTGTAGCAAAATGTTTAACTAACCAATCCATCCCCAAGATGATGTCAAACATTTTAATAGGCACTATAATCAGTTATGTTGAAAATTTGTGACCATGAATATTCAAATTTATAAGACATATCCTATTGGCAGGCAAACTATCCCCCGTTGGCATCATAACACCCAAGGTAGGTGTAAAATATACAATCTCAACAGATAAATCAGAACTGAATTCTTCAGAAATAAACGAATGGGATGCACCAGAATAAAAAAGAACTCTGCCAAACTTGTTAGAAATCAAAACTATACCTGCAACCACTTCCTCTGAATTCATAGCCTCCTGGGGTGTAATGGCAAACACTCTAGCTTTCACAGGTTGATTATCTTTAAGATCTGATGCTTCTCCCTTTAACTGAACATGTGGTTTTCCTTGTACTGTTGGCCTTCCTTTGAACTGAGTTTTTTATGTTTGATTGCCTCCTTCCAGATATCTCCTATGTGGTTCCTGTTCTTGATATCCTTGTGGCCTGATACCATAATGCCTCTTCCCACATTGTTCACATAAGGGTTTCTCAAGCTGACTTTGTTTTTGTTTATCATTAAACTTTAGCTTCTTATTTCTGAATCGATCATCCTTTTCAAACATCTTCCTTTTTCCTGGGTGTAGTTGTTCTCAACTATATTTGGAGAAATTCAGCTTATTTTCAATCCTTCTGGCTCTCTCCACTAAGATAAAAAATTCCCTGATATCAAAAGGTGCCAATGCTAGTCGTAGTTGATCTCTGAGTCCTCTAAAAAATTTGTGGCATTTCTCTTCTTGGGTGTTGTCATAATTAGGTGCGTAGTGAGACAAAGAAGTGAACTCAGCTTTGTATTGCATAACTAACTATTTTGGAGCCTTGAGTCAGATTGAAGAATTTATCTTGCAGAGCTAATCTGGCTGAAGGAGGAATAAACCAATCTCTGAAGACTTTCACAAATCATCCCACTGTATGTTTGTAATAGAAATCTGTCCAAAATTTTTTTAATGTTGTGCTTGCCACCATCTTTCTGCTTCTCCTTCTAACATAAATGTAGCCAATGATACTTTTCTATTTTCGGGACAGATCATACCATCCAAAATGTTTCCAATCTTTAACAACTAGTCTTCAGCTATGGTTGGATCACTTGCACCCTTAAATGCTAGTGGTTTAAAAGTTTGAAATAATTTTAAATGTTGATCTACTTCACTATCATTTTTAGATCTGGATCCACGACTAGTAGAAGATTTTTTCATAGATGCCATTTTATTTACCACTTGTGATATCAATTGCATAATAACTATCTGTATGCATATACTCATGGTAATAAACATAATCACTAAAAGCATTAAATAAATAAGTATGCTATTGTACTGAAATGAATACACAATTCCAAGAAAACTTGATTCAACTTATAGCTCTGTATATATCATATTCATTATATCTCATCCTACTTCTAAATCCAATTATGCTTCCATTTTATCTTGAACATGGCTCTGATACCAATTTCTATCACACCCCAAATAGACCTACCCCTTAACGGTCAAACTGGAGTATAATAGGGAAGGAAAATCTAAACCGGTTCCTTCATACTAACTCTCATTCTGAGCTACCACATTCAGAATGGAGTGAGTAAAAGAAATATATTTAGACTCTCCTAACTTGCCACCCTATCTAATTTCATAATTAATAATAGGAAGCATATAATGTCCCTTAATGAACATCAAATATAATTGAATTAAATGCAAAGCTCTATTAAAACTTTTAAAATTCATTTACATACCCAAAAGTCTGTGCATCTAGCATTCAGATCTCATTTTAGATCTCTTTGCACACTCAAAACGTATTTACACCAAAAGAATGGTCACCTCTTGTTATTGTCCCAAGGGCTCTTTCCCCTTTCCTGTAGTACAACCATTGCTAATGAGCTAGGCTCAATGAAATAATAATAAACAAATAAGAAATGCTAACATAGTTAAAACACATATTGAAAGGTCTTTTTGAGTATAAAAGTGCTTAGCTTAGTAGTATTATGCATCTTAACAAATTTTTTTTAACATTTTTAAAGAAGTCATTTAATGGCTATAGGCTTTTGCACTTTTTCAACGTTCCAATTCGAGTTTGGTTCTAAATTCCCAACTTTTTAGAAAGGAAGCTGTTCTCTCATTCAGGGTTGAGTCAAATTTCCCAACTTATAGAATTGAGAGTGTAGGCTTACCTCATCGGGTCTTTCGCCTTTATTTGTGCGGGCTTATTCCTCATATATATACTTATTTCACTTTTCATATAGTCATCCTTTTTAGCCCTAATGACATATGATTTTGATGACATAGTTGTGCTTTAGCTTTTCTTCAGCTGTACTTTAGATGCCCTATAACTACTCTTTAGTTTTCCTTTAGGTGCCCTTTAGCTGCTCTTTAGCTGCCATTTAGTTGCCCTTTAGTTGCGCTTTAGCTGCGCTTTAGCTGTCCTTTCATTGCGCTTTAGTTGCGCTTTGGCTTATTCATTTGTTTATAAATATTTACTATTTTAGACTTACGAAATTATTAACATTGATAAAGATTACTCTCTACCTAAATAATTTCATACATATTCGACCATGTTCATACAAAATAAGTAAAATAAACAAAAATACATGTGGTTATAAGCATAATCAAGATGAAGTGCAATAATAAAATATTTACTAATTCTTATAACATTGTTTGGGTATCTCAGCTCGTTAAAAGTTTTTTCTCCTAGACTTTATCTTTCTTTCCTCATATAAATAATCTCAAATAAGTTTCTCCTCATTCAGTAGTAATCATTTTTTTTCTCTTCCTATGTCCAGCAATCTATCACAATGAACTCAACTACCACCAACTGATTTCAGCAAACATTATTAAATTCCATCCTTTTTAACCATAAATTTTAATAAAAGTTCATTTTAGTAATTATAGATTATTTTACCTGGACTTTATCCTCCCAACTGAGCCTTCACGAATCCTCTAGCACCCACTTACAACAGCTTAGCGAACTCCAGATAAACTTATGTATGGTAAAAAAAATTGAGAATGAGAAGTGAACTAAAACCTATTTTATATCTCAATGCTCTCTCCACTTAGTCCACAAACTCATCCTTAGCCGTCAGATTGCATCATGCCAAAATCAATCCTTTGCATGCTCAGATTAGTGGAATAGCTATAGTAGAATATATATTAAATAAATTGTATGCCACAGTATTATCTACTACCTAGTTAATTGTTAATTAACTAAATTGATCACTTTGTTAAATGAATTTACTTTGTCAAAAGATGTTAAACCCAACTCCTTCAAACCCAACGCAGATTTGAATCTTTTAACCCCTAAAGACTTGGATACTGAATTAGAATTAGGATCTCCCCTCTACGCCTTGGTAGCTTGGGGAGTGAGTGCGACCCAGGAAGAGCCTGTGTCACACCCTAATTTGACTTACCCCTTAACGGTCAATCTGGAGTATAACAGAGAAGGAAAATTTAAACCGGTTCCTTTATACTAACACCCATTCCGAGCTAACACATTCATAATGGAGTAAGTAAAAAAAATTTATTTAGACTCTCCTAACTTGCCACCCTATCTAATTCCATAATTAATAATAGGAAGCATATAATGTCCCTTAATGACCATCAAATATAATTGAAGTAAATGCAAAGCTCTATTAAAACTTTTAAAATTCATTCACATCCCCAAAAGTCTGTACATCTAACATTCATATCTCATTTTAGATCTCTTTGCACACCCAAAACGTATTTACACCGAAAGAACAGTCACCTCTTGTTATTTTCCCAAGGGCACTTTCCCTTTTGCTGTAGTACAATCACTACAAATGAGCTAGGCTCAATGAAATACACAAATAATTTATAAAAAATAATAATAAACAAATAAGAAATGCTTAACGATGCTAACATAGTTAAAACACATATTGAAAGGTCATATTGAGCATAGAAGTGCTTAGCTTAGTAGTATTATGCATCTCACCAAATTTTTTTTAACGTTTTTAAACAAGTCATATAATGGCTATAAGCTTTTACATCTTTTCAGTATTCCAATTCGAGGTTGGGTCTAACTTCTTAACTTTTTAGAATGGAAGCTGTTCTCTCATTTAGGGCTGAGTCAAATTTTCCAACTTCTAGAATTGAGAGTATAGGCTTACCTCATCGGGTCTTTTGCCTTTATTTGTGCGGGCCTATTCCCCATACCTCTGTTTAAAATTGCGCAACAAGAGGCGCGCCTCTGCGCAATTTTCCTTAAATATGCCTTGAGGCTTATGGAATTTTCCTCTTGGCAGAGGGGTACGCCTCACTGGGTATGAGGCGCTCCTCTAAGGCGCAATTGCGCAATTATAGGTGAGGCGTACGGCTCATCAACCCGGTCCCACGGTAGGTTAAAATTAACTGCACCAATCAGTATAAGCTGTTCAACCACTGTTTAAATTTGGCATTGGTGGAGTTCTTTCCCAAGAAGGACATCTGGTTGCTTATTTTAGTGAGAAGTTGAATGAGATTAGACAGTGATACTCCACCTATGACAAAGAGTTCTACGCTATTATTCAATCTCTTAGGTATTGGAGACATTATATACTTTACCAAGAATTTGTCATCTTTTCGGATCATGAAACGTTACGATATATTAATTCTCAAAAAAAAACTTAATGCCCGACACGGAAGGTGGGTTGAATTCCTGCAAGAGTATACTTGTACCATTAGACATAAAGCAAGATTTGAAAATAAGACAGCTGACGCCTTAAGTTGTCGAATAATGATCACCCATGAGATGAGAACTGAAGTGGTTGGCTTTCAGCATATCAAAGAAGACTATAAGGACTGCCCTGACGTTTAGAAATTTATAACTCCTTAACCTCTAAAAGTGACCGCACTATTAATGTCTTCCTAGTAGAAGATGGGTACCTATTTCGAGCTCAATAACTTTGTATTCCCAAGATGTCCCTCCAGGAATACCTCGTTTGGGAGTTACATGTGGGAGGGTTAGCTGGTCACTTTGGGCTAGCTAAGACGATTGGTGCCTTAGAGAACCGATTCTATTGGCGAGTCTAAAGCGTGATGCTTGTAAACTATTGAGGAGATACCACAACCTGTCAACTTGCCAATCAACGAAAACAAAACACGGGACTCTACACTCCACTCCCTATCCCTAGTTGCCCATGGCAAGATGTGAGTATGGATTTCATTCTTGGTCTGCCTAGGACTATTAGAAAACATGATTCAATTTGTGTAGTTATCGACCGTTTCTCGAAAATAGCCCACCTCCTCCCTTTTTCTAAAACTTTTGACGCCTCGCGAATTTCCAAGCTCTATTTTGACGAGATCGTTTGACTTCATGGCTTACAAAAAACCATAGTCTCCGACAGAGATGTTAAGTTTACAAGCTATTTCTGGAAAACCCTATGGCAAAAGATGGGTACGAAACTTCAATTTTCAACAGTCTTCCACCACCAATCTGATGGACAAATCAAAGTAGTTAATAGAAGCTTAGGAAATCTTTTAAGGACTTTGGTAGGCGAACATATTAGAGATTGGGATTCTAAGTTTCCTATTGTTGAATTTTCCTATAACAATTCTGTCAACAGAACCAATGGTCTTAGTCCTGCTTAGATCGTGTATGAATACCTACCCAAACAACCCATTGACCTGATTCCCATGAGTCATAGAGTTAGAACATTAGAGTCTGCATCTACATTTGTATCTCATCTATAGGAGTTACACAAAGAAATTAAAAAGACAATTGAACAAAACAACGCTAATTATAAATTTATTGCTGGTCATAAAAGGAGATTTAAACAATTTAAAGTTGGAGATTTTGTGATAGTGCGAATCCGTCCGGAGCATTTTCTTCCAGGATCTGCAAAGAAGTTGCATGCGAGAAGCGTCGGACCTTTCAATATAATTTCAAAGATAAATAGTAATGCTTACGTGCTGGACCTCCCCAAATGTTTTAACATTAATCCTACATTTAACATAAAAGATCTAGTAACCTTCGAGATACCAGAGTTTAGCCCCAGTAATCCACTTGTAAATGAGCCTTGTGCGACCCCACCTGGTGAGATCCCAAGCCTACCTCCACTCCCCAATTTGCCTCATTTACCCAATGCGGAGAAGATCAAAACCATATTAGTTGATGAGATCATTGTCACGAAAGAAGGGGGACGTCGAAGATACTTAGTTCACTGGAAAGGGACCTCGACGACAAAGGATACGTGGGTTGATCTAGAGGAGCTACAGAGTTTAGATTCAGACCTCCTAGAGTGGTACGAGTGCTTTGTGGACACTAACTCGATATGGTCGAGTTTTCTACCACCTGGGGAGAATGATGAGGACATCGACAGAAGCTATCGACAAGTTTATCGACGATGGAATCACAGATTTACTGCTACGATTCAACGCCATTACTTTTGATGCATTTCATCATATTATGTTTTATTTAGTTTTGTTGTTTTTCAAATTTAATCCTTTGGGGAAGTGTCTTATTATTGTAGTCTAGAGGGCAAATGCGTAATTTTCCTTTTTAATGAATGAGACCTATATATAGTGGTCTAATGTGTTGTATGATTTGGATGAATGATGAATGAAAATTTTTCTTTGTTTCTTCTTCTTCCTGTGAGAGCACTAGAGAGAAGGGAGAGAGAGCTCGACGTGAGCAAACGCAACACCCGAAAGTCGTTGAAAGAGTCCGCGACTCATGGTTTTTAATTTATTATCTCCTTCTCTTCCTCTTCCCAATCCCACTCGCCGACTCTTCTTAGTTCTACCACTACCGGCCATAGTCCCTCCCAAGTAACCCCACATCACTACCACTTCAAGTCCACCCGCCAACCCTAGCCCCACCCAACCCGAAGCCTGACCGCCCCTCCCCCCCCCCCCCCCCCAATTCTCTTCCCCTCTTTGAATGATGAATTACTTCAACATTACCACTTACCTAAATCATGGTTTAAAATTGTGCAATATGAGGCTCGCCTTTGCGCAATTCCAGTAAAATATGCCTCGATGCTTACGCCTCGAATTTTTTTTATGAGGCTTGTGCCTCAACTTGGTTGAGGCCCGCCTTGCCTCACTGGCATGAGGCGAAAGCCTAATGCTATATATATATTAAAACTTACATAAATCTTGAAGTAAATGCCCGACATTGGACTCTATAGGAGAGGAGGAAGGGGAGAGAGCAGTTCACCATAATGATAATTCAAATGAAGAACCCCTTAGTGATGGCAGTGTTGATGACTTATGAGTTCATATGTGATATGTCATTGTTAATTATTTTTGAAAATTGGAATTATATGATAATGAAAAGAATACTAGGATTTGAGAAAGATAGAATTTTGAGTTGAACTATATTTCATGTTGTCTTATTTTTGAGATATTTTGATTTCTCATCATATCTTATGCTTTTTTATATTTTATATTATTCACTCATTAGTATAAAAAAAATTTATCATTTTATATTTACGCAATGTTTTGATTTTGAGGCTTACGCCTTAAAACGCCTTGAGGCATACGCCTCGCCTCACGAATGAAAAAACGCCTCAATACCCGAATACGCAATTTTAAACATTGACCTAAATAGCTTAAATGATTTAGGAAATTAATCTCAACAATTGAAATTCAAATTTCAAATTGTTTCCTAAATTAGGAAGTTATTTTAGGAAAGTCTTGAATCTAATTTAAATTTAATTTTAAATTAGATTGGAGTGCTTTATTCTTTTCCTAAAGTAGGAAGACCAAATTGGAAGCTATTCTAATTAACCCCACACCCTCCTCCCTCTCTTAATTCCGCCGGCCTCCCCCCATTAATGGGATTTTTTCATGTTTCCACTTGTGCTCCGAATCACACATTAATTTGAATTCAAAAATTCAAATTATTTCTCTCCACACTTAATTAGAATATGAAATTAACTTCAGATTTGAATTAAACTTCTCTCCCCCACCTCTAACCTAACCTAATTCTCCCTCATTCAACCGTTCCCCCCCTCTTCACCCTAGGCCGCCCTCTCCACTTGGATCATCTCTCATGGGAAACTTAAACCCTCATGCTATTTGAAGCTAAGGAAGGAAACAAGTTCTTTCCTCCTTCATACCAATGGTGTATGGCCGACCCTGAGGTCGACCATGGATTTGTCTTCGACGAGCAAGGGAGGACGGATATTCTTGGATCCCCATTGTTCGACGTCTTCTTTGGTAACGACAAGACTGTGGAAGGATACATCGACCGCATCTTGTACTAACTAACATTATCGATTGAAGAGCTCCCTCAACCGGGTCGTTGGATAATCATCGGTCACCCTCCGCCTCCACCGTCTGCTACTTCTCCATCAACGAAGGTCTTCGACGCCGTCTTCCTAGTGGTAATATCCTTCTTCGTATTGTTTATCTTTCTTCGCTAAAGCTTAAGAGTGATTGAGTGAGAAGGTACTCAAGGTGAACCTCTCATTGTTAAGTGTGGATTATCTTATGTGTACGTAGTATTTACTATTGTCTTGAATTTTGATTGGATTGTTCGGTTAATATCAAACACGCTTCTTTGGCCCAAGCAAGTTGATTATTTTGAATTTCTAACTCTTCTCTATTTGCATGCAATAATTTTCATTAGCAAGTTTTTATCAATTGTTGCTTTTAATTTCGCAAGTAACTCCTAGTAGTATCACATCACAATCAATATGAGATCTTCTACCTAAATGCATTCACTCGCTGTCATGCCCCATTGTTACCCTTGCTAGGTAATCATTCATGACTCATGAGGCTCAGAAGAAGCGTTACAGAGTCTTAGTCAATCGTCCCATAACTTCTATTTAATGTCATCTAATATATCTACTATAAACATTAAAATGGAAACGTACATAATTAAAATCTAGTTAATTGTAGAGCTTCTAATACAACTTCCAAAACAATTTCATATATTCTCGGTTTCTTTCATTTATATTATCATCATACATATTTTTTACACAATATGAAGTTATATATCCAAAAATCTTAGAAGAAAATAAGTTACATGCCTCCTATTTCTCATAACCTTGCTCTTTTCCTGAAATCATGGTGTAGTATCGAATGAGTTATAAGTTTAGTGAGACAATCAATTCTAACATAAAGCTAAATGTACAATAAAATTAAATAAAATAGAATGTTGTTCATATAATGTAAAATAAATTGATATTTAACTTAGTGTAGTAGATGTTAGTTCATTGCATGAATTATGAATCATTTGCATGAAGAAACAAATTAGGAGTGACAAATAAAACTACTGCATAAGCATGAAATTAGCATAAATTTCTCATTTTCATTCTTTTATTGTTGATTTTCAATACGTTTGAAATCTCATGTCATGCTTATAGGCTTTAATTCCTTTGTATCATCATCCACTTAATAAAGGTTGGCTAACCAATTCTCCATTATTAAAGGTCAAGAATTTTTTTTATAATCTTGATAAAGTTTGGCAAACTAACTATCCAACATCAAGAGCTAGAAATTTCTTTTTGTTCATCTTTTCCTGATAAAGGTTAAGCTAAAAACTCTCCAGTATTAGGAATCATTATTTTCTGCCCATGTCATCAAAGTCAATCCAACTAACTAATATGATATGGCCTTTCTAGGATCCTTGAAATTCATTCTCATTCTTTTAATTTTTTTCATTCATTGGCATTGATATAAACATTTATTAATCATTTCATGATGTTTTGTACTGATATATGTATAATCTTTATTTTATGCCTCATATATCATTAAATAATCGTATATTTGAAATAAATGTTGTTAAATTTGAAAAAAATTAAATTCACGTTCATGCATGTGTTGATGTGTTTTTCGCATCCACCTGATCTCGATCGAGACGATTCGAGCCCGACTGGGCTCAATTGCTCTCGATTAACTCGATCGAGCGTCGTCGAACACAAATTAACCTAAACCGGATCTTAATTAAATCAAATTAAAATCAAATCTACCAAGATCGACACAAAATGGTCCAAATCGAACCCAAATCAACGTCGTCAACCATCATTGAAGCAAATTCGACCAAATTGGCACCGATTCAAGTCCAATTTTGCAAAATTGACTCGACCAGACTCAATTGAATCTAAATCAACTCATATTGATCCAATGCAGGTCAAATTTGGACCAAATTTCTACCCAATTAACCCAATTCAGGTTCAATTTAATCCCAAATAGGTTAAATTAACTGCTTTTCTAATCAGTTCCCTAAATCAGGAAATTAGTTCTAACGGCTAAAATTCAAAGATTGACTGCTACATGGTCTTTTTCTCTCTGACTTTTGCAACAGAATTTTAGGTTATCGTAGCAGAAAATCTTATCTAGCATAGCAAGCCTCATTTTGAGCAAATTATTAGGTTCGGTCACCGGACGTATTTATAGGTCCGGACATCCAATAAAAACTTGCCACGTGGACTGCGCTTTAGATGTGCTTGGACTGCACTTTAGGTGCGCTTTTTTGATTGCGCTTTACCTGTGCTTTACTCGCACTTTACCTGTGCTTTTGACGCGCTTGACTTAAAATTCTGCAGACAAGTGTACATTCCACGTGGCAAATTTTTAGTGGATGTCTGGACCTAGAAATAGGTCCGGTGATCGGAACTAATAATTTGCACTCGTTTGGAGTATAGAGAGAAAGTGAGAGGGAGGAGAAAAATAATTGAGTTTTGTCTACCCTGCCTCTGTGTGTCTGCTCGAGAGAGAAGAGACAAGAAGAGCGGCGGGCCGGTTCCAGCTGAGAGAGGAGCAGTCCAAGTTTGGTGTGTGGTTTTAACCGCGTGCATGCCTTCATTCAGCCGAATGGGAGAGAAGGTCAGGGCCCCTTGTTCTGTCCGACCTGGTCGTGTGCGGCTAGGATGCTATAGCCGACTTCTACTCGTGCGACTAAAGAAAACGGAAAGGATGGGCGGCCTTGCTTTGTGCGTTCTTTGCCTGTTCAGCTGACCTAGGAGTCTCTTTCACTTCGCCTTGAGTAAACATAAATGAGGTCTGAGTCTCATGTACGTGTGGCATAGAAGAGCAGAGGAAGGAACTTTTCATGCTGTCTTCTTCTTTTCCCTCAATTGAGAAGTTGTTCTCTTTACTGTTGTTTCTCCGTGTCACGTGAAAGGAAGTGGAGTGGGGAGATTTTTATGTAGTTTGGAGGCTGATCATTTGCTGTAGCAACTTCCTCTTGCTCGTGCATCGACAACAGCGACGATGTTTGGAGTTGCATGGACAGTAGACTTCTTACTACACCGTCCCTCAATCTTGAATTTACAAGGCTAGTGGATAGTTGGTTGCGCCATGACTACCTAGCGAGGTAAAATTCTTCAAATTTTAGCGAAAAACCTAGGTCTCCAAGCCAATGTTAGTGTGGTTGACACTCCAAAAGCCTTAGGAACCTAGAAAATCCTTGTATTTAGTTTACAAAATCCAAAGAAAACTTAATGTCTGCTGTCTTCTCAGTAAAGATGTGGAAATCCGGCGATTTCCCACAATTGGCTCTCATGTGAGAGCCAAAAGGGGATGGCGATGAGGCTCGGGCCATTGGATCGATGTCCAATGCCTCTATCTTGCATGTAACACATTCATATTGTGTCTGATCCGTCGCATACAACAAAACTAGGCTTTGAGGCCATCACATTTGATTTGGTGACTAAGAACTTGATCGATCCAATTGCATGAGATCTTGAATTTAGATTACATCAAAATTAATCCAAGGGAAGGTTGTAAGCCTTTTGCTAGGCTCTTCACTTTCCAAAATTTGTGAATTTTATGAATATGTTCAATCTAATTTTTGATGTTTGTGAGCTTAATCCATTGGTGTTCTCTAAGCCTTTAAAGATTAAGGAGCCATGCCTCACCCTGCCTTTAATTTATTTTCAACATATTCAAAAGTTTTCAAATAGGAGCGATGTAAGAAAATTGGCATGAAACGCGAGGACTTGCATTAGCGAATAGATTGTGAATTTTTCTAAAGCTTTGTTGAAATTTGGAAATGCATTTGACAATGTTTGAAAGAATACACTACTAGTTCATTGTAGGATTTTACTTGAATCTCCAAAGATTCATTTTTGTAAAACCTAGGATGAGCAGAACTAATCAAATTCGTTCTGGGTATGTTGCAAAGCTTGTAGTAAGAAAGTGACAAGTGACCAATTGCTCTATTGTCTAAGATCCTTAATCACGACAAAATTGATTTAGAAACCTTTCCAAAGCTCATGACAGCCTAATGTTCGCTGTCCTCTTAGTAAAGTTGTGGAAATCCGACGATTTCCCACAATTGGCTCTCAAGTTAGAGCCAAAAGGGGATGGCGATGAAGCTCGGGCCATTGGATCGATGCCCAATGCCTCTATCTTGCATGTAACACATTCATATTGTGTCTGATCCGTCGCATACCACAAAACTAGGCTTTGTAGCCATCACATTTGATTTGGTGGCGAAGCACTTGATCGAACCAATTGCATGAGATCTTGAATTTAGATTATATCAAAATTAATCCAAGGGAAGGTTGTAAGTCTTTTGCTAGGCTCTTCACTTTCCAAAATTTGTGAATTTTATGAATATGTTCAATATAATTTTTGATGTTTGTGAGCTTAATCCATTGGTGTTCTCTAAGTCTTTAAAGGTTAATGAGCCATACCTCACCCTACCTTGAATTTATTTTCAACATATTCAGAAGTTTTCAAATAGGAGTGATGTAAGAAAATTGACATGAAATGCGGGGACTTGCATTAGCAAAGAGATTGTGAATTTTTCTAAAGCTTTGTTGAAATTTGGAAATGCATTTGACATTGTTTGAAAGAATACACTAGTAGTTCATTGTAGGATTTTACTTGAATCTCCAATGATTCATTTTTGTAAAACCTAGGATGAGCAGAACTAATCAAACTCGTTTTGGGTATGTTACAAAGCTTGTAGTAAGAAAGTGACAAGTGACCAATTGCTCTATTGTCTAAGATCCTTAATAACGACAAAATTGATTTAGAAACCTTTCCAAAGCTTTAGGAGTCCATCTTCCATCTTCAAATGAATCCAAAACATTCAAAGAAGATTATGAGCTCTCTTTCAAAATGTTTCTCTCTCATGTATAATATTTGATGCCTCCCCAAGGCTCTAAATATTCTATATATGAATCGTTAGAGCTTGGAACCATATTCTAAGCCATCTAACTTATTTGTTGAATCATAGAACAACAACAACATCAAGCCTTTATCCCACTAGATGGGGTCGGCTACATGAATCTTTTTCTCCATTGTGTTATATTAAAAGTCAAATTCTAATTTAAATCTAATAAAGAAGGTCATTCCTAATATTTTCTAACCAAGTCTTTTTAGGTCTGCCTCTATCTTTCTTAAGATAAAGTCAAATCTAATACATCTACTTTTTTAACCGGGTCATCAGAAGGCCGTCGTTTTATGTGACCCAACCATCTAAGGTGACTTATCTTCTATTGGAGCTACTCCAACATTTTCACGTATATGCTCATTTTGTATCCTATCTTTAAGGGTAAAGCCACTCGTCCACCTGAGCATCCTCATCTTTGCCACACTTAACTTAATATTATGCTTCTCTTTTAATGGCCAACATTTGTAGGCCTCACAACCATCTTATAGAATTTTCCCTTAAGTTTGAGGGGTACTTTTCTATCACATAACAAGTCCGATGCATTCCTCCACTTTAACCATCAAACTTGAATTCTGCTGATAATATTCCCATCTATATCACCATCACTCTGAACAATAGATCCGAAATATCTAAAACATGTACTCTTGTTAATAACTTGATTGCCCAAAGTCACAATCCCCTCATTAGGTCTATTACTACTAAAATTACACTTCATATATTCCGTTTTAGATCTACTGAAGCGAAAGCCTTTAGACTCTAAGGTTGACCTCCATAATTCAAGTTTACCTTCAACTCCCTCTCTAATCTTATCAACAAGAAGAATATCACCAGCAAAAAGCATACACCAAGATACATCCTCTTGCAAATGTCTAGTGAGAACATCCATGACTAAAACAAAAAGATATGGGCTTAAGGCTGATCCTTGATGTAATCCAACCGAAATAGGAAAATACTTGGTCAAACAACCTATGTGTTTGAACACTGTTGACCTGTATACATGAGCCAAAAATTTTTTTTTTCTCGTACCTGTTCGGCGTCGAACTCCGCACGTCGTCGCTGTTCAAATCCCGTAAATCTAGCGACGCGTCATTTCTCCCACGACGCATTCACGTCGTTAAAGAGCCAAGGAAAAGAGGCCTTTGGCCTCTTCCTCTCATTCCCCACGATCCCTCTCTCTCTCTCTCTCGCGGCTCTCCTCTCTCGCACTCGATCTCTCTCGCTCACTCTGCTCTCTCCTGGACAGAACGAAAGTTACGATAGTTTGATCGCAAGAAACGACGGGATCCTGCGGCTGTGAAGGTGGCTTCCTCCATTCGGTGCAGCTTCTCCGACACCTCCAGTGCCGTTAGACTTCGACTCCCTCGGCGACTTGCTCTTTCAGGCGGATTGGGAGTTCTGGCACCTTGGATCGGACGCAACGATATTTTGATCGAACCGGAAGTTCGACATATTGATCGGAAGCAAGGGACGGGAGCTCGCTCGCTGTGAAGTTAACTTTCTCCCTTCCAGCGCACTTCCTCACCTCCTCCGTGCGGGCCGACCCCACTCCGACGACCGCTCCTCCGACGCCATGCCCTTGCCTGTTGGATCGGAAGTTACTACGGTTTGATCGGAAGCACGAACGGTAGCTCGCTTGCAGTGAAGATAACTTTCTCCCCTTTGGTGCCGCTTCTCCAGCCCCTTCCGTGGCTGTTCGACGTCACTCCTTCAAACGACGTTCCCTTACTGTCGGTTCGGAAGCAACGAAATTTTGATCGGAGCTGGCGGCGGGAGCTGCTCGCCATGAAGGTAACTGTCTCCCTCCCGTGCGCAACTCCGGCCAAATCCCGTAATTACGCCGGACAGAGGGATTTAAAAAAAAAAAATATATATATATATTATAAATATTTGATTATAATTATTTTTAATTAATTATAATTATTTAATTAATTATTTTAATTAATTATTATAGTTAATTAAATATAATTTTAATTAAAATTATTATAATTAATATGATTAATTATAATAAATTTTAATTAAAATTGATTTAATTAATTATAATTTATATAATTAGTTTTTTTAATTATTATTAATTAATTAGTCTTTATTAAATTTAATTAATATTTAATTAATTATAATTAATTACAAATTAATTATAATTAATGATTTTAATTAATTTTAATAAAATCTAATTAATTATCTTAATTAATTTTAATTAATTATAGACGATTAATTAAAATAATTTGTTAATTAATTTTAATTAATTAATACTAATTATAATTAATATATATATAATTAAAAGAGAAGAGAAAAATGAATGCTCATTTTTCCTTTGCCTCGATCGTCGTGTACTCGACATCGCCAACAACTCCTCGCCGGGTCCAAAGGTATAAATTTCTAACTCCAATCCTATTCTCGACGTTTGTAGCGGACCGGGGAACCACCTATACGCACTCTTGTAGCACGGTGGGAGGGAGCCCGGTGCGAAGCATACGACGAGGCGGGTAAGCCCTATACACGCTCTTGTAGAGTGGTGGGGACGGTTCTCGACCTCGACCTCGACACCGACACCGCCGACATTGCTACGAGAGGTATGATGTTCCAAATCCCATTCTCGACGTTTGCAGCGGACCGGAGAACCACCTATACACGCTCTGGTAGCACGGTAGGAGGGAGCCCGGTGCGACGCATACAACAAGGTGGGAGAGCCCTATACACGCTCTTGTAGCGTGGTGGGGAGTCACTGCTGTTCTGGGAGTCACTGCTGTTCTGGTACGGGTACTGCTGAAGGCCCCATACACGCTCTTGTAGCGTGGTGGGATGAAAATTTGTACGGCCGCGGTGTCTAAGGACACCTACCATACACGCTCGAGTAGCGTGGTGGGAAGGCCCAGCTCCCTTATTTTCCCCAAAACGGGGGATATGTCGGGGTGCTGCTGAAATTTTCACTGAAATGTACAAAGACTTGAACAATTTAAAGACCTCGCTTGAGCAGCAACAGAGGACCTGTACTTGAACAGAAATACATAAAATTTGAACTAAATGAGCAGAGGACCTGTACAAAGAGCAGATGAATTGTGGAATTGCACTTTAACAAAAATATAAATGATTAATCAAGGCTTAAATCCAAATGAAATGAAATCAAACTCAAATCAATACGAACATACATTTGAACTTGCAAGGACTTCAGAAGATCCTGAACAAAGACTTGAACTTGTACTATGAGTTCAAAACTAGAACAAGATGTGGACAACAAGAACTTATGCATTCGGGCTGAACTGTACGACACCAAGTGATATTCGCATTTGCAAGCATTGGGTTCAAATCCAGATGAACTCAATATAGCAGTATAAAGCTTGAATGAATGTGGAAGACTCATACTGAGTTCGAACTCAAGTCTGAATGAAACTGAACTTGGAATCATATACAAGAAACTCAAAGCCTGAATCATATACAAGGGAACTCAAGCTACAAGAACATTTGACTCAATGTTAGATGAAATACCTTGATCCTTGTAAACAAATGTGACTAAGATGCAACAAATACAAACACACACGAACTCTTGTATGAGAAATATAGCAATATCCTCGTAATCAAAATCAAGATATAAGCAAGTATGATGCAAGACTTCGATGCATGTAAATGAAGAATATGCTGGACCCCTACAACAGTTCATGCGAGATCAGGTGCATCGTACCTGCGAGATCAATGAATAATTCCAGAATGCATGAGTGATCCCTACATGTATTGGAATCTCCAACTGAACAATAAAGACTGTTGATTGAGATGATAATACTGGAGATCAGCAACCAAGGACCATTCCTACAAACAAATGCAACATCAGCAAAACCACCTGAGATTGGTGAAAGGTGGATGTGATGCAAGAAACAATGACTCTCCTACGAATACTTCTAGGAGGTTGTAGCGGATGCAAAGTAGTCCTTGCAAATGAATACAATTTGCTTGTGGATAACAACAGTGGGCATATCGTAAGCATAACAAACCACTGTGGGCACAAGTACAAGTATCTTCTACAACGATCCCTACGAGGTCAAACAAATACAATCAAACCACCTGAGATTGGTGAAAGGGTGGATATGATGCAGCAGCAATGGGTCTTCTACAAACATTTTCAGGAGGTCGTAGTAGATGCAGCAGTCCCCTGCAAATGGATACTTGTGGATAACAACAGTGTATTGAATCACTGTGGACACAAGTACGAATATCACCTACGACAGTGGTGATCAAGAGCTTCAAGTATGTCGAGTACAAATGCAGCCCGATGTACAAAAAGGACACCCACTGGCAGAAAGGAGGGAAATGTTTGAACAAATTAGAACCAAACTTCTTGATGTTTCAAAGTCTCTTCTTAGTTATATACTCGAGAAGAAAACAGTTCTGATGTCTACAAATACCGAAAATGACGGTCTACTACACCAAAGATCCTGAAGGGAGTTCTCCCCAAATCAGCAGCCTTTGACTCCCGAATCCAGAAAATCCTTCCCCGATGAATGAGAAAGGGGGAGTCAACACCAAAACGCCACGCCACCGGATCTGCAACACTGATACAAGCAGACAGAAGGCGTCTATAATCTACAATGCTACGCCACCGGATATGCAACACTTTTACTAGCAGACAGAAGGCGTCTACAATCTATAATGCAACGCCATCGGATCTGCAACACTCCTACTAGCAGACAGAAGGCGTCAATAAGATCTGAAATAAATACCCCTGCACGTACACTATAAATTGTATACACATAGGTACACCAAAGAGGTATATAAAAATCACTCGCATGGGCCCCGGCGAGCGTGTTATTGGTACACACGTGACGTTTAGGGATGCTGCGCGGGTTGACAAGTGAATTCAAGTTCGAACCCGATCCTTCTATACGGATCTATAGGAGTCGACAGGGTTCGAACCTTTGAACAAATACACGGTTGTGGCGACCAGTGTATTTGTTTCAATACATTTATATTAGGCTTTCAAGGCCTACAATCAAAAGAATTCACTAAAAAAAAGGCACGAAGCCTACAAAACCTGATCCTCGATCCAAAGCTTGGTCGAGTCGACAAGGTTCCGTCAAATGAAAATGACCCCAAACACCCCGATGATGGCCGTGTTGATTGCTTATCTCAACCGGAGGGGTCCACAATATATTTCAAAATGTCCTCAAACCTACACAAAATCCAAATATTTTTCAAGTGACCTCAACGATGATGGCCATGTTGAACGCTAACTCAACCGGAGGGGTTCACAAATACTTTTAAATGTCTCCTAAAAGTCCATTCAAAATCCAAGCTCTACCCAAAAAACCCAAAATTCTACAAATCCCAAATTCCAAGATATTTAAATTTGAAATAAATCTATTAATTACTTAAAGCAAAATTCATCCACCATCCGCAACAGTCTGCCGGGGTGGACAAATTCAAATAAACTATAGCTCACAAAGAGCCAAGTGCCTAGTCGAAAATATCACTAGGATCCATTCTCAAACAATCTCTTGCCAGTAAGGACGTGATACGTGTCATCTAACCGGCGGTCTGCCGCCAAATGGCACCACAGGATAAACGGTTACGATGATCCAGGGCCCTCTGAACCGAGTGGTTTTGTCGCCAAATGGCACCACAAAATATCGGTTATGGCCAGCGCCAGTACGCTCCTTATTGACATCAAATCCTTGAGATATGAATCAATATGATATGATCGATAGGGCGCAAAGCCCTCTGTTAGCTAAGGTGGACTCAAATTTGTCCCCTTAGACAAACATCCAACCCAGGTCTACAAGGTCCCCTTGGACGAAGCAACCCATGGTTGCCGACAAGGATCCTTCTATCAGGTTGGGTCGACTACCTCCTCTGACTAAGTAGACCAGGGACCACGATGGCCCGAGACGACGGAACCATGGGATCTTGATCGGGTCCATCAACCATTCCCCCACCATTCGCTTTAAGTGTGAGATGGTGCAATTTCAAGTTTTAAATATCAAACCCTTCAAATTCTCAAATATCCAATCTTTCCAATCTCAAATCCATTGCTGCTACTATATGCCAGATAATACGTGTCTTTATAGATATCTGATTGACGACTAGCCTTAATCGAAAGTTCTCTGTCGTGATCGGGAGGGGTAATTAACTATAGGGGCTTGCGCCTATAGGAAACCAGAACTCAGATCATAAAGTCCTCGCAAAATTAGGGCGACATCTCTGGGTAGTGTCTTATCTACGAATCCATCTGCCTTCCAAAATTTACCCCGGAACTTAGTCCGTTAAAACTCCCTCGCCGAATAAGAAAAGCGAGCGGAGGCCGGGACCGAATTTTCGGAGCCCACAAACGCAAGTAATAGCTATTGTATACATATCTTTAATGATTTGAATATAAGCATTATTAACTCCTTTCTTTTCAAGAACTCTCCATAGCACTTCTCTTGGAACTTTATCATGTGCTTTTTCTAAATCAATAAATATCATATGTAGATCCTCCTTATCTTCTCTATATTTCTCCATCAAACCTCTTAATAAATGTATTGCTTCCATAGTTGACCTACCCGGCATGAATCCAAATTGATTTTTGAGAAATATTAGTATCACGTCGCAACCTATGCGCTATAACTCACTCCCATAGTTTTAAAGTCATCTAACTTATTTATTGAAACATAAACTCCGCACATTCTTTTCATACATGATGTTTGGAACCTTCTCAAGACTCCAAATGATGCATTGCATGACTCTTAGCCTCCCTTATGAGCTACCACCAACCAACCAACCCCCTTCATATATGATGATTTAGAACCCTCCAAAATTATATAAAGATTTTGGAGCTTAGAGTCAAATCCTATGCTTCTTCCTTCATTTGTTGAGACACAAGATCAACAAATGAACATCCTTTTTAGGCATAAGATTTCAATCATAGCCTATCACATTTGCCTAGCCTAACTTAAGTTGTTTATCATGCATTATTGAGTACAAAACTCAATAATTACCTCTTGATTGGAGCTCCAAAACTCTAAGTCATATCTCTCTTATTCATGACGTTTGTGTTACAAATCTAGACCCAAGTACTATTATTTTGATGATAATAAATATTATTATTTATTTACTAATGCTATTTTTGCATATCTGTTTTGTTTTCCCTGCTCACTAACCTTTCAGGTTCAAAAGTTCACTTGCAATGCAAATCAACTCAAGATCGAGTAGACTAGGGTTGAGTTGAGTCTATTTGTAATTTCAATTTCAATTTACTTTTACCTTTCTTGAGTCAAGTCATGTATCTGGTGGACCCCAAGCAAAGTAACTTTGCACACATACACTCAAGGGGACGAGTTAGTGAGTTAGGAGAAAAATAATTTTTTGAACTAATTGACAGTACGATGAAATCATACTGATGATTAGTTATATAGAAAACCCTAATTAGGGTGCCCTTTGTTAAGCAAGATTGATTAATTAATCATACTGGACGATTCAGTTCAAACAGGACGATCCGTTATAGACATGAAAAATAGTCGTCAATCATAATTTAGGCACTATTTTATTCTTCAAATTTTGTTCTAATCGTACAATACGATTTATATTGTATTAATCGATTTGTGATAATCATGGCTAAATTAATCATGTGATTAAGTGTATGATTATGGTTAAATTGTTCAATCAGATCGTACCGGATGATCTGGATGATCGATTGCTGCATGAGACGATATTTAAATCGCCGACCATCATCCATTACGAAAACCATAAAATTTTCACTAATCGTACAGGACGATCTCCAAGCTTCGTAAAGTAGGACCCGATCACTACATGAGACAATAATTAAATCGTCAGCCATCGTATTGGACGACCAGTGAAATCTGTTGAACTAATCGTACGATCAAGCGCAGGATCGTACGGGACGATCCATACAATCTATTGAACTAATCGTCCAGACTATTGCATTTGTACTGACTGAATATGTTATTTTGTACTAATTGTATATGACGATCTCACGATTGTACCGGACGATCAGAAGCGCCATATTGAAAATTAGTGCTTCTTTTGGAGGCTCTCTATTTAAGCCCTCATATTGTCCTTGTCTCAATCTTTTTTTTTTTTTTTTTGAACGAAATCTCAATCTTTTGTTGTTGTCTTGTTCTGAGAGATAGTTAAGAGAAGGAAGAGAGAGCTTTGGGAGAGAGATTTTTGTGAGGGGAGTTGTGAGGGATTCCCAAAGGTTACTCCAAGCAAGGTTTCCATCATCTTCTTCAAACTGCTTTCCTGATTCCTTGGTCTCTTTGGGGAGAGTTTCATCAGCATCAGATCTAGGTTCTCTGCCTTCATCAATAGGGTGAAAAAAGATTACAAGTTTCTCTGCCTACTTCAGGAGGGAGTAAAAGGATTTCCAGGTTCTCGACCTACTCCAGAAGGGAGTAAAGAATTTCTAGGTACTCTACCTACTCTATGATGGAGTAAAAAGATTCAAGGTACTCTGCCTCATCGGGTCGATGGAAAGATTTTGTATGGGCTTCTCTGCTTTGTTGTGGGGGCAAAAGGAGAGATTACTTTTAGTGCAATGCCGTAGAGGAGGTTTCAGAGGAGTGGAAATTCCTACTTTCACTTGACTCATGTTGAGTGAATCAAATATACACCCAAATCAATCTATTTGTTGAGCCAAAATCATTAAGTAATTTGATCCCAAAAATAGGAATCAAAGTCCTATCGCTGCTTTATCCTTCCAATCCAAGTTGGAAGGGTGAATTCCTCTCTTTGAATATCCAAAAGTTCAAAGAAAATCCATGATGAACTTGTAGTGCAAATCTATATGCTAACTCCTTGTATTTTCCCAACACAAATTGGGTAGATAATCACCTCTCTTTAAATACCAAAGTATTCAAAGAACCCCCTTCAATTTGCAATCTCTAAATTGCATTTTCTTCTTCATTTTTTACAAGCCAGGATTGTAGCAAAACATCCAAATTCTTCTTCATTTGCCTAGCCCTAAACTGGGCAATTGAATATTCTCTTTAAAAACCAAATGTTCAAAGAATATTCATGAATTTGTAACCCATAAGTTACATTTTTTCTTTCTATCTTCAACAA
Organism: Dendrobium huoshanense; assembly: GCA_016618105.1. Taxonomy (NCBI): domain Eukaryota; kingdom Viridiplantae; phylum Streptophyta; class Magnoliopsida; order Asparagales; family Orchidaceae; genus Dendrobium; species Dendrobium huoshanense. The sequence continues at coordinate 37,486,842 of CM028359.1, read as the reverse complement.
GGCTAAAAGATGTAGAAAATCTCTCATTTGCCAAGCCTCAAATTAGACAAATGAACACTTCTCTTTGAACATCAAATATTCAAAGAGCATTCATGAGTTTGCAACCCCTAAGTTATATTTTCTCCTCCCTTCCCTCAAAATGAAAAATTGTAGGAAATCTCATACCTTCCTAAGCTTAAAAGCCATAGGAATTTCTCTAACATCCTTCCTTGGTGTTTTTCCTAAACTGAAATAAAAGGTTTCAAGAAGACTTTTGGAGAGTTTAGGAGGGCATTGACGAAGTATGGGAAATAAACATCCTATTTGTCCTTCATTCCTCTCACCCAAGTTGGATGGATGAACATTTTATGGACGCCGAAGAGTCCAAAGAATCATTCATGGTGATTTGTAACCAAACTTACATATCTTCATCCTATGTTTGCTTTACCTACATTTAGCAAACTAAACTTTCATAATTGAAAACCAAATTCAATAGTTTTTCATTTCAATTTCTTAGGCTAAACTGAGCAAATGCATCTCCCTCTTTGAATACAAAAATTTAAGGCGACATCTCTTGATTTGTAGCCTTAAGGCTACAAGTCCTCCCGTATTTCTATGGGCTCCAAAAGTCTTAGAAGACTTCTAACGTTAGCTCAAATGCTATAGATATCTTATCTTTTTTTTCCAACCTCAAAGTTGTAGGGGATTTCCATCTCTTGAACTCCAAAAGTTGAAGAGAATTCTCTACCCCTTTAACTCTAAAGCTTAGGGAAATTCCATCTTCATCTACTTGATCCCCAAATCAAGTAGATGACCTCTTCACTTAGACCCAAGCTCTAAGTAAACCTTTCACTTAACATAACGAAGTGATTATCTTTCTCCTTTCATGACATTTAAAGTTCATAACATTTAGATGTCCTTTAAAAGCTTCAATTTGTTGGAGTTCATTTTATGCTATTAGATGAATTTTATAAAGTCCTAAGTCAAATCCTTAAACATGCCTACCTTACCCGATTAAACACTAAGAAAACTCAAATTGGTTAAGTTTTCTTTGATACAATGATCAATTATTCCACTCTAAAAGGTGGGATGTATATATTATTATATATTAGGATTTCATTAGTAGCATGCTTGCCTCAAAATAAACACTGACTACTTATGGGTTCTTCATATCCCCCATAAATATGAAACATTTAAAAGCTTAAAATCTTTAAGTCACATACAACTTAAAGTGAAATCACTCATGGATTAAGATTAAGCATCTTCATTCCTTAATAAAACAAAACATCTCTTATTGTGATATACCACATAGCCTGCACAACCCCCTAGCTACTAGGATTAAGATTTTTCTTTCCTTTGCGTATATGGTTGATATTATGGTGTGATTGCCCTTTTTATTGTCTTTATTGTGCACACTTTCCATATGTGGTTAGCATAGATATAAATATTTTTCTTACAGATGGTCATGTCCAACACGGGGTGTAATAAATAATAAATAAAATACTTACTAACAAGTGTTGCTTAAAACCCCCCAATGAGGTATGGGCAATAGGGTAAAAGTAGGTGCTTGACACTTTAAGTGCTAGGCAATTCTAGATGATTTTTCATGCATTATGTGTGTGTGTGTGTGTGTGTGTGTGTGTGTATATATATATATATATATATATATATATATATATATATATATATATATATATATATATATATGCTTCTAATCTTGTATTTTGCAGGTTTTTTGTGTTTTCTTTTTCAAAATGTATTTGATTAGACTTAGGCTTTGTATTTGAGCTTGTGGCGTATAGCTAAAGGAATAGTAGATCAACAAAATGAGTCTACCAAAGGTGAAGTCAAAGAACGGCTAGAAGCTAAAGCTTGAAGGACCCCATAAATAAAGTCTGTAATAAATTTGATTGGGTTGTATAATATTAACAACTCAACTACCAAATTTGATTGTAATAATTTGTACATTTACACTTTTCCTTGGTTGATTTTATATACAAAAACATATGTTGATTATTTATTTGATTGTGAAATAGAAATGCATGTTTTTTTCTAGGTTTCTTTTTCTGCTTTGCTTGCGGGTGGCCTGGACATATTTGATGTGGGAGGCTCTTAGGACAAAATTAAAATTTCTACTCCTTAAAATATAAATAATCTAAAACCAACCTTAGGCTTAATGTTTTTCTAATAAAAAAATTACATGCTCTTTTTAAGGAGTCACATTTTCAGATTTTGAAAATAATTATGCATAGCTCAGTGTGTCACATGTAGAAAGCCCTCTCTTACGAACTAGATAACAAAAATTTATATTCTTTCTAAGTCAGCATTATGCATACCCTTATGGTCAGGCGTCTTAGCATCAAAGCCACATTATAGGCCCTATTCTCTAAACAAAATAACTTTTCCTACTATTCATATGTATTGAGACCGAATTTCATGGTTTTAAAAACATTCAGGTGAGTTTTGCTGGTTACCCTTTCCAGACATAATAATGAATTCAGAGGTTGGTTGGCTAAACGTCATGTGAGGTGTAATTTATAAGTCCTCTTTCTAATGTCCCATAATCTAATTTGGAAGAATTATTCATTTATCTTTTAATAAACAACAACCAGAGTTATCTAATATCATCTATGAGTAATAAACAGTACAACATCTTTTATAATTTAAAACATCAATAATATATATATATATATATATATATATATATATATATATATATATATATATTCAATCCCAAAAATCATATACACTATTCAGGATCACACAATCAATTCATAACTTCTATGTCCTGAGTACAAAAAATAACTAGAATAAAAAAACAGAACCTGAAGAATCCTGACTAGCCTCACACTCCTGCTCCTCTGCCTTGACCTGAAATCATTTAATCACATATAATGAATTTAAAAAGTCCAGCAAGTCACTAGAACCTACAACTGAATTCAAAGTACGGAAAGAATAAATATGCATGTCAACAATCAAATCATAGCAGTTATATTCATATTATCATTGAATTAGTGCATAAATAAAAAAATTCACATATAACAATAGTAGTATATATATCCAGTAAAACACTACAATATGAAAGCCAGTAAAGTAGTCAACCAGTACAAGTGTCAAATCTATAAAATAATCTTGTTTATAAGAACTTGGTTGTAAGACCCACTACCCGAAATAAAACTACCGTTGCCAGGTCCCAAGTCCTGGATGAGAAAAGTGGAGGGTTGCGTTAGGTAGTCTATAACTAGTGTAAAACTTGTCGAATGATAATGACATGAATCCTTTAAGAAATTGTGTTAATGCTAGGGTGTCCCCTAAAAGCGATGCGCTGTATGGCCTGAATACAGTGACAAGTGTGCAATGGCCGCTGCACCAGCGTCCGGGTGCAGTGTTAAATAAGCAAGGGTTTCCATATCAAGGACGGATGTGGGCAAATGCAAGCTAGTCCATGAAATCATTAAAAACTGTAGTAAACAGAGTACACTACAGAAAAATTAATGGGAATTAACTAGATTGGTGAATCAATATGGTCAACAAATCTCATAGGTACCAGCATTGTAACAAATAAAACATAATTGAACTTCATTTAGAAAATGTCCAAAATGTCATAGCGGTAGATACGAATCCTATTAGATGTTGGCACTACTGACGAGGATAGACAGGTTGAAAAATCTGAAGTTGCCAAAGTCCTGATGAGTTTAGGTAGTCGATAACTAAAAACTTGTCGAATGATAATTCGGTGTTAGGAGTCGTTCTAGAATATGGTGTAAGGTGTTAAATTGATAGGATAAAGAGCTTTGAAAGGATAATGTTAATAATTAATATATTATGATAGGATTGTGCAGATAAATGGGTTGGATTTGATAGTTTTAAAGATTGTAGGAGTCGTATGTGGTGTAGGTGTTATGATAAGAGTTTGAAAGATAATGTTATATTAATTAGATAAAATTATAGTGCTTATGCTCCTCAAGTAGGTTTGGATATGAGTTTTAAATTAAAATTTTGGAATGACTTACAAGAATTATTACAAAAGATACCTCTAGAAGCAATGTTTAAAATTACGTATTCGGGTATTAAGGCATTTTTCATTCGTGAGGCGAGGCTTACACCTCAAAGCGTAAGCCTCAAAGCGTTTTGAGGTGTAAGCCTCAAAATCAAAAGATTGCGTAAATATAAAATGATAATTGTTTTATACACTAATAAGTGAATAATATATAACATAAAAAAATATAAGATATGAAGTGAAATCAAAATATCTCAATAATAAGACAACTTGAAATATAGTTCAACTTAAAATTCTATCTTTCCCAATTCCTATTATTCTTTTCATTAATATATAATTCCAATTTCCAAAAATAAATAGCAATGCAATATCACATAAGAACTCATAAGTCATCAGCACTGTCATCACTAAGGGGTTCATTTGAATCATCATTATGGTGAACTGCTCTCTCCCCTTCCTCCTCTCCTATAGAGTCCAATGTCGGGCATTTACTTCAAGATTTATGTAAGTTTTAATATATATATATATATATATATATATATATATATATATATATATATATATATATATATATATATATATATATATATATATATATATATAGGTGCAAGCCTCATAAAAAAAACTCGAGGCGTAAGCATCAATGCGTCTTTTACTGGAATTGCGCAAAGGCGGGCCTCAAGGCGAGCCTCATATTACGCAATTTTAAATCATGTCTAGAAGAAAGAGTTTTTATTGGAGGAGATTTAAGTGGACATGTTGGTAGAGAGGTAGATGATTTTAAAAGCATTCATGATGGCTATGATTTTGGAACAACAAATGAAGGTGGCAAGATCATATTAGATTTTTGTTTAGCTTATGATTTTTCAATTGTTAATACTTTATTTAAGAAAAAAATGAGCATCTCATCACTTATAAAAATGGATATAGTACAACCCAGATTGATTATTTTCTTATAAGAAAATTAGATCGTTTAGATTTCAAAGATTATAAAGTTATTCCGAGTGAAAATTTATGTACTCAACATCGATTATTAGTTTTAGACTTTAAGATAAAGGGACATATATTAAAAAATAAAGTAAAATGATATTCTAGGATTAGATGGGGCTTTTAAAGAATATTAACAAAAATATTTTTGCGAGTAAGATTTTTGATCTTAAGATTTTATCTGTGCATGAGGATGCTAATATTATGTGCGAAAAAGTGGCTAGTGATATTAAGAATATTGTAAAAGATGTACTTGGAGTATCAAAGGAAAAAGCTCCTAATAGTAAAAATAGTTTGTGGTGTAATCCAAATGTGCAAAAAAAGATTAAGAATAAGAAGATTTGTTATAAAAATTGTTTAATTTTAAAAATTCTGATAATTGGGAAAGATATAAAGAGGCTCGTAAGGAAGCTAAGAAAGCCATATGCGATGCAATGACCTTAGCTTTTAGTGATTTATATAATAGATTAGATATTAAGGAGGGAGAAAGATCTATGTATAAGTTAGCCAAATAAAGAGATAGGAGTAGTAAGGATTTAGTTCAAGTGAAGTGTATTAAGGATGAAGATCAAAAAATACTTTTCTTAGAAGATAATATTCAACAAAGGTGGATGAGATATTTTGCTTAACTTTTTAATGAAAATTGTGAAAATAAGATTGACTATAGTGACCTTAGCAACCTAAATGAAAATAAAGATTTTTGTTTTTATCGGCATATTAATAAAATCGAAGTTAGAGAGGCTTTAAAGAAAATGATGGGTGGAAAAGCTGTTGGACCTGATGATATTCAATAGAGGTGTGGAAATGCTTAGGAGATGAAGGAATTTCTTGGCTTACTAAATTTTTTAATACTATTTTAAAGACTAAAAAGATGTCAAATTAGTGGAGAATGAGTGTGTTGATTCCTATTTTTAAGAATAAAGGTGATGCACAAGATTGTGCGAATTATAGAGGAATTAAGTTAATGTGTCATAGTTTAAAACTATGGGAGCGAGTTATGGAGCATAGGTTGCGGTGTGATACTAATGTTTCTCAAAATCAATTTGAATTCATGCCGGGTAGGTTGACTATGAAAGCCATACATTTATTAAGGGGTTTGATGGAGAAATATAGAGAAAATAAGGAGGATCTACATATGATATTTATTGATTTAGAAAAAGCATATGATAAAGTTCCAAGAGAAGTGCTATGGAGAGCTCTTGAAAAGAAAGGAGTTAATAATGCTTATATTCAAATCATTAAAGATATGTATGCAGGAGCTATTACTTGTGTTCAAACACAAGGTGGTTTGACCAAGTATTTCCCTATTTCGGTTGGGTTACATCAAGGATCAGCCTTAAGCCCATATCTTTTTTCTTTAGTCATGGATGTTCTTACTAGACATTTGCAAGAGGATGTACCTTGGTGTATGCTTTTTGCTGATGATATTCTTTTTGTTGATAAGACTAGAGAGGGAGTTGAAAGTAAACTTGAATTATGGAGGTCAACATTAGAGACAAAAGGTTTTCGTTTGAGTAGATCTAAAACAGAATATATGGAGTGTAATTTTAGTAGTAATAGACCTAGTGACGGGATTGTGACTTTGGGCGATCGAGTCATTAATAAGAGTACACGTTTTAGATATCTTGGATCTATTGTTCAGAGTGATGGTGAAATAGATAGGGATATTATCAATAGAATTCAAGTTGAATGGTTGAAGTGGAGGAATGCATCGGGCTTGTTGTGTGATAGAAAAGTACCCCTCAAACTTAAAGGAAAATTCTATAAGACGGTAGTGAGGCCTGCAATGCTTTATGGTGCTGAATGTTGGCCATTAAAAGAGAAGCATAATACTAAGTTAAGTGTGGCTGAGATGAGGATGCTCAGGTGGATGAGTGGCTTTACCCTTAGAGATAGGATACGAAATGAGCATATACGTGAAAAGATTGAAATAGCTCCAGTAGAAGATAAGATTAGAGAGAGTCGCCTTAGATGGTTTGGTCACATAAAACGGCGGCCTTCCAATGACCCAGTTAGACGAGTAGAGGTATTAGATTTGACTTATATTAAGAAAGGTAGAGGCAGACCTAAAAAACTTGGTTAGAAAATATTAGGAATGACCTTTCTTTAGTAGATTTAAACGAGAATTTGACCTTTAATAGGACACAATGGAGAAAAGGATTCATGTAGCCGACCTCACGTAGTGGGATAAAGGCTTGATGTTGTTGTTTGTGTCGTTGGTGAAAAATCTGAAATAAGTATTCAAAATACTCATAATCATGATCTCTATAAAATACAAAAAGTTACGTGGTAAAAGTTTTGCCAATACAAAGTTAGTCACGTTTTTCGATAATGAAAATAGAAATTTAATCAAAAAAATATCAAAAATACAAAATCATTGAAATTATAAAAAGGGTAAATGCTCCTTACAGCGAAATGAGTAATTCTTCCAACTTGTTTTACTGACAAAAATCGCTTCGTGGCCTCCAAATCTTAAATTTTATTTTCTCTCTCTAAGCTTTTCTCTTAAAATTTCTCAAACCATCTCTATGTTTGCCGAATGAGAAGGGAAAATTGTTTTAAAATAATTTTAAGTTCCGTAGGATATTTTTAATAAAATAATATTTTAATATTATATTATTAATTTAATTAATTTCTTTAGTATAAAATTAAAATAAATTATTTTAAGACTTTCAAAATTCCAAAAAAATATTCATAAAATAAAACATATTATTAAAAAAATATCGGTGAAATCTGTTTGCATAACGGACACCCGATGGTCCCAAAATTTTCACCTGTACCAACATGTACAAATTTCTTAAGGATTTTCACCGGTGCCCAAAAGTTATGAAAAAATTCATGTAACTAAAATACCAAAATAAAAGTACTATGACGAAGACAATTTGTGATTTGGAGTCATAATGACTTAAAAAAATGCAAAGTCAAAATATGGGCTAGTACACATTTGCACTCAATTAGATTTAGGTTCGAGACACTATCCCTTAGTAGTCCTCACCTTAGTTCTAGAGTCCATGGCATATTTTGACTTCAGTCATTTCTTAAGCACTCACCTTCCGAGCATTTTCTTAAACAAAATTTGATTTTAAAATGTAAAGTCAAAACTAGGAAAGTCTGAGCACCTCTCAGTTTCCTTAGAATCAAGTGCTCCTAGTTCACTTCTTTGATTCTCATTCTGAAAATCTAATTAAAGTTGACCCTTCATCTTTGAAATTTCTAAAGAGTAAAATCTTTAAATAAGAATTTTATAAATTATAAAATGAAAATCTTTTGTCAATATTTTGATGATTTTCAAAGGAAAGGAAATAACTAATTTAATCAAAAGTTTTTGAAATATCAAATGTTTGAGATATAATTAACCACATGGCTTGCTCCCACGGGGCATCTATTCCCTAAATTAAAATAAACCCATTCTACCAAATATTAAATGGGGAACATCTCAATTTAAAATTCAAATTGTAGATTTTGTCGTTGAGTCCATAGGAAAATGATATTTTAGACATTCAGGACAATATATCATTTTCTATGCCGTGCTTGATCACAAAATATGCTATCCGTTGAGCATGAAGCTTATTTGTCATTTTTTTAGATTTCTTTAACTTGCTTATGATGAAGAGAATCTATAAATGCTGATATAATAGATTTGGTTAATTGTAAAATGGAGCAAACATTAAACCTGGGAACAATTTAATCCTTATTTTAGATATTGAGTATCTCACCAAAATAATTCGGTATTTTCCATAACGGAGGTCCATACTCCATATCTTTCTCCTTCCGACACCATGATCTTGTGTAAACAACTTAAAAATGATGATCAAAGATTACCAAGCATGTTGTGCTTTGCTTATTTTATCTCATCCTCCGTCCTGCTTTGTCAATTCAGTTGGCCTTATGTGGTCTGTTTACTGTAGAGACACTTTTTGAATTTGCTTGACATGATTATCTACCTTAATGCATAAGAGATAGACAGTGTTAATATTCTTCATGTGCTGCACATATCTAGTGTTTATTATTTTATTTTTCTCCATATTTTTTCAGTAATCGACCAAAGAAGACATGTTTATCACGTACTTTAATTGCTTTGCTTCACTATGGAGGTGTACCAAAGGAATACTTCTTGGAACTTGTGAGGAGTGCAATTGATGATCTTCGAAATGCTAGATTTAATAAACGATCAGCATTGAGAGGTAGAATATTCCACTGATAACTGATTATCTTACCTAAATCTTGTGCACAAATTTTTGCGATCTTTTCCGTGGTCTTCATTATTTTTCCTTTTCTGTTCAAACTGGATTACCAATATTCGTCGTTTGAGAGTAGGATATGATGGTTCTTATTAGAAAGCTACTTAGTATTAATATAATGACAATTTTACAGTTTCACTGAGATATGGCGAGATGGATGAATTTCTTGTTTCAAGAATGATTCTTTGTGGAGTACCACTTGATGAGCCGTACTTACTATCCCGATTGTTTGTGTTAATGAAAGAAGAGAGGAAGGGCCTCATTCAAGGAAAACTTCCTGTGGATGATTGCTACTATTTGATGGGGACGGCCGATCCAACTGGAACACTCAAGCATAATGAAGTCTGCATCATACTGTATGCCTTGTCAAATAACTGTAATTTTCTATTTAGAAATTTTCAGGAAGCTTTGTTCAATATTTTTCCTCTTTAGTTCATTGCAAGTTTTATTTTCCATGCATTCAATTTATGGAATTCCTTTGCGAATATTATGTACCTTATTTTTTTTGAAATGTAGTGACAATGGTCAAGTTTCTGGTGATGTTCTTGTATACAAGCATCCTGGCCTACATTTTGGCGATATTCATAGGTTGACTGCAACATATATTAAGGACTTGGAGGACGTTATTGGGAATGCTAAGCATGCCATTTTCTTTTCAGTTAAAGGCACTCGATCTTTGACTGATGAAATTGCTAATAGTGATCTTGATGGTGACATGTATTGGGTTTCTAGGAATCCACAGGTTTGTCTTTTTTCTTGTTTTGTAAATCAGATTTTTTTTTTCTTGTATATGGTACCAAATTATGTTTTCTTTAGATTACCTCTATTTTAACTTCGAAGTGATGGGTTTAAATCATAAAACAAACTTTTAACTTTTCATTGATAAAGCTGTTTATATTTTTATAATTATTGGCTGGAACCTGCTGCCTTCGTAATTTGCTATTTTACCAAATTTTGTTACTCCTGATTTAGTCATATAACATCTTTGGTACAAATCCATTTCCTCATGCATTATGAATAAATTAATTACGATTTTGTTTTTCAAAAATTGCTTGATGCCACTTAGGCTTCTAGTGTTTATTTGGCTGTTTGGTTAAGTATAAGTCAGCGGTGTAGCTTAAGAAATCTTCCTTTATATATTGCATTACTGTTTACTTCTATAATATGAAGCTTTTTATCTTTTTATACGTTTTTTTTGGCTTAGTTGTTGGCATGCTTTACACCCGGGAAACCTTGGGTTAGACCAGCCCCGGCTCCAATGATATCAAAAACCAAGCCCACGGAATTTTCGGAAACAGAGTTGGAAAGAGAGCTCTTCCAGCAATTTTTATTAAATAGATTCATGCCTAGGTATGAATTCCAAATGTTTTTAAAATATCATGAAGCTTGCTTTGTATTCAGCATCTTAAAGTATTTATATCCCAGGCATGCTTGATTTTTTTTATTGGCATTAAAGTATTTATAATGGCTTTTTTCATAAATCTCTTCCGCGGAAGTGTTTATTTTATTACAATTGGATCTTGTTTTACATGTCAACCTATTCTTGTGCCACAATAAGGGTTCAATTAGCAACACACCAGCTTCATTTCAAAACTAAATAAATAAATTGATGAAAATATGAAGAGAGAAATGATATTTAAGTTTTTTTTATGTATTTCATTTAGGATCTTGCACCTCTGTTTGTACAATAAGATTTTAGGTTATGCTTGGTAATTTCTACCAATTAGAACTATTGATTACTGTACACTTTGAAAATTCACACTCTGACCTCTCATTGCCTTTTTTGTTGATGCGTAATGTTTTAACGTGTTTAGATTCCAGATGGTAGTAACTCTAGTGAAATATAAGGGACTTAAAAACTTGAAACTTATCTTGGAGCTAAGTCAGCCCAACTTTAGATCTTGTCCGAAAAAGGCTGCCAACTAGATAGAGAAGGCTATTTTTTTAAATCATGAAATCAAATCTCAATGTATGTGCTCGATAGAGAAGACTACTTTTTATTTAGAAGGTGACTTATAGCTTGGCCATTTCAACCAAGATGTCAGACCATGCGAGTATGCAAATACTGACTCACAATGCAAATTTTTTTTGTTATTTGGTCCTACATGAGGGCTTTTATATGTGACACTTGGGCTATGCATGATTATTTAAAAAAAATAAAATAAAAATATGGCTTATTTGAGTATGTCGTGCAATTTTAAGTAGAAAAATATGTGTTATGTCGTGCAATTTTAAGTAGAAAAATATGTGTTATCTTATGATTGATTTTTTTATTTAGATCATTTAATTTGTAAAAATTATAATTTTATCTTAATAGCCTACGGATAACACCTATTCAGGTCACTCCTAGGAAAAAGCTAGTGAACAAATATTGGAAAAAATATATATATCTAATACCCACTCAAAAGAAACATACAAGCATGTGCATATATATATATATATATATATATATATATATATATATATATATATATATAGTTTCAGTTATTACAGTTATGAACGGTAGTTGAGTTGCTGCCTTATACAATCTAGATACATTTTTTTACAGATTTAATTTGTGAGTGTTGACGTTTATTTTTGCAATCAAGCATGAACCAACCTCAATCGAACGTCATATAACTAAAATCTGCCCAAATTAAACACCAATTTAATTTAATTTAATTTAATTTAATTAAAATCAAATCAAATCCAATCGAGCCTCGTCGAGCGCATTTCGATTCAATTCGATTCAATTCGACGCTGATTCAAGTTTAATTCACAAAATTAACTTGGTCAGACCCAAACCGACTCAAATAGGTTTGAGTCGAGTCCAATTTGGGCTCAATTTCAACGCTAATTAATTGATTTGGGCTAAATTAAATACCTAAATTTGAAATCGAAATGATCGGCTCAGATTTCTTGTAGAATCCTGCTCAAATTGTCTTTCTTGCAACAAGGGCTCCGAATTAAGAGCATTTGGGCGGTGGGTCTGCTCCTCTCGTGGTCTTCAAGAAAACGAAAAGGAGAGCGTCTCTCCCAGGCGTGTTCGCCTGTCCCAGATAGAGCAGAGAAGGGAGAAGGAGCATTCGGCTCCCCTTGCGTGCGTGCGCCCGGAGTGAGGAAGACGAGAGAAGGGAACAAAACTCCTGTCCGAGACCCAGCTCATGCGCGAGAACCCTATCTACGCAGATTTCTTCCGCATCGGACCTGTTCGAGACCCAGTTCACGCGGAAGGGTATTCGTCCGCGCTAGACCAGTCGCCCATAGCCACCCTGTCCGCGACTTGTCTTGTTTGTTGGTCCCAATGGATTTCTCTTCTTCCTCTTTCAACTTCGGTGGACTCGCAGTAGCTAAGGAGGCTTTCGAAAGCTTTCACACAGCCAAGGTGACTTTCAGAGGAGCTTGGACAATAGCTACAATGTCCTGAGCAGCTAGGACAGCATTCTTCTTCCGGAGCAGCTTGGACAGCAATATGGAGCTTGGAGGGAAGCGCTTGGACAGTAGGGTGGTCAGATGACCCAAAGGCATGCCATATGCGTAGGGTGGTCAGATTTGTTTCCGATGACCCCTCAAATGCATGTAATAACATTAATGTTGTGTCCAATCTGTCACCTACAATCATGCCCTAGGGTAGACGCTATCATTTGATCTCAAAGTCAATGATAATGCATATGTTTGGATTGTCACTAGTTGCATGCACTTCTCATTTAAATGCATTGTCATGATAAAATTGACACCCAAATTTAGGAGAGTTTGCATGCATTGAATTTATAATCTCTAGAGTTTTTTTTAATGCATGAATTGAATCTAATGGATTTGGGCTTTCTAGTCGTTGTGAGACATAGACTTTCAAGAGTCTATGTAACAAATCTCACAACATAATATTTTGGAGCCTCCTCAGGGCTCTAAATATTTCATTACATGAAACATCAAGACTTTAGGATCAAATCCTAAGTCACTCCCCTTTTGTTGAGATAAAAATCAACAAACATACACACCTCCATATGTGATATTTTGGAGTCTCTCTAAGCTCCAAATGTCCCTTTACATTAAGCATTGAGGCTTTAGGAAGAAATCCTAAATCCCCCTTTCATTTGCTAATAATAGAAAATCATCAAATGAACATGTCTCTCCTCTTGTATATGATGATTTGGAATTCTTCAAAATTTCAACACATCATTATATGAAGATTTTGGAGCTTAGAACCAAATTCTAAACTCCTTTCATTCGTTTGAAACACAAAGATCAATGAATGAATACTCTCCTTAGGCTTAGGGTTCTAATCTTAGCCCATCTCATTTGCCTAAGTTTCACAGGTAGATAATCTTGCATCACTGAGTACACAACTTGATGATTGCCTCTCAATTTGTAGTTCTAAAACTACAAATTACATCTCTTATGCATGACATTTGGAGCACCTCCAAGCTTCAAACATGTCATTGCATAAATTCTTTCAAACTTGGAACCAACTTCCAAGTTCTCCCACCTTATTTGTTGGAGCATAAAACCAACAAATATCCCCTTCATGTGTGATATTTTGGAGCACCCTCAAAGGTCTAGATTATTCTATCATATGAATCTTCAAGACTTTAGGGCTAAATCTTATGTCTAAATCTTTATTTGTTAAGATATGAAATTAACAAATGAACAATCTTCTTTCATGTACAATGCCTGGAGCATTCATGAAGCTTTAAGTGTTAGATCGCATGAATCTTATAATCTTAGTATCATAATCCTAGGTGCACTCTATCATTTTTGTTGAGATAAAATCAATAAGCAATCATCTCTTTCCTCCCTCGTGCATTGCATGTGGAACCTCCCCAAGGTTTTAAATTCCATGTTACATGAGCTTTTGAACTTAGAAATAAATTTTAAGTCACCAATCCTTTGTTTGTTGAGACAAACTCAACAAACAATCATCATCCCTCTTATGCGTTTTGATTGAAACCTCCTCAAGGTTCCAAATATATCATCACATGACTTTTAGCTTGCCTTAGGAGCTACCACCAAACTTTCCATGCATGATGTTGTAAACTTTTGAACTTGAGATCAAGCATCAGATTCTTTCATCTCTTTTGCTCAGCCACTAATTAGGCAAATGAATACTCCTCCTTGGACACCAAATGTTCAAGGAGTCCCTTTCAACATGCAATCCAAAAGTTGTTTGTTGCTTCTCTCCTCTACAACTCAAAAGTTGTAGAAAGCTCTCTCATTCTCCTAAGCCCAAATTTAAGAGAATGGTTATCCCCCCTTTGAACACCAAATGTTCAAGGACATTCATTAATGTGTAACCTCTAAGTTGCACCTTCTCTCTTTCTCTTACCAAACAAAAAGTATAGAAAATATCTCTATTCACTTAGTTTAAATTAAGTGAATGAGTCCCTTTCTTTGAACATCAAATACTTAAAAAAATTCCCCCAACTTGCAACCCATAAGTTGCACTTCATTTTTCTTTTCTACAATTTAAAAATTGTAGGAAACTATCTCATTCTCCTAAGATTCCAAATTATGAGAATGTACATCCCTCTTTGAACACCAAATGTTTAAAGAATGTTCATAAGGCTGTTACTTTCAAGTTACATTTTCTCATTTCTTCTCTACAAATGAAAATTATAGAGAAATTTTCTTCTTTATACAACTCAAAAGCTGTATGAAACTCTTTTCACTCAACCCATGTTGTTTGATTTAATCCTGTTTCAAACCAATCTATTTGTTGAACCAAAAGCAACAAGTAGCTTCATCTCAAACATAGGATTCAAAAGTCTTATCTCCATTCTTCCTTCCAACTTGGGTTGGAAGGGTGCTACCATCTTTTTGAAAATCAAAATGTTCAAAGATATTCATGAATTTGCAACCCATAAAGTTACATATTCCACCAACTCTCCTCCAACTTCCAAATCATAGGAGATTTCCCCTATTTAACTCCAAAAGCTAAAGGGAATTCTCCAACATTTAGCCCTAAAAGCTAAATATTGAATTCCTACATTCTCTTCTTATCTCTTAAAACTAAGGAGAATTCTTCAACACGTAGCCCAAAAGTTATATGTTGGACATTTTCTTAGACCCAAAATCTAAGTAATAATATTTTTAATCGAATTAAGTTCTCTCCTATGACATGTAAAATTCTAAACATATAGATGTCTTTTAGGAGTTATCCCATCTGTTGAAGTTCATCCTACCCTATTGTATGAATTTCATAAAGTCTTAAGTGCAACCCTTGGGCATGTCTATCTTAACCTATTAAATAGACACTTCTCTTATTTAAATACTAAGAGAACTCCAAAACACCTAAAAATCATGTAGGTTCCTTTTGATACAATGATCAATCATCTCCCCCAAAAGATCTGATGCCTACATCATTGTATCTTAGGTTTCATAAGTAACAGACTTGCCCAAAAACAAGCAGTGGTTACTTTATGGGTTATTCATAATCCTCCTAAATATGAAATATTTAAAAATCAAATAAAATCTTTAAGTCACAAATAAGTTAAAGTGAAACCATCCTTGGATAAAGATCAAATATCTTCATTCGAAAATAAACCAAACACAATTAGTGTGACATACCACACAAGACTCATACATCTACGTGCACAGCCTCTAAGCATGCTAGGAATAGGATTTTTCTTTATCTGCACATGTGGTTGATGATTTGGTGTGATTGCCCTTGGATTGTCTGTGTTGTGTGCACTTGCCTTTAAGTGGATAGTGTAGAAATATACATGTTATTGCAGGTGGCTATATCTAAGAGGGGGGCATTATAAATCATAAATAATAAATTACTTGCATGACAAGTGCTGCTTAAAACCTCATAAAGAATGTGCACTACAGGAAAACCCGCTATTACCGTCGGATTATATCCGCCGGTAACACATAAAATCCGCCGGTAGTCCCGGGTTTCTGGCGCATTTACGTCGGATTTTCGTGCGCCGGTTTGGTTCGCGTCAGAAAAGCTTTCCGACGTTTATGCGACGCTGGAAAATGTTCCGGCGCAAGCTCCGGCGCATACCGGCGCAAAAATGCTGACCAAGCCGACGATTTTCAATCGGACATAACGGCGATAACTGCGCCGGAAGTTTACGTCATATTGATCCGCCGGACATTACCAACGGATAAAACGCCGTAGATGCGCCGTAAATAAGCTACGGCTAGTTTACGATGCATATTAACACGCCGACGGATCATTGTTGATCCTCCTGTCACTTATGAGTGCGACTATGCAATTCCGCAGGAGTCGGTTCTCTACCCAGCATCTCTTTATGTTAGAATTAAGAGAATTCTATTAATATTTGTATTAAAGAAACATTTAAAAAAATATTTAAAATTCATTACCAAACGTCGTCTGTGTTTAGTATGTGGAACGGAGCCGCCAGTATGAAGAAAACTACCCAAGCCCCCAATATCAGAAGCTCTGTTCTGTCGATTTTGATCCCTCCTAGTATACTCTATGCTGCCCCAAGCAGTGTTCAATTCAGCCCATATAACCTCTCCAATCCACAATGGTCGCTTCCCAGACTTTCTAATGTCTATGAACATATCGCGCATCCGAGTAGACCCACGCTTCTCAAAATTCTTTCTAATCTTGTCATTGTGCTGGGGCAGCCAACAAAATTCTTTATGCATTCAAATACATATTATATGTAATATATAAGATTTTTAGCTTAAGTAACATAGAATAAATCATTTAACATAAAAACTAAAACCCATAAATACCTCAAACTCTCTAAATCACATATCCCGAACTTCTTTCGGGACTTTCTTCCAAGAAATGTAAGGAGCGTCAAACCTGCTCCGTATGATGTCCCGTATTTTATGTGTCGGTTGTTTTGATGGGTAGAACCTACAAAAAATAAAGTTTTGACAAATAAAAATATATAATATAAAATAAAAAAGTTTGTAAGCTTAAATAAAAGAGAATGTATTTACGTTTCACCCTCAGGTGCTATCAACATTCTGCCATCTGTCGCCTGCTCTGGTGCAGCCGGTGTCGAAGGTCCAGCTGTAAAAGGCTGATGGGGTGGTGGGGGATTGTATGGTGGAGCATATGGTGGAAATGGATAAGTAGGAGGGGCACCATCATAAGGTGGGTGTGCGTATTATGGGTAGAAAGGAGTACTCTGCGAGGGATCTGGTGAAGGAAATCGTGGGTCTACTGAGTAGAACTGCGGGCTACTAGCTCCAGGAGTGGGTAAAGGCTGAGTGGTAGGCAGAGTCAGTGTAGCAGGCTGAGACTGTGTAGCAGGCAGTGACTGTATAGCAGGCTGAGACGAGGTGGTCCCCTCAGTACGTACTAGCCTAGCTGGTCCTGCTGTAGTGATCTTCTTGGTGCGCCTATTAAAAATATTTTTGATCAATCCTCTACCAGGCTCTTAACCTGAAGCCATCTGCACAGAAATAAATAAGAAATGTTAGAATCATGAGTTATAACAAAATGCAGTGAAGTAAGTAAAAAAGCAGTGAAGTAAAATGCAAGTAAAAAAGCAATGAAGTAAAGAAAAATGCAGAGAAGTAAGTAAAAAAACAGTGAAGTAAAATGCAGTAAAAAAAATATTTAATTTACCTTATGTTAACTCATCATTTGTTGATTCACTTTCATATGATGATACATTTCCAGCACTATCAGATTCATCATTACTTTCCTCTATGGTTAAATCTTCACCTCCTCTAACTGCAACTCGTTATCATTAATTCTGATTTGGTCATCCACATTGATTGGGAGATTTTTTAGATTTGACATAAATTCTTCTTGATGTGCTGATGGTATTGTATTGATTTTTTCAATTACTCCCATTGATTTTTCTTCATAATTACCAGTCCATCCTGTTTGCCTCGTATTTTGCTTGGATAGTTAGCATAATAGACTTGAGTTGCCTGACTAGCAATGATGAATGGATAAAACTTTGCATATCTCCTACCCCGCTTTACTTCTGTTATACCGTAAATTGGATGTACTCTTGTGCCTCTATATTTTTACTGCATTCACAATTGAAGAGATACACAATATTCTTATGACCGGGATATTCCACCTCTAATATTTCTTGTAATACCCCGTAGTGCTCAGAATCATTCCCCTGTATGGGTGTTCCCTCTTACACATACGCCAGAATTTTCTGTCTTCCTACCATCACAGTAATTTTTAGTTTGGAATTTATAACCATTGACCACAAATATTTGATAACATTTAACTAATCTATTTGATCCCCAAGCTAACTCAGATAACCCTGAAATACTGCGAATCACTGTCTTTAGTGTACCTTTAAATGAACAAGATGTTATTGTTATTAATATTAATTGCAGGCAGAACTCATTAATTAAGACTAATTATTCAAAATATACCGTATTTTTAAACCAAGAAGTGAATTCTTTTTCCACTATCTTCTGGACTTATCCTTCTTCTGATGTACTTAGACCATCAATGAATCTCCTACAAATAACCATCTTGAGTTTAGAACAAAGTTTAGAAGAAAACTAAAAATATGAACAACTTAACTCATACTTACTCGAGATACGGCTCAACTTCATCATAGTTAAGCAAAATATGCAATGTGATAACTGCCATCTCCTTATCGGTCAAATAGCGCACGGTGCTAGCGCTTACAGGTTCACCACTTCCACCGAATACAGATATATTAGAGGATTTACCAACATTTTGAGGTGCTGAACTTTCACCTGATTGAGACATTGTTTCAAAATAATACGAGAAAAACTGAGTTGTCTCGTATGTTAAATATGCTTCACAGATAGAGCCTTCGGATCGTGCTTTATTCTTAGCGATCTTCTTAAGTTTATTTAAATATCTCTCAAAAGGATACATCCACCTATACTGAATATGTCCACCAACCATAGCCTCATATGGTAAATGAACAGGTAGATGCTCCATAGAGTCAAAAAATCCTGGAGGAAATATTTTCTTAAGTTGACACAAAATGAAAGGAATTTGTTGTTCCATAAGAATTAAGTTCTCTACATTTAATTTAGAAGAGCATAAATCTTTGAAGAAAACACTTAGCTTGATCAAGGGCTTTTTAAAATCTGATATGACAGATAACTAAAAGCAGTTGATAAAAGACAATTGCATGAAGATTTCCCGCTCTACTATCCTTTAATTCCTGCTCCACCATCCTTTATTTCTGTTCTTTAATTTTTGCTCTAAAGTTAATGTGAATGGAGCTTTTGGTTTGACAAATTTTCCTGCTCCACCATCCTTCAATTCCAAAGCTTTCCTTCTACAAATCTCCTTTAAGTCCATCATTGCTTTTATATTATCTTTTGATTTCTCTTTGATGTCCATAACTGTATAGAAAATAATTATCAAAAATATTTTTTTCTATATGCATAACATCCAAAATTATATCTAATCAGGTTTGTTCTCTAATATGACAACGATTAAAAAATACTTTTCTTAGTCTAATTATGGTTGACACCATATCCTGACAATCTGAACTCAGCTAATGTTGGAGAATCCATTATGGTGGGTATGAACCTTACTCTTTCAAAAATTTCTTCACTACTTAATCTTGGAGGAGATTGAAACATCACCATTTTTTTTAGTAAACGCTTCTTTATTTCGCCTGAATGGATGACTTGCCTGAAGTGTTCTTCCTACTATACTTTAAAGTAATGATTTTGTATGTTCCATACAATATGGACAAGTTAACTTGTCTGAAGTGTTCCAACCTGAGAGCATACCATATACAGGAAAGTCACCAAATTGTCCAAAGTAATATTGCTCTTAGTGTAAAGTTCTGTTTGATGGAGATATCATATGTACTTACTCCATCTTTCCATAATAAACTTAAATCATCAATCAACAGTTGTAAGAATACGTCAATCTTCACTTTTGGATTATGTGACCCTGGAATGATAAGTGTCAGAAACATATAAGGAGTAGTTATATACAACTCTAGAAGAAGATTGTAAGGAGTGAGTATCACGGGCTAACATGAGTATGGTGTAGCCGACTGACTGAATGGAGTAAAATCATGTGCGCATAAACCTAATCTGACATTTCTTGGTTCTGTCGCGAATGTGGGATGTGTACGATCAAAGTTTCTCCAAGCCTCTGCTTCTGATGGATGTTTGATAACACCTTCTTGTGGAATGTGATCATTATGCCATCTCATATGTGCTGCAGATCTCATGGATGCATATAGCCATTATAGTCTCGAAATTATTGGAAAGTAGAACATCTTACTAATAGGCACATCCTTCTGCTTCCTTATATTTCCAAATTTTGGTTTAAATCTTGGTGCATTGCAATGACGGCATGCAATCTCTGAGATATCTTCTTTAAAGTATAACATGCATCCATTGACATAACAATCTATCTTTGTGTATGTCAAACCAAGTTTGGAAACTAACTTCTTTGTCTGATATAGATCTATAGGAATTAAATTATCTGTCGGATTGGTTTCCTTAAGCAGCCCAATGAATTGATTAAAACATTCACGAGCAACATTATATTTTGCATTGATGCTTAACATCTTCACAGCAACAGATAACTGAAGTGAGTGATGCACCCTTTCCAGATTGGTTACTGGGCAGTATACAATAAATCATAAAAATTTTGTGCCTCCGTATTCGCTAACTCTTATGTATTTTGTTCAATTTGTATTCCAGTTGCATCATGAATTAATTTCTCAAGATTTTGTTGGATATTTTCAGCCTCAGCTATATTACTACTTATAGAAGGACCGCATTGATAATCAAATTGTGTCTCGTACTCACCATGAGAAGTCCAATACCAATACCGTGACATGAATCCTCTGCGATATAGATCAACAGTTACATCATCTGGTGTTAGGTGTACTAGATTTTTGTGTTTAAAACATGAACATCGAAACTTTCTTTCTGATATAAAGCTGGGTAGTTGTTTCGCTTGCTGAATGAAAATGTTCATCCCATTAATGAATTCATCTGTTAATGTCTTTCGACCTTGAGATAATTGGTTATACATCCAACTTCTTTGATTTCTAATACCCATAACCTACATATAAGAGCCAATAAGTAATGGATTATCACGCTTAAGTAGATCTTAAACTGATTATATAGAGATGTAAAAAGATAGGCTGCTTGTAGAAAATTATGATCAATTTGTATCCTATCTCAAAGGGTGAAGCTACTCATCCAGAGTTATCTTATACTTATACCTTTCTTAACATAAGACAAATCTAATATATCTCATCGAGTCATCTGAAGATTGATGTTTTATATGACCAAACCATCTAAGGCGACTCTCTCTAAAATTATCTACCACTGGAGCTACTCCAATCTTTTCACATATATACTCATTTTGCATTGTCTCTAAGAGTAAAGACACTCATCCACATGAGCATCCTCATCTCTGCAATACTTTACTTAAGTTTATGCTTTTTTTTAATAGCCAACATTCTACTCCATGAAATATTATAGGTCTGACCATTATCTTATACAAATTTCCCTTAAGTTTGAGGGATACTTTTCTATCACACAATAGGCCTAAAGCATTCCTTCACTTTAATTATATATATTAAATTCTACTAATAAAATCTCAATATATTTAACCATTACTTTGAACAATAGATCCGAGATATCTAAAACGTGCACTCATTTTAATGACTTGATCGCTCAAAGTCACAATCCCACAACTAAATCTATTACTACTAAAATTATACTTTATATATTTGATTTTAGATCTACTCAAACAAAAACTCTTAGACTTTAAGATTGACCTCCCTAATTCAAGTTTTTCGTGTACTCCCTCTCTAGCCTTATCAACAAGAAGAATATCATAAGCAAAAAGCTAGCATACATTAGGGCACATCTTCTTGCAAATATTTCATAAGAACATCCATTACTAAAACAAAAAAGATATGGGCTATGATCCTTGATGTAATCCAATTGAAATAGAAAATATTTTGTCAAAGCACATGCATTGTGTTTAAACACAATATATGTTGATCCTCCTTACTCTCTCTATATATTTGTCCATCAAAACTCTAAAAAAATGTATAGCTTCCATAATAGACTAACTCAGCATGAATCCAAACAAATTAAACGAAAAAAAACCTTACAGTCAACGGGTAATCGACGGGAGGCGGACGTCGAAAACTTGCGGTCGCAACTGGACCTCTCACCGAAGAGGAATGCTATGACCGTCGGCGACGTCCGGTGACCGTCAGTGACCTCGATCTACGGCGAGCGATGGAGGGCGACGAGGAAACAACGCCGATGTGAGAGAACGAAAGGAAAGAAATGAGCAGCCAGAGGGACTCGGGTTCAAAAATAGGGCTTTCGCCGGCGGCGTTTCCGGCATCCAAGACGCCGGAAAAAATTCTGGCGCCGAATGCGCTAGAATTAAGTCGTTGACTTTAAAATCACCAGTGCATTATCCGCCGGTAACGGTGTCGGCTATTTTTCGCTGTAAAGTGCGCCGGAACTAGTAATATGCTGGTTTATTCCGACATATATACCGGCGCATATGTCGTCGAAATGTTCCGCCGCCATATGCGCTGGAAAAAACGCCGTAAAATTTACGTCGCATTATGCGCTGTTACAGGCGCCGTTTCTATTGACGCAAATTTATCCATCGGAAAATTCGACGGTAATCGCGTGTTTTCCCGTAGTGGTGGCTAATAGGTAGAAGTAGGTGTTTGAGACTAATTGCTAAACAATATTTTGGATGTGATGCTTGTGGGCTCCGAAAATTCGGCTTCGGCCTCCGCTCGCTCTTCTTTTTCGGCGAGGGAGTTTTAACGAGTAAGTTTCGAGGTAAATTTTGGAAGGCAGATGGGTTTGTAGATAAGACACTACCCAGAGATTTCGCCCTCATTTTGTGAGGACTTTATGATCTGAGTTCTGGTTTCCTATAGGCGCAAGCCGCTATAGTTAATTACCCCTCCCGATCACGAGAGAGAACTTTCGATTAAGGCTAGGCGTCAATCAGATACGTATAGAGATACGTGTTATCTGGCATATAGTAGCAGCAATAGGTTTGGAATGTTGGAAAATGGTTGGAAATTGAAGAGTTGGGTTTGGAAGATTTGGATTGGGATATTTAGGAAAATTTTATATTTAAAAATAGAAATTTCACCATCTAGCACTTAAAGCGGATGGTGGGGGAATGGATGATGGACCCGATCAAGATCCCATGGTTCCGTCGTCCCGGGCCATCATGGTCCCTGGTCTACTTAGTCAGAGGAGGTAGTCGACCCAACCTGACAGAAGGATCCTTGTCGGCAGCCATGGGTTGCTTCATCCAAGGGGACCTTGTAGACCGGGGTTGGATGTTTGTCCAAGAGGACAAGTTTGAATCCACCTTAGCTAACAGAGGGCTTTGTGCCCTATTGATCATATCCTATTGATTCATATCTCAAGGATTTAACGCCATTAAGGAGCGTATTGGCTCTAGCCATAACCGCTATCCGTGGTGCCATTTGGCGGCGAAACCACTCGGTTCAGAGGACCCCGGGTCATAACCGTTTACCTGCAGTGCCATTTGGCGGCGAAACTGCCGGTTAGAGGACACGTACCACGTCCTTACTGGCAGCAGATTGTTTGAGAATGGATCCTAGTGATATTTTCGACTAGGCATTTGGCTCTTTGTGAGCTAGAGTTTATTTGAATTTGTCCGCCTCGGCAAACTGTTGCGGATGATGGATGGGCTTTGCTTTAAGCGATTGATAGGATGATTTCATTTTTAAATATTTTAGGAATTTTGAATATTTTTTGGGATTTTGGGTTTTTGAGATTTTTGTGGAGTTTTTATGTTTTTGGATGGAGCATGGAAGACATTTGGATATTTGAGAGTCATTTGAAATGTTTGTGAACCCCTCCGGTTGAGATAAACATTCAACACGGCCATCATCGGGGTGTTAGGGGGTTATTTTTTTTTATGGATTGAACCTTATCAGCTCTGTCGGACTGTTGATAGAGGATCAGGTTTCGTAGGCTTTGAGCCTTCATCAGTGAATTCTCTTTTTTATAGGCCTTAAAGGCCTTATATGAATGTATTAAGACAAATATACAGGTCGTAACAACTGTATATTTGTTTGAGAGTTCGAACCTTGTCGACTCCTATTGACCCATATAGGAGGATCGGGTTCAAACTAGAATTCACTTGTCAACCCGCGCAGCATCCCTAGACGTCACGTGTGTACCAATAACACGCTCGCCGGGGCCCATGCGGGTGATTTTTTTTATATACCCTCTTTAGTGTACCTATGTGTATACAATTTATAGTGCACGTGCGGGGGTATTCTTGGGATAGACGCCTTCTGTCTGCTTGTGCAGAGATTGCAGATTCGGTGGCGTGGCGTGGCGTAGCAGCTCAGGGATTGAGTTGTTCGCTGCTTCATACAGGTAGACTGTCGTGCACTACTTATTGCTTTCTGCAGGTGGATCGTAGTGCACTAACTAATCTCCTGCCTTGGGTCGTAGAAGCTCGTATATAGCTTGTTGTACACAAAATTAAACTTCTCATTGTAACTTATAAGCACTTGGTACTTAATATAGTCACTTTCTATCTTACTCGTGGGCTACAAGTCTTCTATAATGGCCCATGGAGACTTGCACTTGTTGAAACTTTTCTATATCCTGCTTGTGGACAGCTTTCTTAGATACATCTTAAAGAACCAATTTGTTACTAAGGTTCCTTATGATCTATCTATATTTAAATCACGCCTCATTCCTAATTGTTGTTGGCCACTCATGTGAGCAATCGTACTTGGAACTTTATTCACCGTGATGCCTTACTCATTCAAGTGGTCTTGCATTGTTTTTGTATTTGATTTTCACTTGTTTACACGGATGAACTATTCTTTTGCTTGTATGTTGATATTCACTCGAACGTATCTAAATGTGCTACCTTGTTATGTTTATCGCATGCCAAACCTTCCTAAATGGCATTTGGTGTATGAATCTTCATGATGTTTGTAGGTTCTATAGTCATTATAGATCTTCCTTTTCAACACAAGTTCCATATACATTCCTTTGTATTTAGCTTGGACCTTTGCTGACATGGTAGCATCTTGGTGTTGATTGAAGATCTTGCCATGTTGATTAGGAGCATGTCACATTGGGAACTCATTCTACTTGCACTCAAATTAGAAGTTCATCATCTTGCATGTATCGGAGATTTATTTCCATTCGCTTGCTTGTATGATGATATCCATCATAAATTCATCATTGTATATATCACATGTCCTTGCTTGTATGATTAATATTGTTACTTTGTAAAGTTACATGTCACTTATTTGATACTCAAACTATAGCTCAGTTCGCTATCATTTATTCCATATACAAGCTCGAGTCCAGAGTGTAAATTCAAGTCTAAGCTAAGACTTCTTGTATTATGTTCTCATTTCAACTTTATCTTTCTTAAGTTATAAATCTTTGTATTATGTCCAATGATCCAAATACAAGTCTTCTGCATCTTTGCAAGTTTGATTGCATGTTCAAATTGTTCATTGTTGTTCAATCCGGTCCGAATTCATAAGTCCCCTGTAGTTCACTTGAGTTCGAGCCTTGTTGGCTTAATGTTCAAATCAAGTTCTTGTTTTAGATCAAGTCAAGTCCACAATTGATCCAAGCTTGACTTTAGTTCAATACACATTTTTTTTTATTTGAGTTCAATTGATCTATTAAGTCATTTAGCTCTTGTTCAAAAGTCCAAGTACAAGTCCTTTGTCGTTCTTGCATGTCATTTGAGTGCAACCAAGTCCAAGTGTAGCAACATTTTCACTCGAAATTTCGGCAGCATTCCGGCGTCTCCCTCGTTTAGGGGAAAACTACGGAAAACTGGGCCTTTCCCACCACGCTAAGAAAAGCGTGCATGGTAGATGCCCTCTTTCGAGGACACCGCGGCCGTGTAATTTTTTTCGATCCCCCACCACGCTAAGAAAAGCGTGCATGGGTATTTTTTGTTTGTAGAAAAGTATTTTATTTTATTTTTTTTTTGAAAATATTTTGTAAGCAAGGCAGTTATTTCCCCGCAAGCGGGTACTTAAGGGTATCCTCGCTTCGTCGCGCGCATCGCACCGGGATCCCTTCCCACCACGCTAAGAAAAGCATGCATAGGCGGGGTTTCCAAGGCGATACGGACTTCGAAGAAGGATTCGGGTGATCACCCGCTTCGTCGCAAGCGTCGGGACGCACTCCCTCCCACCACGCTAAGAAAAGCGTGCATAGGTGGTCGTTTTGTCTCGATGAATGTGTTGAAACGGGTTCTCGGAGTTTTAGGGTTAGAGAGTTATACCTTGGCGGGTGTCGTCAGGGTTGGCACACGGATCGAGGCAAGATAAGAGAAGCAATTTTTTTTTGTTTTCTTTTGTTATAACTAATATTAATTATAGTAATAATTAGGTAATTATAATTAATAATTAATCACTAATTATTAATTAATTATAATTAATCAATTAATTATAATTATATTTTTTTAATAATTAATTATAATTAATCAAAATTAATTATAATTAATCAAATAATTATAATTAATAATTAACTGCTAATTAATAATTAATCATAATTAAATAATTAATTATAAATTATAATTAGCTAATAATTAAATGTAATTAACATTAATTAAAATAACTTAACCCTTCCCCTCTTCTCTGCTTACGGGATCCAGTTGAAGAGGCGTGAACAAGGGAGAAAGTTACCTTAAGAGCAAGTGAGCTCTTTCTCTTGCTCTTGCTTCCGATCCAAATGTTATAACTTCCGATCTAGCAGGCAGGGGGAATCCCGTCCAGAGAACTGGAGTCGAGTAGGTTGATCGGCCAAGGCAGAGAGGGAGATCGGGTGTGATGCTCGGCGGGTTCGGCCAGGTAGGTTCGGCACTCTCTCTCTCTCTCTCTCTCTCTCTCTCTCTCTCTCTCTCTCTCTCTCTCTGCGATCGGGGCTCACGGTTGGTAGCAGGAGTCGGCTACAGGAGGTGTGGAGGTGGAGAGGAAAGATCAGAAGCTCTCTCTCACGGGATTTGGCCGAATGGAGCAAGGAGAGGATGTCGGGATGGAGCTCGGGGAGCATAGCAGAATTCCGGCTCTGTGTGTGGAGTCGGAGGAGGAAGGAGAGGTTCGGAGCTTTTGGCCGAGAGAGAAGAGGCGATCTATCCCCGAAAGCAAGGCTCTGCTTCGTTTTATAGGCGTGATTGGAGTAATGACCGAGGTGAGCTCGCAGGATTTTGGGCAGATTTTACGGAGAAACGATGCAGACAACGCCGAATATACAGTGCCTCGGCGGGATTTCTTGCGAACTTTGCGGGTTCGACAGTCCGAGGTGCGCGATGTTTCAGCTGGATTCGTGGGATTTGGCTGAGGACTTAACGAGAGATGTTGTATAACAGGTAAGAGCTTTTCTCCCTTTTTTTGTTTCTTTTGGATATAACCTGTAGGTCAACAATGCTTTATTATATAAACTGTTTCTAATCCATTGCAGGTTTGAGTTTCTTTTCTTTTCAAACATGTATTTGATAGAATCGGTATATAATCAAACTTGTGGGGATTTGGAACAAAAAAAAAAAAGTGGACTAGAAGGATGTACCTGTCGAGGGTGAAGCCTTAGGTCCATTTAGAAGTCAAAGGCCTGAAGATCCCCCCACAACTAAAGTCTGTAATAAATTTGACTAGGTTGTATAATGACAAGACAAATCAGCTGCCAAATCTAGTTTTAATAATTTGGACTCTATTTACATTTCTTACATTTAATTTATATATACAAGCATGTTTTGATTGTTTACCCGATTGCGTAATAGAAATACATGTTTTCTTAGGTTTCTTTTCTTGCTTTTGCTTGGGTGTGGCCTGGACTTGTGATGCGGTAAGCTCTTATGACCAAAATAAGTTTTCAACTCATTAAAATGTAAACAATCTAAAAAATAAAATTAGGCTCCATGATTTCCTAATAAAATAAAATTACATGGCTTTCTTTCAAGGACTCAAGTTTTACCAAAATTTAAATTGAGCATTCATAGCCCAAATACGTCTCATGTTGAAAAGCCCTCACTTAAGGACTAGATAATAAAAAATTTATTTTCTTTGTGAGTCAGCATCTGCATACCTTGCATACATAGGCATCTTGTCCTAAAAGCCAAGCTATAAACCCTTCTTTCTAAATAAAACAACCCTCCACTCTTCATATGCATTGAGACCGAAAAATATGGTTTTAAAATAGTTTAGGTGGGTCTAGCTGGTAGTCCTTTCCAGGCAGGACAATAATTCCAGAGGTCATGCTGGCTATGCCTCATGTGAGGTGTAGTTTTTAAGTCTTTTTGCATTCCGTTAAACTGAGGTTCGAGGCACTATCTCTTGATAGTTTTCACCTTAGTTTTAAGATCTGAGGCAAATGATTGATTCCAATCACCGTATAGGTCCTTATTTTCCAGGTAGTTTCTCTAACATGTGTTGTTGGAATGTAAGTCCCAAACTTCTAATAAAAATGTTAACTTAAACAAAAATATTAGAGTTAAAAAATGTAAAGCCTAATATAGGATAGTTCGAACAGCTCTGAAATTTCTCAGAATTAAGTGTTCCCACTTCACCTTCTTTGGGTTTTATTTCAAAATATGATTTTAAGTTGATTCTTTCACCACTAGAAATTCTTAAAGGTCAAAACCTTTAAACAAGACTTTCATGTATTCTTAAAATCAAACTTTAGTCAATATTTAAGTGGCTTTAACAAGAAAAAAAAATCACTAGTTAAATCAAAAGTTTTCTCAAGCATCAAAGCTTGATATGTAATTAACCATAAGGGCTTGCCCCTATTGGACGTCTGTATCTCAGAAATAAATAAACTCCATTCAACCAAACATCGAATGGGGGAATCTCTTTTAAATTGTAAATTTTATCATTGAGTCAATAATAAAATGATATTTTTATCCTTCGGGATAATATATCATCATTCTTATGTCGTACTCAATCATAAGGTATGTAATATATTTGAGGACAATAAAAATTCTCCAACAGTGGGTCTTCAAGCTTTGACTTCCCGATATAATCAAAGGTATGGACTTCACCTAAGAGGATTCATCTTTCTGGTCCAATTTTCTTGTAATTGTATCCTGTAGACCTACAATACTTTCTAAATTTATTAATTATATTTGAAAAATAAAAAGACTCAAACATGTAAAATAGGATGATTAGGAAGCATATAATATATAAGCAAAAAAACATCTGAGAATTATCTGAAACTTGAAGTGGCGTCCTATTTCTATCCTATTGGACATGCCTTTTAATATCATTTGCATGTAAACAACATTAGATAATCATGACTTTTACTCCCTATTGGACATGACCATATATATATATATATATATATATATATATATATATATATATATATATATATATATATATATATATATATATATATATATATATATTTATCCTAACCACTTAAAGACAAGCTCTTATAACTCATATAATTTAATAATCATTACACCAAACACAGCAATCACATATGTAGAAAAGAAAAAATCCTACTCCTTGGATGCTTAGAGGTTATGCATAAGTGTGTGTTGACTTTTGTGATGTATAACACTATGAATGAGTTTCTTGTTTCAATTGTAGAGTGAGAAGAGATTTAATTTTTAGTCCAGTTGGTGATTTTACTTTAAGCTGTTTGTGACTTAAAAATTTTATTCGATTTTTTAGGTTTTATATTTAGGAGGGTTATGAAGAACCCATAGAGTAACCATTGCTTTCCTTGACGCAAGCCTTTTAAGTATTGTATCCTAAGATTTAATGACATAGACATTCCATATTTTTGGGTGGTATGAAGCATTCATTGCCTCAAGAGGAAACTAGGTGATTTTTATGCATTTTATTAGAATTCTCTAGGTGTTTAGATAAGAGAAGTATTTATCTAATAAATTAAGGTAAATATACATAAGGGTTTGGTTTATACTATATGAAATTCATCTAATTTGATAAGGTGGATTTAAAAAAGAAGACTCTTAAAAGACATCTAAAGCTTGCATTTTAAATGTTGTGAAAGGGAAGGGATTATTTGTTTTAGTTAAATGAAGATGTCTAGAGTTTGGGTCTAAATGAAGAAGAGATTATTTATGATTTGGGCCAAATAGATAGACTTTGACTTTTAGGCCAAAGCAGAGGAAAATCCTCATTGGATTTGGGTTAAATAGGAAGAGTTAAGGCTTAGAAGTCCAAGAATAAAGAACATTTACTTGATTGAAGATCAAGTAAATGGAGATAGTGGAATACCCAAACCTCTATATTTTTTCTCAAAGTTTTTGTTTTATTGAATACTCGAAGTAAAAAATTTGGTAGCTATGATATTGGTGGCATGAAATTCCCGTACTGCTCTTTATGCCATCATTTTTTTGAAGTGCTTAACTTCTATTTGTAGGAATAGAATGACAACTAAACCGCTAAGCTTTCATAAACACTCTACGAAATGTTAATTCCTAATAGAAATTAAATGCGAATATATAAATGACCAATCTAGCATTAATGTTGTAGTGAAGCATTATAAATTAAGGATTACTTGCAAATAGTCACCTAATAAAATTAGCTATATATTTCCTTGAAGCGATATTCTCTTGGTCGTCATCCAGTTTGTCTTTGGTGAAGCATTCTTCTCCTCTCCAAGCAAAGAAAACTTAAAGAGTCCATTGGTATCATTCGTCAGTTGAGTCCAAATTCATTGAAGCAATGTCCAAGTAAAACTGATAACTATCCTTAATATGCTATATAGTCTTAATGGTCGTGCTAAATTTTATAATTGCACATCACATGCTTTACCTAAAGGGTCAAGATAAGGTGTTTGGCTATTATGGAGTGCACGTCATTTTGCCTATGTCATTATTTGGCATTGTAGCATAAAATTTCATTTTTGCGTTCAAAGATATCTAGAAAAGAAGTCATCAAGACATTGCTCGCATTAAATAGGCTACAAGAAGTCTGTTGATGACCCAAAAGGAAATCTTCACCTAAGAGGAAATAGTATAAAAATAGGTTGTAAAAAATGTAAAAAAAAAACTATAATACCAAAAAGGCAATAATAGCTACTTTGTTATTTATGCAGTAAGTCACCAGTCCAATGATTTAAAAATTGCCATGCATTTCAAATTCAAAATAGACCATGTAATAAAAGATATTGTTGATTAAACCAGGCTCAGGCCCCGGCTATTAATAGATTGGATAGTTCCTCAAAATCAAAGGATCATGTCCACAATGTGCTCTTAAATCACACATTGATCATGCTGTAAAACCTATATGTTTTAAATTTCCATACCTTTGATTTCTAAGTTGGGTTGAAAGACTTTTTCTAGCTGAGGTCTTTCTCTAAATATCCTGTCATGTTTTCAACTTTCATTGTGTGGGTTTTACCTTTGTATTTGAACTCCTGGTTTCTAACATGGTCTATTAGATAAATTAAGAGATCCAAAAGAAGCCTTTGATCAAATAGCAGTCTCAATTTTCTTAAGAATTTTATCTCCATGCCCCTATCTCTGCCGCACACCCGAACTCTAAACATGGAAGGACATATTTCAATGCAAAATATTGGCAGAAATCTTAGAGCCAAAATTAAATTGGAGCATTGTGACATTGTTTATTGAAGGTTGTGTTCCATGATTGGGAAAGACATTTGATTTGCAGGCATATGGCCATAGAAGGCTTTGAATTAGGAATATAAAATTCTCAACTTGTGCAAAATCTCATGGAATCAAGTTATCTACTTTCTAATTTTCTTGTGGAAAATATATTTTCAATTCTTGCAAGTAATAAGGAACTTAACATGAGCACATAACAATCAACAATAAATTATTTAAATCGAAAAATATTGGGAAGTTCAGGAGGAAAATGTTCTAGATCTATTATTTTAAGAGACATGAATTGAGTTTGATAAAATAAAAAGAGTATTAAATGAATCATAACACTTCTAAATGCTCGTAAAAAGTGATTTTGAATGAAGAGTTGATAATTAAGAAGTGATCATTATATTGGAGAAGGCTTAGGTTAATGTCGTTAGGCTATCGTTACTAATTTTTTTCTGATGAACTAGGATGTGTCATTTGGAAGTCAAAAAGATTAAAGGTTTCCGTTGCAATATGAGAGGACGTCATCTGTGTTGAGTTGATGAGTAAGGTTGAAGA
This sequence comes from Dendrobium huoshanense, assembly GCA_016618105.1. NCBI lineage: Eukaryota > Viridiplantae > Streptophyta > Magnoliopsida > Asparagales > Orchidaceae > Dendrobium > Dendrobium huoshanense. The sequence goes on along the minus strand of CM028359.1, from coordinate 37,454,570 downwards.
TAAAATAGATTGATCCATTGAAGGAGCGTTGAGAAAGAAATCTAAATGGCAATATTGAGAATGCTTAAGTTGATTCATTTAGGTGGGGTTTCCTAGACTAATGGATCCTCATGCGAGACAACAATTAAATCTGTTTTATTCATGTATTCTATAACTAGGCCTATATTGGGCTAAAGATTCAATTTGTACCCACTTATCTCCTCTTTTAAAAAAGAAATGTTTTGTCTGTATGTGATATACATACTTAAAAATAATCATTTTTCACGTGCATCTTCTCTATGACTTTATTAGTATTTGGTTTGACTTGTTGACTAACTTATTTATCTATGTGCCAGTTTACCGATTTTATTTTCGAAAGCACCATATACTAACAAGGTCAACATGGTTGTATGAAGTTATTCCTATTACCTTGAAATAAACATTTAAGAAAAGATAACAGTTGTAACATGCTAATAAAAAAATATGTTCTTTACAATTTAAACTAGGCATAAATAAAATGACTGATAAATACTTTAATTGGTTCATTACTGTTATTATCGGGCATTTCACATGATAGGGTTGATGAATTAGCTTACATTGCAACACATCCAAATCTTGTGATGTTATGCATGCTCATCTATCGTTATTCATCATATGGTATCACATTTAAAACACTTTTTTAAATATATATGTAATTTTAAATTTTCATAACTTGAGGTACAGCTAACAATGGTGTCTAGAAGTTGAATAAAAATCTATGAAACCTTCATTATGACCCAGTTTTCTGCACTAAGAAGTGCCTCTTATGCTGATTCATCTTTATTTAAAGGAGGATTGTCTTTCTTCATTTGAGTTCCTGTTTTACAGAATTACCCTCACTACAAATTAAATGTTGAATTTTGTTATTGCGTTTTGTCAGTTGTAGGAAATTGTTGTTTCTTACCATTGTGTTTTATTTTACGTTTTTTAGCTACGCAATCAGTGAGGCCTCAATTCATTGGATGGTGTACATGGATCGGCTATTAACATTAGGGGAAGATTGTTTTGAGGAAAAGAAACAATTAGAAGAAAAAATGATTCACTTAGTTAACCTCTACTACAATGCTTTGGATGCTCCGAAGAGTGGTCTGAAGGTTTGTTTACTTTATTATATGTTACCATTGAAAGTGACTTTCTTTTCAAAGGTCTCTGAATTTTATTATATTTCACTGTTACCTTCCTGTTATACTATTCATGAAACTTGGTCGATTTTTTTGATTAACTTAATTTTGAAAGCATCATTTTCATATGTGGTTGATGTGACCATTGTAAAGCTTGAGATAGTCTAGCTAGAAGTGTGTAGCTGCTCTGTTCTTTTGTTTTTGTATTCTAATATTAGCGGTCAGATGTATTTAGTGTTGTAAAAATTTAAAAACTTACTAATATTGATGTAAATTGCGATGATTCTCGGCACCCCTTGAAAATCACTATATACCTCGTTTTAAAGCCACATTCGTAATTTTGTGCTTAGGTTGAAGTTCCCAGGGATCTCAAAGCTGACCTTTTTCCACATTTCATGGGAAGAACAAACTCTTATATTTCAAAGTCCATACTCGGTTTGATCCACGATCAGGTTGATACTGTTCAGACAGAAGATGTTCCCCCAAATGGTAACCCTTTTTAATCTATTAATTGACATGTTTCATGCATATAACATGATATATTTCTGTATCGTGGTTCTAATCTTAGACAATATTTTGCAACCTTACAACTAAATGTGACTGCAGACTTAGTAAATGATGATTTTTTCTGTTTTCCTTAATAATGCGTATATTATGATGTTTTAGTTATTGATGTATTTTTCCTTATTTATTAAGTTACTATCCTTGTTCTAAAGTTTTCTAACCAATAACTTTCCTGATGACATTTTAATTTTGTAGAGACCAATTTTTTTAATGCTTTGTAAATTAAGTTATATTTATTAAGTGTAATATTCATTAGAAATTTTTTGCTTCTTGAGATTCTTTTCGTTTTGCATAATAATGTCTTTGAAATTAGAGGAATAAGCTAATGCTCCAATATTATGATCGGACTAATTGTCAATATAAATTGTTACCCTTTTTCTCTATACATAGAGCTTAGAGGATCTTATTTTCTCATAGCTTAGTGTGGATGCTTAATAATTTTTTCTCAGGAGCAATATCTAACTATAAACCTTACTCACAATTTGCCGATACCTACATTGTCAGCAAATAAGGTGCAGTTTATAAATCTATTATTGTTTGTGGCAATACTGCACCTAACTTATCATTGACTGATGCATCTGTTGACCCGCCGTATAAAACAAAAAAAAGAAAAAAATGTTTCTCTCGTACCTGTTCGGCGCCGAACTCCGCACGTCGTCGCTGTTCAAATCCCGTAGATTTAGCGACGCGTCATTTCTCCCACGACGCATTCACGTCGTTAAAGAGTAAAAGAAAACGTGGCCGGCCTCGTTCGACTAGATCCTCTGCAAGCTCTCTCTCTCTCGATTTCCCTTTCTCGCTCTCTCCTTCTCTCGTTCGACAAAGCTCCTTCGACGACGTTCCTTCCGGGAGGATCGGAAGTTACGACACTTTGATTGGAAGCAACGTTGGAGCTCGCTCGCAGTGAAGTTGCTTCTCCGGCCCCTTCGTGCTGTCCGACCCCGCTCCGACGACGACTTACCCTTTCAGTCGGATCGGAAGTTACGACAGCTTGATCGGAAGCAAGACAGGGGCTCGCCGGCTGTCAGGTGTTTCCCCGCCCCCTTTGTAGCTGTTCGACTTCACTCCCTCGTCCGACGCCGCCCCCATCTGGCCGGACCGGAAGTGACGACCACTTCCATCGGAAGAAAGAAACGGGAGCCGCTCGGTGTGAAGGAAACTTTCTCCCTTTGCCTCGTTTCTTCGGCTCCTTCAGGGCTATCCGATTTTGCTCATTGGACGGCATTCCCATCCAGTTGGACCGGAAGTTACACCATTTTGATCGGAGGAACGACGGGAGCTCACTGGTGGTAAAGGTAACTTGATCTCTTTCGTGTGCTTCTCGGCCAAATTTCATAAACTCGTCGAATTGAGGGATTTAAAAAAATTATTATAATTATTTAATTATAATTATTTTAATTAATTCCAATTAATTAATTAATTATTATTTTTAACTAATTATTATAATTAATTATATTTAATTTTAATTAAAATTATTATAATTAATCTAATTAATTATACTTAATTTTAATTAAAATTAATTTTAATTAATTATAATTTATAAATTAATTATTATTAATTATTATTAATTAATTATAATTTATTAGGATTAATTAATTATAATTAATTATAGATTAATTATAATTAATAATCTTTAATTAATTTAAATAAAATTTAATTAATTATACTAATTAATTATAATTAGTTATATATAATTAATTAAAAATAATTTGTTGATTAATTATAATTAATTAATATTAATTATAATTAATTAAAAGAGGACCCTCTTGCCTCGTCTCCTCCCACGAGCCGACACTGACAGCCCGCCAGAACCGCCAAGGTATAATTTCTGACTTAAACCCCGTTTTCGACGTTTGCAGCGGACTGGGGAACCACCTATACGCGCTCTTGTAGCACGGTAGGAGGGAGCCCGGTGCGAAGTATACGACGAGGCGGGTAAGCCCTATACACGCTCTTGTAGCGTGGTGGGGACGGACCTCGACCTCGACCTCGACACCGACACCGACACCGACACCGCCGACGACTGTTACGTAAGGTATAATTTCTAACTCCAATCCCATTCTCGACGTTTGCAGCGGACCGGAGAACCACCTATACGCGCTCTTGTAGCACGGTAGAAGGGAGCCCGGTGCGAAGCATACGACGAGGTGGGAGAGCCCTATACACGCTCTTGTAGCGTGGTGGGGAGTCACTACTGTTCTGGTACGTCACTGCTGTTCTGGTACGGGTACTACTGAAGGCCCCATACACGCTCTTGTAGCGTGGTGGGATGAAAATTTGTACGGCCGCGGTGTCTACGGACACCTACCATACACGCTCTAGTAGCGTGGTGGGAAGGCCCAGCTCCCCAATTTTCCCCCAAACGGGGGATATGCCGGGGTGCAGCCGAAATTTTCACTGAAATGTACAAAGACTTGAACAATATGAAGACCCTTCTTGAGCAACACAACAGAAGACTCGTACTCGAACAAGAATACACAGAACTTGAACCAAAGGACCAGAGGACTTGTACGAACAACAAAGAACAAAGATTTGAACCTGAACAAACTCCAAATGATTTCTAAAAAGTTCAAATTCAAACTTGAATAAAATGCAGTACGAAATTCAACATAATACAAGGACCTGACTCAAACTCAAGTGAGATCAAACTCAAATTGAAAATGAAATGGATTAAACCAGACTACTTGAACTTGCATTCTAAATTCAAATCAATTTGAACTCAAGCAAGAGCTTGAGTTGGACTTCAAGAAGACCTGTACATTCTCGTTTGAATCGCTCTTTGTGGCTTTTCATTTACTGAGGTGTTCTTGCTGGTTGTTCTGTGGCATTGGGTTGTATCGATTGAATGTTTAAGATCGTTGAAGGCAAAGCTTGAAGCAGTTTTCACGGTCTTCTTAAAATGCAACCAACAAAGGAGGACCGGCCTCTTAATGTGATGCTAATCAAAGATAACAAGCCTATTTGCTTCATAAGATGCAACGAAGATCCTCCGTTTGAAATGGGATTCAAATAAGGTTCATCAGGAGCCTGAACCAAGGACCCTTCCTACAAACAAATGCAACATCAGAAATCCCACCTGAGATTGGTGACAGGTGGGCATGATGTAGGCAACAATGGGTCTCCTACGAATAGTTCCAGGAGCTTGTAGTGGCTACAATGGGTTCCCATGAATATGTACAAGCCGCTTGTGGATAACAACAGTGTGTATGTCGTATGTACAACGAACCACTGTGGACACAAGTACATCTCCTACGATGATCCCTATGAGGTCAAACAAGTACAATCAAAACACCTGAGATTGGTGACAGGTGGGCATAATGTAGGAAACAATGGGTCTCCTATGAACGGTTCCAGGAGCTCGTGGCAGACGCAACGAGTCCTCGTAAATGGATACAACCAGCTTGTGGATAACAACAGTAAGTACCTCGTAGGCACAACGAATCACTGTGGACACAAGTACGGATATTACCTACAACGACAGTCCCCTGCAAAGGGATTCTTGTGGATAATAACAGTGTATTGAAAGAACAACGAATCACTGTGGGCACGAGTACAGATATCACCTACGACAATGGTGATCAAGATCTTCAAGTATGCCGGGTACAAAGGCAACCCGATGTACGAAAAAAGGACACCCCCTGGCACAAGGGAGGACATGTTTGAACAAATTAGAACCAAACTTCCTGGTGTTCTAAACTCTCTTCTTAGTTCTATACTCAAGAAGAAAACAGCTCTGGTACCTACAAATACTGGAAATAACAAGTCTGCCACATTGAAGAGCCTAAAGGGATTCCTCCCCAAATCAGCAGCCTTTGACTCCCGAATCCAGAAAATCCTCCCCCGGTGATTGAGAAAAGGGGAGTCAACATCAAAATCAAACGCCACCGGATCTGTAACATTCGTACAAGCAAACAGAAGGCGTCTATAATTATTTCAAAGTACCCATGCACGTGCACCTTAGTTTGTATATACATAGGTACACAAAGGGGTAAATACAATCTCAACCCGCATGGGCCCTGGCGAGCGTGTTATTGGTACACGCATGACGCCTATGGATGCTACGCGGGTTGACAAGTGAATTCAAGTTCGAATCCGATCCTTCTATACGAATCAATAGAAGTCGACAAGATTTGAACTACCTAACAAAATACACTGTTGTAGCGAACGGTGTATTTGTTTAAATGCATTCTTTTTAGGCCTTCAAGGCCTAAAATCAAGAAAATTCACAAACAAAGGCACAAAGCCTATGAAACCCGATCCTCTATCGACCAGTAGATAGAGTCGACAAGGTTCAATCTAGAAAAAGGAAATGATCCCAAACACCCCGATGATGGCCGTGTTGAACGAAGATCTCAACCGGAGGGGTCCACAAATATTTCAAATTCCACTCAAGTGTCCATACAAAATCCATACTCCAAAAATCCAAAATCAATCCTAAAAGTCAAGATATTTAAAATTTGAAATCAAACCATCAATATCTTAAAGCAAAATCCATCCACCCTCCGCAACAGTTTGTCGAGGTGGACAAATTCAACTAAACTCTAGCTCACAAAGAGCCAAATGCCTAGTCGAAAATATCACTAGGATCCATTTTCAAAACAATCTCTTGCCAGTAAGGACGTGGTACGTGTCATTTAACCGGCGGTTAGCCGCCAAATGGTACCGCAGGATAAACGGTTATGACCCGGGGCCCTCTGAACTGAGTGGTTTCGCCGCCAAATGGCACCACAGATACCGGTTATGGCCAGAGCCAATACGTTCCTTTTTGGCATCAAATCCTTGAGATATGAATCAATAAGATATGATCGATAGGGCACAAAGCCCTCTGTTAGCTAAGGTGGATTCAAATTTGTCCCCTTAGACAAACATCCAACCCCGGTCTACAAGGTCCCCTTGGACGAAGCAACCCATGGCTGCCGACAAGGATCCTTCTGTCAGGTTTGGTCGACTACCTCCTCTGACTAAGTAGACCAGGGACCACGATGGCCCGGGACGACGGAACCATGGGATCTTGATCGGGTCCATCATCCATTCCCCCACCATCTGCTTTAAGTACAAGGTGGTGAAATTTCACATTTTAAATATCAAACTTTTCAATGCTTTCCAAATTCCCAAATCCAAACTCAATTTCCAAATCCAATTCCTACCAATTTTCAAATTCAAACCCATTGCTGCTACTATATGCCAGATAACACGTATATTTTACGTATCTGATTGATGACTAGCCTTAATCGAAAGTTCTCTCTCGTGATCGGGAGGGGTAATTAACTATAGGGGCTTGCGCCTATAGGAAACAAGAACTCAGATCATAAAGTCCTCACAAAATGAGGGCGAAATCTCTGGGTAGTGTCTTATCTACAAACCCATCTGCCTTCCAAAATTTACCTCGGAACTTAGTTCGTTAAAATTCCCTCGCCAAATAAGAAAAAGCGAGCGGAGGCCGGGGCCGAATTTTCGGAGCCCACAGCATCCAGATCAATACAATGAGGCATAGCTCATGCATCCACTATTGTCTATGGCGGTAAGATTAAAGTCATTAATGCCCTATTATATTTTGCATCCTTGCTATATAAGGGAGTAGTCCACCTTTCAACATACGAATGTATTCATTTCTGACATTTCTGTATATCATTCAGTTAACTTTCACCTCAGCATGCATCAACAATTTATGAGAAAATTTGCATAAAATAGTATAAAGATTGCATTAGTAGTTTAAACATAACTTGAAATTTATATTTCTTTTAAACCATATGAAAATCACTGCAAAACTATTCTCAATTCTCAATAACAAATCTTAACACAATAACTTCATGCAATGGATATGAAGGTAAATGAATTAGATACATATCAATCAAACGAATCAAATGTAGAAGAAAGGAGCATTTAGCCTAATTTTGAAATCAGAAATGCACACTTAAGCTTTTGGAGATTGTCCCCCAACCAATCCTCATATGTTGTCCATCATAGCTTAGTACCTAAACATCGTATATATAACTACATGCAGGACATTCATTATTTGTTAACTTGTTTAAATTCTACTTTAATTGCATAATCCCATATGCTCCTCTTAATTAAAATTTTCTTTCTTCCTATCTAATACTTATTAAAATATGAGTGATCTTTCTTTTGGTTAATCCGGCTTGCAACAATGCATATTGAGGGAGCACACCATAGGTGCCAGCACTTGTGTTAGGTGTAGGAACAAATAGTGAGGAGAATAAGCACAATCCAATTCATAGTTAAATGAGTGTCTACAACATTTTTGGTGCGTCGTCATTATCAATGGTGGAGAGATGAATTGTGAACTGGGTAGCGGGTTGTGCTCGTTGTGGATGCAAATCGGTCATATAGAGAAAAATGTATGCTGGTAAAGGAGATGTGCTTGTAAGTGGAAGCATTATTATTACAACATGACAGCGAGGACAAGCCATTACTGAGGATAAGCGAGCACATGAATGGTTATGACTTGAGTGTGACTATTATATTCAAGTGGGATGGTGGTGGATCAAATAAAAGTTGAACACACGAGAAACTATAATGAAGGTACCTGAATGTAGGTGTCATGTAGAGCATTGCAATTGGGGATTAATTGCATGGCTATTGAAGGCGTGAGATAGAGAACCAATTTTCAGGATGGTGAGGCTTCGATGCCAAAATCAGTATAAAGGAAGGTATTATGAAAAATGATGTTTAGAGAGAAAAGCAACTAGATATTGTTAAGACCGAGAGGATCTGTAGGTAGGTAGAAGGATTTTAGAATTATGTCAGTCCAATAACCTATTTTGCAGCCTAGCAAGCTCTTTTATAGGCCAAGAGCAAATTAACGAACTGCAATAACACTACTCCATGCATTCACCTATCCTTTTGTTTTCATGATTCTTTGTACATAGAAGCAAATATGCAAATAATAAAAAATGTACAATGTTGCAAAATTAAACTTGCAAAGGCTATCATACTTTTTAAATGCTTTGCGTTAAAAAAGGTTATAGGTGATGTTTATAGAAGAAACTTTGTATTTATGAAGGCAATGATGTACTGGTTAGAACTGGATCAGAGTGTTTTCTCTAAACATGTTTGAAAGCTATTGCATGATATTCTTATTTATACAAAGTTCCTAGGTATTTATTTTACTTGTTTGTTTGATTCAATTGTCTCTAGAATTTAATTTAGCTATTTATTTACCATAAATAAAACCCTATCAAGGTACATTTTTTAACATATATACTTTCTTCTGCTGTCCACATCTATTTTCCATTATTACACGAATTGGCAACATTGAATAACTCATCACTGATTAAATCATCCCATTGGTTTTACAGTGCATAATTTTTTTTTTAGTGTCATCTTCTCAAGGAAGACTTTTGTATCACACCAGTTGATTATGATAAAAAGAGTTGTACTTTTAAGTGTGCCATAATTATGATCTTTTTTTTCGGAAATCAGGGGCAGAGCTCAAATACACACACTAGACATATGTGAGATTCGAATCATGACCTCTTAATCAAGAGCCAAAATCCAAACCAACGAACCAATAAGAGTTGTGTTAATTTTGACTCTTCAGATGTTTCAACTGAAATCAATAATTATGTCTAGACCCAAGTCTAGGTTGAACCAGATTAGCTTATGAATTTAAATTATGCCTTTTATTTAGTTGTTTTTATTGAAATTTTGTAGAAATTATCCGTCTTTTGGATTATTTTGTTTTTTGTTTTTAATATATGATTGCAAGGCTATTTAATATTGAACTTGAGGATGGGAATAGTTTTAAATTTAAATGAAAACCTTATTTCTGTAAATATAATATGTAGGTTGTTATATTGGTCTTCAAGATTTGAAATTAGAATTTTGCTTGATAGGTAATTTTTTATGCAAATAAAATTGTCTTTTTGACGTAATGCTTTATTTAATTTTTTTGTTTTTCCTTTCATGCGGTATTTAGCCGTGTGGCTTATTCCTTGCCTTAGTGAAGAGGCTCGTGAACCTTACTCAAGTATATGGAAGAAACATTATGATGACTACAGATGTGCTATGGCGACTGCGTTGCAGGGGCCACAAGAATACAAAGACAAACGGGCTAATGACGTCATTCAGAAGTATAAGAAGGTAGGATTATTATTCATGAAGCTTTTATGATTGAGTTTTTTTTAATAGCTCGTCCTAATACATAAATATATTTTTATTTTTATTTTCCAAAAAACCGTTAAGTTGTTGTATGGAGCAGCTGAATTTGAAGAGAGCACAAAAAAAGAAGAAGATATATTCAATGAAGCTCTTGCAATATATCAGATAGCTTATAAAATGGCTAAGTCTACTAGTAAAGTTAGCTATTGCAGCTTTGCATGGAAGGTTGCAGGCCGGGCACTATGTAAGCTGCATGCCCAAAAACAAGAAAAAGATGCTTCATTTTTATGCCTACGATCAGTTCTAAGGGAAGTCTTAGGTTAAGATTTCATATAGATTATCTTATATGTATAATGTTGTAACGTTATTTATTATAGTTTAAGAAATACATTTTGAACTCGATTGGATTTTCCAAAAGCAATTTGATGTAATTTCATTTGTCCTTTTTTTTATTTTGAAGAAAGCAATAAAAATGCTTTATTAAGGAAAAAAAGAAATGGAAATTACAATCTAATACCATCCGATTCCTTCATTAACAATTTAATGAAGATAGGAGGGATTTTGCTATTCACCACATCTTCCCAAATAAAAGAACTAAAACATGCATAGTTAGCACATATATCAGCTAACCTATTGCTTCTTCTATCCACAAAATTAAAAATAACTAAATTGAATTCTTTAATAAAAGATAAATCTATGAAATCATTACCTCCTTTTTCCACCATCCTCTTGATGAAATTGATAACATTCTTGTTATCACCTTCAATAACCAATACTTTATAATTCTTCATCCAATCTATGATTGCACTCTTCAGTGAAAGGATTGATTGAAGTTCCATAGTACCTGAATCCAAGTGCATAAAATCTTTAACAAAAGCCAGCAAAAATCTCCCAAGATGATCTCTAAAAACTCGTCCAACTTCGGCCTTGTAGGAGTTATGAACGGCAACATCAATGTTGACTTTGATCCAATCAGACGGAGGAGGATGCCAAATGTTGAGCAACCTAGATGGTTGAATAGCACTCTTGTTGCCTGAGAATGTACAACTGGAATTCCTGTACCCAACGGTAAAGCATACTGTATTAGAAGCTATTATCAATGGATTGAAAAATTCGCAAGTGTTAAACCAGTGTCGTAGCGTCCACAATGCTCCAACTCCAGATCAACAAATTGCAGTGTTGAAGCCTCGAAAAAATGGCAAATAAATCAGCTTCTGGAGCGTTGTGATAGTGCAGTTGAAAAATTCTCCATTCTTGCATTCATTATCCCCATCCCCCTTAGCACTCAGAAGGACTAAGCTATTCTCTCCTTACTCTATCGAATCAGTGCTTTCTCTTCTCTCCTTTTTTAGAAGTTCAGAGCATTAAAGACTTTTCAAATCGTTTTTTCTGAGTGCGCAGAATGGTGCTTTGCGGCTACTATGGGCCTTCCAAACGGAAGCAGGAAGGGGGACCGCGGTTCCGAACTTCCACTCTGAAAGACAAAGATTTCACACTAGGTTATGAAAACTCCTAAAAAAAAGAAAATCAATGGTTGGCCCCTACCTAATAAAAAGAGTTAGAAGCCGCTCTTCCCAGTTCTTCCATTCTCAAAACTTCGACTTCGATTGAACAGGGGCGTCGCGCTCTTGAGAGATGCGATTCATAGTTAGAAACCCTACCCTAGTCCTGTCCTACCTACTCAAAACAAAATGGTATTACAGTAAAGGCTTTTCATCCAAGAGCTTTGAACCTCAAGCCACTTAAAGCATTCTTCCAAGGAATGGAATTTAGGAATTCTGAACCCCCACTTATTTAAAACTTCCACAACCTCTAGAAATTTACTACATCCATAAATTATGTGCTCATTATTTTCCACTATTTCACATCCTCTAGGACATAAGTCAAAGCCTTGAAGCCTTCTATAACACAGAAATTGGTTTGTAGGAATAGCTTCATTTAGTAATCTCCACCAGAAAATATTAACTCTAGGAATAAGTTTGGGTTTATCAATCCGCCTCCAAATTTTTACCTCAGAATTGATGGGTACAACTGCTTTAGCTGCTAAGGCTGTTAAGGATTTTCCAGAGAACTTGTGAATGAGTTCCAATCGGTCTTCTTCCTTTCGATGAATCTGAATTGAAGATATTAGCTCTAAAAAATCACTACCAAAGAATTTCTGTAGCTCTTGAACATTTCATACTCCATTCCTTATGAATCTCTCCACCAATTGATCATCTTCCAACATAGGATTGATAAAGGTTGGCCAAAACAGCAAACTCTTATCAAAGATCCATGTTTCTTTTAACACATTGACGGAATTGCCATTGCCAATACTCTATCTAACTATTGGCTTCAAAAAATTCCCTCCATTGCAAATTAATCTCCATGATACCGATCCGCTTTTCCTTGTTGAAGCTTCAAATTGTATTGGACCATATTTGGGGAACAAAACTTTATGCATAAGGGACTCTTTCTCTTGACAATACCTCCATGCAAGCTTGACCCTTAAAGGCTCTGTTTTCTTCAAACAAGAGTTAATGCCGAGGCCTCCCCAACTCTTTGGTTTACATAATAAGTCCTAGCTAGCATAATGAAGTCCATTGCTTCCATCTCCTTTCCTCCAAATGAATTTTCTGCATGCCTTTTCAACTTCATTCAGAATTTGTTTAGGGACCAATGACAAAGTTGTATGAAAAGTAGGTAAAGCAAGTAAAACTGAATTCACCAAAGTAATTTTTTCGGCTAATGAGAGCAGTTTCCCACCCCATATACTTAGCTTATTCAATACTTTGTCCATAATGAACTGAAAATCAGCTCTTTTCAGCCTCCTCAATGCCACCTTGGTCCCTAGATAAGTGAATTCATGAAGTTCCCTGAACTTCATTATTTTACAAATCTTCTTCCTTCTCTCTTTCTTCAATTACCTTCCAAAAAGAACTCCAGATTTTTGTAAGTTGATTTTTTGACCCGTCCATCCACAGAACTCCAAAAGAATACCTTTTACCTCTCTAATAGATTTCAAGTTAGCTTAAGAGAAAACCATGATGTCGTCGGCATAGAGCAAGTGAGAGACCTTGGGACTATTTGAAGAAATGCTAATCCCAATAGAATTCCCCCTTTGTAAGAATGCATTAGATAGTAATTGAGCACACAACACAAACAAAAAAGGGGAAAGTGGACATCCTTGGCGAAAGCCACATTTAGCATCAATCCACTTTGAAAAATTCCATTGAAAAATAAAGAAAATTTATGTCCAATAACACATTCCATAATAAGATTAGCATAGAAATCCGAAAATTCAAAATACTTTAGAACATTATTCAATGTTGGCCAACCGATGGAGTTAATAGGCTTGCTCCATATCAATCTTGAATGAGACCATCCCCTTGGAAGAATTGGAGTGCCTTAATTTGTGAAAAACTTCTTGAGCTACTTGAACGTGGTTTGAAAGAGACCTCCCTTTCATGAAAGCCACTTGTTCTTTATAAATTAACTTTGGAATAACAAACAAGAGTCTACTAAGGAGAATTTTAGCCACTATCTTATAAATCGAGTTACATAAGCTAATGAGACTGTAATTGGAAGGGGATGTAGGATTCTTAATTTTAGGAATCAATACAATATTTGTGTTTTTCCAACTATCATTCATCTTACCACTTATGAAAAAGTGTTTGATGGCTTTCCATAAATCAACCTTAATGATGTTCCAATAGAATTTAAAAAATGAGTAAGTCATACCATCTTGACCGGTGCTATGTTACCTCCAAGCTCCTTAATGGCCTTCTCCAGTTCTTCAACTATAAATCCTCTGTTCAGAAACTTTTTATCAACTTCTTCCAAGGTATTAACTGGAATCGACCATCCATTCAATATACATTCCCTATCTTCCCATTTGCTGTTAAAGAACCGAAACAACACTTCCACTATCTTTTTGATCCTCAACCATGTCTCCTTGCTTGTTTTTGATATTATGGATGTAGTTTAAATTCCTCCTAGCACTTGCAAAAGCTTGGAAGAATATGGAGTTTGTGTCCCCATCCGTTAGCCACTTAATTTTGGCATGTTGTCTCCATGTAGTATTGAACCGGGCTAAAACAGAATTGAGCTCCTCTATTTTAGCTTTCAATTTCCATTGCTCATCCTTCGAAAGCTCCCAAACGTCAGCTTCCTTCTTCTGTAAAACCAGAATATCTTCTTTTAACTCTTCTTTAGAAAGACTGAGATCTTTAAACTTAGCTTTACTCCAATAGTGAAGATTCCTTAAGGTCCTTTTAATCTTTTGGTTTAAAGCTTGAGAAGGATCTCCTTGAGATTTTCTTCTCCATGATTCTCTCACTATTTTTGTAGAAGCAGGAATTGAAGTCTAAACCTCTTCGAATCTAATAACCTTCATGGCTGGAGAACTGAAATCTAGCAAATTCAGTAAGATCGGACTATGGTCCAAAGCAATCCTTATGAAATGCCTTTCCATTAATCTATGAGGAGAGTTAAAAGCAGCTGAATTAATAAGGCACCTGTCCAGCTTTTCCATGATCCTTTCAGCTCCTTTCTTGTTGTTACACCAAGTGAACTTGGGACCAACACAAGTAACCTCATGCAAATCATTGCAAGAGATAAAAGACTTCATTTCCTTAGTCCCCAGACTAAATAAAAACTTCCTCCCTCCTTTCTTTTCCTCCTTAGACAATAAGCAATTGAAATCTCCTCCTATAATCATAGAAACATCTTTGACCATGAGACGATCCAAACCGTCCAATAGAAACCTTATTTTGTAAACATCTTTGCTCCCATAAATGGTAGCTATTCTCCAAGTGCCTTTGTTCAGAACATCAAGGTCACCTACCACAAACTGTGTTGATGCTTCCACCACTTTGAATGAAGCCGTCCCTTGCTTCCATATCAACAAAATTCCTCCCGATAGGCCTTTAGAAGGAACATAAAAGAAATCCCAACCTTCTCCAAACATCACCTTAATAAGCTTGCTATCAACCACTGTCAACTTTGTCTCTATCAACCCGAGAAAGAATAAACTATAATCTTGAATGAACTCCCTTGCATATAGGGAAGCTTTTTTTTTCTTGCTCCCCTACAATTCCAAAATCCGATAGAAGACATTTAATGGTCTAAGGGGAAAAGGTTCCCTGCCCTTCCTTTCACATCTCCTTCCAGTTTTCTACTTCTTGGAACAAATTTAATGGGACCAAGTCGCCTAAGTTGCTTAGCACCTTTTATTTTAGATTTACTAGATCCATCCTCCTGCATAATGGATTTATCCTCCAAGGAATCAAATGATGTTGATTCATCTTTGTTTATTCCAGCTGGAACCAAAACAGAATTCCTCTCCTCAACAACAACTTTTTCAACTTCACCAATTATTTCTCCTTCCTCCCCCAAAATGTAATTTCATTTGTTTGAGCAGTAGCTAGGTGGCTGAAATAGTGGGAACATCACATTTTGGGTGAACTCTTTAGTATTTTATAGTGATTAAAAAACCGAACCCTAATTTTAAAAGTTTAATAATAATTAAATATTACGAAAGCCTTGCCCACTAAATTTAAATGCTTAATTACAATTCATTGGTAGTTATATTTTAAAACTATATATATATATATATATATATATATATATATATATATATATATATATATATATATATATATATATATATATATATATATATATATGTGTGTGTGTGTGTGTGTGTGTGTATTGTATTCTCAATTGTTTGCCAGGTAGCGATCGCTCAGCATCAGATTCCTCAAAAAATTATCCTTGCAGGAATGGCACTATGTCAGCTGCATGCCCAAAAACAAGAAAAAGATGCATCATTTTTATTCATACGATCAGTTCTAAGGGAAGTCTTAGGTTAAGATTTCATATAGATTATCTTATAGGCATAATGTTGTAACTTTATTTATTGTAGTTTAAGAAATACATTTTGAACTCTAGATTGGATTTTCCAAAAGCAATTTGATGTAATTTCATTTATCTGAGCAGTAGCTAGGTGGCTGAAATAGTGGGGACATCATATTTTGGGTGAACTCTTTAGTATTTTATAGTGATTTAAAAAATTGAACTCTCAATTTAAAAGTTTAATTATAATTAAATATTAAGAAAACCTTGCCCACTAAATTGAAATGCTTAATTACATTTCATTTGTAGTCTTTGATGACAATTACCACTTGCACTCTCAACTTAGTGAGTTCAATAGGTAGAAAGGCCTAGGTGTTATGGGAGAGTAAGGTGCCTATCTGGTCATTAAAGAGTGAGTTTTTTTTTTTTTTTTTTTTTACATTAAAGAGTGAGTTGTTTTAAGGGCCTATAATAAAAACGGAAGCATGTTGACACATTTGCCTTTGGCGCTTCTGGACCTCTTAAAGGAAAAACCATTGTGCGGAGGACAGAGCGCGGAGGGGTACAATCGCACAATCCCAAAGGACAAAACGATTGCAGGCCTATGCACTTTTTGCAAGCAGGCAAATGAAAGAGTAGATTAGATCGTACATACGATTAACCATTGAGGATATCAACTCTCGCCTGCGCACCCCAATGTGTAATAATATGCATGACCTGATCGAAACAACGAGCCCCCCCCCCCCCCCCCCCCCCCCCCCCCCCCCCCCCCTCTTAATACATCGGCTCAAGTGGGGTTTATTGGACATGGGATTCAGTTTCCCACAGGCACACGCCCCCGTGGTTAATTACATCTTAAGCTGAGGCCTAAGAAGACTCTTTATTAATGATCATATATTATTCTTTCAAATGAGATTGACACATAGGGAGGAGATTAAGAAATTCCTATTGAAAGGGAGAGAAGGGTTCGACTTGGCTTAGTCAACACAAACGGCTCACATCGACATCCAGAAGGATTAAGGTAATGAGAAAAAATTAGAGAAAAGAAATGAATAATGCACTCAGAGCATACAAGAGAGAAGGATGGAGGTGACGCCATCCCTGTGATGCGGATAGAAAAGATTTATAGCCCTTGAATAATATGGGACTTATCCACTGATGAGGCATACTACGAGACACTGAATGTAGTAGCCTTGAAGTCTAAATCTAGAATGAGTTTGGTGTTCTACACACAACACTAACATTTGTGTCATAGCTAACGCATTCTGGACATAAATCCTACCTGAAAAGGAATGCCAACTAATTACCTAGTCGTATATAATCTATGCTTTCTGGTCTTCATGATAGATGGGTGGGTAGCATAGTTTTTGAAAATTAGGACCGAAGTCTAGAAAGTTTTTTAAGTGGTCTTATACTTATGTATGGTAGAATGATTTTATAACTAATGCAATTAAAATTTTGATTTAATTAGTTTTTAATGCAATGCATGCTAGATAAAATTTCCAAATCAAGTATGGATAAAATTTAAAAAATGCCTATAAAATATTTTTTTTTTTTTGAAAAACTTGACCTTCCTAGATCTAGCACCTCATCATCATAGGTCGGATTATCTGGACTCTACACCCAAATGGGAAGTGTCTTAAAATAAGGAGAGAGAAGATACATTAATATACATGCGACTCTGGATGATTCTAATTATTTACTAGATCGTTAGATTTTAATATTATTTAATTCTTAAAATATTAAATTTTAGTTACGAGTAGAAAAAAATTTAGTCCTTAAAGAGCCTAGTGAAATAAGACGCACACACATATAAGAAAGAAACTTATAAAAAACAGATAATTTGTACGATGCAATCAAAATAAACACATAAATATAAATAAAATCACCAGAGTAAAAAGAAAGTCCATGGCAAGTGCCATATATAGTACAATCCAGAGTCTACAAAAAAGTAATAGTGGCTAGGCCCAACCGACAACAACCTGGATTCTAATCCTACTAAATAACGTAAGTCTTAAAAATAAGATATTTTGTCATCATCTTTGTCTTCAAATTCTTTTACTAATCGTCTTCCTTCAGTCTTCATAGGGTTCGTCCTTTAGAAGGGTACCCAAGTGAAAAAGAAATTTCATGTGAAGAGCCTTTCTTTTTCCCTTTGGATCACTTATGTTTGAAATGGCTTATTTTTGAAAACTTTCATAACTCGATACACCAAATACATCACATCATGAAAAAAAGAAAATTTAGGCTCTCCTATATTATTATCCTAGGTAGTTAATATAAAATATCTCAAACAATTATATATGAAAAATATATTACTCATGTCAGCCACACTTTGTCATGCTCTTATTTATTTAGGGGTTAAGCGACTGAAACACGTGTAGAAAATAATTACATGATTATTATTTATTATTTTAGCCCTCTTTATTAGCGTTGTATGAGCATGACCACGTGTAAAAGACATCGTTAGTATCAAGATCGTCCATTACCTATGGGTAATCTATCTCACAATGCATCATAAAGAAAATATAAAAAAAGTTCATTACATAGTAATCACAACAAATTAAAGCAACCAGCATATGTTCCACATGTAGAGCATCACATAACAGAAATAGAAAAGGAAACCATCGACCTAACCTAGAGTTGGAAGTAGTGTCCTAGCAAACAATTCTATGTGTGTGTAGTAAGCTATGTGGTTTTGGATATACCTATGTTGGGTGATTAATTTAAGTTATTTGTTATCTGATTTGTTGAAGGTCAAAAGGGGAATTTTATTTAAGGTTCAAATATTAATATCTTGGGGTCAATTTTAATTGATTTAGTTGGGTGTTCAATTTTAATGTTTAGGATATTATTCTCTAATGTTTAAGTTAGATTATCGGATTTTAGAAGGTCCAATGTTATCCTATCTGCTAGGTTAAGGGGTCCAAAAGGTCACTTTTAGAAGTAAGCTAGTTTTTGGGGTTCTAGCATTTTAATAATATATTAGACCTAAGAAGGAGTAATTAGATTTTGAGTTTGTTGGATTTGGAATTTTCTATGCAAAGTTATGAATTTTAGAAGTTTTGATTCCTTGTTATGAATTAAAATTGATCGGAGAGTTGACTTTTCAATTTAAGTTGGTTTCTGGAAAGTTAATATTTTTAATAGATACTAGATTTTAATTAGAGTAAAATGCCTTTTAGTTTACCCAATTTGGAATTTTCAGGAATTAGTTATGATTTTTCAAAATTTGGGTATTAAATGTCTTCTAGGTTTGATTTAAATTTGTTCATATCTTTTAAATTTGGATTTGTTAGAAGGTGATTAATGGATTGATCAGTTTAAGTTCATGTTCTAATTTTATATTTTTATTGACTATGTGTGTTGGTTATTATTTGATTAAAAGTTAAATGTTTTCTTTACATTTTGACTTGGATTATTAGTGTTTTTCATTGATTATTATTAATAAATTATGACATACTAATCATAGGATAGCACGTCACTAAGTTTTTTATGTTTTATATTTCTATCCTAAAAAGAGCATGCATTATAAGGCTAAATTATCTAAGACTTGATGCTTAGTTTTTATCCTTAAGTGCCACTAGTATTGTAGGGGATGAAAAGATATTTATTTCTAACCCACGCGTATAAATGAGTTTATGGACTTATAATAAAATAAGATAAGAAAAATAATATAATAATTAAAATTTCTATAGGGTCCTAAAGGGTGGGGGAGCGTGCACACAAAATGGCTCCCTAAAGGTCATCTAAGTTTTAAGAAAAAACTCACTATACCGAAGGCTACAACCTGGTGGTTTCGCCCGTATCACACCCACCATAATCGATGGGGGCGACTGATGCTCAGATCCGTTTGTCCATGCTTCTTCATCTAGTGCCCCAAATGATCCTTCTTCTTTGCTCTCCAAAGTCCCATCGCAAAGAACACTGAAAAGGGAGAAAGTTGTATTAGAGCAAGTTAATGTTAATCATGTAAATAATCAAAACAAAATGCAATAAAAAATAATGACATACCTTTTTTTGGGCTTGTGTACTGGTTGAGTCATTTGCCTTTTGAAGCTTTCAATTTTTGGAAATAGTTCTTGCATTTCACCACACTTTATCTCAATGCACAAGTATTAAAAGAAATTGTAGGAAGAGAGAGGGAGAAGTAAAGAGAGTCGATGTTTACTTTCCAAACTTCTGTACTTCAACCATCATCCAACAAGATTAAGTTTCAAACATATGTCTTTCTCCAAAATCCATAGGAAAACACTTCATACAGCATGTAAGTAAGACAATGCAACTTCCCTCTCAAACAACCACATGAAACATCGCAAAGCATTTATACTCATTTTTGTCATAGTGGGCTACTAATGCATATGACTAACTTTATAAAAGCTTTCAAATTTCTCTCTAATCGACTTATAATCAATTAATATGAAAGGATGCCTTTAAGGATTATACCACACATGCCAAGTCCCCTCTCGTGTTTCTACCCATACATTAAGAAAACTCTTGAATAGAAAACCCACATAAAATTAACTATGAATATTCTTCATTGAGAGAGAAGACACACAAATGCTCTCAAACATTATGTATACCCATCCAAAGAAAATTATAAAACCTTTCAACATAAAGCAAGCCATCTTGTATTTGAATAATTCAATCTCAATAATCGAAATCAACATGAAGCATAGCTCTTCACGACCCAAAACATGCTCAAAAGTTGAAACACAAAATGCCATTTAGATTCTCCAACACAATCACCAACGCTACTCTTTCATGGGATCCAAGCAAATAGAGAAAAAAATAAGATTCAAGAAAAACATGAAAAGACTTCAAAGTCCGCCAATGATTCATAGCTAAACATGCCTCCAAGAACATAAATAAAATGACTTTGAGTATACAAAACAAATACATATTGTCCAACAAATTTTCTTCCTTCACGCTCTATGTCACCAAAAAGTTTTAAAAGGAACTTCAACTTAAACTTGTGAACATGCTTTTGTGTCAAACATACAATACTTGCCAAAGGTTTGAAACCCATTTTATATTATTGAGAAGAAGATGGGCTAACTGAAAAGTCACGCTTTCTCGAATTAGACTAAACTCATTATTAACAATAATACCATTGAAGTCAACGAAAGATTTTTGACATTTGTTATGTAAATCCTTAAGAGCTATAGAAATATAAATCATGCTTCAAGCTAACAAATATATGACAAGATCCTTCTAAACTTAGACTCACAAATTTACTTTCATGTCAAGACCTTTCTTCAATTAAGAAGTTCAATCCAAAAAGAATGTGATGCTACAAAGATCCTTCTAAACTTAGACTCACGAATTAGCCTCCTCATTGAGGCATTTCATTGAACAACTAATATGTGATGCTACAAATATCTATAGAACCAATCAATGTGAAAATCATGCTTTACCCTAAGGGAAAGAAGATCTAGATCTATCCACATGCTTAGTTAATCTAATAAGAATGTAATCTCGACCCATTTCATTAGGAACTTTAGGATGAAGGAATATATCATTAAACCATAGCCTTTCAAATGGATTTGCTAACATACAATCATGACATTTTGAATTAGATTGTTCAACATAATCTACTCAAAGCATAATCATCCATAACTCAACATAGCATGCGTATCATCGTCCAACAACTACGAAACACAACGACTTTCTCATAAGCAACAATGATGAAAAGATCTTTATAAAATAATATGACATAATTAATCTCCTTCATAAAGTAAACATTGCTTCAAACAAAATCTACACACATCATAGTCATCTATGCAAGGCAAACTTCACTTTGAACCAATAAATTCTATTTCACCTTGGTGATGAGAAAGATTGAAGGAAAAGGAAAGAAGGAAGAGAAGAAGAAGAAAAGGGAGAAGGAGAAATGATGAATAAGATATATACCTGTTGTTGAAGAAGTGAAAAGTGGCTCGGGTCCCTTCGCCTAGGTCGATCCAGAAGTGGGAAAGATGGGAGTAAGGGGGATTTTACACACCTGGAGTCAGACAGGTCTTGGAATGGCGTCGAACCTCTTCGGATGGAGCTAATCTGGAGATAAAGGTAGGGATATCGAGAGCTTTAAGGTCATTCGTCTCGGTTGGTTCTAAAAAAAAGAATGGCCGGGAGTAGGGAGCTCTCACATATGAAGGGAAGAACGCTTTGGTCCCCCTGGCTTCTACAAACCAGAGGAAGATCTTGAAAATTTGGAGCCAGATCTGGAGACCCTTGCCAATGTTCGGAGTAAATGTCTGTTCATGCCAAGAAAGGAAGTCCGTTGAATTTTTGCTAACGAGGCCTACATTCCTTCTAAAAATAAGGATGTCGCACGAGTGAATCGAGGCAACGACTCAGTATTTGAATTTCGATAAAATCTCGTTCATTTGATTTCTTGATTTATGAACAAATTCAAACTTATGAGAAAAAAAGGAATTAAATTAAATACATTGAACTAAAAGTCAAGTTCAAAATCAGATCTGATTCGGGTCAATTTGGGTTTAATTTGATTTGATCAAATTAACACAATTAAATTTAAATAAAATGACGACTCGAATCATATCAAACTCGACGCGGCTAAGGTGGACTAATCAAGCTTAATCAAATACGATTGAGTCTAATTCGAACTAATTCGAGTTCGAATTAGACTCGATGGGGCTTGATTAAATTAATCAAAGGCCCTCGAGGGCACTTGAACGAAAATTGAGGTCAACAAACGGATCCGTAATAAGTGCGGAGAACGACAAGTGAATCGTACATGTTGTTATTAGCCTACCAATCTCTAGGAAGATGCAACCCTATGATTAACTAATGAGATTCACTGAGAAGATGCAGCCCTACATTCAACTAATGAGAACCGAGAAACATACAATCACACAATAATCATGCAATAAATGTCCCACCACACAATATCCATGCAACCATGCATCAATAACATAATAATACAATCAAGCAATCATATGATGACCATTGAATCCTAATATCACATAATCATACACCCATGCCACAATCAACTAATCATATAACAATAATTTAGTCATACCTCAATCATGCGATCACATAGTAACCACACGACCATACGATAAATTTACGATAATCCTCTAATCATATCAAATCTCATAATAATAAGCAAATGATCATGCAATAGTCATACAATAATCATATAACTACGTAATGATCACACGATCACACGTTAATGCCACTATCATTTAATCATGCAATAGTCATATGTTCATGCAACAAACCCAAATATGAAACAATCACTTAATTATGCAATGAACAATTTAAGATGTAATGATCACCTTAAGATCAAACAATCATACAATGACCATGCACTCAATCAATCAATCATTCATTCATACAATAATCACACAATCATACAAGCATGGTGGGATAGAAGGAAGAGAGAAACTCAATATTTACCTGACTAACTCGAACCAACGAATGAATGAGGCTCAACACCTCACTTGACCAAATCAGAATAGTGAGGGAGAGCCATGGAAAGAAAATCAACTATTTACATAACCAAGTTGAAATAGCATAATATGAGAAGGAGAAAGGGTTCTCATGCTCACATGAGTAGAATTGAAACAAAATATAAAGAACTAAAGAAAATTCAACGATCATCTAGAACAAATGTGTGAAGGCGAGGGAAAAGATGGTCAACGATCACCCGACCACAGATCTGACAGTGATACAAGGAGGATAAGGAGCACATGTAGGATCCTCAAGGAAAGGAAGTAGGGGGGATCCTCTACCTGCCTTACCCTATTGTAAGGGCAGAATAGAGAAGAAAATAAAGGTAAAGCGGGGGGAGGAGGGGTCTCAAATTCAACTGACCATATCGAAACAGTGAACGTGGACAACTCGATGTTCACCTGATCATATCGAAACAATGATACAGAGAGTAAAGGGGTAAAGTAAAATCAACTACCAGCCTGACCATATCGAAACAGCATAATATAAGATGGAAGGGTCTCACATTCACCTGACCATATCGAAACATTGAATTAGGTGACTCGATATTCACTCGACCATATCAAAATAATGAATAAAGATCCAGAGTAAAAATTAAACTAACTATCTTCCTAACCATATCGAAACAACAGAATAGAATGTGAAAGGATTGCGCATTCCCTTGACCATATCGAAATAGTGATGGGGGTGACTCAGTATTTGTCCGACCATATTGAAATAGCAAATAAATAAGCAGCAAAATCTGATGTTCGACTGACCATATCAAAACATCAAGACAATCACAAAAAAAGTATGACATTCACCTCACCATATTAGAAGATTGAATGTAGACAACTTGATGTTCATCTGATCATATCGAAATAGTGAAATAAATAGTGAATGGGTGGTGAGGTATGCTTCCTAAGGACTCTATCAGGCTCTCAATCAGGTAGGGTTCAACATTTGCCTGATCACATAAAAACAGTAAATATGAATGGCTCAATACTCACCTGATGAAATCAAAATATTAAGGAGTTAAAGGGTGGTAGGGTATGCCTCTCAGGGACTCTATTGGGCACCTAACCAAGAAAGGTTCAACATTTACCTAACCATATTGAAACAGTAAATGTGAACACCTTAATACTCACCTGATCATATCGAAATAATGAGTAAGGAGTCAAAATGAGAAAGTAAACCAACTATTTGCCTCAGCATATCGAAACAGCAGAATCGTAGGTGAAAGGATCCCACATTCATTTGACCATATCGAAATAGTGAATGGGGGTGACTCTATACTTACCTAACCATATAGAAATAACAAATAAAGAAGTCATGAAATCTAATGTCCGCCTGACCATATCGAAACAAGAAGATAATCAGGAAAAGTTACATCGACAATAACCTGGCACACATTTGTTTAGGGATGTGAGGGAAAAGAAAACGGTAGATGAGAAAATCCTAGGGAAACATTTATCTAAAAAATCTCGAGCCAACATTTTAGTTATCAAGTGATAGAGGACAAATCGTCGTGGCCACGAGTATCCAAATGCTGATAGAATTTCTTAGGCAACACTAACATCACATGAAAAGGGGGAATCATTAGACTAATGCCTCGAGGGATAACGGGAAGAGGTATGCTCTCAGCAGAGTGCGAGAGGGGCAATCTCATTCCGAGTTAGCAACAACTGAATTAGCGAGTGGACACACTCGCTACGTAGAATGAAGATGCATCAAAGAGAACCAATCATTAAAGGATTACAGGGGTGCACCCATACTAACTGATGGGGACCCTATAAGAAGTGAACCCAACATCAACATGTCCAAGGAACCTCTCTGGCAGCCAAGAGTGGGGTCCCATTAATGAGAAAGTATGTGGTAAAAAAAAACAACATAGTTGATCTTATGCTATAAGATCAAAGCTCTCAAAGAAGTGTTTGTTGAGATTCGTTCACTCTGAATTAGGTTGTTAAACCTAAGCTTATGTCCCAAGGCTATCCAAGATGGGGGGTGAATTGGTATTTAAAAATTTAAATTTTAACCCTCTTGATCTTGAGTATGTTGAACCGAAAATAAACTTTAATGAATTTTTAGAAAAAGTTTTTCAACCACAATTTTTGGAACAAAAATAAAACACGGAAAATAAAAAGCAATAAAAATAAAAGACATAAGATTTATAGTGGTTCGATCTAAACCAGACCTACATCCACTCCCCGGAGGCACCATTCGAGTATTGCACTAATACCAATAGTGACTCTCCTTTAGCACCCACAGCAAGGCGGAGAAGCCTTTACAAAAACTCTTTCCACCATTACCTGGTGCGGCAGAGAACCGTCTTCCTTTTACACTTATCCCCAGTGTTGGTAGAGAACCGTCCGTCCTTTCACACTCTCCAAGTGTGGGAAGAGAACCCTTGGTCCTTTCACACTCTCCTAGTGTGGGAAGAGAACCCTTTGTCCTTTCACACTCTCCTAGTGTGGGCAGAGAACCCACGGCTATTCACACTCTCCAAGTGTCGGCAGAGAACCGGATCTCCTTGACAGTTCTTCTCACAAGAATTCTAAAAGGAAGAAAGAAAAGAGTGAAGTAATCCTAAATCACAAGTAGAGATTCTTACCTTAGAACACCAAGCAAAGCCTTCACGCTTTAGTGGCAGGAATCCTCCTTTGAATGCTCTCTCACGCTCTCTCCTTGACTCTTCTTTCAATAGACACGAAGATCAAATGGCAAAAAGATTGGGTGGCAGTCTAAATTGGACTATATATAGGAGAGACAAGAAAAATCGTCCAAAAATGCAAAATTTTCAAGTCAATACGAAATGAATCGTCCCGTACGATCGTGGATCGTCCTCGACGATTTTACTTAAAGTGTCGGAAACGATCCTTATGTATATTGGTACTAACTATATTCGTACACGATCATCGTTCCGTACGAAATAGGTTCGTCCGGTACGATCCGTTATACATAGGTCAGTTCTCAAATAAATGCATGGATGCAATCAGTTTTGGTAAGTCGGTTCACATCGTCCTGGGACGAATAGGACTTCGTCCGGACGAAAGTTTTACAGAGAGCAACTCTTCCAACTTAGTATTAGTAACATCTGAGACATGATGTACTACATCACAAATGAGGAGAAAAACTTAAGTAGCAAGGGGATACACTCGCCACTAAGGACAATAACTACGAATAGAATTAACAATCATTGAAAGCTCACAGTGATAACACCCACACAAAATAATGGGACTATGTGGGAAGAGAAAGCAACCTCACACATCCATAAGACTACTCTAGCTGTTAAGAGTAGGGAATGGATAGGAGGATATGTCACTAAAATAAACTAGGGAGCTAACCTTCTTCTAAAAAATCCAAGCTCTCAAAGAAGTGATGCTAACATGTGCGAAATGATGTACTACATGACAACTAGGGAAACAACTCGAGGTAGCAAGGAGATACACTTGCCACCGAGGATAATGACTACGAAGAGGACTAACACTCATCAGAAGATCACAGTGGTAGCACTCACACTAACTAGTGGGATCCTGTGGGAAGTAAAACAACTTCAACACATTCATAGAGTTACTCTGAAAGCTGAGAGTATGGTATGAATGGAGGAGTATGTTGTTAAAAGAAAGCAGAATGGGGGGTTGATCTTTTCCTAAGAAGATCCAAACCCTCAAAGCAGTGATGCTAACACTTGAGACTAGATGTACTACATCATCACTGGGGAAACAATTCGAGGTAGCGAGGAGACACACTCGCCACCGAGGATAATGACTATGAATATGATCAATAACTATCAAAAGCCCACAGCGGTAACACTTACAGAAACTTGTGGGACCCTATAAGAAGTGAAAGCAACACCAACACATCCATAGAGTTACTCTAGCAGCTAAGAGTAGGGTATGGATGGGATTGTGGGTTGTTATAGGAGAGCAGGAGAGGGACTGATCTTTCCTCAGAAAAATCCAAGCCTGCAAGGAAGTGATGTTAACACCTAGGACAAGATGTGCCACATCACCAATAAAGACAGTGAGAGTCATAAGAATCATAATAAAATATGTGTAGGCTCATCCTTGAAGCAATCATCAAGATGCTTCGAAGGAGAGTAAATGAGAAATTTGGTGAACTTGGGCTCTTAGAGAGTAAAGTCGGATTCCACATGTGATAAGGAAAATCAATTTTGCTCACTCGAGAGCTTCCTTTTTTTTTCATATATATATTTTTTATATTTGTTCACAATCATAGATTGAGCATACCCCATATTGTCAAAGATAATATATGGTAGATTAAACTTTTACCATATCCATGAGTTACTCATAGTATAGAAATATCTTCTAATGCATGAAACACAAAGAGAAGGAGATATGAATGACTTTGTTAACTCAGACCATATTCTCCACATAAATAAAATTAGAGGGAGAAATTATACATGATATTGTAAAGAAGTGACACATTAACTTTGATTACTCATGCCACATTCAATTAATGTGAATGAACTAGATAGCACAATCATAACAAAGTTAATATATGAATGAAATTCATATATGGATAGTTGATCAACATTACCATTCCCGACTAACATAGGTTGATATGGATCCAGTATCATATCTCTAAAGGATCTAAGTCAATGATTTTGATATCTTAGATCACATTCAACTTATCTGAATGAACTGGGGAGTACAACAATCATAATAAAATTGATAGAAAAAAGAAACTTATGTAGGGGAAATTGGTCAATATTGCCACACCTGACTAATATAGGTCAGATATGGACCCAGTGTCACCTTCCACAAATTGATATCCCACACCACACTTGAGGGTGACAAGTGGAATTGGGGACTAAGACTCATGGTGAATCCAAATGCATGCGAATTCCATAAGTTTACACTGAGCTAGGCAAATCATAAAGCCTGAATCTTCATGAAGCATATGACTTGCATTAGAGGATCAAGAGCAACCTAAGAAAATAACACACGCTAGTTTTGATAATCTAGACCACACTTGGGGTGACAAGTGAAAATGGGGAAGAACAAATCCTCGCAAAGGGGATGACAATTTAAAATACTATGTGTTAACACCAGTGTGATTTGTGTGCACAAACATAAGCACAAACATCCCTATGGCGTATTAGCGTATCACCTTTAAGGATAGCCCCATACTCTTCGTAACGAACATCGTATGGTAGAGGAAAAATCATTGTGGCCACACAGACTGTTGAAAAGTAAGAAGTATCCTTTTAGGGGGTTCATATATAGAGGGACATTTATAGGCAGTTGGGAGGCTCCCTTTATGACGTGCAAAACACAAGCGTAATACTTTTTTAAGTACTACACATTGATGATAAGCATGGGGTGAATATCATTTGCATCAACATAGATAAGCACCACCTTCATAGACTTACTCTATAATGAAGGGGCCTTCCTAAATAGGCTCAAACTTACCACTTCGGTGATGACACAAAATGATAGGCCTACGCAAGACAAGAATTAAGACGCCAAACCAGAAAGCACGTGGTCGAATAAGGTGATTATGTGACTGGGCCATACGAGCCTGGTATAGTTTGAGGTTCTAACGAGCTTGTAAATGAAGCTCTTCTAAACCATTAAGTTCTTCCCACCGTAGTCAAGCATTATCTTCACGAGAAAGATTATGACTAACTACCACACCTAGCGAGGGAAGCTCAACCTTAAGTGGGAGGACTGCTTCAACCCTGAAGGCTAAAGAATATGGGGTAGACTGGGTAGGAGAACAGTATGTAGTCCTATAGGCCCATAATGCCTCGGGTAACTTATCATATCACTCTCACTTTTTTACGATAAGAATTTTCTTTATCAGTTGCACGAGAGTCTTATTAAATGCTTTTTCCAAGCAAATGGCATTAGGATAGTAAATCAAAGAGTATCGCCAATTGATGATATGGCGGCAGACAAATCAAATAATTTTGGTTCTTCTAAATAACGGGCTGTTATCAGAAATTATACGGTGTGTAACACCAAAGGGGTAACAATATGTTCGTGAAAGAAGCATATCATATCTTCTGATTTTACTTCCTTAAGTGGGATAGCTTTCGCCTACTTAGAGAAGTAATTAGTGACAATTAATATAAACTTATGACCCTTGGAGGAAGCAGGGTCGATAGGACCCACTATATCCGTGCCCCGACCTTTAAATGGCCAAGACGACACAGTAGGGTGCAGCGGATTAGGAGTTTGATGGATCATCGTGGCATAAATGTGGCACTGGTGGCACTTTCTAGCTTGCTCCATACAATCACAAATCATGGTTGGACAATAATAACCAAGGCATTTAATTTTGTCCTTCATCTTTGGTCCGGATTGATGAGAACTACAAAGTCTTTTGTATATCTCGCCCATGACCTTACGAGCCTCTTCATTATTAAGGCAATACAACCACATTTGATTAAAAGAGCGTTGATATAAGGTGTTTTTTACATAAACGAATAATAACACTCTTTTTCTAATTTGAGCAGCAAGAGATCGATCATCCGAAAGCCTACCATGATTCAAATATTGAATAAATGGAACTCTCCAATCTGACTCTTCATCAATAGAAAATACTATGAGGATCTGATCGGGAGAAGACAAATTTGCGGGGCACATAACTTGACAATACTGGACAATAATAGACACAATTTTGAGTTGGGTCAGCCAGTTCTTTTGCTAACTTGGCCAATGCATTTGCTTTACCTTTTATAGATCAAGGAATTTTAGCCAAAGTTACTTTAGGAATTAAACATAAGAGCTCTATTGCCTTGTTATGAATAGACAAGAGCTCAGGCTTAAGTTCTTTGAAAACTCATGCTACTTGATTTATGATTAATAGGGAGTCTCCAAAGATCTTTACCCATATAATTTTCATATGAACGGCCAACTTTAATTTCAAAGTCAGAGCTTTGTACTCAGCTTCATTATTAGTATGAGGCTCTGAAAGACTGTAGGAATATCAAAGAGTGTGACCTTCAGGAGATATAAAAATAAGGCTCAAACTTACCATAACTATGGGAGTTTTATTTGGATATAAGGCTTTAACGAATGATGCATATTTAAAGTAGAACTCCAATGTAGGGGACTCCTGTTCATCCACACTCATGATTAGTTCATTGGGTAAATCATCATTGAGTGAGAAATTCACATGAATCGGGTGAGCAACAAGAAAGTCAACTATAGCCTATCCTTTGATGGCTCGCTGAGGGATAAAAGTAATGTTAAACTGTAATAGGATCCTAGACTAGTGTGCTAAACGACCTGAAAGGGTCTAATGGGTCATCAAATACAGCAAGGGGTTGACTCGGGAAATCAAGTTAATATTGTGCGAAAGCATATAATGTCTAAGCTTCTGCACCGCGAAGATTAAATTTATACACTGCTTTTCCATCATTGGGTATTTTAGCTCTATAGGTATTAACCATCTACTGAAGTAGTACAAGGAATTTTCCTTGCCTTGCTCATTTTCTTGAGTCAAAAGTGCACCCAGGGATTCATCTAGGGTAGTAGTGTAAAGAATTAACAGTCTTATTAAGATGGGTGCAACAAACACACGGGAGTTTATCAGGTAGCTTTTTATACTTTTAAAGGACTCCTAACAATGCTCATCCCAATGAAAAAGAGCATCCTTCTACAATAGAGCAGCGAAGGGATGACATTTACCAAAAAAATTGATGATAAATCTCCGTAAGAAACCAAGCTTACCTTAAAAAGATCTTAACTGGGCAAGACTTTTAGGAGGTTTCAAGTCCACTATGACCTTGATCATGGAAGGATCAATCTCAATGACATGATAACGAACTATAAACTCTAAGAACTTTCCTACACTAATATCAAATGCGCATTTTAAATGATTCATCTTCAAATCATACTTACGAAGGCGTTAAAAAATGATTCACAGATCTCTAAGGTGATCTCCACTGACCTTGCTTTTGACCACCAGATCATCCACATAATATTCAACCTGCTCATGTATCATTTCATCGAATATAACAGTCATAGCATGTTGATATGTGGCCCCGACATTCTTGAGATCGTAGAGCATCACCTTATAATAAAACACACCTATAGGTGTGCGAAATGAAATAAACTTCTCATTCTTATGGGACATCTTGATTTGATTGTGGCCAGATGAACCATCCATGAATGAGAATATTTTATGGGATGAAGCGATATCCACAATAAGCTTGGGGATAAGAAGAGGGAAATCATCTTTAGGGCATGCCTTATTTTTAAATAATAGAAGTCAATACAAACACGAATTTATCCACTCTTCTTCTCGACTAGAATAATATTGGCAAGCTAAGTGGGATACTTCTTTTCACGAATAAATCCAGCTTCTATGAGCTTCTTATTCTCAACGATCACCTATTGTTTAATCTCCAACCTAGTCCTATGAGGTGATTATTTAATAGGGAGTGCATCAGGATTAATAGCTAACTTGTGGACAGCTATATCTAGGTTTAAACCAGGCATTTCAGTGTAATTCTAGGCAAAGCAGTCTTTAAACTCTAACAGGAGTTTGATGTAATCTTGAGCCTCTCAGTTATACAATACGACACAATGAAATATAGGCCTAGGATCTGATTCAGTGCCCAAGTTTACCTCACACATTTCGTTCAGGGCAGAAGTGGTACCATCTTCAAACTCACGTGGAATATCAAAGACCCTGTCCTCAACATGATTCGGGTCTTCTTCATCAGCTAGAGAAACAACCTGATTTAAATGAGAAACAACACAAATATTGGCATAAGTAGACTAACTCTTCTCCATATAACCCATGCCTTTCTAGGTTTGAGACAGAACAGTTCGCCAAATACGGGCTTAATGTAGAGCTCGTTCATCGGACCAAGTCGATGGAATGACATCCCGCTCAACATAGCCTTCCACAACAGGGGAAAAGTAACGAGGGACATTTGTAACCTCCTTATCCATAACGGTCTCCGCATGTCCCTGACTCGCAAGACCCTATGGGACACCTCCACTATGAGATAAAGAGGCACACTCACTAGATTGTGGTGGCATGAAGTATGGACGAAGGATTTGTATAGTAGATGTACAGAATGTTTATTAGTCTGTAGTGAGCCACCAACACAAGTGGAAGGAGTAGCAGAAGATCTTTGACGGGACTCCTCGACTCTTATTTCGCACATCTGATAGGAAAAGAGATTATTTGCTAGTAGTCTTACGTCGAAAGTCTACTTCCTCGTCTGAGCTACTATCAACAAATAAAACATCCTCAGCTATCATATACTTACAGAAGGTAGGGAGGGAACTATAATCAGTGAAATCTGTGGGTGATGAGGAAACTGAAGATCACCTTAAGAGATCATATTTTTTTGTCTATTAAACCAGAGAAAAAATTATATAAATTATGTATAATTCATATAGTACGAAAGTGGTTTGTACAATACGAATGAAAAAGCAACTTTTTAGATTTTCAAATGTTGACGAAGATAATTTTTACAAAACAAATCAAATAAGATCCCCAACACATAAAAAATTAAAAATAATAAAATGATACGTTAAAAACATAGATAGAGATACATCAACCAAAAAAAACCATAACAAAGAACTAAAACACAATCATAAACACAAAGGAATTACACCACAAACACAATATGCAAAATTATAATTGTCAGACATGAATATCAATAACACCCAATTTGGTTTGTAAGGTGCTAAATGTTTAAAAAACATGAGGTTTGGTTAAAATGTCTACAAGTTTATTTTATGTTGCAACATGATATAGGTCAATTTCTCCTTATTTTTATATGGTCCCTAATAAAATAATGTCTTATGTCTATATGCTTAGTCTTAGAGTGTTGAATTGAATTCTTTAAAATAAAAATGGCACTTATATTATCATAGAAAATTGGAATAGTATTAATTGAAAAATCTAAACCCATAAGTTGTCATTTTAACCATAGAACTTGTGTCACAGATCTTCCAAAGGATATATATTTTGCTTCAGCAATTCAAAGGGCTACTGAATTCTTTTTTTTTATTGGACAAAAAAACTAAAGAGTTTCCAACAAATTGACAAGTTCCAGAAGTACTTTTTCATTCAACCCTACCTCGTGTAAAATCTGAATAATAATATTCAATGATTTCAAAGGAAGTGTTGTTCCTAGGATATCAAATCCCTTAGTTTTGTGTTCCCAAAAGGTATCTCGGGATTCTTTTAACGTCATTCAAATGGGATTCTCTTGGATCAACTTGAAATCTAGCATAAAGATAAACATTAAACATGATATCATGTATGCTAGCAGTCAAATAAAGTAATGACCTAATTATCCTTCTAAATTTCTTTTGATAAAAAAATTACCTTTATAATCCTTATCTCATTGAACAGATGAACTCATTGGTGTACTTTTGATATTTTGCTCTTTCCATGACCTAAATCAGTAAGTCTTAGCTTGTGTGATTATCTTCCAAATAAAAAATAACTTTCTCGTATAAGGAAGATTAAACCACAAAAAACAAAATCTAATATATTATAATAAAATCAACACATTAAACAAAAAAGTAAAAGAAGATTAATTCATAATATTTGTAATAATTATAACTATTAGATAAAAGTCAATTAGAACATGAAAATGATCTCTTTATCTAAATCCAATTTAATTTGATTTTAGGGTTGAGAAAAAAAGTTAAGGAAATAATTTTAGAATGCAAATAATTTGTTAAATTTTAAATGAACATTTTGGAATAGTCAATAATAACTCACAAATAATTTGAGGTGGAACACAAAATTTAAGAAGAACAAAACACTCCTTTTTTTTTCTAATGTAGAACATAGTCAAACTTAAACACAAAGGAAAAAAGTCATAAAGAAAATACAACAATTTTAAAACAAAACATCTAAATTTAACTTCACAATTGAAAAACTACAAACAACTAAAATATAAGAAGAATAAAACAAGTACAATAAATACACTAATAGCCTAATGGATCTTTATATGGAGAAGGCTATGGAGGACTAAACTGGGTAAAGTTGTTATTGATGCTAGCTACTTGAGTATTAATGAGATCAACTTGTCCTCTCACCCAACCCATATCATAATTATATCTAAAATCCTACTAATCCAAGCGAGTCTTAATATGATCAAAATGTTGATCAAAATGAGACTAATGTCTATCAAATCTCTATATCATTTCTTGATAGAAATGATGCTCTGGTCAAGGAGCAGGAGTAGGTGAAGGTGCAGGAGTAGGGGACTCTTCTTATCCATCTTTCACTCCTTCCCCTTGAAACCTATGAAATAAAATATGAAAAGACGCATCAGTGAAATAGATAGGTAGATTATTTGGGGGATCGGGATGAATAAGGTTGTACTTCTACTCCAAAATGTATGCAACTAAGTATCATGAAGCCACATTCTTCTGTCTTATAGTGATAGGGAGTCTAATATTAGTAAGATTATTGATGTAGTACAGAATCAAATAGGCTTCATCAATAGATGTGTTGGGCATTATAAAATGTGTAACAATAGAGAGTAGAGGGGTGATATTGATTATATCATCATCTTTAGGAATAAAAGATATTCTTAAGACATGCTGAATGATCATGGAATTTTGATTCAGTGTGTGAACAAGAGGTAAATGTTGCATTGAAGGTATACTCCTAAGAGTTTGATTTACTTTAAACTAATCAAAATCACTTATAGATATCATAGAATGTGTCCTAACTCCTTAAGTTCTAAGGTACAAAAATGTTCCTAAATCTTCCATAGTAATCTCAACTCTTTGATAGAAAATATAGGATGACATTATCATATTATTTTCTCTCATTCTCGAATTTGCAAGAAAGTAATAAATGTTAGAATGAAATGCATAAATCGAGGAGAGAATGGAGAAAAATTTGGTAGAATCAAAGAGAGGAATGATTGAAAAGGTTGTCTTTTTGAATAAGAAGATGAGGAGTGATTTTGGCTTGAACAAACCTA
The DNA here is from genome assembly GCA_016618105.1 of Dendrobium huoshanense. Lineage (NCBI taxonomy): Eukaryota > Viridiplantae > Streptophyta > Magnoliopsida > Asparagales > Orchidaceae > Dendrobium > Dendrobium huoshanense. The sequence continues at coordinate 37,419,503 of CM028359.1, read as the reverse complement.
TCGTATCCTTACTCATTTTCTCTCAAGAGAAAGTTTTCATCTCATTCAGTATGAGAGTCTAGTGATGTAATATCCTTCAGGAGTATTATGGTTTCCCAAATTAGCCATGATTATATTTCAAAAAGTTGACTAAACTTTAACTTTCAAAATTAACTTTGATACCAATTAAAATTTCATGTTGGTTGTTAAACCTAATAGAACTATTCTTAGGCTAACCAAGAGCGGGTGAATTTGTTATTTCAAAAATATTTTGGATTTTGAAAAACCTTTTTGAACTTTATGAAATATAAAATCACTAATTCTAAAATATGGAGTTGTTAATAGAGATGATTTTTAAAATAGTTTTTCAAACACAGAATTTAAATTTAGTAAATAAATGTTGAAAAATAAAGTTAACAGAAGAACGCCAAATTTTATAATGATTTGATCTAACTAGACTAACTTCCACTCCTTGGAGACTCCTCCAGGTATTGCACTAAACATAAGTGACTCTAATTTTTTCACCACAAGAAGGCAGAGAAGACCTTACAAACTCTCTTCCACCAACTCGATGCGATAGAGAACAATCATCTTTTATACTTTCCAAGTGATGGAAGCATACATTCTCATTCTTTTTCACCCTCCTAAGGTAGGCAGAGTACCAACACATCATTTTTCACCCTCCTATTGGAGGTTAAGAACCGTCACATCCTTTTTCACCCTCATGATGAAGGCAGAGAACCATCATATCCTTTTTCACCTTCTTTATGAATTAAGAGAACCTTGATCCAGTCTTGAAGATCTTCTCTCAAGAACGTCCAAAGAAGTTGGGTAGAAACTTGAAGAAGATCAAAGAGATCCTCACTTTGGGAAAACTTGTGAATCCCTTATAGCTTCCCTTCACTTGATCTCTCACCCTTCACTCACAACATCTCTCCGAAACAATCTCTCCAAAGGGTCACTCTTAAGAGAAATTTGAAGCAAAGGATAATATCATAATTTTTAGGACTCCTAATATAGAAACTATATGAAAAACCATCCAAAATTTGAAAATTACAGATCAACCAACTTAACTTCATATTGTATTATCGTAGATCGTACGGTATGACCAGTTCAAAAAATCAAGGCTTTGTTCAGTACGAACTGGGATGAACTTAGTTTTGTCTACTATCAGTTGTATGTATGAAATTAAATCGTACTGTACAAATAGTTCAAAAATAATTATATTTATAAGGTACGACCATGTACGATCATACTTTAATGCTCTATTAGTCTTCTATATGACCTGACAACATACATAATGAACAATTTAAAATGAACTTGTTCATATCATATGATCAGGGATGAAAGGAATTTCATACATTATCAGTCATTTGTGCAACCTGACATTGTATAGTACAAACAATTCAAAAAATGAACTAATTTGTATGGTATAATCAGGGATGAAAGGAATTTTATACTCTGTTCGTCATTTGTTTGACTTGACATCATACAATATGAAATGTCCAAAAATGAATTAGTTCGTATGGCATAATCAGGGACGAAAGGAATTTTGTACTCTGTTAATCATCTGTACGACCTGACATCATACAGTATGAACAGTTTAAAAATGAACTAGTTTATATGGTATGATTAGGGAAGAAAGGAATTTCATACTCTGTTAGTCATCTGTATGACCTGATATCATATAATATGAATAGTTCAAAATATTTAAGCCTTGATTTGATTAGATGCATCATGGAGGAAAAACTATCAAATCATATAGTACGATTAAATATCATACAGTACGATCAGACATAAAAAAATTTACAACTCTCCCCTTTTCTGTGTATGCATAGTTACTCAATTACATTCACTCTTGCTCAGACTAAAAAAAATAAAAATATACAAACTCTATTACACCACATCATATTCACCCTTATCTTGAAGTCCTCAACATTCTGATTTAGTAAATGAATTCTCTGAAATATTAGTACACACCAAAATAAATAAAAATATACAATTCATGCTTGGAGAAATAATAAAATTATCATAACAAAAATATTTTTCTATCAGTGAAAAAATCACATTCTTAATCTTGTTTACAAAAGAAAATTTTTGGGTATGAAATTATTGATGATTATTCAAGATTCACTTGGGTTTGATTCTTATCACATAATAGTGAATCATCTGATGAGTTTAGAAAATTTTCTACTTGAAATTAGAGGAAGCAAGATTGTGAAATACTTGCAATGCATAGTCACCACGGTGGAGAATTTAAAAATAAAAAATTTGAAGTTTTTTGTAAAGTGTAAGAAATATATCGCAACATTTCATCTCCTAGGACCCCTCAATATAATGAAGTTGTTAAAAAAAGAACATAACTTTGGTAAAAGTCGTCAGAGTCTTGTTGGTTGAATTTTCACTTCCTAAATATTTCTAGTTTGAAGCAGTTTATATAGCATGTCATGTTTTGAATATGGTGAACATTAGATCTAAGTTAAATAAGACACCCTATGAACTTCTTAAGGATAGGACACCCAACCTCTCACATCCACATGTCTTCGTACATAAAGTATTCATTCACAATAATTGTAAAACTTTTTTAAGAAAATTTGATCATACTTCTGATGAGGGAATTTTTTTAGGATATTCAAGTGTTGGAAAATTCTATAGAGTTTTTAATAAAAGGACATTGGCAGTAGAGGAGATCACTTATGTAGTTTTTTTATGAATCTTATATTTTTGGAGAGTCTAGGTTAGAAGAAGATCATGATGAAGAAATTTCCCAAGAAATTGAAAATATAAATCTTGAAGAAAGTTTGGAACAAAAAACACATTGCCTATAGAATGAAAATATTCTAAAAGTCATGCTAAAGAATTGATTTTAGGAGACCCGATTGAAGGGGTTAGAACTAGGAATGGACTTAAAAAAGAAGTGAACCACTCAGCATTTACTTCAATGATTAAACTCACGAATATAAATCAAGTGCTTTTTGATGTTTTTTGGATTCAAGCTATGCAAAAAGAGCTGAATCAATTTGTTACAATTGATATTTGGGAGTTAGTATAAAGACTTAAAAATTAAAGTGTTGTTGGACCATAGTGGATTTTCAAAAATAAGATGAATGATTCTTGTGTAGTGGCTAGAAATAAGACATGATGGGTGGCCAAGAGGTACAATCAAATAGATTGAATTGATTTTTAGAAGACTTTTGCCATCATAGCTAGACTTGAAGCAATAAGGGTGCTTCTAGCCTTTGCCTATTTTAATGGTTTTAAATTATATCATATAAATGTTAAAAGTACCTTTCTTAATGGGATTATAAAAGAGGATGTTTATGTTGAGTAATCTCCAGGTTTTGAAAATTCACGGTTCCCTAATCATGTGTTTAAATTAAAGAAGGCATTGCATGGACTAAAACATGCACCTAGGGTATGGTATGAATGGCTAAGCACATTCCTACCAAAAAGATCTTTTGTTAAAGGAAGTGTGGACACCACTCTCTTCTTAAAAAGAGTAGGAGATGACATTCTCATTATTCAAATATATATTAAAGATATCTTGTTTGGATCCAAATATTAGTGATGATTTTTCAAAAATAATAAGTAATTAATTTGAAATGAGTTTGATGGTAGACTTGAGTTATTGTTTTGGTTTTAGCATAAAGTAGAAAGAGAATGACACATTTCTTATTCAATCAAAATATATTAAATACATCTTAAGAAGTATACAATAGATAAAGCTAAAACAATAAGTACAATAATGAGTTCCTTAGTTAAGTTAGATAAGGATTCTAAAGGCAAATCTATTGATCAAAAGAAATTTAGAAGGATAATTTGATCATTACTTTATTTAACTACAAGAAGACCTTATATAATATTTAGTGTTTATCTTTGGGCTAGATTTTAACCTGATCCCAAAGAATCCCATTTAATCATTATTAAAAAAATTATGAGATATCTTTTGGGAACCCAAAACTTAGGAATTTGATACCCTAGGATCAACACTTCTTTTGAAATCATTGGATAATCTGATTCAGATTTTGCATGATGTAAGGTTGATCGAAAAAGTACTTTTAGAACTTATCAATTCATTATAAACTTTTTAGTTTCCTTGTCTAGTATAAAATAGAATTCAGTATCGCTTTCTGCTACTGAAGCAAAATATATAGATTTAGAAAGTTGTGTGGCACATGTTCTATGGTTAAAATAATAATTAATAGATATAGACATTCAATTGGTAAAATTTCAATTTTATGTGATAATACAATTGCCATTTACATTTCAAATAACCCAATCCAACACTGCATGATTAAGTATATAGACATAAGACATTATTTCATTAGGGACCATATCACTAAAGGAGAAATTGAGCTACATCATGTATCTACTAAAAATTAACTTGTAGTCATTTTTACAAAACCACTGGTTTTTGAAACTTTCATTACTTCAAGAACCATATTGGGTGTTGCTGTTATTCATGCTTGAAAATTGTAATTCTACAAATTGCATTTGTGGTGTATTTCTTTTGTGTTTATAATTGTGTTTTATTCCTTGTTTGTGGTTTGTTTAGTTTAATTTTTCTTTATTTTGGGTTTGATTTTTCATTTTATTTATTTTTGTTTTTGTGTTTCATGGGCCTCTTTTGATTTATTTTTGGAAAAAGATCTTGATCATTATGTGCAAATCTAAATTCATTTGCCATTAGTATTGCACATACCATTTTTTTAATGTATGAATTCTTTAGATTTTATATGATTTCTTTTCTAAGTTGGCTGGATGAAAATTTAACTTTTTTATGGAAATCATACATTACAAACACATCATCATCTATACAAACCTTCAAGTATTCATCTGTACAAACATGGTGGGCATTCTGAGAACAGTTACTTTTTGAACATCATTTGTACGAACACTTGTTCGTTTGTACGATCCAATTGTTGATTTGTATGCTGATGAATTTAATTGGAAGGTACAATCATTATTAACTGATCGTATCAGACGAACACTTGTTCATCTGTATCCAGTTTGGTCAAAGGTTTGTTAGGAAAGTTGCTATTTGCATATTTTACATTATTGCAACTTGTATAGTTTTGATGATTCCAAATATTATTGTTTTATGTGTTGTTATCTCCTAACATTTTTTGGAAGATTTGTTTTTGCTCTTGTGTGTACTAATATTTCAGGAAAATTGAACCCCAGACTACGAAGACTTCAAATCAGATTCAGCATGAGATACTTTGTGAATTTGAAGCTTGTACTTTTTATTTGAATTAAATTTGAGAGGGAGTGATTGTAGAATAAATATACACACACTTAAAGGAGATCTTGAAAAAGTTTTTGTACTGATCGTACGGGACGAACATTGTTCGTACGGGACGATCAGATCAGTTATCTCCTTGTAAGAGCAATAGAACGGACAAGAACTGAACTGGAAAATTTTTCTAAGGAATGATCGTCCAGACGAAATCATTTTTTGTCCCAGGACGATGGGTTCTCTGTAAAATTTTCGTCCAGACGAAGTCCAGTTCGTCCAGGACGATGGGAACCGACTATGGCAGTTTCTGGCAACGTTCTGCAGTTTTCGGAACCAACTTTTGATATAACTGTTCGTACCGGACGAAGTTTTTCGTCCCGGGATGAACCAATTTCGTCCAACAGATGAACAAATGGTTCGTACGGAACGATCCAGTGCTCAGAAAAACATATTTTTAGCCATTTTTTGGACGATTTTTCATGTATTTTCTATATAAGGAGTCCTAGAAACTATTACAAATGCCTTTGAAGTTGTTTTCTCTTGAGAGGGGTCATTGAGTGTGAGAGTTTGGGAGAGATTGTAAGAGTGAAGAGTGAGAGATCAAGTGAGGGGTTTGTGAGGGATTCACAAGGTTACTTGAAGAAGAAGATCTCTTTGTTTCTTCCCATCTCCTTTGAAGGCTCTCAAGTGAAGTTCAACAACATTGGTCCGGTTCTCTGCCGACACTTGAAGAAGTGTAAAAGGACGACAAAGTGTATCTTTGACAGTCATTGTGTCTTCGTTCTTTGGGAGAAAACTAGAAGAGAGAACTTGAAAGAGAGAGAGGAAAGGGTGGAGTTTGAGAGGGAGAAGATCCTTGGAGGGGATTTCAAGGGAGTGTGAAGGGGATATTCACACGGTTGCTCCGGCGAACTTGCACTTCAGTACCATCGGATTCAAGGGTCGTCTTGAGGAAAGTTTTGGCGAGAAGAAGATCTCTTTGGTGTCAAAGAACCCGGCTACTCCGCCGCACCGGTGAAGGTGAAAGTGATTTTGTACAGGCTTCTCCGCCTTGCTGTGGGGGCAAAAGGAGAGTCACTTTGTGGTATTAGTGCAATACTCGGAGGGTGCCTCCGGGGAGTGGACGTAGGTCAAGGTTTGACCGAACCACTATAAATCTGGTGTGTTCTTTCTTATTTTTCTTCCGCATTTAATTTCATTGCAAGTTGTTTACTCTGGTTGAAAAGTTTATTTTTTAAACTTTAAATTTAACTTGCATTAATAATTAAAAAGGTTTTCTAAAAATCCAAGAGTAGAAGTATAATTTTTAAATTACCAATTCACCCCCCCTCTTGGTTAGCCTTGGGACATTTAGTTAGGCTTAACATCCTAATTACTGGACCCAACAAGTGGTATCAGAGCTTTGTTTCAAAATCATAAGTTTAGACTACTTTTTGAAAAATGAGTATGGCTAATTTTAGAAACCATAAAATATTAGAATGATATTCGATTGTTAGACCACCTTTATTTGAAAATATTTCTTTTGATTTTTGGAAAATTCGAATGTCTACTTTCTTGCAATCAATAGATTATCGAATGTGGCATATGATTCAAAATGATTATTCTGTACCGTCACGTATTATAAATGGAATCAAAACTGATACCCCTTTTTCTGAATGGAGTCGAGTAGAACAAATGTATGTTGAATTAAATGCTAAATGTATGAATTGTTTGTTCTGTGCTTTAAATTTGGAAGATTATATGAGAATCTCTATATGTACTTCCGGCAAGGAAATTTGGGACAGTTTATGCATTACATATGAAGGTACTAGTGAAGTCAAGCAATCTAAGTTGAATTTTTTGATGCATGACTATGAACTCTTTAGCATGAAACCTTATGAGACGATCTTAGACATGCATACTAGGTTTATTCAAATTGTAACATCATTGCATGCTTTAGGTAAAGAATTTTCAAACTTTGAAATAGTCAATAAAATTCTACGTTGTTTACTTGACAAGTTTGATGCCAAAGTTGTTGCTATTTGCGAATCAAAAAATTTGAATGAATATTCTATTGATAATTTGATTGGCTCACTCATTGCCTACGAGCAATATTTGAGTCAAAGACTTTTGGATGCAGGTGAAACAATAATGCTAAAAGCGGAAGACATGGAGAAAAGTTGCTTAATTGGTGAGGAAAGCGATGACTTAACAAGCAAATTGAAAAGTCCACTAAAGCACAAGCATAAGCATCAACAAAAGTGGAATAAAGGTAAAAATGGTAAGAATGTTCAGATTTCTTCAAGTATTATTTGCTTTGGATGTAGGAAATCTGGACATCTGAAAAGTTAGTGCCCTAATTTGAGAACTCTTCCTACTAAAGAAAAGGGCAAAGCTAAGCAAATTATAAAATGGGAAAATAATGAAAAGCAAAAAATCTCCTGGGCAGATCTAGCTTCTGAATCATCAGACCAGGAGCAAAATAATGTTTAAACCCTTTGTTTATGTGTTTTTGTATGCATGTTTTTTATTAGTTGTGTTTTTATTTTTAATTGTTTTATGTGTTTTTCTATTTTTAATTTTTGTGTGTTTTGTATTATTTTGAGATATTTTCATATCGGATTCCATATTTCTTGTTGTGAGACATTTGGAATGTGATATGAAGATTTTTATAGTTTGTGTACTTGTATTTTGTTTAGTGTTTTTCTATTCTTTTATTTCTTTAGATTTTTTTTATATTTAAGTGTTTTTGTTCTATGTTTGAAATGTTCGTTAGCCTATATGAAAAACCCTTAAATTTTTGATCTTACAAGTACTATACTTTGAACTGCAACATAAAATTTAATTCATTAGAAAATCTAATTTTCTAAATTTAAGTTGTGTTTATAACTTGATATTATTAAGATTATCAATTTCATGTCTCTTATTTAGACTACATTAATTTTAATATTATTATTGCAATTGTGACGTTTTCTTATTTTGTATTTCACTTATCAATTAATATTTATGCACTTAGAAAGATTTGAAATTTTAGATTATTAATTTTGAAAAGAATACAATTATTCTTGAAAATTGTACAAATATACAAAAAATCAAAAGAAATGTGCAAAGATTTGCAATGTGAAAAACAGGCACAAAATAAGCCCAACAAGTGAAAAGATGCACAAAAATGTGCCACAAAATTTGAAAAAGATGCGCAAAGCGCCACATGTGGTATTTATTTCTTTCCTTAATTTTTTAATCTCTTAATTCAAAATTGATCTTATGTACATTTATATTACATATTGAAATATGAAATATAAAATTTTTATATCATCATTTTTACAATGATTTTCTCTATCTTAAATGTCTAAATATATATACTCATGTGTTGATTAATTCTTTTTAGTTTCTATGTTATATCTCTTCTTAAATTCTATGAATTTTATGATTTAGCTAATGTTTTAACTTTATTTGCATACCTTATGTCAATCACTTTAAAGGTTAAATTTTTTAAATTATTTTCATATGTCTGCTTACATTTCTAGTCTTTTTCTTCTTCACTTTTTGATGTTGTCAAAAAGGGGGAGAAATTATTTGTTGTGTCTTGTGTATTCGTATCGTTGTGTGTTTATTTTGTTTAGTGTATGTGTGTTTGTTTTCTTTATTTTATATTTCTAAAAATTTTGAAAACAAAAATAATTTTAATGCCTCCTTATTTTCATATGTTCATTAATTCAGGGGGAGTTTAGGAGATTCTTAGAATTTCAAATTATACAAACAATAATTATTTTGCCATCATCAAAAAGGGGGAGATTGTTAGGAAAGTTGCTATTTGCATATTTTACATTATTGCAACTTGTATAGTTTTGATGATTCCAAATATTATTGTTTTATGTGTTGTTATCTCCTAACATTTTTTGGAAGATTTGTTTTTGCTCTTGTGTGTACTAATATTTCAGGAAAATTGAACCCCAGACTACGAAGACTTCAAATCAGATTCAGCATGAGATATTTTGTGAATTTGAAGCTTGTACTTTTTATTTGAATTAAATTTGAGAGGGAGTGATTGTAATTGAGTGAATAAATATACACACACTTAAAGGAGATCTTGAAAAAGTTTTTGTACTGATCGTACGGGACGAACATTGTTCGTACGGGACGATCAGATCAGTTATCTCCTTGTAAGAGCAATAGAACGGACAAGAACTGAACTGGAAAATTTTTCTAAGGAATGATCGTCCAGACGAAATCATTTTTCGTCCCAGGACGATGGGTTCTCTGTAAAATTTTTGTCCAGACGAAGTCCAGTTCGTCCAGGACGATGGGAACCGACTATGGCAGTTTCTGGCAACGTTTTGCTGTTTTCGGAACCAACTTTTGATATAACTGTTCGTACCGGACGAAGTTTTTCGTCCCGGGACGAACCAATTTCGTCCAGGGCGAAATTGGTTCGTACAGATGAACAAATGGTTCGTACGGAACGATCCAGTGCGCAGAAAAACCTTTTTTTTAGCCATTTTTTGGACGGTTTTTCATGTCCTTTCTATATAAGGAGTCCTAGAAACTATTACAAATGCCTTTGAAGTTGTTTTCTCTTGAGAGGGGTCATTGAGTGTGAGAGTTTGGGAGAGATTGTAAGAGTGAAGAGTGAGAGATCAAGTGAGGGGTTTGTGAGGGATTCACAAGGTTACTTGAAGAAGAAGATCTCTTTGTTTCTTCCCATCTCCTTTGAAGGCTCTCAAGTGAAGTTCAACAACATTGGTCCGGTTCTCTGCCGACACTTGAAGAAGTGCAAAAGGACGACAAAGTGTATCTTTGACAGTCATTGTGTCTTCGTTCTTTGGGAGAAAACTAGAAGAGAGAACTTGAAAGGGAGAGAGGAAAGGGTGGAGTTTGAGAGGGAGAAGATCCTTGGAGGGGATTTCAAGGGAGTGTGAAGGGGATATTCACACGGTTGCTCCGGCGAACTTGCACTTCAGTACCATCGGATTCAAGGGTCGTCTTGAGGGAAGTTTTGGCAAGAAGAAGATCTCTTTGGTGTCAAAGAACCCGGCTACTCCGCCGCACCGGTGAAGGTGAAAGTGATTTTGTACAGGCTTCTCCGCCTTGCTGTGGGGGCAAAAGGAGAGTCACTTTGTGGTATTAGTGCAATACTCGGAGGGTGCCTCCGGGGAGTGGACGTAGGTCAAGGTTTGACCGAACCACTATAAATCTGGTGTGTTCTTTCTTATTTTTCTTCCGCATTTAATTTCATTGCAAGTTGTTTACTCTGGTTGAAAAGTTTATTTTTTAAACTTTAAATTTAACTTGCATTAATAATTAAAAAGGTTTTCTAAAAATCCAAGAGTAGAAGTATAATTTTTAAATTACCAATTCACCCCCCCTCTTGGTTAGCCTTGGGACATTTAGTTAGGCTTAACATCCTAATTACTGGACCAAACAAGGTTATATGGAATGAGACATCAAAAAGGAAACTTTTCAAAAAGTCATTTAGCTGAAATAACTGTTCTTAATAGTTTATGTTCGTTTATACAAACCCAAGTTTGTACTGTACGAAGTCCAAATTTGTATGTATGAACTCAATTTTGTACTGTATGAAATTGTCTGCTTTATATAAGTTAGAAGCCTTCCTTTGAATTTCTTCACAATATATTTCACATTCAATCCTTTTCAATAATTATGTTCAATCCTTCTCAAATGGCAAGCATCTATAAGCGAGTTCGTCAGACTAAGGGGAGTTCATCTCGAGCTGAATGAGATGACAATTTTCTTTTGAGAGAAAAAGAACATGCCTACTATAGGTTTGTTAAAGCAAAGATTACTCCTTCCCATCTTCTTATTCAAGAAGAAAATCATGTCTCTATTTGACTCCACACAATTTTCATTCATTCTCACTTTGATTTATACATTTCACTCTAACACCTTTTACTATTTTCTTACAAATCTAAAAATGAGATAAAATCATAATATAATGTTCTCTTATATCTTCCATCAAAGAGTTAAAATCACTAAGGAGGATTTCGATATATTTTTGCATCTTAAAATTAAAGGAGTTAGAGCACACTTGATAATTTCTAGAAGTAAATTTTATTGGGATGAAGTAAATCAAACTCTTAGGGGTAAACCTTCAATTCAACACTTACCCCTTGTTCACACTCTAAATAAAAATGTCAAAATCATCTAGCATGTCTTAAGAACTTTATTATTCCTAATTCGTGTGATCGAATCAATATCACTCATTTGCTTTCTATTGTTGCATATTTTATAATGTCAAACACTCTGATTGTTGAAGCCCAATTGATTCTAGCTATATCAATAATCTTACTAACATTAGACTCCTTGACATTAGAAGGAAGAAGAATATGGCTTTAGGACACTTGATTGCATACATTCTTGAGGAAAAAAAAAAAACAATCTTATTAACCGCGATCCCCCAAATAATCTACCTTTCTACTTTAATGATGCTTCATTTTGCATTCTTTTCCATTGGGATCGAGGGGATGAGGGATATGAAATTGGTGAAGAAAAGGCACATCAAGTGATGGTTTTTGAACATCAACTAAATTATTGCTTTCTCTTCGATGTCATACCTCATGATACTGCAACTGAAGAAAGTGAAGGTCAACTAGATGAAAACCTCATTCCAAGAACATCTCTTCTACATATTTCCAACCCAAACCATTTAAGAAACTTTCATCTTATCGATGTTTATCCTTATAACATTAGCATGTAAAAGTCAAAGTAGAGAATCCCTATTATCTGTCCACAGATACATGGAACACCTAAAAACTTCACATGCCACTTTATAGCTCATATAATGTGACCAATTTTTGTTAGAAATAATATCAAATAAATGATCTTAATAAACAATCATAACATGTACAATATCCTATGCTACGAATATTATTTATTTCAAGAATCTAATACCATCAACAATGTTCAACCTTTAATATTCATAGTTAATTTATAATATTTTTATTATTTGTTTTAGGATAAATTTAATGTAAATTTTAAATTAATATCATTTATATTATTTCTAAAAATTCTAAATTAAAATTATGTCTATATCAATTTCAACTAATGCTTTAAAAATCGGACTGGATCGGCCGGTTCAACTAGTTGAACCGGGAACCGGTCCGCTAGCCGGTCCAAAATTTTGTAAATCCTGCTTTAGCTACAAACCAAATTGAACCAGCTTGAACCGACGGTTTAACTGATTAACCGGCGAATCGGTGCCTGTTTTCAAAAACCAGTTTGGCTAATATTTTATTAAGTAAAATATTTAATACATTTATTATTAAATATTTGACTTAACAAATAAATTTAAAACTTATATATTTTAATTAAACAAGCATAAAAAATGCTTTATAACATGGCCATCACATCATGTGCCTTTTTTAAAAAAGGGAGCCAAAAAGCTTATATAGACAAAAAAATTGCTAACATATATTGTCTAGATGACGTGGGACTAAAACCTAAATAAAAATTCTCACTTCTCAAGTTCACTATACATACAATAAATATATTCACACACACACACACACACACACACATATATATATATATCTATATATAATGCAAATAATATTTAATTTTTTTGTATTATTGTTTTCATTTTATTTAATTATCTAATATATATATTTTAAAATTTATATCTTTATTTTAATATTAAATAATATAACATGAAAAATTTAGATATAATTTTATAATGGAAATTTTGTATACTTTTCATAAGTATAAAGTTTATCTAAACATATAAAATAAATTAGAAATTATTTATATTAAATTTAAAAATATATATATGTGAACTAATCTTATTTTAAATATGAATTATATTATTTATAAAATAACTTCTAACTTATTTTTAATTTAGTTATTTGATTTGTATGATAGGATAAATTTGTGTTTAAGTTTAAGGTTAGATCATCATATTATTATATTAATTTTATTATTTATTACATCATCCGGTTCGACCCCGGTTAAACCATCAAACCACTAACCCCTACTTTCAGTTCATTGACCGGTCCAGTTTTAAAAGCCTTGATTTTAACATAATAATAATTATATTTTATTTCACATTTTAGCAATTCTCAATTATCATTTGTCCTATTACTATTTCTAATTACTAGTTGGCTCATTTTTTAAATTTTTCCGTTTAGATATGGTAAAAAATCAATCAAAATTTTTTTTTTTAATTTAAAATAATTATTTAAATATCAAAATTTTCATTTCAAATATACGTTCACTCAATTGCCTATAGTATTAATACACACACATACATACACAAAGATATATATATATATATATATATATATATATATATATATATATATATATATATATATATATATATATATATATATATTTTCTAGAACATTTAGTTTTATTACTAATTAATTATATTCTCCTCTCTTATTTCCGTAAATTAGCAAACCGGGAGTTTTGTATTGTGGCTTGAATGAACCAAATAAATTGGCACATTCAATGGAATGCGTAAAAATGTTGGTTGCATTCAGAATGCATCAAATCATTTGGTAAGTTTGCTCCTTAAATTTACATTATTTTATGCACCTTTTGCTAATTTAAAATTTTAGGCCACTCCTATTTAAAATTACTCCATTATTGTATTCCATATCATTCTCATCTGCCTTCCTATTCAATTTGTTTAAAGATTTTTTTTTTTCCAAATATTTTTTGAAAATTAGTTTTGAGACCTTTAATTTTGCATCTTGTATCACATTCCTAATTAATTTATTCTTACTGAATGTCACAATTTTTGGTGATCCATTAAATCAAATTGAGATGAATCTCTTATGTTCTGTCCATTTAACATCTCTTTATTTAACTCTTAAATAATTTTATTTTTCTAAAATCTTCATAAAGTATTTGTTCTATTGTTATAATTCCATTGTAAAAAATATTAATAAATTAGTAATATAATTATTCTAATTTCCAAAAAATTAGACTTCAATTTTAATTTGTAAAAAAAAAAAAAATAAACAATAACTTTTTTATTTTATTTTTTTTAGGATAAACTCACGAAGGGGCCTACGCGTTAATAAAAAATAACGATTACATGGTCCTTAAAGGGAACTCAAGATCACTACTGCTCCGAAGTGCTACAAAGATTAAAGAACAAAAAAACTTACGAGCTCGAGTTCCCTACTAAGCAAGATTACATAGAATCTTAGGTATATTCTACGGTGCACAAGGACGAGCACTAAAAAAACCATAAAGTAGGGGTGTCAACTTCGGGTCACGGGTCAGGTCGAACTCGAAACTGACCCGGTATTATTCGGGTCAACCCGAACCCGACCTGACTCAGGTTCGGGTCAACCCGACCTGACCCGCTTTGGATTCAAAGCGGCACGCTGGGTCACGCTTCGGCGTTCGGCAGCAGCAGCGGGTGCGGCGGACTTGACTGCGGGACGCGCGGCAGACTAGGTGGACCGCGGGACGCACGGTACACTCGACGAACTCAACCAGGGGACACGCGGCGGACTCGACTGTGGGACGCGTAGCGGACTCGACCGTGGGACGCGTGGCAGACTCGGTGGACTCGACCGTGGGACGCACCACGCGCAGCGCTGTGGCGGACTCGACCGCGGGACGCGGGTCCGTGGGACACGGGTCTGCGGGACCGTTCCTGTGGCTAGATCGCATCACGTTATAGGGTTGAACCGTAGAATGATGCGGGTAGTCGGGTCATCCAGGTCATTTCCAGGTTTCCGGGTCAATCCGAACCCGACCCGTTTTTTGAAACAGGTCAAAAACTTGAACCGAACCCGACCCGCTTCGGGTTCGGGTCAACACGAGCCCGAAATTTTTTGGTCGGGTTTTCGGGTTGGGTCCAATATTGACACCCCTACCATAAATGTACAAAAATAAGTATCCAGCTCCAAAACCTTCTGTTCCACTCAACAACATGGACACCTGCAAGGTAAAAACTCTGCAAAACAAAGTAAAAACTAGAAAAACATAATTAACACTAAACATAGACTAAAAACCTATTGTAGCGAAAATAATTGTAACAATTACCACCAATACTAAGCCAAAACAGTATATAGTTATCCAATTTGTAAAGACTCCAATTGCTCAAGTATTATACCTCAAAAAGATAAGTCCAACAGTAACAGAATATCGAGGAGAAGCCAAAGAAACCCATATTTTAGTATCCAAAGACTTCCCCAAATACCAACTGAGAAGATTTGGCCAAACCAAACCACAATAATCCCACCACCTACACCAACACAGCAAGTAGCCAGAAAAAATAGAAGGCCAAAACACCAGCTAAAGGTCCACGAATACAAAGGGTCCCAGAACATAAAATCGAAAACCCACCACAGATGCAACCCAATAAGATTAGGCCAAACCATATCAAAAAACACCCACCAGCTACACCAACACAGCCAGAGGCAAGAATCAACCCGAGGGCCAAGGCAACATCCAAAACTCCCAAGACCAACCGATCTAACCAAAACAAGCAGCAACCATAAAACACTAATAACACCCAACAGCCCAACAAAACAACATAAAACCTCACTAGAAAAAATGGTGTTCGACAACGCAGCGCCAGATAAACCTAGAGAAAATAACCCAGCCCTCCAAACCATACAAGCCCTGAGGAAAACCAAAATACGGAACAACAAGATAAAGAAAATCCAGTAGCAGACAGCCTCAAACAAGGCAATGAGCTAGCAAACCCAGGAAAACTAGCAATGAGAGGAAAACTCCAGCCACACTGAAAAATCCCAAAGGCAAAAGCAAAAAAAACCACCAGGAAACAACAGCCACCACCCCCTTAGATAATAATATAAAGAACATTATTTTTGTCCAGGATTAACAAGCCCTTAACTGGAAGAGGTAAGTTAGCAAAACTAAAATCCTTCATATGTTCCAAAATACAACCCAACTTAGCCATGGCTTTAGCACAAGCATTCCCATTCCTTTCAATAGATGAAAAAAAAAAAAGAATTAATCATGTTCATAACCTTCTGAATAATCCTCTTAATGTAAAATAAATTAGAAGACCAATTATTCTCATTTCTCAAAATAAGGTATTCGAAACAATAAGAAGAACTGACTTCCACAAAAATATTACTGCAATCAAGAGAGAGACATAATCTAACACCATAAAGGATAGCAAAAGTGATAGCAGTAATCACATTCCCATTTAAAATAAGCCCCATAAAACCAATAATGCAGTTACCATTTGAATCCCTTAAGACACCACCACAACCAACCAAATCCTTATTAACAAAATCATCCACATTTAACTTAAAGGAATTAACAGGAGGATTAAGCCACACAATACTTCTAGTAACTTTACAACTGTTATCCCCTTCGAACTTAATCCCAATATCAACAGCAGTAGTGTGGTACTTAAAAAATTTTTTGGAAGAAATTAACTTGGCAGCAAAGAGGTTCCTAATTTTATCTTTCACATTATGAATAATCATAAGGTGATTCATAGGCACACCATTATATCGAGAATTATTTCTATCCAACCATAAGAACCAAAGGATCAGAGCAGGGATAACATTCCTAATATGACCTTTGGACTTAATAAACTAGCAATTCAATAAAACATAAATAGAGGTCTTAGCATTGAAGCAATTTAAATGGAAAATATTCTCAAAATAAGTCCATGCCTTAACAGCATAAGGGCCAAAGACAAACACATGGTGCATATTATCCAAGTGGAGCCAACATTGACATTTAGAAACCAGAATGAAATCACGTTTATTCAAATTGTCATCAGTTGGAATAAAATTATGAAGAATCTGCCAAACAAAAATAGAAACCATAGGGGGAATACTATGGTGGCAAAGCATTTTGTAAATATTCAAAGCTTCTTTCAAAGTTCTAAATGAATGCCAGACACCCTTTAAATAAAATTTACCATCTCTATTGAAAGCACAAATCTGAACACCAGGAGAGTTCAAATTTAAAGGAATCTGCAAAATTTCTTGAACTAAGAAATTAGGCAGCACATTAGAGAGCTTCTCAATATCCCAACCATTATTCATGAAAAAATAATTAACCTTCATAGAAACATTAGAAGAAGTATTAAGAATAGTGTCAAGGGAGTAGCCATCCAACCAACGATCCTTCCAAAAGGAAATATTACCATCACCCAAACCCCAACCGATAAAAGGCTCAACCTGCCATTTAACTTTGCAAAGGCGCTGCCAAACTTTAGAGTTCCCTTTAGAAAAACAACACATACTGGGATGCATATTCTCACAATACTTAACATTCATAAAATTAGCAAAAGGCTCATGTTAGCACGAAAAGTATACCACAATTTAAAAGAAAAAGACAAAGCCAAATCCTTTAAAGACTTACACCCCAAAGCCCCTTCATCCAAAATACCACAGCATTTATTCCATGAAGATCAATGAATTTTAGAATTGCTGCTATTCCCTTTCCAAAAAAAATTATTAATAATTTTCTCAAGCCTATCACAGAGCCTGAGTAGGAAATAAAGTTTGAAAGTTATAAACATGAATAGAGCATAGGTCACTTTTAATAAGAAAGTCTACCATCAAAACTAAGAAAATTGGAATCCCAAGAAAGGAGCTTGTTCTGCACATTAAATCGATAAGAATTAACTAAACATTTTAAAAAGTACACTACTATTTTTAATATAATTTAGAGATTATGTGGTCACCAATAAATAATTAAATTATTTCTTCATGTTTTTCTTTCAATTTTAATAAAATTTTAATATTTTTTTATTAGTTATATACAAAATAACAAATTAGATGTTTACAATACATGATCATTTTCTCACAACTTTTATTAAATTTTCATATGGTTTACAAATAATTCTTAATTAATTTAGTCTGTTAAAATTTTTTATTTTATGTGATTAATTTTAACTAATTAGACAATTTTCATATATTTTGATCTTAACATAATTATTTTTATCAACATAATTATGTTAAGATCAAAATATATGTTTCTTATATTTTCATATATTTTCATATATTTTATGCATTTCTTTATTTAACTCTTAAATGTTTCTTGTTTATAATTATATTTTAAAAAAAGAAGATCTTAACATAATTATTTTTATCAACATAAAAATTGTTAATGATAAATAAATCATTAAAAATTATAAAAACATTAAATCATAATTAATAATTAAAAATATTTAAAATTCTTGTGACAATCACTATGAACATGTAATTAATGTCTACTTTGCCCTATTTAAGAGTCATTGGTTAAGATATGTGCTCAGTTATTGGCTATGCCAGATTGGTTTAGACATATCAATGTGCCCGCGAAAAAGAAAAATATCATCTCCCATTAAATAATTTCATAAATTTCTTTCTCTTTGATCACATATCTATAACCCCACAAGATTTGAGAAAAATCTTTTTATTCGAGCCAGTTCTTCTACAACATACAATTTCTGAGCTATCAATAGTCAAGGTTGAGTCATTTATAAACATTTAAATACATTAGGAATGAGAAACTTGGCACCAAAAACAAAAGAACAAAGACCTTGTAATTGAGCACGACAGCTGCAAATTTTGTTGTATTAATTTGTTCGTACGAAAGGAATATGCTTGTTACTAAATAGTCTTAACCTAAAATTTTCTTCCTTCCAGCTCTAAATGAAATAGTAAGATTTAATTAACACGTAAGCCTATCTTTGAGTTTTAGCAAAAGAAAAAAAATAATAATAAGATAAATAAAAAATAAAAAATGTAGTAAATAATATACGTATGGTTCATGTTCTACCATGTTTTTTTTTTTCCTTGAGTCCTACATACTTGAATACATTTAAAATAGTTATATATAAAAAAAATTAGAAGATAACTTTAACAAAAGAATAAATAGAGAAACATCTATTGAAGATAAGATGCTTACATATAAACTTATGTGATTTAAATGTGTTTGAGATGGGAAAAATATAACAATTAAAAAATGAATAGAAGAAAATAAGGAGATAAAATATTTAGAGTATTAACTCACTTGTGTGTGCATTCACTTTTGGTAGGCTCAATCTAATTCTCACTAACAATCTTTTTAAAATCAAGTTCGAAATCATCCTAAATGGATGACATCAAGAAAGCCTCAAAAATATTAATTAACAAAATGCATCCACAATAATAACTTTCTAACGATAACATTCAGAAAAATAATAACACAGCATCACGACAATTGTAGCAAAAAGCCTTAGATTTTGGTGAGCCCAAAACATATCAAGATAACATAAAAGTAACAATGATATGTACACAAGCATAAATACATCCATAAAATTTAAAAGATTGAGAAGGTAATAAAGCTCCCAACTGTTTGGACTCAAAATATCTGAAAAAATTTCATCCATAGAATGAAATTAACAGATGGTTAGTCAATTCCTTGGTTGCCAGATAGGCCATGCAAGGGAAGAAAATAGGGAAATTAGGATGAATTTCAAAACATCATTGTCCAGCAAAAAAAAAAAAAAAACAAACATCACAAAATCAATGAAGCCGTTATGAGATAATTTTTTTCTCATTACTATAAAGATAGTTGTTAGTATTTTCTCATTCTTATAGACAACCCATTGGAACATAGTATAACTAACCATACATTGAAAAACAAATTACAGAAGTAGTGCAATAAAATCATAGAAGATCAAATCAGATAATGCATTATAGAGCTCAGAATAAGTAGATACAAAAAATTCTCCTAAATTGCAATGATGACCTTCCAAGGGAGCAAAACAAATCTATATAAGGCCATTCATCATATCCACCAATAGCCAAATAAGAAGAAGAGACATCAAGGGTTAAATGAGAGTCTAACAAATCTTCAAGAGGAACAAAAATGGAGCCATCAAATGATCCAGCAGGTAATAAAAAGACAACAAACTGTTAATCAACTAAACAATATGATAGGGACATAACAGTGTTGCGTTTAATATGATAATATAATTGTAAACTAACGTAAAACTAATTGGGCTTGAAATCCTCTTAGGTTTTTTTATATAAAAAATTAAAATAGCCTACTAATTTATGTAAATATATGTGTCGAATTAAGAATGAAATTAATAGAGTATGGTGTTAAACCCACAAGAAAGTGATCTACTTTACATCAGCAACTCAAAATAGAAGATTTAGCTAGACAAAGAATAAATTACAAGAAAACTTATATTCAAATTATTCATAAAATAATATAGTACAAGAGAAGTAGTAAGAAGTTTAACACCGGGATAGATCTAAGTATCTTCTCTACACTTCTTCTTCCTACACATATAGAGTTGCTTAAACAAATATAGGTTAGTCCCTCTATAAGATTGTATTTTGTACTTCCCTAGCCTCCCTTGATTTTACTCTAAGAGGACAATAAAGAAATATGATGAAAAAGTACTCAATTACACTTAGGGAGCTGAACTCTACAAACAAAAGAATTGACTTCTATTTATAGTAAGCACATTATCAGATTTAAGCATCGGCGTTGGTGGCACTACGATGGTGAAAAGTGAAGTGCTGAAAATGTTTACCCCACAATGGTGATGATTGACGTGGCACAGTTACAACATGAGTTACATTACAAGAATTTAAGACATTTTATTTATGGCAAAATCTATTGCATAACAAGACAAATTCATCACAAGTTTAGCTTTGCGCTGGATTTGTAGTGAAATATATTCCAACGCTAAAATTAATGTCGAAAAAGTTATTGAGATAGATTTAATCCATCATAAAATATTTGGGATAGATTTATGTTGGACCTAATAAGTTACAAATCTTTTACGATGGAATTATTTTTTTTGGAAAATAAAAATACTATTTTTCACTTTGTTAATTTATCTTATCAACCTATATAGTCCACAGAACCCGCCCACACATACCCGCGCAACCTTCCAAGAATGGAGACCCGAGCAGGGGTGAGCCTGCGACAAGTCCTGATATACCACACACATAAGGCCAACCCAAATTCTCTTAACAGTGAATCTAACACCATCGCTAGACCGCACACCATGACCCATTTTGAGCCTACTTCAACTGGTTGAGATATTTATTTGCTTATAAACAACATAAAACATCTTTGCATAGGCAATATGGGATGGAGATAAAGAGAAATGTGGAAGGAGGTTGAACAGCTGCTAGCTCTTTATATTTTATTGAACTAAGTTAATTACATAAACTAATTTAATAAAATTGACTAATTTATACTTATGTTAATTATTTTGTTTTTTGAAAAATGCAAACTGCAAAAGATTTTATTAACCCAAATACTTACAAGATGATTCCTCTTTCAACAATTCTAAAATTGAAAGAGGAACTTTATGTCTAGAAAAGTCATCCCAATAAAAGGAAGAGAATTGGGCATAGTTAGCACAATAATGAGCTAACTTATTACCATTCTTATTAACAAAAGAAAAAAAAATGAAATGCTTAAAATTAAGAAGAAATTATAAATCCTTAGGCTTTAGAATCTCTTCATTAATCCAATGATTTTTAAAAGCACTTTGAAAGATCTTGATGACGTTAAGGTTATCACCTTCAATCACAATACCTTTAGCTTCAAGCATCCAATCTTTGATATAATCTCTCAAGGACAAGATTGCTAATAATTCCATTTGAGCAGAATCCCAATGTACAGTCTGAAATCCGAAAGCAGCTAAACCTCTGCCTTTACAATCTCTAAAAATGCCATCGATACCTGTGCTGTTATTTTGAAAAACTGAAGCATCAATGTTTACTTTGATCCAGCCCGGAGGAGGATGCCAAGAGAAATGAGACAGCTTAATAAGCTGATTAGCATCCCCGTTTTTGCGGATTGGATATGAATTAAAGGAAGAGACAGTTTGAATAATAGCTCTTGAAGCAATAGAAAATTTGCTATCATCAACGCCTCCATGAACAATTTTGTTTCTACTAATCCAGCAAATGTAAACTACTTAGCAAAGAATATTACCCAGGAATTAATTAGAATCAACCAATCTGTTCAATATCTGATAACACTCAAGTAAGGAATTGAATTCAGGAATATTAAAATGCCAATCTTCAAGCACTTTTAATACTCTTTTGATTAAAAAACATTTAGACACCACATGCTCTATGTTTTCCAACTCTAGACACCCTCTTGGACAGCCTCCACTATCAGTAATATTTCTATATAAGAGAAAGGCAAACGTAGGAATGCCATTCTTACATATCCTCCACCAGAAAATGTCAATTTTTGGTTTTAATTTTAACTTTTTCCTCCATTTAAATGAATCATCTTCACTGATATCTTCAATTTTTTTCTCATAAATAGTGGATGCAATAGATTTTCCAGATAATTTATTGATACATTCCATCTTGTCTTCAACTTGATCTAAGTGAATTTGAATTTTAAGGATTAATTCAATCAGCATTTCACCAAAACAGAGCTTTAATTTTTCTGCATCCCATCTTCCTTCTGTTATAAAATCCGAAACTTGGTTGAATTATTGATCAATAATAGTCACAAACATTGGCCACTTGTCTAAAGTTTTATCCATTATCTATCTATCTTTGAAAGTATTAATATATTCTCCATTAGAAATTGTCCAACTCATCACCGGAAGGAGGAATTCTACACCATTTATGATTATTTTCCTTGTGGAAGAGCAACTGCTACTATAATTACTATTCCATAGAACTTCCCCGTATTTGGCTCTTAATACTCTATTTAAAAGAGTATTGGGCTTCATAATAAAATTCAAGGCATATTTAGATCTCAAAGGTCCCATCTTATCAATTAAAGATTGTAAACCATAACAACCTTTATTTTTTGGTTTACATAATGAGCTCCATGAAACATAGTGCATACTATAACTACCATATCTTTTGTTCCAAAGGAAATCTCTACACATTTTCTCCACATCATAAAGTACCCTCATTGGAATCAAAGAGTGACTGACTTGAAAGGTAGTTAAAGGAAGAACAGAGGAATTAATCAAAGTCACTTTACCTGCAAGTGAAATGAATTTTGAACCCCATACATTCATTTTGGTTGCTGCTGAAATCTGCTTTTACCAATCTTTTGAGAGCTATCTTAACTCCTAAATATTCCATTTTCTTTAACATCTTCATTTTAATAGTTTTGAGAAGCAATGCATAATCCCTTTTCTTCACTGATTTGCTGAATAATACCGCAGATTTAGTCAAATTGACTTTTTGTCCAGTCCAAGAACAATAATTCTTTAAGCTTTTGACAACTTTCTTCATACACTTTGTGTTAGCTCTTGAGAATATTATAATATCATCAACATACATTAAATGTGAGATTAAAGGGCCTCTTAGACTGACTTTAATGCCAATACTTTTTCCAATATTTTGAAATTCCTCTGATAATAATTGTGAGCACATGATAAAAAGGAATGGTGATAAGGGGCACCCTTGTCTAAAACCACAATTCGCCTCTATCCACTTAGTACTATCACCATTAATTAAAATGGAAAATTTTGGATTAACTACACATTCCAAAATTAGAATAGAAAAAGGTTTAGGAAAACCAAATCATTCTAAACTTTTCCCAAATTAGCCCAACACATACTGTCGTATGCCTGTTCCATATCAATTTTAATAGCAACCATTCCTTTTTTAGCTTTAGAGTGTCTAAACATATTAAACACTACTTGAGCTAGTAGTACTTGATCAGCCATCGAACGACCCTTGATAAAAGCATATTGTTCAACTGAAATGATCTTAGGAAGAACAAAACTCATCTTGTTTAAGATCATTTTTGCCACTATTTTTTATATAGCATTACACAGGCTAATGGGGCGGTAATTCTCAGGAGAAGTAGGATTAGCCACTTTGGGAATCAAGACCACATTAGTTTCTCTCCATTCAGGACAAAGCAATCCCGAATTAAAAAAATTTTAGTAGCTGCCCAAACATCATTCTTAATGATAAACCAAAAAGATTTAATAAAAGAATATGTTATACCATCGATACCTGGTGCAATATTCGATCCCAAATTAGAAATGGTGTTCTCAAGCTCCTTTTCAGTAAATTCTTCATTAAGAGTCTTACATTCTTCCATGCTCAGTCTATTTCAAGGTTCCGGCCACTCATTTAAACAGCAACTCCTTGATTTCCATTTACAATTGAAGAATTTGAAGAAAACTTCTTCAATACTTTGCTTGTCTTCACATATTGCTCCCTCCTCATTTTTCACACCATTAATTCTATTAGCATTTCTCCTTGCCGAGGCAAATGCATGGTAGAATTTGGAATTAGAGTCTTCTTCATTCAACCATTGAAACTTGGCCCTTTGCTTCCACCCAATGTTTAAAATTGCGTATTCGGGTATTGAGGGGTTTTTCATTCGTGAGGCGAGGCATAAGCCTCAAGGCGTTTTGAGGCGTAAGCCTCAAAATCAAAAGATTACGTAAACATAAAATGATAAATTTGTTATATACTAATGAGTGAATAATATAAAACATTAAAAAACATAAGATATGAAATGAAATCAAAATATCTCAATAATAAGACAACATGAAATATAGTTCAACTCAAAATTCTATCTTTCCGAAATCCCAGTATTCTTTTCATTAACATATAATTATGATTTCCAAAAATAAATAGCAATGACATATCACATAAGAACTCATAAATCATCAGCACTGTCATCACTAAGGGGCTCTTCATTTGCATCATTATTATATGAACTGCTATCTCCCCTTCCTCCTCTCCTATAGAGTCCAATGTCAGACATTTACTTCAAGATTTATGTAAGTTTTAATATATATAGCGTGAGGCGTAAGCCTCATGCCAGTGAGGCGAGGCGGGCCTCAACCAAGTTGAGGTGCAAGCCTCATAAAAAAACTCGAGGCGTAAGCATCGAGGCATTTTTTACTGGAATTGTGCAAAGGCTGGCCTCAAGGCGAGCCTCATATTGCGCAATTTTAAACCATGCTTCCACCACATACTAAGTCTCCCCAAAGTATTATTGATCTCACAATTTTGGATCTTAAACTGCAGATTTTCAGATTTGATAATCCACCAAAATCAATCTCCTCCTTTTGTAATTCCATGATTTCAGATTTAAGTTTTTCTTTTAATTCTGTCAAATTTTTATGCTTCTCCTTATTCCAAAAAAATAAGGATCTTAACGTTCTCTTGAACTTTGAATTGAGTATATCTGAAGCTGAACCCTTTGTCTTCTTGTTCCAAGCAGCAAGCACAATTGAATGAGAGGCTTTGTATGATAACCAGGTATCTTCAAACATAATTTTCCTCCCTTTTGTTATCCTGGATGCCAAGATTTTAATAGATTTAGGACAACGGTCCGATGCAATCCTGGCTAGATGCTTAACCACCATCATCTGGAGGATATTAAGAGCAGCACAATTAATAAGGAAATGATCCAGCCTTTCCAAAATCCTTCCTTCATTTTTGTTATTGCACCAAGTGAATTTAGGACCCATGTAGTTGACTTCATGTAAATCTCCTCTATTCATAAATGAGATCATATCTTTAGATCCTTGAGAAAGAACAAACTTTTTACCTCCTCTTTTATAATCTTGAGAGGTTATACAATTAAAATCTCCCCCTATAATCCAAGGAGAATCATCATCAAAATACTTTTCCAGATTTTCCCAAAGAAATTTTCTTTTGCTGCGTTCTCTGTTGCCGTAGACTGTAGTTACCATCCAAGTTTACTGCCTTTAGCTTTAAGTCTACCCACCACCATCTGCTCATTTGCTTCTACAACTTCAAATGTAGCCAAATCTTGTCTCCAACACACCAAAATCCCTCCTAAAAGTCCAGCTGCCGGATACATGAACGAATCCCACTGTTCACCAATAAATTTTTTGATATCTTCAGACTCCATAGAGGAAACTTTAGTTTCCATAATATCCACAAACAAAGCATCATTATTCTTCACAATTTCTTTCAAATATCTGGAGGCCACCACCTTCCTAGCCCCCCTACAATTCCAAAAAATTAGAGAACTCATTTTTTCTTTGAAGTGGGATTTGACCCACCACAAATACTCTTAGGATCTCCTTTTCTTGTCTTAGATATCAAAGAATTATTCCCCAAAGATTTTAATTCTTTTTGCAATTTAAATTTTACTTCTCCAAGAACTGGATTCTCCACCACTACATTATTATCACTAGTAGCTTTAACAGATTTTACCTCTTCCTTCAAATTTTCTGCACTTCTTTCAACAAAAGTATGTTCTTCTGTTTGATCATCCTTTCCTTCCGAACCATATTGTAGAATAGAAAACATATTTTTACTTTCGATTTCAATCATTTCCTTACTTGGAGACTTGTTTTCAGCTGTGAATTCCAATGAATACCTTTTATTCTGGGCTGGAATTCCTTCAACAGACTCCTTATTGTTTGCTTTCCCGTCAGGTTTTAATAGAACCATTTCCTTTACTGCAATATCCTGAATCTTTATTTCTGAACCATGATAGGGAATACTTGAGTTCGCAGGTAATTCCTTAGGACTTACCTGAGTTCGCAAGCAACCCTTCCCCAAACTGATAAAATTCTGATTTGCTTCAGAATTGGTGATTTCTCCTTCTTCAAGTTGAAGAGCATATGGGTTTACTTTTCCAGGAATATCCTTTATCACTTCGCTAGTTGCATTTACATTATTAACAGATGTATTTTTTCCCACCTCCACAATATGTTAATTAATTTAATCGTGAGATTGTAATATAAATTGTTAACTAATTATTTTGAAATTCTTAATTAATTAATTAATTAATTTAAACTTAACATAATGAACTAATTTAAACTTAATATTAATTTAACTATGGGCTTGTAATATAATTAGTTTATTCCAAGTTGTTTTTAAGTTAACTTTAATTTGTTATTTATATAAGTTAAATTGCTTTATTAATAAATTAATTACAATAAATTTTGAATTAGTTAATTTAATTAAATTATTTAAATTTACATTATTTATTAATTTTTTAAGTTAGTTTTTTATTAATTGAATTAATTTAAATTTATTTATTAATTATTTGCGAACAATTTATATCACAAAATTCAGTATAAAATTTGTACGGGGAATTTTGTCGCAAAAAAATTGTCAAAAATTTTCATTTGTATGGTTACTTTTTGAACACATAAAGATGCCTTTTGACTTTTTTAACTAACACCACAACGCTTGAAAGTATCGCACTAAGGAACTATATAACTAACTGAAGCGTTGTGGTGTTCAAGCATATTACATTGTGGCAATTCAAATGAGTATTTTTATCGAGAGATTAGCACTGTAGTGTAAGTTTTGAATGTGCAGTGCTTATCATGTGTATGCAATAGTGCTTCCATCCCCAGAGCTGCGGCACTAGTTCAAAATTTAGCACCACAATTTTCTTAGGATTTAAATAAAAACTTTGATCAAAATCAAATGTAAATATACAAAATATTTAAGACAACAAAACATGAAATAAAATATAATAAAATTGTAAAAAATTTCAATATGCACAATAGCACAAAGATGGGTTGCCTTCTAATTAGTGCTAAGTTTATAGTCTTCAACCATTCTTTCCTATATTTATCGATTCGGCTAGGGTACATCACTACCACTCAAGTTTTTTGAACAAGATTATTTTCCTTTATCTTTAGGGTTAACTTCATTATTACTAAGAAGAGACCCATGAGGTCTACTACTGAAAGAAATTACAAGCTATCCTAATTTGATTTCCAAATTTTTAATTAAAGAAGATTAACTTTACAATTTAATTCCTAATTAAGTCACCACCTCTTCAAAAGGTGACTTTCTATTTCAATATTTATTATATTGATTAAGTCTTGGAGGAAAAGAAGGTCAAGGATTCACAATAGGTTACTGAGGATAATTCTAATTTTCTCCTTGATTAGATTGTCTTGAATTCTATTTAGTATTTCCATCAGTATTATTTGACCAACTAAAATTATGGTTGTTCCTCCAACTTTGATTGTATGCATTAGAATAAAGATTTGTTTAACTTTCAATTTAATTTATATTAAAATCTCTAAAATACTAGTGTCTTCAATAACATTCAAATGATTCTCTTCCAATTATATTAGTAAGCCCAATCCTAAGTTCACTCCTAAAGTATCTAATTTTTTTGAAATAACATCTACTTGAGTAGGAAGAATTGACAAAACATCATATTCATAAACTCCAACTACTCTCTTAGAATTTACCCTATCAACAAGCCACTAGAAATTATTAGTTGTCATTTCATCAACAACAACAACAACATCAAGCCTTTATCCCACTACGTGGGGTCGGCTACATGAATCCTTTTTCTCCATTGTGTCCTATTAAAAGTCAAATTTTCGTTTAAATCTAATAAAGAAAGGTCATTCCTAATATTTTCTAACCAAGTCTTTTTAGGTCTACCCCTACCTTTCTTAACATAAGTCAAATCTAATGCCTCTACTCTCTTAACCGGGTCATCGCAAGGCCGCCATTTTATGTGACCAAACCATCTAAGGCGACTTTCTCTAATCTTATCTTCTACTAGAGCTACTCCAACCTTTTCACGTATATGCTCATTTCGTATCCTATCTCTAAGGGTAAAGCCACTCATCCACCTGAGCATCCTTATCTCTGCCACACTTAACTTAGTATTATGCTTCTCTTTTAAAGGCCAACATTCGGCACCATAAAGCATTGTAGGCCTCACTACCATCTTATAGAATTTTCCCTTAAGTTTAAGGGGTACATTTCTATCACATAACAAGCCCGATGCATTCCTCCACTTCAACCATCCAACTTGAATTCTGCTGATAATATCCCCATCTATTTCACCATCACTCTGAACAATAGATCCAAGATATCTAAAACGTGTACTCTTATTAACTAGGTCTATTACTACTAAAATTACACTCCATATATTCCGTTTTAGATCTACTCAAGCGAAAACCTTTAGACTCTAAGGTTGACCTCCATAATTCAAGTTTACCTTCAACTCCCTCTCTAGTCTTATCAACAAGAAGAATATCATCAGCAAAAAGCATACACCAAGGTACATCCTCATTTCATCAATCAAATAATAATTATCCTTAAATATCCTCTAGTTACAACATCTATGATTGAACTAAGAGATCCTACTAATCCATTATAAAAAGTTTGAATAACCAACTAATCACATAAAGTATGGCGAGGGCATTTTCCGAGCATCTCCTTAAATCTTTCCCAGCTTTTATAAATAGATTCTTGTTCAAACTGGGTAAAAGAAATAATATCATTTTAAAGCTAAGTAGTTTTTGAAGGTGAGAAATAATTTATTATGAATTTGTGTTCTAACTCATTCCATATTGTTATAGAGCATGGGGGTAAAGAATTTAATCACATTTTATCCTGGTCCCTAAGAGAAAATGGGAATAATCCAAGTTTAATGGCATCATCACTAATACCATTGTACTTTAAAGTTACATAAATTTCTCAAAAACTATTAAATGTAAGTTAGGGTCTTTAATTGGATTTCCCCCAAATTGGTAATTTTGAACCCTTTGAATTATTGCTTGTTTTAATTCAAAATTATTATCCTATATAGTAGGTCAATTAATGAATTCCTTCTACTACAGGGTCATCACACTCACTAAAAGGTATTGCATGACCTTGATCTTTCTTGAACTAGGTCATACATATATATATATATATATATATATATATATATATATATATATATATATATATATATATATATATATATATATATATATATATATATATATATATATATATTTGTAACGGTCCTTTATATTTTTAGATCAAATAATAAAGACACCTAACTAGATCTATTAAGCATATAAAAAAATATAAACCAAAATGTCAAATAAAATGTTTTTTAAGTTTTTGTAAATTTTTTAATAAATAAAATAAAGATATAGGATGCAAGTAGATCTAAATACACACTTATTTCATTAATATAGTAAATCATAATAAGTATAAAACTTCCTCTACAATGATGCAAAAAACTTGATGGGAGCGTGACTGTGCTAAATTTAATATGATAAGATAATGCTGAACTAATGTAAAACTTGCTGAATTCAAAATACACCTAGGTTTTCTTTGTTATAAAAATTTAAAACAACCCACTAATTTATGAAACTAGATATGTTAAATCAAGTAATAAAGTGATGGAGTAGAGTGTCAACCCCAAGAGAAAGAGATCTACTATACTA
Source organism: Dendrobium huoshanense (assembly GCA_016618105.1). Lineage (NCBI taxonomy): Eukaryota > Viridiplantae > Streptophyta > Magnoliopsida > Asparagales > Orchidaceae > Dendrobium > Dendrobium huoshanense. Next base: position 37,389,201 of record CM028359.1, on the reverse strand, counting down.
TAATCAAAACTACTACTACTTACTGCATATGTAAGAATTTAACTTACTAAAATAAAAATAAGTTTTTGAGTTCCTACCACTAAATAGAATTTTGTAAATAATTAATAAAATTTTGATAAATTTATTTTAGACTCATGCATGTAAATAAAAAATTTTTCTTGTTGAGACTTTTAATTGTAGATGTAGATAATATAAAATGTATCCCTAGATCTTTGTTGATCTTATAAAGGTGAAATAAATATGGTTAGTTTTACTAAAGTTTTATTATCTCCATAGAACCTATAATTTTGAAACATCCTATGTGTTGGCATGCCAAAATTCTATTTCAAAATTCCTAATTATACTTGTATTCCTCAATCGAGTTTATATATCACAATAGGTTTTGATTACACACATGGCCATTGTATGGATTAAATGAAGAATGAGAGATATTGAAACCATAATTATATTTATTAAAGAATAAGTGTCAACATTAATACTATTTATGTTCTTTGTATCATCTGTCAAAATTTGAAAAACTAGCCAGACCTTGAATAAATAACAAGTAAACTAATATTCATTTTATTTATAGAAGAACAAAGTATAAGAGAAGTAGTAAGAAGCTTATCACTAGGATGGATCTAAGTATCTTGTCTACTCTCCTTCTTCATTCATTTAAGGAGTTGCTTATATAAACGTAGGTTAGTCCCTCTAAAAGATCGTGTCTTACACTTCCCTAGCCTCCCTTTGATTTTTCTCTAAGGAGGGACTAACGAAATATAATAAAAAAGTACTCAATTACCCTTAGGGAACTAAACACCATAAATTAAAGAACTAACTTATATTTATAATAAGTACAAGATCGAATTTGAGCTCCATGATGTTGGATAATGTGGCGTTGTGATGGTGAAAAGTGAACTAGCATCTTAGTGCTGAAATGTTATAACATCTAAGGCACTGAGTAAAGTGGTTTGATTATGTCCAAAATTATTGTGTTTGTTTGCTAAGTCTGTGCAACTTGCAATAGTTATAACTTCTCCACCAAGGTGCTATAAAAGTTTTGTACTGCGGTGCTTTAAATGCCTTTCTAACATCACAATGTTAGAAAGGGCGGCGCTCCTGCTTGAATTTTTCCAAGACACAATGCAACGAGGTTGATATAAGGTGTAGTGGATCTTACATATGTGATGCCATGGCACTTGCAAATAGAGAAGGTTGGTGCTGCCACATTAAAATTGGCACTTTGGTATTGATCAAAACCACACTATGGCATAAATCTTGTTAGTGTTACCAAAGACTTGTAAATTTGGCCTTTTCCTGCACAATTCCTATACAAACACAACTAAAACAACACATTTAACTTTATTTAGCATTAAAAAAATATTACTTAAACTACATTTATTACAATGCCTAATTTGGGAATAAACTCCTCTTTTCATCTTTCAACAAGTAGTAATTATGGTGTTAATATTACAATTGAATCTCCTTACATTTGTTTTTTCTTATGTAATAAATTGAGCATGCAATGATAAAAAATTCAAGCTTTTTTAATTAAAATTGGGCAATAATCTATATCAACTATAATAATAAATAACTTCATAATGTTGGACCTAAGTAGAAATGAAGAAACCCAAGGGAAAACAATAGCTTATAATGTTGAAGGTATAATGACATTCAAAGAAAAGATGGTAGAAAGATTCATTATGAAGATGACAAAAAGAACAATAAGGAGGAATGCAAATATTCATTTTTAGAAGCTATTTCACAATTTTTAAGCAACCTGTAATAGCAAACCATGTATAGCATTAAAATAAAAAAGAATATCCTTTGTGCCAAATAAAAGAATTAGCACTATGAACATTAGCATAGAAATATGAAATGTAACTTGTAAATATAGGTCTGCTAAGAGTTTTCAATCAACAACATTGATAAAAATTCCAAAAATCTTCATAGTAATGTCATGAGGAAAAGAGGAAGGAATACACCAAAAGAAATCTTTAATTAAAACCAATATAAGAGCATCACAAGATAGAATTAATTTCTCTAATGGAAAAGGCAGCAAAATTACAAATTCTTTTCTAGTAAGAAATGTAACCCCATATAGTAAATAAGGAATCATTAATCATTGTTCCATAAAAAACTAGAGGGAATACACTTGCAAGAGCACTAAAAATGCAGCATAAAATATAAACTATGGATATTTCAACAAGCTTCATACTAGAAAATTTTAGGTAGCAACCAAAATCTTAAAAAAAATAAAAATAAAAATAAAAATAAAAAAAAATTTCTGTATGTGAGTTCTGAAGATCATATTTCTTAAATCCAAGTAGCTATTAAAATTTCCTAACTTCATCATGTTCAAAACTATAAAAGTATCTTCAATCTAATAAATAAATTATTAAAAGTAACAAATTATATGTATCGCCCAAAAATATCAAGGAAAATCCAATTGTAAACAAGCAAGAGGAAAAAATGGAAATGAAGCAGAGGGATTGGAACTTTGGGACCAGGGAAAACTAGAGAGCTTGAACCAGGGCTTGGCTTATAAACTAGCAGAGGATCTAGTAGAATGAACTTTGATTGGGTATTTGATGATTTTAGTATATTTGGGGGTGGTTGATTGAGCCTCATCAATGGATTCAGGGTGGAAAAGAGTGAATGCCCACTAAATATAGCTCACAGATAGATGGTAAGAGGATTTGTACAAAAAATTAAGTTACATCATTGAATGGGTAGCTAGGGTTGGAATGGATGAAATATATTTATTTTTAGCAATAATAAAAAAACTCTACCTATACCTATCTATGGCATCATTTTACTAATCTCCAATACTATGTGCTGTGGTAACCCCTCCTTTTTAGTAGTGCGAACTACATAGTGGATTTTGTTTTTCAATTGGCTCAGGTCCCATAGGTTTTTTCCTTTTTTAGTTTCTCCAAAAATTTTTATCTAAATATTTTTCTTTTTGCGTACTAAATTTTTCTACAACACTAAGACATGAAATACACACTCTACCAACTTAAATTTTCTTGCACGTAATAGTTTGACACCATATGTGGGAACATAGTCAAAAATATATAGGCTTCATCAATGATTATATAATCATTCCCTCAATCAAGAATAAATAAAATATAGGCAATGAAGTTTCCATGGGCCTCAATTTAGAGTACCATATGTGTAGGACATAAAAACTTCAAAGTTAAATAAAATAACTTTTTTACAAGGCTGGACAATAAAGGGAACCATCACAATATGATGGAGTTCTCCCTCTATGATCTCAATAGTAGTTTAGCACATCCTCCCCACATTATTTGACCCATAATCCTCCACTTGTTATGGATGACTTTGTTCAACATCATTTTTTTGAAGCCCCTCATAGTTTTATAAGAGAAATGTTATAATATATTACTTAGGAGGAATTCTTTTTGATGGAATGAAATCAGTTCACTTCTCCACATGACTTCCAAGGGTCATATGCCTTAAAAAAAATGAAATTCTATAATATCCTATTTTAGTGGGATTCAAAATACCCACTATTGACTAATATGATTGATCTTTTTATCCTTATAAATATATTGAATATTATACAACAATCAAGCATATCTAGTAAGCTTCTAATGATAGAGAAGCTAATGAAAGCATTGGTATCCCAGAATTGAAGGAAAAAGATAATTCTGATATTATTCCAATAGAAGCTGAAGGTGTTATAGAAACAATAGTGGAAGTCAAGGATAATGTTGCAACTACCAACAAGTTTTTTGTCTTAACAGAATTGGAAGATCTCAAGGAGATGGAAACTGAAGCTATTAAGGTGCATGAACATGAAGGCTTTGAGGAGGGAGAGATTCGGGAATCAGTTCCAATAACCAGAGAAGGTACAAATCAGAATTCTGCTAATTCTCAAACTATTGCCAAGACTTGTCCCGAGTCCACTTCTTGTGAAAAAGGTATTTATTGTAATGAGAAGAAATCCAAGCTTTTGAAAGAACTCAAATCTTTGGGATCGGGTAATAAGGTGTTCCCACATAATAGGAAGGGGGTGTGAACTAATAGGAAGGGGGGTGACATTAGAATGTGAAATAATGTCATCCCACATAATAGGAAGGGGGGAAGTGAAAAAACTAAAAAGGTGAGGGGTGTGAACCCCACTACCAAACAATGACTTCCTTATTATTTTGGAATTGTAGAGGGGCCAAAAAAATGGAGGCTGCCCTCTACCTTAAGGAGATTATTAAAGACCATAAGGTGTTCTTTATTGGTTTGCTAGAAACAAAAATCAATTCTATTGATAATAACCATCTGTTGAAGTTATTGGGCAGAAATTGGGATTTGTTCTCAGTTCCAGCAACGGGCTTATCAGGTGGTTTAATGGTGTTGTGGAGAATTGATCTAGCTGACTTTGTGGTGAAGGAAGCTACATCTCAAATGATTTTGGGAAATTTGATTGTTCACGGTAAAGGAAACTGGATGGTGGCATCAGTTTATGGCGGCACTGTTATGCAGCTAAGGAGAGACCTGTGGAAAGATCTGGAAAAGCATTGTTCTAATAATATTACTATGATTTTGGGAGGAGACTTCAATTGTGTTTTAACACAAGAGGAGAAACGAGGTGGAAAGAAGTTTTGCCTTGATCAAGGCTCGAAGGATTTCAGGAATTTTATGATTGCCAATGATTTACATGAACTTAAGACCATGGGTTCTAAGTTCACTTGGTGTAATAACAAGAATGGAAATGCTCGTATATTGGAGAAGCTTGATAGGTGTTTAATCAATTCATCAGCTTTAAACTTGTTACAAATTGCATTTGTTAAGCACTTATCTCGCATAGCTTCGGATCATTGTCCTTTACTGCTGAATATCTACAAGCCGATTGAGAAGATACAAAAAGATATTCGATATGAAGAAACATGGGCTACTTATTACGGGGCAACGGCTTTGGTTAAGAACTTATGGAACAAGAAATGTTTAGCTGATCCACAAGCTTCCTTTAATCTGAAATTGAGAAGAACACTTAGGGGATTATTCTATTGGAGCAAGGCAAAGTTTCTAGAACTTAATTCACTTAGAGATAGATTAAAGTTTGAAATTCAGGAAATTCAAAAAGAAGAAGATGAGGGTTTGATTTCTTTTGAAAAACTTCAGATTTTGAGATCTAAAATTAATGATCTCAATATCACTTTAGCTAGACTTAACTCTTGGTGGAGACAAAGAGCTAAAGTGAAATGGATGGATGAAGGTGATTGTAACTCTTCCTTTTTACATGCATTTGCTAATGCTAGGAGGAACTCCAATTGGATTAATCATATCAAGACTAAGGAGGGGATTATCTCTGAAGATGTGAATGTTATCCAGAGCACTTTTTCGGAATTTTACAATCTAAAATGGCAGTACAGGGAATGTTCTCTGGAGGATTGGCCGAACACAACAAGGACCATTGGCAATCTGGACAGTAGTTTTCTCATGGCAGATTTCACTAAAGAAGAACTTAGGAAGGTTATCAAAAGCTCAGCTAGAGGCATATCGCCTGGAGTGGACGGGTCTTCATTATCTTTCTTTAAAGACTTTTGGGATACAGTTGAAGATGATGTGTGGACAGCAGTGAATCACTTCTTTTTACATGGTACTATGGATCAAGCTTGGAAAGAAACTTTGATTGTTTTGATTCCAAAAATCAAAAATCCTCTAGAGCCATCTCATTACCGTCCTATAAGTTTATGTATGACAATTTATAAAATTGTAGCTAAAATGTTGTTAAACAGATTGGAGAATATTATCCCTAAACTCATCGGTTGGCCAAGCAGCGTTTATTAAAGGTCGATCTTTAGCAGATCATATCCTCATTGCTCATGAAGTTTTCAACAAATTCAGGTGGTCCAAATCTAAAACAGGGATGCTAGCTGTCAAACTTGACATGGAACAGGCCTATGACAGTATGGCTTGGCAAACACTCAGGCAAGTTCTTATTCGGTTTAACTTTCCCACTAAATTTATGGAGCTCTTATTGACTTGTGTTGTTGATCCAAAATACTGTATTTTGTTTAATGGCAAGAAGTCTAATTGGATTGAAGGGAAATGTGGATTTAGGCAAGGTTGTCCCTTATCTCCATTTCTTTTCATTTTATGTGCTCAAATTTTTTCTGATGCTCTAACCTTGAGAAGGAAGGGAAATGGAATTTCTATTTCCAATCCAGGACCGAAGATCTCTCATCTGCTCTATGCGGATGATATTCTTATTTTTGAGGAGGCAAAGATGAAAAAGGTGAAAGAATTGAAGGATATTATTTGCAACTATTGTAGCTGGACGGGACAAAAAGTTAATTCTGCTAAATCTATGATTCTTTTTGCTAAGAATACAAAGAAGAAGACTAAAGATAAAGTTGTAAACATTCTTAAATTCAATGTGGTCAAGGAGATGAACTATCTTGGGATCAAAATGACCTTAAGGAGAATGGTAGCATCTGATTTTCAACCTTTGTTGGAAGCCGCAGCTAGTAGATTAAATACTTGGGGTAAAAATTGCATCTCTTTGGACGGTAAACTGATTCTTGCCAAATCAGCTTTCCTTTCTTTGCCACTTTTTCCGTCTACTCTTTCTCTGGTCCCTTCTAGTATCTTGAAGGAGTTTGACAAAATGTGTAGAAGTTTTATCTGGAGCAAAAAGGAAGGTGTTGCCGGTCTTCATTATGCCTCATGGGATCTCCTTTGCAAACCAAAAATTGAAGGGGGGAGAGGATTATTTTCTGCTTCCATTATGGTTGGCCCCTTAAGAGCAAAGTTTGCGTGGAATTTTCTAACAAATCACAATTCCTTGTTAAATACAATTATCAAAGCAAAATATGGTAAAGATATATGGTATGGAAGGTTGAAAAGTGGTTTTTCTCCTTCTTGGAAAATCATTTTGATGGGGGCTAAATTTCTCAAGAATATCATTAAATGGGAAATTGCTGATGGTTATTCTATCAATTGGATCCATGACTCTTGGATTTTAGATAAAAGTTTGGCATCTTGGCCGACTTTTATTAACATAAATAAAAATCTTGAAGACAATCTTGACTCTTTTATTACCAATGGAAATTGGGATACTACTAAATTGGAATCTTATTTCGGTGAAGATCTTATTAATATTATTATTGAAATTCCTATCAAGATTAATTTGATTCATGATTCTGGTGTCTTGAAGAACAAAATTTCTGGGAAATCCATCACGTCTTTGGCTTATAATTCTATTTTAGTCCATGAAGAGGAGGTGAATAATTGGGAGTGGCATAAGAAGTTTAAATTGAAACCGAAAATAGAATTCTTTTGGTGGAGAATAACGCATAATGCAATTCCTTCCAAAGCTTTCTTGTTCAATAGGAAGCTCTGTGATTGTGCGGATTATCCCAGAGGTTGTAAAGAAAATGAAGATATCAACCACATAATTGGGAGATGCTCCAAGATGATAAAAGTTACTAATATTCTGAGAAGTTGGGGTTTTAACATACCAGTTTTCCAAAGTTTTGAAGATTGTCGAATCAGCCTACAACATGAGATGGGGAAAGATTTGCTTTCAGGTAACATACTTTGCAACACAGTCTTTTTAGTTTGGAAAAGCAGGTGTATGCTCGTTCATGGAAAGGGAGAAAATTCTGACTTCATCATAGCTGCCAATGCTATCTCCTTTGCATTGAGAACTAATTTTATTATAACCCGAAAGGAACACTGGGATGTTAACCAGCTCAGGCTGTTTTCAACTTGGCATCCTCCTCCCTCCCGATGGGTTAAAATTAATATTGATGCTGCTCTTAAAAGAAACAACTTGGCGGGAATTGGTGGAGTAATTCGTGATAACAAAGGGAGGTTCTTATTAGCTTTTGGCAATAATTCCCTCCACTGGGACATCTCTCAATTAGAGTTATTGGCAGTTCTCAACATAAAGAACATGATCAGAGGATGGATGATAGAAGCTCAAGGTGTGATCATTGAAGGAGATAATCTTCATATCATCAAACTGCTGAAGAGTTCGTTAAAAGGTTGGAAGGTTAGTAGGCAAATTGATGAAAATTTATCTTTCTTGACAGATTTTAAACAAGTTCTTTTTTCTCATTCTTTTAGGAATGGGAACAAATTAGCTGATATTTGTGCTAATTTGGCTCTTGAAGTAACTTTTGTTTGGGAAAATCTTCAAGATATTTCAATTCCTCCTTCTTTCTTGTATTGCTTGAAGGAGGAATGTGATGCTTTAGGATTACTCTGATTTGTAGGACGTTGGCTTGTTTCTTTTCTTTAATGCTATTTTAAGCATTTCTTCAAAAAAAAAGAAGTAAGCTTCTAATGTACTTCTTTGTTATATATTTCTTGCAACTCTTAAGGGTTAAACTCACATTTGGTTCTACTTCCTCTCCATTAATACTATCAACAACTTCGCCCATTTTGCCCAAATGTTTGTTGAACGATTCATTATCAATTGAAGAATTATCAAGGATCCCTCCCATCTTTCAAGAACTCTTTAAAAATGAAATGCTAAATATTACAATAAATTTTTTCTTTTAAAGAATGTTAAATTCTAGGAGTAAATCTAAAATTACTAAGAGGTGTTTTTCTTCAAGGTATGTACCCGAGGTTGCTCTACCTCTCATTCATGTAAGGGATAGTTCTCTCATATGCTAATCTAATTTATCAAGTAGAATCTCAATTAACTACTGATGTGCTAATCAATGCTCATAAAAAATAATTTGAGCACTCATCCACTAAATGTAAAAACACACATTAATTTGATTAGCCAATAGAAAGAAGAAGATAGGAAAAGTCAAAAGAATATCATCAAAAAATTCATTCAAGGTCACTAAGCTATGCTCCTTTAGATACATCTAGAGGTATTATTGAAATGGAGATTACAATTTTTAAACCACTCGAGTGGTGAAAATTTTTAAGGAATCCAAATGGTGGAGATCAATCCAAATATTATAACATTCAAGATTCAAAAGGACAATCAATTTAAAAATATTTTGAATTGAATGTTGAGATTAAATGTCTAATTCAATAAGTAATTTAGGCCATTATTTATAGAAGCAATTTGTACATCATCGTCCTTAAAATAGAGAAGATCAGAAGAGTCATTGCAAAGAAACTATTTGCACTTTAACTTGGACACCATCATATTAAATTACTAAAAAAATTCTAACTCTTTAGAATTTTTAATTTGTGTATCTTTTAAGTAAGTTTTTATTTTAATTATTAATGATACTTTACATAAATAATATTCTATTATTAAAAAATCTAAGAAGGCATTGTCATGAGGTAGCCTTAATGGGAAGCTAGTAGTGGGCATGATCCTCGCTAGAAAAGCCCCATGAAGGAAAATGGAAAATAAGGATTCCACTCATAACCCCACAAGGCACACCCATGTGCTAGCCTTGATAGGAAGATAGTAGTGGACATGATCCTTATTATAAAGAACCTATAAGGGCAAGTGGCAGACAATATCTTCATTCACAACCCTAGGAAGGCAAGCCCATGAAGTATCCATGAAGGAAAGATATTAAAGGATGAGGTTTTCATTAGAAGTACTCAATTTCAACAAGTGGTTGATAGAGATATAGTCACAAAAACTCTAGAATGTAAACTCATGAAAAGAAAATATTTAAAATTTTATATATACATCTAAAAACTCATAAAACATAAGCCTTTTAAGGTATATAATAATCCTAAAATCATTATAAAGCATAAACTTCATAAGGTATAGGTAAACCAAAAGACTAGAAGGCTAAAATTCTCAATAGGTATATGTACATGTGCAAAAAAACCTCAAAGGCTAAAATATCTAAAGATATGCATTTCATTTATTCTTTAAAACCTTAAAAGGCTAAAAATTATAGAAGGAATAAATTTTTATAATTAGGTTGCTCTTACTAGTGGGATCCATAAAAGACTTGGTTTTCTTTTAGGGCTATGTTCCTATATTAGAATTATTCTTACAAAAATATGGAGTATTCATTACTTTAAATAAACTGAAAGAAAATGTTAATGAAGCTCATATAAGCATCTAAATTCCATATACAAAGTTCCTAGATTTACATGATGTCAACATAATAAATTTCAAAATTCCACATTTGATTTAAACATACGATTAGTTTTGTCTAAAATATTAATACAAGGAGCCAATGATAAAACTCTATGAATTTATTTACTTTCATCAACATCATTTCTACATCCAGTGGTATAAAATTTTTTGTTAATTATTACATCCCTTTTGGAAAAAACTTTAGAGCCTTAAAAATATGATGAATAGTATCTCAAAATGGTGTCAATCAACTATCTTTCATGCAAAGACCAAAGCTTCACTATCAAGGTATTATTTTATTAGAATGTAAGAATGGGGAGTTTCCTCCTATATAAGATAATTAAGGGCCTCTCCTAGGAGAAGAACTTGAGAAGAGGAGGAGACAAAAATAATTCAATCTCATGAAGAAAGGGAATTGTTGCTTGAAAGGGGGATGCACACTGCTTATCCAATATAATATCATACTAGATCATCGAAAGGGGGAGGTACTGCCTATATAAAGTAGTAGAGGGCCTATCATCGGAGAAAATTTAAAGAAGAGGAGGCAAGAGCAATTCATTTGGCAAAGAAACTAGCACAAGATCAAGGAATGCCTTTCTTCATAAAAGAACTAAAGAAGAAAAGTGAGACAATAGTAACTCGTTCTCAAAAAAGATAGGTATGAGCGCTTGAAAGGTGATAACACCTATACAAGATAGTGGAAAACCTCTTTTGAGAGAAGAGTTAGAGAGAAGAAGTGGTGTAAACTTCTGCTACAATGAAGGGGTATTTATAGTAGAAAAGGGGAGAGGAGAGTTTCATATATTTAATGTAAAGAATCACATGAATCTAAGAGGAGAGATACATGAATTTAAGAGTGAATGTAACATAAATATAAGAAAGAGGGTACATGAGTTTAAGAGATAGTGTTAAATAAATTTAAGAGAGTGGTTTATAAAACTTTAAGGAAGATTATATATATATATATATATATATATATATATATATATATATATATATATATATATATATATATATATATATATATATATATATATATATATATATTATAATAAAAAATAAAAAGAAGAATAATAGAAGACAGAGAAATATATAAAAAATAAAAAATAGTGAACATTTTCATCTACTACAATAGCGAATATTTTTCAGTCTGACCAGGCCCCATGATTTTTTTCCTTTTGGGATTTTCAACATAAAAGATTTCTAATCTTAAAACTTTTCTTTATGCATATTTAATTTTAGTACAAATCTGAGATATAAAATCCATACTCTACTTACATAAATTTTTTAGCACATAATTAAAGTAAAGTAAAATAAATCTTTTATGAAAAAATCAAGCATCTTAAATTTTAAATATATTATGATTTTTTTCTTTTAAAAAATCTTGATAAAAAACTTTTTCAACTTTCATACTCTAATATGTCTGATTGTAAAATCATACTTCTCATCATAAAACTTCTAAAAATAACATAAAATTTAAAGTCTGATAAAAGTATGATAACAATTTAAAATGTTTAAATATAAAAATAAATGTCCTACATGGACCCTAAGTAAACCTTTCGACTTTTAAAAATAGTATTCTTACTAGGACAAGCATGTAATTAAAAAATTTTTCACGCACTGCATAAAATATATCACTCAATATTAATGTAGACTAAGCAATGAATATATTATTGCTTAAAGCATTTCTTTTATACTTAGAAATTATATGATGTTTTACTAAATCACACATATATAAGATTACTTCTTCACACCATCAATTTAAGTGTGTTAAAATCTTGTTGCATGCACTAATTTTCATGCAACGTTGCACACATCATTTGGACTATATTTGAAGGTAAAAACCTTATATTCATTATATGGAATGAATATATTTATGTTATTCACTGATTTTTACATTTTAAATCCACTAGCATTGAAAGAATTTCATAAAATTTTAAGTGAAACAACTCTACAACTATTCTAAGCAAGGCCTATAATTATTATTTACCTACTGCTCCTACAATGCTAAGCAACACCTCTTTGTTCATCATTTGTTAAAAGCAATATATGAAAGCTTTTCTATATACATATTAACTCCCAATTTCTTCAAAGTGTATGGTTAAATCACTATTCAATATGTCTATCTCAATCAACTCTTTATAAGGTCTATCATCAATTTTCCCTTCAAGATTAGTTAAATTCTTAAAAATTGGTGATTTATTAATATTCTCTATTCCAATGCCACCCCTGAAACAAAACATGAATCATAAAATTCTTTTAAGATTGATGTAATGACCTCAACACTAGTAAATCTTAGTCCACCTTATTACAAATTGCATGGGGCTTTGTAAATCTTTAATAATACAATTAAATTATTTAAGATGAGACTTAATGGGAATGATTTCCATGTGACGTAAATTAAAGTTTATCTTTTGGATAATAATCTAAATTAATTTTTGATTATGAATAAACACTTTAACTTAAGTTTAAACCTTGTTGTAGTTTATTTCCGCAAATAACTCAGTTTATGTCCCATCAAACAAATAAATTTAGGTTAGCATAATGGATTTCTTATTTATCATTCTTAAGAACTTCACTCATCCTTTAAGCCTCTTTTATCTCCTTAAACAATGTTCATTTCTTTATTTTACAAAGAAAAAATCTTCTCGATTTATCTTGTCTTCAAATCAATAGAAGTTGGGTTATTAATTGACTGGCTTGTTCACTTATAAATACTTCAACTTTATAAGAATGAGATGAAGAATAAAATAGACACTAAAACATAGTATAATAATTTTCATGTCCATATTTTATGATATTGAATCTAACCACAACAAAAAAATTTATGAATATCTAGAAATAAAAAAAAAATCCTTCAAATTGAAATTTTAATTTTCACAATAAAGCAAACAAGAAACTCAATAAAAAAAATTAAGAACTTCTATGGTCTAATATATGCATGAAAAAATCTAACCTTTTCCAAAAAACACCCTCCAATATTATATAAAGTTTGGGAAAATCAATATTGTACATCCATCGGAGAGGAGATCAAAACAATAATACACATTCAAGATGTCCCAAAAGCACATTAACAAAAGTTCATAAAAAATATCTTTTTCTAAAAACCAATTTCATTAAACTTTATCAAATAAGAAAACCCCACAAATGTTCATAAAAACTAAATATAAAACCTTATAAATGTTCACCTTATTTTTTTTGCTAGGTCTATCATCCAAGATTAATGTTCAATCACTATGTTTAGTTATGGTTTTTAATCATTTGAGATTTCAGTCAATGTTTTTTAATGATCTTAAAGCATTCTAAATGTTTAATTCTTCAATCATATACAATCATGCCATGATTTTTATTTATTCAATCATTAACACTTATTCTCCCATTAAATCATTCAATCCATGTAAATCCTTTAATCAACTTCAATCATTCAATTAAAATGCAATTTAGAATCCATTGTTTAAAATCTAGCTCAAGTTCAAACCCTAAAAGCATTTGAACTTTTTCCTCTTTTATAGAGTTTTTTCATTGGATCAAAACCCTAGCTAAATCCTTTTAAATTGTGCTCAATCATTCAAATAATGAGTATACATACCCATAGAGCTTGCTTAATCATTTTGGAGGATTATATGCCCTTCAAAACCCTAAAACACAAAGCCTCTTACATTGGTCAAAAACTTTCAAAAAATTTATAATTCATGTCGATCGACATAACATATTGGTTTAAAATTTTTTTGAAGCCTTTGGAACCCATGAAAATATGTTCACAATCATCATTGCAATCATTTGAACCCATTTAGGTACATGGTTGACATAGTTTGACCAAATGGACCCTTAAACCCTAAATTAATTTCATATGTTTTAACTATATTATAAACATCTATCTAAGACCTAGGTTTCAACCCTAAGAACTTAAAAATTATCCTTGATCTTCTCTAAACCTAAATGGACCTAAATGGAACTTTATTTCTTGTGCTTCTCCCAATTTGTTTATGTTATGGCTCACATTAATGTTTGATGATTATGTTATGGCTCAGTTAGCTGCCCCCTTCGCTCTTACTCTTATGGGTAAGTTTGTTTTGAGGCACCCTAACCTCGATGTTATATGCAAATTTTTCATGAATTTGAAGCTCTCTGGCTCCTTTCATATCAGATTACTTGACGCCCATCATATGGCGATCCAACTGAGCAACGACTTGGTTTGTAGCCAAATGTTTTTGAGGAGATCTTATTACATTCAAGCTTGCCAATTGAGGCTCCTTGAATAGACTATTTACTTTGATGTCCATGAGGAATCGCCCATTACTCCTGTTTGGGTTTCTTTCCCTAATACGAGGCTCCATTTTTTCAATTCTCAAGTTCTTTTTGGGCTTGCTTCCATTCTTGGTCAGCCTCTGCTAATAGAACAGGCCACGACCTCAGTTTCATGCTCATCTATGGCTCAGGTTTTGGTTGAATTAGATATTTCTAAAAAAACATTCTTTGGTGATATGGCTAGGTTTTGAATTGAATGGTTATTTCTAAAAGGTTGAGTTTGAAAATTATCCAATTTTTTGTTCTCACTGTAATATGCACGGGCATGGTTTGAGTGAATGCTTTAAATTTCATCCACACCTTAAGAAGGAAAAATAACTGGTCATGCCTTCTAAAGTGCAAGAGGGAAATTCAAATGTTCATGTTAATGATGCTTTGAATCTTACTATGGTGGAAGGTAATGGAGTTATAACCCAGGGTAATGTTGAGGGAAATATTCATTCTGATCTTATTCAGGTTGCACCCCCCCCCCCCCCCCCCCCCCCTCTTCTGGAGGTGAATGACTTAGTGCTAAAATTGTCAAACCATTACTGGAAACTATACCCGTTCTGTCTGATAGGGAGGAACAAATGTTACCTCTTAATTCCAACAATATACTTGATTTGTCTCCTACATCTATTCCTTATAACTCACAATAAACCTTGCCTCAAATGGTTTTTTTTATGTTAATACTAACTATCATAATCCTCTTCAATTTATGACTATGAATGAGCAAGTTAATGATCTAGCTTATTCATGAAAGAACCGAGCCTCTATTTCCTGAGGAAGATTTGTCCCAACAAGTAAACCTTCTAATGCCCAAACCGAGAGTGTGAAGGAATTATGTGGAGGTGATGAGAGGAATATTTCTACTTTGGAAGATGGTGTTCTATATATGGAAGGTGAGCTGCCCTTTCTAAGGGTCATTCAGGTAACTTAAATGATAGAAAGCTTCTTTTATTTTATTATTATCATTGTGATGCTTTTACTGACACAGAAGTGGATATTTTGGCTAAATGTTATTCTAGAGAAGATCATTATTTGAGTTTCTCCAATGGTTGTGGTAAGAGAGATAGAAAACCCAAAAATGTTTTCTTACAGTTCCCTATAAGCACCCATTCGCATACTTCACATTAATCTGGTTTTTTATGTTTAACGCCATTATTTGGAATGTCCGACGTATTGGGTGCCCTTCCTCTAAGCTTAGAGTTAAAAATTTATATTATATTCATAATGTCTCTATTCTCATTTTTCTTGAACATCTTTTTTTTGTGGATAAATTACTTGGGATTACTAAATATTTGGGTTTTAAATATGCTAAGTTGAATGCTGTCAATAAAATTTTGGCTTTCTGGAAAGATTATGTTAGAATTTATATCATTGGGGACTTTACCCAAGTTTTGCATTGCAATATTGAAAGTTATAATTTCCAATATTGTGCATCTTTTGTTTATGATGCTTCCTCTCGCTTTACTAGAAGGATTTTATGGGATCAAGTCATTCAATTTCATAGTATTTGAAACCTTCTTTGGCTTGTTGGTGGTGATTTTAACACTATTACGAACCCGACTGAGCGTATACGGGGTTATCTTTTTATATATCAGTCGATGGAGGATTTCAATAACATGATTATGGAGTGCAACCTTATTGATATTGATTTTTCTAGCAATAATTTTACTTGACATCATGGGCATTTGTGGCAAAGGCTTGATAGAGTTTTATTCAATAATGCATGGCTTAATTCTTTTGAGTTGACTAAGGTTGATCACCTTAGCTGCACTCTTTCTGATCACTCTCCTGTTCTTATTAAAATTAAGAACATAACCAGGGGTATCCCAACCCAATTTAGATTTCAAAACATGTGGTTTCTTCTTGATTCATTTCTTGATGTGGTCCAGAATAATTGGCAAGCACCTCTTTTCCCTAATGATTCTATTTTGGCAATGGATAGACTTTGGCTTAAACTTGAAAGGCTTAAATAAGTTTTGAATTGGTGGAATCATAATGTTTTTAAAGATTTATTTTCTAATATTTTATTTGTGGAAGATAGAGTGAAATCTACTGGGGAAGTTTATTGGTGGATCCCTCTGAGTCCATTTTTATCTTTTGAAAGAGGCTAAAGTGGAGCTTTGTAATCTTCAAGCTCAAGAAGAAATTTTTTGTAAGCAGAAAGTGGTTGTCAAGCATTTAGTGGATGGTGATAATAATACAAAATATTTTCCTGACAATATTCTGTTGGCTCATGAATTTTGTCAAGACCTTGATGTTAAGGTTAGAGGTGGTAATATGATCATGAAGCTGGATATTGCTAAGGCTTATGATAATATTAATTAGAATTTTATTTATAATATCTTGAGTTTATTTGGTTTTGATCATATTTTCATCAATCTCATCAAGACTTGTATTAAAAGCCCTTATTTCTCCATTATTGTTAATGGTAAGAGCCATGGTTTATTTATGGCTTCTCATGGGCTTAGACAAGAAGATCCCATTTCCCCTGCGCTCTTTATTATTGCAGCAGATTACCTTTCTAAGGGCCTTGCTGATCTTTTTGATAAATGCCTTAATCTCTATTTCAGAACCTTAGGTAGTATTAAAATCTCTCATTTATGTTTTGCTGAAGATTTTATTGTGTTTTTGAATGCTTATATTAATAGGATTGATAAAATTATGACCTTATTTGATTAGTTTGAATCGGTTAGTGGTTTGTTTTTTAATCACCGCTCTTTTCCTGAGGAAAGTAGGAGATGATTTACTCATTGTTCAGTTCTATATTGATGATATAATTTTTGGATCTTCTGATAAAAGGCTATGTGATGATGTTTCTAAAACAATGTGTAAGGAGTTTGAGATGAGTATGATGGGAGAGTTATCCTACTTTTTGGGTTTTACTATTTGACAATTAAATGGTAGAACTTTTTTGAGCTAAACAAAGTACATAAAGGACATCTTGAAAAATTATGAAATGGACAAAGCCAAGCCAATTAATACTCCCATGACCTCAGGAATTCAATTAGATAAGGACCCAAATGGAAAATCAGTTGATCAGAAGAAGTACAGAGGGATAATTGGATCTTTACTTTACTTGACTGCTAGCCGACCTGATATAATATTTAGCGTTTGTCTTTGTGCTATATTTCAAGCTGACCCTAAGGAATCCCACCTGACTGTAGTTAAGGGAATTCTTAAATATCTTTTAGAGACCCAAAACTTAGGAATCTGGTACCCTAGGCACAACACTTCTTTTGAAATTATTAGATATTCTGATTCTGAATTTGCAGGATGTAAAGTGGATAGAAAAAGTACTTATGGAACTTATCAATTCATAGGATAGTCTTTAGTCTCCTAGTCTAGCAGAAAGCAAAACTCTATTGCTCTTTCCACTGCTGAAGCTGAGCACATTGCTTTAGGAAGTTGTCTGGCCCAAGTCCTTTGGTTAAAACAGCAAGTACTGGATTTAGGATTACCTGTAGGCACCATCTCTATTCTTTATAACAACATTAGTGCCATCTGTATTTCTAAGAATCCTATCTAACATTCAAGAACTAAGGACATTGACACTAGGCATCACTTTATTAGAGATCATGTGACTAAGGGACATATTGAGTTATATCATGTGGCGACTGAGAATCAACTGGCTGTTATTTTTACTAAACCACTGGCCTTCGATACTTTCAGCACTTTAAGAACCAGATTAGGTGTGATTGACATTAATGCATGAACTTGATTTTTACTAATGTTTTATCTACTGATTACTTTGTTGTATTTTTCTAATTATTTTTGTTATTTATTTCTATTTGTTTTTTATTTATTTTTTGGTACTTTAGTTTTCCATATGCCTTGCTTTATTTTTCCTTTTCAAATCATCATTGAAAATATATCTTATGCCTTATTTTTTTTATTTTGAAACTTTGGAGTTAATGTTTTACATCTCTTAAATCTGCTAAAGGGTAAAAACATCGTTGATTGTGTCTCTCTCTCTAACCTATTTTGGTGGTAAAAATTTCTTTTCTAACCAAAAGCCTATCTCAAATCAACAATTGGATTTTGCAATTTATATCTTTTCTACCTTTCTACAGTAATCTAGCTTATATCATAATAGTCAAAGTTTTTATGTTACTTCAAGATTTCTTGTTGTCCTGTCAATGAATCTCTCACATGATTTTTTATTCTATTTTATGGATTATTCTTCCTTATATTAGAGAGTGAGTTTTTCCTTCTCTTATATCTAGAAGATATACTCACAACTATGAATATTTAAGAGTTTTTTGAAAATAATCTAGCTTGCAAAAATATTGAAAAAAAGTGGCCAATGATGCCAAAATCAAAGATGCGCAATGACGCCAAATTATATATATATATATATATATATATACTATCAAAAGATGCCCAAAGTGTGCCATTCAGTGGACAAGAGGCATAAAATGAGCCCATCAAAAGCAAGCTATCTTCCTTTCTTCCAACTCTTAAAACTTAGAAGATTTCATGTATCAATTGAGATTTTTAAAGACTTGATTTTGAATTTTATGATTGTAACAAACTACTTTGATATATTATTATAAGATATTTTCTGAAACAAAGTTTTGATTGTATCTCATTTTCTTATCCAAATGTTTTTCTAAGTTAGGCCTTTTGATTTCAAAAGAATATTTTGCCCTACAAGAAGTCCGAGCTTATTCTTAAATCAATCACATGGAGACTATATCATATTCATGCTTGATTAAAAAAAAAAAACTTTTTGGCTTTTATTTTATCGTTGTCATTTTTTATTTTTATCTTATTGTTTTTTGGGTCTTCTCTGATCATCTCTATCCCTCCTTTGAACTAAAAATTTGTCACATCGTCCCGGCCAATTTTTACATCATCCTGGATGATCGTCTTCTCGTGCTTCAAACAAACTCCATATGCTGAATATTCTGACATTTTCCTCTAATCATCATGGATGATCCTTTATCGTCCTAGACGATATGATCGAACTCTGCTACAATCATCTTGATCATCTTGGCTGATACATTTTTGGATCCTAGATAATGCATTTATTGGTTATCGTCCCGACCGATACACCTGATTGTCCTGGATGATACACGTGTCAGTACGTTTAAAATCTTTAAAATCGCCCGAGTTGATCCATTTTTGTACAATAGTCCGGGCCGATCCACTATTTGTCCTGGGTGATACACATGGCACAAGATTTAAAATATTTTAAATTCAGCCGGTATGATCCATTATTGAGCATCGTCTTAGACAATATACCTAATCGGCCAAGACAATCTACTTTTTCAACGGTTGTCCGGCCTAACTCCTTGGGACGATCGCCTGGTCTAATCGTCCCGACCAATGTCTGATCGACCGGAACGATCAAACCACCTTTTTGACCAATTAGACTGTTCATAATAATTACACCGGATCGTCCTGGATGATCCTACGATCGGCCTGGACGATCCGTTCAATTTTTTAAATACAGCCAGATTTCAGCCCTGTTTTCTTCACACTTCCTTCTACTCCCTGATTGCTTATTGTTTCTTTCTCTTTTCCTTCTTATGGCTGGAGAAAAACGTGCTTGAGAAACCTCTAGAAACTCCTTGAGGGCCACACTGGACCCTCAATTTAGGGAGGCAGACGATAAGGCTGCCCTGTGTGGCATTACTCTCTCACGAACCATCAATCTTGCCTATCTCTCCTATATGGTACTGGATCTTTTCACCCACACTTCTCTTTGCTTTATTCTCACCCTTGAAGTCCCCTTTAGTTCTGAACTTCTTTTTGAACTCTATGAAAACCTTCACATAAATTCTTCCTACACTGCTCTCACCTCGTATATGAATCGACGTCCTGTCGAGATCACATATCAGGATTGTGCTGAACTATTGCAGCTGTCCACCACTGGGGATAAGCTGCATACCCTTATCTTTGATCCTGACTTTGACTAGTTCACTACAAATCACTTTCTTCACCACACCAACGTACACTTTAATGTTGGAGAGACTAGCTCTTTACTCAAAGATCCTAGGACAATCCAGCATGTCCTTTGTACTTTTGTTATTCCAAAAAATAGGGACCGAGTCCACATCACTCCACTGCTTTCACTTACTACCTTTTACATTCTGGCCCATAGAGAATTCAATGCCACAGACCTGATCTTTTGCTATATCGAGCATTTGTTTAACATTAGAGATCCATGTCATAGAAGAAAGCCCAATCTTGCTCTAAGACACATCATTATATATGTTTTAGAATCCAAATACAACCTTCAATATCCTACTCCTCCCAACCATCCGTCACCTTTCTACTCAAATAATTCCTTCAATGCCCTTCACAGTAATCTTCTCCACCCAGGGGAAGGAGAAGCTCAGGGGGCAGAGGAGGAGGAGGCTCCCGCTCGCGCTCCTGTTCTTGAACCTGTTCCTCTCCGCCAGCACTCTCAGCTGGATCAGTTGGTGGAGATATTTAATCAATTGGAAACCCGCTTTGACACATTCGTAGCACACCACCAGCAGCAGTAAGCTTTGGACATGGCCTGGTTCGATGCCTATGTAGCACACCAGCAGCAGCAGCACGCTGAGGATGTGGCCCAGTTTGATTCCTATGTTGCACACCAGTAGCAGCAGAATGACCAGGACATGGCCTTGTTTGGGGCACAGTTTGCCAGGTTATCAACCTTCTTCCTGCATCCACCACCACCACAACCTCCGTCTGATGATCAGGGGCCCTTATTTTTCTGATTTTCTTTGTGTTTTTTCTAGTTTCAGTTTCCATTTTATGTAGTTTTTCTTTTCTTATGTTGTGTTTTAGTTTCTATTATGCTTTTTATTTGTGTTTTGTTTTCCTTTTTTTGTGATGTCAAAAGGGAGAGTTGTTTGATGTATCATGTAATTTGAATTCTGAAATTTAGTGAATTTTTTTTACTGAATTGTCATAACTGCTTAAAATTTATTGGATATGTTTGCATCATCAAAAAGGGGGAGATTGTTACAAATCTGACTTTATGGATTAGACTTTTGATGATAGCAAACATTCTTGATTCCCTACAATTGCTTTGCCTACTAACTTTTCAGGACCACAAGATCGAATGCAGCTCAAGCCAGCTCAAGATCGAACAAATTTAGGTTGAGTCAAGTATGTATTTTTTCCTTTATTGAGTCAATTGTAAAAGTGGTTCCTGATGCTAAGTAACCTTACACACACACACACTTAAGGGGTCTTTCTGAACTTTTCTGTTTTGAGTACATCAGCCTGGATGATGTTCCTATCGGTCAGGACGATTCAACTAAAAATAGAAAACCTAATTAGGGCATCCTGGTTAAGCAGTCATCATTAAGCAAATCATCCTGGATGATACTTTTATCGGTCAGGATGATAGGCTCAAATCAGAAAGAATCAACTGCCATGATCAATTTAGGTATTATTTATTTTAAATTATTGTCTCGGATGATCTCCATATCGGCCTGGACAATACAACATAATTATTCCTAAATTAATCTGGAAATTATGGAAATCAATTAAGGCTGATTGATATGGTCACATTGGCCGGGCCGATTGCAGAATCGGCCGGGACGATGTCCTAGACGATTGACATTGGCCAGACTTTATTCAGGACGATTGTACTCAATTTTGAACTAATCGGCCAAGACGATATTGTATCAGCCTGGAGGATGTTATCAATTTTCTTCTGATCGTCCTGAATCGTCCAAGCTGATTGAGCTTATTTTATACTGATCGGCCAGGATGATATTTATATCGGCCTGGATGATAAAGTTGGTTCCTGAAATTATATTTAAAGGACCTGAATTTTCTCAAGCTGAATACCTTGAGAGCTGCTGTCTTGACCTGAGAGAGCCTTTGGAGAGGGAGAGAGAGAAAGAGAGAGAGAGAGAGAGAGAGAGAGAGAGAGAGAGAGAGAGAGAGAGAGAGGAACTTGTGAGGGGGAGTTTGTGAGAGGGTTCACAAAGGTTGCTCCAAGAAAGGTTCCAAGTCATCATCTCCGTTCTTCGTCCTTCGTCCTTGGGAGGTCTACTTCAGCAAAGGTCTGGGTTCTCTGCTCGCTTCAGGAGGAAGCAAAAGGAGTAGGTTCTCTGCCGCACTGGGGTTAGTAAAAAGGAGTCTGTTGTAAAGGCTTCTCTGCCTAGTTGTGGGAGCTAAAGGAGAGATACTTAGTTAGTGCAATACTTGTAGGGTGCCTCCGAGAAGTGGACGCATGTCAAGGATTGACCGAACTACTATAAATCCTGTGTGATCTTTCTTTTGCTTATGCATTTTTTTATTTTTGTACTTTGATTTTTATGGTGTTTTGGTTTTAAGTTTTGTAGTGCTTTACATAAAGAAATGTTTTTTCAAATACCAATTCACCCCCCTCTTGGTTAGCCTCAGACTAGTTCTTAAGGGCTTAACATCCCTAACGAACTTTCATATGGTTTGTAGGCTCAATATTTATTTCCTATCACTTGAAATCATCTATTCATGAGCTTCTTAATGTAAGTGTTTGAAAGTTCGTTAGGGATGTTAAGCCCTATAGAACTGGCATAAGGCTAACCAAGAGGGGGGGGGGGGGGGGGGGGCGTGAATTGGTATTTAAAAATTTCTTTAAGCAAAGCATGCAAACCAAATCACCACAAAAATAAGTGCGAAAGAAAATAAATGCGGAAGCAATAAAAATAAGAACATAAGGGTTTATAGTGGTTCGGTCAACTCGACCTACGTCCACTCCCTGGAGGCGCCCTCTGAGTATTTCACTACAATCGTGACTCTCCTTTAGCCCCCACAGCTAGGCGGAGAAGCCTTTACAAAAACCTCTTTTTGCCACACCTGGCAAGGCAGAGAACCTTCCTCCTTTTTCTTCCTCCTGAAGCAGGCAGAGAACCTTGATCACTTGCTGGAACTTACCTCTCCTAACCATTCCAAGGAGAAGAGACTCTAGGGAAGTAGAAGTGGAACAATGCTTGGAGCAACCCTTGTGAATCCCCTCATAATCTCCCTCTCACAATATCCTCTCTATCTCTCTCCCTCTCTCTCTCTCCTTTAGGTTTTCTCAAGTCAAGACAGCAGCAAAGGATGTTCAAAAACGTTGAACAAGAGCTCTTAAATAGAAGAGCTTCAAAGGATCTTATTAATTGCAAGTTGCCGACTATATCGTCCAGGACGATATGGACATCATCCTGGCCGATCAGTACAAATCCCATGAGATCGACCAGGGCATCGCCATGAATGCAAACTGGACAATTGAAAATTGGCTTGATTGTCCAGGCCAATTAGTTCAAATCAGAGAAAAATCGTCTAGAGCATCGCCCTGATTTTGTGTTGGCCGATTTTTATCGTCTAGAAGAAACTAAGGTTTTTGAATAGATCATCTAGGCCAATCCTGTGATCGTCCAGGACGATGTGATCGTATCAATCATCCTTAATTACTTTATTAATTTATCTGATTAATTAAGGCATAATTATGAATATCATCCAGGCAGATCCAAGATCGTCCTGGCCGAATGCCAAAAATACAAAATACCTTAATTATTTATGGTGGCAATATTGTTCTATTTTGAGCATATCGTCCAGGCAGATATAAGTATTATCCAGGATGATTGGCTAATGATGGCTTCCTTAATTAAAAACCCCTGATTAGAACTTCTATTTTGATCCCGATCATCTAGGCCGATGTAAATATCGTCCTGGCCGATTTGATTAAAAACTGAAATTCTAACTCTCTCAAGTGTGTGTGTGTGTAGGGTTACTTAGCATCAGTCTCTTTGAACATTACAAATTGACTCAAGAAGAGAAAAAGCAAAATAAAGACTGACTCAACCCTAACCTACGTAATCTTGAACTGGCTTGATTTGTCATCTAATTTCTTGGCCCTGAAATGTCTGTTATAAGAAAGGAAATCATAGTTTTTGCTAATCATCAAAAGTTCAATTCATGAAACAACATATTTGCAACAATCTCTTCCTTTTTTATGATGGCAAGCACAAGTAGAAAAATCTTATTAAAAATAGCAGTTCATTAAAATTTCAAAGTTACAAGCATCAACTCTTCCTACTACATCCTACTCCCCCTTTTGTCATCACAAAAAGAGGGTCCTAGACACACATAAAGAAAAAGAAAAAAAACACAACAGAAACTAAGACAAACTACATAAAATAGAAAATGAAAAATAGAAAATAAAAACTAGAAAAATAGAGGATTCTGATCATCAGATGGAGGTGGTGGAGGTTACTGCTGAAAGTAGCCAGCTAGCGTAGTAAATTGAGCATTGAACCAGGCAATATCCTGGTCATGCTACTACTGCTGGTGAGTAATGTAGCTATCAAAACGGGCTAATTCCTCTATGCGGTGCTGCTCGTAGCGAGTAATATCCTCAGAATGTTGCTGCTCCTATGCAGCAATGTAAGCATCAAAATGGATCTCCGAAAGATCAAATCTCTCCACTAACTGGTCAAATTGTGAGTGCTCAAGAAGAGGAGCATGATTAGGAACGGGTGCGGGAACCTCCTCCTCGGCCCCCTGAGGTTCCCCATCTCCTGGGTGGAGATGAGTACTGTGAAGGATATTGAAAGTGCTGTTTGAGTAGCAAGGAGGCTGATGGTCGTGACGAGCAAGATATTGAAGATTGTATTTGGTTTTAAGAACGTAGGCCATGAGATGTCCTAAAGCAAGGTTGGGTTTCCTCCTATAGCTGGATCGTGAATAGTTATTAAATGATCAATGTATCGAAAGATTAGATCAGTAGCATTAATTTCTCTCCGAGACATGATGAAAAAGGTAGTTAGAGAAAGCTGAGGAGTGATGTGGATTTGGTCCCCAGCTTTTGGAATGATGGAGGTGCGAAGGACATGCTGAATTGTCCTAGCATCTTTGACTAAAAAGCTAGTCTCTCTAACATGAAAGGGTGTATTGGTTTGGCGAAGAAAATGATTTGCCATGGATCAGTCAAAATCAAGATCTAAAACGATTATATGCAGCTTATCCCCGGTGGTGGATAGCTGCAAAAGTTTAGTACAGTCCTGATATGTAATCTTGACGGGGCGTCGATTCACATAGGAGGTCAGGGATGTGAAAGTAGAATTTATACAAAGATTTGTATAAAATTATAACAGAAGTTCTGAGGAAAAAGGGATAGCGAGGGTAAGAATGAAACAGATATAAGTGTGAGCAAAGAGATCCATTACCGAATATGAAAGGTGGGCACGATTGATTGTTCTGGAAAGGGTGATGCCACATTCTTTGTAGCGACGGTAAGCTGCTTGATCCTCCACTTCCCTGAATCGAGGGTCCAGAGTGGCCCTCGATGAACTTTCAGAAGCTTGTCAGACTCACTTCCCACCAGCCATAATAAAAAATCAGTAAGAAAACATAAGAGAAGAAGAAGGTTGAGGTGAAAACAATGGCTAGAATGGCCTGAATTTAAAAAAATGGTCATATCGTCCAAGACGATCGTGGAATCGTCTAAGACGATTTGGTTCAATTATTGCGTACATGTCGATTGGTCAAAAATGCGGTCTGATCAGCCGGGCCGATCAAAAATCTGTCAGGACGAATAGACACAGACAATCGTTCCGAGGAGTCAAGCAGGATGACCGTTGAAAAAGTAGATCGTCCGGGCCGATTAGGTGTATTGTCCAGGATAATGCATAATAATTGATCGTACCGGCCGAAGTTAAAAAATTTTTAATTTGTGCCATGTGTATCGTCCAGGACGAATAGTGGATTGGCCAGGATGATTGTCCAGTAATGGATCGTCCGAGGCCGATTTAAAAGATTTAAACGTGCTGACACGTGGATCGTCCAGGACTATCTAGTGTATCGGCCAGGATGATGACCATAAAATGCATCGGCCAGGGCGAAATATGTTATCGGCCAAGTTTATCAACATGATTGCAATAGAGTTTGATCAAATCGTTCAGAACGATAAATTATTGTCTAGGACAAAGAGTTACAGCAAGCATAGAAAAGTTCAGCGGATGGAAATTTGAAGAGTAATTATCCTATCGTCCAGGACGATAAAGTTATCGGCCAGGACGATGTGACAAGAAATTTGAATCCAAGGAAAAGATGTTGATGATCAAATCCCTAAAAAATAAATGACTCATAATACAAAGCTAGAAACAACAATAAAAAGGCTAAAAAAAACTAGAAAGAAAAAGAAAAACGAAGGAAAGGAAAAAAATTTTTGTTTTTGGTTTTTTTTTTTTTTTTTTTTTTAGCAAAGTATCCATATGACAAATTTCTCAAACAATTAAATTTTAGAGATTCAAAAGATAAAAGAGTTAACAAGTCAAAATCTAAAAAATATATCCGATCTTGTTAATCCCTAGCTCGGACTTCTTTGAGGGCAATAATCATCTTTTTTTAAAAAAAACAAAAGGTGTAACTCAGAAAAACTTTACTGGGTAAAAATAAGATCCAATGAAAACTTGGTTACAAAGAAAATATCTTATAAATAATATAACAAAGTAATTTGTCTCAATCATGAAATTTGAAATCAAGCTTTTGAAAGCATCAAATAACCAATGAGTTCTCTAAGTTTTAAGAGTTCAGAAAAGAGATAATAGCTTGTATTTAGTGAGCTCATTTTATGCCTCTTGTATCTTTGATTTGGCTCTTTGAGCATCTTGATTTTTGATACACATTTGTGTATATATATTTTTCATTTCAAATTTGCATCTTTTTCGCTTTCCCTCTTAATTCTTTCAAGCTAAAATCTCTTTAACAAAAACCCCTAAAAGAACCTTAGTTGTGAGTATATCCTCCAAATATTAGAGAATAGGAGCTCTCTCTTTAACATAGGGAAGAACAAGCCACAAAACAAAATCATAATCATGTGATAAATGCAATGGCAAGATTTCAATTAACTTGAAAGATATATAAGAACTTTGGATATTATGCACAAGATAGATTATTGTAGCAAGTAAAAAGAATCTTAGTTTCAAAAACCAGTTATGAATATGAGATAGATTTTTGTCTAGAAAAGAAAATTATGTCACTAAAAGAGGTTAGAGGGAGGGAAACCATCAACGATGTTTCTCCCTTTATCTGATTTAGATATGATAATCAATGGCTTTAAATCTCCAAAATATAAAAGCTTAAAAAATAATCATATAAAAAACCAATCATAAAAGCAAAGCGAAAACAAAACAATCATGAACAACAAAAAGCTAGCACACAACAAAAAATAACACAAAATTAATTAAAAAAAATATTTCAAGAAATTATGAAGCAGCAAGTTTAAGCAATTATGAGCTGCGAGCCTCCATATGTCCAATTATCCTATGCTCCCACGAGGTATTTGGTGAGAGCACACCTGCAAAACTCAACAACAGTCAGATTTAGGAACCCAAACTAGTTTGGGTCCCTTCTTAGAAAAAGTAGAATACAATACAGGTGTGGTATGCTGTGAATCATGTACCTTAGATCTCCACACCCAATGTGTACTATGGTGAACGGTGTAAGTGTGTGAGATGTGTCCTAGCATGCCAAAAGAAAAACATCTAACTCTAGGAAAAGGTTTTCATAAATGGTTTAAGTTATAATGCCTCTTCCTAGGTTTTGGCTTTGGATTCAAAGTGAGAGTCTTCCAATTTCCCTTAAATGAGTCCAAATCATTTTTAATCCTCGAGTTATTATTTTTTAAGATATCATTATCAACCCTCAAATCTATTTATATCTCTTTAGATTTCTTAAAATCAGATTTAAGTGAGGTGTGTGAAACTTTTAATGCATCATGTTCATTAATTAATTCCAAATGCTTTTTGTTTAAATCATCAAATTCATCGAGTAGAGCCATGTGATTTGAATCAATCGTTGAATGACCTTTGAGAATAATTTCATATTATTTTTGTAAATTCAAAATCTCTAACTTTAAACTAGCATGAGTCTTCTTGAGTTTTTGTATGATGCATAAATTTTCTCACAAATTTCAAACAATTGATCATAAGTTGGTTTATATACCTCTTCATCATCGCTTTGCTCAAGATGGTCTTCCCCCATTAAGCACAGGTTTGTTGTCTCTTCCTAAGGTTCGTCTCAGAAGAATCTGATGTAGATTCTGCCCAGAATGCTTTTTGAACTTTTTTCTTGTCCTTCGTGAACTTGGATCTCTCCTCACCCTTTTATTTTTCTTTACTTGAGTGATCTTGAAGTGTAGGACAATCGGCTTTCACATGTCCAGGCTTATTGCATTCATAACAAACAACATTAGAAGATCCTTTAGAATATTTGTCATCCTTACCTTTTCTCTAATGATGATTTTGCTTCTTCCTTAGAAAGTTTCTGAATTGCCTTGAGATGAAGGCAACTTCATCGCTCTCAGACCCGTAAGAATCGGAGTCAGATTTGTGCGCCTTTAGTGCCATCGTTTCCTCTTTCTTTTTCTCACCTCAATCAAGATTTCTTTGATTCACCCCTTGCTCGTAGGCAATGAGTGAGCCAAGTAAGTTGTCAATCAAATAAGTGTTTAGATCCTTAGATTCAGTTATAGCAGTGATTTTAGCATCAAACGATGAAGGAAAGCATCTCAATTTTTTTTTTACTTTTTCAAAATTCGAAAGTTCTCTTCATAAAGCACGCAATGAAGTAACAATTTGAGTAAACCTTGTATACATGTCAGAAATTCATAAGGTTTCATACGAAAAAGTTTGTAGTCATGCAAGAGAATATTCAAACGAGATTGTTTTACTTCATTGGTTCCTTCATAAGTGATACATATTTTATGCCAAATTTCTTTACCAGTTTTGCAAGTGGAGACAGGCATGTAATCCTCAGACTTTAAAGCACAAAAAAAAATAGTTCAAACAATTTATATTCAATTGAGCTAAATCTCTTTCATCGAAAGTCCATTCAGTAAAAGCAACTTCCGTTTTAATTCTGTTAATTTCACGAGAAGGTGGAAAATACCCTTCTTTAATAAGCATCCACATGCGATAATCAGTAGATTATAAAAATGTTGACATACGAGTTTTCCAAAAATCAAAAAGGTAGGTTATCAAACAAGGGAGGTCGTGTAATTGAATAACCTTCAGAAGTGTTTCTATTCCCAAAGTTAGCCATGGATCAAATTCAAAAAGTTTTCAAACTTAAATTTTTGAATCCCGCTCTGATACCACTTGAAAGTTAAAGTTTGTTAGGGATGTTAAGCCCTGTAGAACTGGCCCAAGGCTAACCAAGAGGGGGGGGGGGGGTGAATAGGTATTTAAAAATTTCTTTAAGCATAGCATGCAAACCAAATCACCACAAAAATAAGTACGAAAGAAAATAAATGCGGAAGCAGTAAAAACAAAAACACAAGGGTTTATAGTGGTTTGGTCAAATTGACCAACGTCCACTCCCCGGAGGCGCCCTCTGAGTATTACACTGCAATCGAGACTCTCCTTTAGCCCCCACAGCTAGGCGGAGAAGTCTTTATAAACACCTCTTTTTTCCACACCCGGCAAGGCACAGAACCTTCCTCCTTTTACTTCCTCTTGAAGAAGGCAAAGAACCTCGATAGCTTGTTGGAACTTATCTCTCCCAACCCTTCCAAGGACAAGAGACTCTAGGGAAGAAGAAGTGGAATAATGCTTGGAGCAACCCTTGTGAATCCCCTCACAAGCTCCCCCTCACAAGATCCTCTCTCTCTCTCCCTCTCTCTATCTCCTTTAGGTTTTCTCAGGTCAACACAGCAGCCAAGGATGTTTAAAAATATTGAACAAGAGCTCTTAAATAGAAGAGCTTCAAAGGAGCTCATTAATTGCAAGTTGTAGACTATATCGTCCAGGACGATATGGACATCGTCCTGGCCGATCAGTACAAATCCTATGAGATCGGCCAGGGTATAGCATTGAATGCAAACTAGACGATTGAAAATTGGCTTGATCGTCTAGGACAATCTCACGATTGTCCAGGCCGATCAGTTCAAATCAGAGGAAAATCGTCCAGATCATCGCCCTGAATTTGTGCTGGCCAATTTTTATCGTCCAGACGAAACTAAGGTTTTTGAATAGACCGTCCTAGCTAATCATGCGATCATCCAGGATGATGTGATCATATCAATCATCCTTAATTATTTTCTTGTTTTATCTGATTAATTAAGGCATAATTATGAATATCATCCAGGCCGATCCAAGATCGTTCTGGCTGATTGCCAAAAATATAGAATACTTTAATTGTTTATGGCGGCAATATCTTACGTTTTTGAGCATATCGTCCAGGTCGATACAAGTATCGTCTAGGATGATTGGCTAATGACGGCTGCCTTAATTAAGAACCCCTGATTAGAACTTCTGTTTTGAGCCCGATCGTCCAGGCTGATGTAAATATCGTCCTGGACGATTTGATTAAAAATAGAAATTCTAAGTCTCTCAAGTGTGTGTGTGTAGGGTTACTTAGAATCAGTCTATTTGAACACTACAAATTGACTCAAGAAGAGAAAAAGCAAAATACATACTGACTCAACCCTAACCTACGCAATCTTGAACTGGCTTGATTTGTCATCAGATTTCTTGGCCCTAAAATGTCAGTTATAAGAAAGGAAATCATAGTGTTCGCTAATCATCAAAAGTTTAATTAATGAAACAACAGATTTGCAACAGTGTTTTGTCTTTTATTTTTTTTATTTATCACTTTATTTAAGTTTTCTTTTTAGTTCGTAATTTGTTTTTAATGATGATTTTATTTTTGTTCTTTTGGTTTTATTTTTATCATTCTTTATGATTATATACTGATTATCACACAAACCACTTTTCTAAACCTCATTATTTATTTTGCAAAAAAAAAAAAATCCTCTATCATACTATACGAACCACCTTTATATTGTATGATTTGTACAACACTGCTTTGATCACAACCCTTAACTCAATGGATGAACAAGATTGAATCAATGATTAACAATCATGCCATATGAATTCATATTCATCTGGATGATCCACATGAAAATTTAGATTGGGAAGAATTCATTTTAGTTTGTATAACATTTATTAATGATCATATTGTGCAAACACCTTTTCGTAATGTATGAACCTTTTGGTTAGTTATGTTTCCTAACTCCTCGAGATGATCTCCTTTTCTCTAATAATCACATATGATGTCTGATCATACTATACAATCAGAAAACCTTTTTAACTGATCATCTGGCTAAATTTATTGCACTCGATCGTCCTGTATGATCTCATGATCATATTCTATGATCCACTGAAGTTCTATTTAAACAGCCCCAATTTAATTAAATTCTTCACATAATCCTTCTCTTCCTCCTTCTTGTAATTCAAATATGTGCAATGGTTGGTGATGAAAAGAATAGTCGCCAAACCCAAGGTGCTTCCTCCTCTAGTAACCCTATCGACGATCGCTTTCTTACTGCTTCTGATGAATCTGCCTACTGTAAATTCAAGGAAGCCAAGATCACACCTTCCAAGCTTCTAAATCAATAGGACTTAAGCTTTCTAGTAATGAACCTCTTCAATTCTAGTGCACTTCAAATTCTTCTGACTTTGGCCAATCCTTTCCACTATAAAATCCTATAAAAATTCCATGTAAATCTTAAGATAACTGGGGAAGCAACCGTAATTTCTTCTTGTATTTGTCGTTAGAATGTTATAATAACCAAGGAAGATATAGGAATCCATCTTTAGTTAAACACAAAATGAAAAAGACCCATTTCCATGGCCTCCAAATTTGATTTTGAGTGGAGTACTATAAATCTCATGCTATGAAATGCTACTCTTAACTACATCCAAGCCTTGGTTCAAACTCTAAATCCAAATACTAGGGTTATCCAGCACATTCTATGAACATCTATTATCTTTAAAGCCAGAGATCAAATAAATATCACTCCCCTACTATCAAATGTCACCTACTTTATAATATCAAACCCCAAATGGATAAAGCCCAAGTAAGTTAATGGTATTTATTTTTCTTTCAAGTAAGTTCTTGTATTTCTTTTAATGTTGGGTTATTTTCTGTGCCCTTTGCTTAAGAAATTTTTAGCAAAGTAATATGTTCTTTATATTGATCATTCTGTGTGAATTGTACTTATATTGTATGATCTAAATCATACTATATGACTTATATCATATTGTATGAATGAACACTTATTGCAATGCTCTTTTTATGTTGTAATAAAACTACTTCTAACCTTTCTTAAAGTTTAGATAAGAATTTGATAATATGATTAAAAGTAAAAAGATAAAAATTCATGAATTGATTTATCATTTCTTATTTCCTTTACATGTTAATTCCTTATGTGAACTTGAAATCTAAATCAAATTGAGGTTGAGATGATTGAAATGAAAACACTTTAATTCTACCACATTTTTTATATCATGAATATATTCTACAATTTGATAAATGAGATTAATTTTTTTTCATAAATCATACTATTTGTTCCTTTTAAAGTACCAAGTTTTCTTTATAGATTATTCTTCCCTATATAAGAGAGTGAGTTACTCTTCTCTTTTATTTTGAAGATAATCCGTACAACTGAGATTCTTAAAGATTTAGAAAGGAAGCAATTTGCAAAAAAATTCAAAAAAGGCACAAAATAAGCTCAAAATCAAAAGTTGTGTAATGACGTCAAAAGTAGAAGATGGGCTAAGTGTATTAAAAATAAAAGATGTGCAATGTACGTTGAAAGATGATAAAATAGGTACAAAATGAGCTCAACTAAAATTAGATTTTCTTTATGGTAAATCTTTAAATCATAAAAAATTCTTATGTTTCATAA
This sequence comes from Dendrobium huoshanense, assembly GCA_016618105.1. NCBI lineage: Eukaryota > Viridiplantae > Streptophyta > Magnoliopsida > Asparagales > Orchidaceae > Dendrobium > Dendrobium huoshanense. The sequence continues at coordinate 37,356,211 of CM028359.1, read as the reverse complement.
TATATTTTATGCTTGATTTTGGAGATTTGTTATTCTTCATTGAACACTTTTTCAGTAATATTCTATTCGTTATATTTCATTCTAGAGATCCAAAAAGTTTAAGTTTCCCTGTCTAATTGTAATTCTTGTATTAGATTTTTGTTTAAATAAAGGATTTTAGCCTATGAAGATGGTAAGTTGGGTGTGCAAACTTTAGAATATAAATCCTTGGTATCAATGAAGTCAACACTTATCTTATTTGATATTTTCTATTTGTAGAGTAAATTTATTACACTTTGGAGAATGCCCACAAGAGTTCTCATGTATGTTATTTTTCTTTACCTTGAGTAGTTAGTCATTTTGAGTCTGTTTGTTTTATGTATTTCCTATTTTTGTTTTTCTATTTTTTTCTGTTATTTTCCCTCTTTTTTTGATATTAAAAGGGTGATTAGTAATTTGTTTTTTAATATTTTTGTTATTCTTTACATATTTTTTAAAATAATAAAAAAAATTTATACTCCTTTTTCTTATAATTGATTTTTACCTAAGGGGGAGTTGAGAGGAAAGTAATTTTTTTGTAAAAAAAAAAAAAGAACAATAATATTTGCTATCATAAAAAATGTGGATATTATTCCAAACCTGATTCAAGCACTATAATTTTGATTATAACAAATATTATTATGTTTTATAGTGCTTTTTGTTATTTTTGTGATATTTAGATTTATTTTTATGTGTACTAACATTTCAACAAATCAGTTCATCATTCACTTGCAATTCTAATTAACTCAAGACAGGATAGACTAGGGTTACTATCAATTTTAATTTTATTATGTATTTTTTCTTTCCTTGAGTCATATCATATAATTGGGTGGATATCTTTACTGTGTAACCTTGCACACATATAGGAGGATAGAGAAAAATGCTTTTTGAGAGAGTTTGTTTTAAGTACATCGTATTATATGATGTTGGATTTGTATTGTATGATAATGCTTTGTATTGTATGACTTTAATTCATACTATGCAATCTATTGTACTACGTCAAAACTCTAATTGCCAAAGGTTAAGAAAGATACTAATTATGTACTGATTGTACAATATGATTTGGTTTGTATTATATGCCCTAATTAAAATCTTTCTTAATTAATCCCTCGATATCATGCAACCAAATCATGAAAAATTACTATGATTGATCGTACTATATGATATAGTCGTACTATACAAGTACCCATGTATGAAATTAGTTATCTTAGAGCTCATACCAAATAAAATACATGATTTTTGTACTAATCATACTATACAATGTTCATAGTCCTGGATAATTGATAATGTATTAATTTAACCATTCCAAGAAGTATCCCAAACCAATAGAAAGAATTTAAATAGTTTGTACCATACGATATTTTGATCGTACTGTACAAAATGTTATAAAAGTTGAACAGTTCGTCTGAATGATCTTATTAGATGAGTCTAAATTACATTGATCATAATGTACGATATGTGCATCATATTATACAAAAAAAGATGGATCTCTTGAAAATTAGGGTTTCTTGAAGCCCAATACTTAAGGTTTTCTAATACTCCTATTAAAAAATCTTTGACTATTCAGACTTTAAGAGATAGAGCCTTGAGGGAGAGAAGAAGGAGAGCTTTGTGAGATAAGAGAGGGAGATTTTGTGAGGAAAACGTTATGAGGGAATTCACAAGGTTGCATCATGCAAGGATCTTACCTAGTATCTATAAGTGTTTGCTCAGGATCTCTATGGCTCTAGAGAAGAAGTTCTTCAGTAAAGATCTATAGAGAGAGTTGCTATTTGCATGTTTTACATTCTTGAAACTTGTATTATTTTGATTATTTCAAATATTATTATTTTATATATATCCTAACACTTTTTGGAAGATTTGTTTTGCTCTAGTGTGTACTAACATTTCAGGAAAATCAACTCCAAGCTATGAAAACTTCAAATAAAATTTAGAAAATATTAATTTGTAAATTATAAGTTTTGAAATGAGAGGGAGTGATTGTAATTGAGTGAAAAATCACAACACACACTCTTGGGGGAACAATTTTTTGTGAACTGATCGTGCAGGACGAATCTAGTTCGTACAGGACGATCATTTCAATTAACCCCTAGGAAGAGCAATGGATCGACTAGGCGGGGAGAAAATTTTTCCAAGTCCTAATCGTACAGGATGAATTTTATATTCATCCCAAGACGAACATCTCTGGATTCTCACCTTGCACTGTTCGTACAGATGAAAAGCATATTTTGTACCTGGATGAAACTCTCTGTTTGAGATCGTACAGGACAAAATGAATCTTCATCCCTGGATGAAACTCTCTGTATAAAATCATCCCAGGACAAAACACGTTCATCCCAGGACGAATTGAACTGACTTAGCACAATTAGTTACGTCCTGCAGAATTTTGGGAACCGACCTATGAAATAACCGTTTCATACCGGACGAACCTAGTTTGTACGGGATGATGAGCGTGTATGAACATAGTTCATACTAATATACATTAGGATCGTTTCCTACACTTTAAGTAAAATTGTTCGGGACGATTCACGATCGTACGGGACGATCCACTGCGTACAGAATTGAAAACTTATAGTTTTTGGGCAGTTTTTCTTGCCTTTTGCATATATAGTCCAAATTAAACTGCCACCCAATTTTTTTTACTCATTGTTCTTCGTGCCTATTGAAAGAAGAGTGAAGGAAAGAGTGAGAGAGAGCATTCAAAGAAGGATTTCTACCACTAGAGCGTGAAGGCTTCGCTTGGTGTTCAAAGGTAAGATTTCCCATTTGTTATTAAAGATTTCTTCACACTTTTTCTTTCTTCCTTCTAGATTTATTGTGAGAAGATCTGTCAAGGAGATCGGGTTCTCTGCCCACACTAGGAGAGTGTGAAAGGATGAAGGGTTCTCTGCCCACACTAGGAGAGTGTGAAAGGATGAAGGGTTCTCTGCCCACACTAGGAGAGTGTAAAAGGCGACGATTCTCTGCCAACACTGGGATAGTGTAAAAGGATGATGGTTCTCTGCCGCACCGGGTAGTGGTGAAAAGAGTGTTTGTAAAGGCTTCTTCGCCTTGCTGTGGTGCAAAAGGACAGACATTATTGATATTAGTGCAATACTTAGAGGGTGACTTTGGGGAGTGGATATAGGTCTGGTTTAGACCGAACCACTATAAATCTTGTGTCGTTTATTTTTGCTGCTTTTTATTTTCTGCATTTTTCTGTTTAAAAAGTTGTGGTTGAAAAAACTTTTTATAAAAATTCATTAAAATTTATTTTCGGTTCAACTCATTTAAAAGAGGGATAATTTTTTAAAATACCAATTCACCCCCCCCCCCCCCCACCTCTTGGTAGCCTTGGGACATTAACTTAGGTTTAACAACCTATTCACTAGACTCAACAAGTGGTATCAGAGCTTTGTTTCAAAATCATAAGTTTAAACTACTTTTTAATTAACGTAGATGACTACATTTGGAAACCAAAATAGACCTGAGGGTTACTCTATTACTAGACCTCCACTGTTTGACAATATACCTTTTGATTTTTGGAAAACACGCATGTCTACTTTCTTACAGTCACTTGATTATCTTATGTGGATCTTAGTCCAGGAAGGTTATACAAAACCAACTAGATTAGTTGATCGAGTTAGGGTAGAAACACCTTTTACAGACTGGACTATAAAAGAACATGACTTAGCACAACTAAATGCTAAATGTTTAAATAGTTTCTTTTGTGCTTTAAAATCTGAAGACTACATGCGGGTTTCCACTTGCAAAAGTGGAAATGACATATGGGATAGACTTTGTATAACTTATGAGGGGACTAATGAGGTTAAGCAATCAAGACTTAATATCTTATTACATGATTATGAATTGTTTCGCATTAAATTAAATTAATCCATTTCTGATATGTACACTAGATTCACACAAATAGTCACCTCTTTGCATGCACTTGGTAGGGAACTAATGAATGCTGAAATGGTTAATGAAATTCTTCGTTGTTTACCTACTGCTTATGATGCTAAAATTACTGCAATTATAAAGTCTAAAGATCTAAACATTTATTCTATTGACAATCTTCGTGGTTCAATCATTGCTTAGGAGCAAGGAGTTAGTCAAAGAAAGATTGATGTAGGTGAACCACGAAAGGAGAAGAATATAGCACTAAAAGTGGAAGAGTCTGAGAGTGAACACTCACAACCTGAGGATGAAGACGATATTGCATTGATGACTAGACAATTCAGAAGCTTTTTAAAGAGGAAGAAGAAGAGACGTCAGCAATGAAATAGAGGTAAATTTAACAGAAATGGCAAGGTTTCTGATGAAGTGATTTGTTATGAATGCATAAAACTAGGTCATATCAAGACTGATTGCCCAAAACTCAAAGCCACTCCTAGCAAGGAGAAGGTAGAGGAGAAACCAACTGTAAAGAAGGGCAAGAAGAAGTTTCAAAGAGCTTTTTGGGTAGACTCAGCTTCAGATTCATCAGAGACTGGAAAGGAAGAAGAAGTCACCCATCTTTGCTTGATGGCAGATAGTATTGATCAATCAGATCAAGAAGAGGTATGTGACTTAAGTTATGATGAATTATTTGAAGTTTCTAAACACATGCATGATGCATATAGGAAAATGAAATAGATGCATGCTAGTATAAGTTTAGAATTGGAAGAACTTAAGAAGGAACATGAAATCCTTAGAAAAGATCATGCTTTAATAGATGACAACCACATGAAACTACTTGACGAATACGATGACCTGTATAAAAATCATGAGATTTTAAAATCATCCTATGCTGATCTTGAAAAAGAATTTAAAAAATTTAAGGATGAATCAGAGAGCAAAACATATCGAATCTTGGAAGATATGAATTCATTTTATAAGCTGAAAATAAAAGCTCTCGAGGATAATAGGATATCCCCCAAACTTGAAGATTTTATAAATCCTAAATTTTATCCTAAATATATGAAATCCCTTAAAAGATAAAGAAATGGTAGAAAACCTATGAATCCTTTTCTTAATGTTAAATGTAATAATTATGGATTACTTGGACATATAGCACACACCTGTACCTTGAAGATGAAAACTAATTTAGTGTGGAGATCTAAGATGCATAAACCTAGATATATCATACATGCATCTGATTATAGATTGCCTAAAGGAGAACCTAAACTTGTTTGGGTTCTTAGGTCTAACATTTGATATTTTTGCAGGGTCACTCTCACACAAGACCTCGTGCGAGCATATGGTACCTGAACAGTGGATGTTTAAAGCATATGACTGGAGATACTGCTCAAATCATAATGCTGGAAGACAGGAGTGGAGGCAAGGTTACACTTGGAGATAATACCGCAAAGAAGGAGGTTGGATCAGGTATGATTGGAAACTTGAAAAACTTTTTTATAGACAATGTGTTATTGGTTGAAGGCTTAAAGCATAATTTGTTAAGTGTAAGTCAGCTATGTGATAATGGTTATAGTGTAAATTTTTTTCCTACTAGCTGCATATTAAGCATAAATGGTAAAGATGTGTTGAATGGAAAAAGGATAAATAAAGTTTATATGCTAGATTTAAATTGCATTCATACTCCTATTGCCTTTTGTTTAAAAACTGTTTCTGATGAGTCATGACATTGGCATAGAAGACTTTGTCATTCTAGTATGAAAAACTTTAGAAAGATTACCCAAAAGAACTTAGTGAGAGGTATACCAAAACTAGACTTTAATAAGAACCACCTTTGTGATGCATGTCAGTTAGGTAAGCAAGTGAAGTCCTCTTTTCAGTCCAATAAGGATCTTAGGACTAGTAAACCTTTGGAAATCTTACACATGGAACTTTTTGGACCAGTTGGAACTGTAAGTCTAAGAGGGAAAGTATATGAATTTGTTATAGTGGATGATAACTCAAGATTCACTTGGGTTAGATTTCTATTTCATAAGAGTGAATAATTGAGGAATTTAGAAATTTTTTGACTTGGATTCAAAGGAAATTAGGGTGTGAATATATTTCTATACAAAATGATCATGGAGGAGAATTTGAGAATGAGAGATTTGAAAATTTTTGTAAAGAGAAAGGAATTGATCACAATTTTTCTGCATATAGAACCCCTCAGCAAAATGGAATAGTCGAAAGAAAAAATAGAACATTAATAGAAGCCGCCCGAGCAATGTTGGCAGAATACTCACTTCATAGATATTTTTGGGTTGAAGTGGTTAGTACTGCATGTTATGTTCTGAATAGGGTGAATGTGAGATCCAATTTAAATAAAACACCCTATGAGTTGCTAAAAGGGAGAACACCTAATTTGTCACATTTGCATGTTTTTGGTTGCAAGGTGTTTATTCATAATAATGGAAAATCTGCTTTAGGAAAATTTGATCCAAAATTAGATGAAGGAATTTTTGTTGGATATTCAAGTGTTGGAAAATCTTATAGGGTATTCAACAAAAGAACTTTGGTCATTGAAGAGATCACACATGTTGTATTTGATTAATCTGAAAATTTGGAAGAGCCAAATGTTATTGAAGATGAGATTGAGGATAACTCCCAAAAGATTGATAGAATAAACTTGGAAGAAAATGTGGAAGAGAATTTGGAGATAGAAAACCCTTTGCCTAGAGATTTGAGATTTTCTAAAAATCACCCAAGAGAATTGATTATAAGTGAACCTAGTGAGGGTGTTAGAACTAGGCGTGGATTAAATAAGGAAGTCAATCATTCATCCTTTATTTCAACTATAGAACTCACTAATATTGATCAAGCACTTTCTGATGAATTTTGGATATTGGCCATGTAAGAAGAGTTGAATCAATTTGTAAGAAATAAAGTTTGGGAATTAACTTGAAGGCTAAAAGATTAAAGTATTGTTGGAACTAAGTGGGTATTCAAAAATAAAATGAATGACTCAGAAATAGTCATTAGAAATAATGCTAGATTAGTTGCTAAAAGCTATAATCATATTGAAGGAATTAATTTTGAGGAGACTTTTGCACCTTTAGCTAGACTTGAAGCAATTAGGGTTTTGCTAGCCTTTGCTTGTTTTAGAGGTTTTAAATTGTTTCAAATGGATGTGAAAAGTGCATTTTTAAATGGGGTAATTGAAGAGGATGTCTTTGTAGAACAACCTCCAAGTTTTGAAAATTCTAAATACCCAAATTATGTTTTCAAGTTGAAAAAGGCATTATATGGATTAAAACAGACACCTAGGGCTTGGTATGAGAGGTTGAGCACCTTCCTACTTGAAATACCTTTTGAAAAAGGAAGTGTGGATACAACTCTCTGTTTAAAGAAATTTGGAAAGGATGTACTAATTGTTCAAATTTATGTGGATGATATCATTTTTGGATCTTCAAATAAAAATCTTTGTGATGATTTTTCTAAAACAATGAGTAGTGAATTTGAGATGAGTCTAATGGGAGACTTAAATTACTTTCTAGGCTTTAACATTAAGTAACTTGAGGAAGGTACATTTCTTAGTCAATATAAATATGTTAAGGACATCCTCAAAAAATATAAAATGGATAATGCTAAACCTGTTAGTACACCAATGAGTTTCTCAATTCAGTTGGATAAGGACCTTAAGGGAAAATTTGTTGATCAAAAGAAATTTAGAGGGATTATTAGATCTTTACTTTATTTGACTGCTAGCCGATCAGATATCATGTTTAGTGTTTGCTTGTGTGCTAGATTTCAATCTGATCCAAAAGAATCACATTTGACAGCAGTGAAAAGGATTTTAAGATACTTACTAGGAACTCAGAACTTTGAATTTGGTATCCAAAGTTTAGCTCTTCATTTGAAATTATTGGTTATTCAGACTCTAATTTTGCAGGCTGTAGGGTGGATAGAAAAAGCACTTCTGGAACATGTCAATTCATTGGAAATTCATTAGTTTTATGGTCTAGTAGAAAACAAAATTCAGTGGCCCTATCTACTGTAGAAGCAAAATATATTGCACTAGGAAGTAGTGTGGCACAAGTACTTTGGTTAAAACAATAGTTGATTGATTTAGGATTAACTATAGGAACTATACCAATTTATTGTGATAATACTAGTGCTATCTTCATTTCAAAAAATCCTATTCAATATTCAAGAATCAAACACATTGACATAAGACATCATTTCATAAGGGATCATGTATCCAAGGGAGAAATTGAACTTACCCATGTTTCAACAGAAAATCAACTTGCAGACATTTTCACAAAACCTTTAGCCTTTGATACTTTCAGTACATTAAGAACTAGGCTTGGAGTGATTGATTTAAACGCTTAGATAAAAATATTTTCTACAACATTGATATTTTTTGTTTTGTGTTCACTGTATTTTTTAGTTTGTTTTTGTGATATTTTCTTCTTCAAAGTCTGTGTTTAAGTATTGTCTTATTTATTTTTATTTTATTTTTTAGTGTTAAAATGAAAATTTGTGGTCATCATCATCCGGGATGAAATTTTTTCATACGGGATTATTTGTGTAGTGTGTAACCATGTGTATAAGTTAATTAGTTTTAAAATTGTATTTTCGTCGATACGATCGTATATCGTCCAGGACAAATTTTTTTTTACATCAGGATGAATGCATAAAATAGTTGAATGGATAAGGTCATTTTTATCTCAATATTCGTCCGTACAAACATTTGGTTTGTGCAGACGAATAGATGTCGGTTCGTGACGAGGGAAAGTTTTCAACTGCCATTAAAACGAATTAAATTTCTGATCGTCCGGACGAACACGTGTTTGTATATACGATCATTTTGGTCAAAAGCCTATACGAAAGTACGCTTCATAAATTGTGTGTTTACGAAAAGCCATTATTTTTTAAACTCATTAGTTCGTCCATACGAAATATTTTCGTACGGGATGAATAAAATTTTTATCTGGTATGAATAGTCATTTTTCTTTAAATTGACGGCAATTTTTACTGAACAGTCACTTTCACACATCTCTTTCAAACCTTTATTCTCTTCAGATCTTTCAATGGCAAGTTCTAGCAAGCGCCAAAAGTGCTTGGCGAAGGGTCCACTAAGAAATACATCTGAAAACGTCCTTTCTAGAGCCAATGAAGAATCATTTGCTAGTTTTGTCTCTGCGAAAAAAACCCCATCTAGAGTTCTCCTAAAGGATCAATTAACCTTTAAGGTAATGCACTTGTTTGCCTCTACTCAATTTGGTTTAATCCTCACTTTAGTACACTTCTACAATAGAGAAACCTTTCACTATTTTTTTGGCAAACATGTCATTAAACTCTGACCATTCTGTCATCGGTTCTTTTATTTTCAAAAATAAAATTGAAATCACCAAGGTTGACTTTGGTATCTTCCTAAACTTAAGGACTGAAGGCTTAAGAGCACACACCTTAACCACCACAAGTTTTGATTGGACTGAAGTTAATCGTGTGATTAGAGGAATAAAAGTTAAGGATCATTTGCCTAAAGTATCAACTTTAGTGAGTGATGTCCGTATCATCTGGCACGTACTAAGAACTTCCATTATACCTAAAGCTGGTGATAGAGTCAACATCACTCCTCTTCTTTCTACTGTTACCTACATGGTAATGACAAGATAACCTATAGATGAGGCCCAACTCCTAATTGACTACATTTATAGTCTCTCTAAAATTGGTCATGTTGATCATAAAAGAAAGAAAAATGTAGCCTTAAGACATCTGATTGCCTATATTTTGGAAAAGAAGTATGATTTAATTCATCCAGAACAAGACTTTGAAGAACCACTCTACTACAACGACGCATCCTTTAGGGCTATCTTCAATAAGGACGAGCCCAGCAAAACTCATGTCGTTCTGAGTGAAACGGAAGAAGAAGCTGAACCTTCACATGCTGCTGAACCAAATTATCAGGATTTGGTTCAAAGATTTGACAATTTAGATGCTCATTTTGATCAAAGGTTTGATCAAATTGAAACTCATTTGCAGCAGCAGAATATTCAGCACAATCAAGATATGGGATTTATGCGTGATCAGATAAATGCCATTAATTCCAACATGTTTATGATGAGTAGTTACTTCAACTTCTTTGGTGCAGCACCACCTCCTCCTTCTCCAAATCAGGGTCCATCTAAATGATTGTAGTGTTTGTTCAGTGTTTCTTTGTAGTTCATGTGTTAGTGATTTCCTTTAGATTGTTGTATGTTTCTTATTTTAGTTTTGTTATTATTGATATCTTGAACTTCAAATTGTAACAGCTTCATTCGATATCAATATATGTTCTAATATTTTGTTGTTTAATGTTTTAGAAATGTGTGTTAGACTTTATGACATTCATTTTTTTTAATCTTAATAGTGCTTTATTCTAAATTGTAAATTAAAATTAATTTCATTAGAAAATATAATTATTCTAAATTTAAGAGATGCTTATAACTTGATATTATTAGAAATTTCAATTCCATGTCTCTTATTTAGACTACATTATCTTTAATATTATTATTACAATTTAGATGTTTTCTTATTTTGTTTTTCCCTTTTCAAATAGAATTTATGCACTTAAAAAAATTTGAAATTTTAGATTATTGATTTTAGAAAGAATTCAATTACTCTTAAAAATTGTACAAATGTACAAAAATCAAAAGGAATGTGCAAAAAATTTGCAATGACAAAAGGAGGCATAAAATAAGCCCAAAGTAAAAAGATGCACAAAAATGTGCCATAAAAATTGAAAAAGATGCGCAAAGCGCCACATGTGATAATTACTTCTTTCCGGGCTCTTTTAATAATTAATTCAAATTGATCTTATGTTCATTTTTAATTGACATTGAAATTTGAAATATAAAATTTTTTATTCATCCTTAGTGCAATGATTTTTTTTATCTTAATGTCTAAATTGACACATGCCTTTGATAATTTTTTTTTCTCTATGTTATATCACTTCTTAAATTATAAGAAATTTTTATGATTTTTCTAATGTTTTAATTTTATTTGCAAACCTTATTTCAAACACTTTTAAGATTAAAATATCAAATGAATTTCATACTTCTGCTTACATTTCTAGCTTTCTTTTCTTCTTCACTTTTTGCTGTTGTCAAGAAGGGGGAGAAATTATTTGTTTGTTTTATTTTTGATTTGTTTTTTATAGTCGTTTTTGATAGTCTTGATAGTCCTTTTATGTTTGTCATTATTGTAGTTGTGTGTTTTGTATAAAATTAAAAATAAAATTATTTATGCCTCCTTATTTTTCATGTATTCATCAATTAAGGGGGAGTTTAGGAGATAATTAGAATTTAAAATCCTACAAACAATAATTGTTTTGCCATCATTAAAAAGGGGGAGATTGTAGAGAGAGTTTCTATTTGCATGTTTTACATTCTTGTAACTTATATTATTTTGATGATTTCAAATATTATTGTTTTATATATCTCATAACACTTTTTGGTAGATTTATTTTTGCTCTATTGTGTACTAACATTTCAGGAAAATCAACTCTAAGCGATGAAGACTTCAAATCAAATTTAGCAAATATTCATTTGTAAATTATATGTTTTGAAATAAGAGGGAGTGATTGTAATTGAGTGAAAAATCACAACACACACTCTTGGGGGAATAATTTTTTGTGAACTGATCGTACGAGACGAATCTGGTTCGTACGGGACGATCATGTCAATTAACCCCTAGGAAGAGCAATGGATCAAACAGGTAGGGAGAAAATTTTTCTAAGTCCTAATCGTCCAGGATGAATTTTATATTCATCCCAGGACGAACGTCTCTGGATTCTCACCTTGCACTGTTCGTCTAGACGAAAAGCATGGTTCATACCTGGATGAAACTCTCTTTTTGAGATCGTACAGGACGAAATGAACCTTCGTCCCTGGATAAAACTCTCTGTATAAAATCATCCCAGGATGAAACACGTTTGTCCCAGGACGAACTAAACCGACTTAGCACAGTTAGTTACGTCCTGCAGAATTTTGGGAACCGACCTATAAAATAACCGTTTCATACCGGACGAACCTAGTTCGTACGGGACAGTTAGCGTGTACGAACATAGTTCATACCAATATACATTAGGATCATTTCCTACACTTTAATTAAAATCGTCCGGGATGATCCACGATCGTACGGGACGATTCACTGCATACAGAATTGAAAACTTGCAATTTTTGGACAGTTTTTCTTATTTTTTTATATATAGTCCAAATTAAACTGCCACCCTATCGTTTTGCTCATTGATCTTCGTGCCTATTGAAAGAACAGTTAAGGAAAGAGTGAGAGAGTGCATTCAAAGAAGTATTTCTACCACTGGAGCGTGAAGGCTTCGCTTGGTGTTCAAAGGTAAGATTTCCTATTTATGATTTGAGGTTACTTCACTCTTTTTCTTTCTTTCTTCTAAATTTCTTGTGAGAAAATATGTAAAGAAGATCGGGTTCTCTGTCCGCACTAGGAGAGTGTGAAAGGACGAAGGGTTCTCTTCCCACACTAGGAGAGTGTGAAAGGACGAAGGGTTCTCTGCCCACACTAGGAGAGTGTGAAAGGATGAAGGGTTCTCTTCCCATACTAGGAGAGTGTAAAAGGACATCGGTTTTCTGCCAACACTTGGGATAGTGTAAAAGGACGATGGTTCTCTGCCGCACCGGATAGTGGTGGAAAGAGTGTTTGTAAAGGCTTCTTCGCCTTACTGTGGGTGCAAAAGGAGAGACACTATTGTTATTAGTGCAATACTCAGAGGGTGACTCTGGGGAGTGGATGTAGGTCTGGTTTATACTGAACCACTATAAATCTTATGTCGTTTATTTTACTGCTTTTTATTTTCTATATTTTTCTGTTTAAAAAGTTGTGGTTGAAAAAACATTTTATAAAAATTCATTAAAGTTTATTTTTGATTCAACTCATTTAAAAGAGGGATAATTTTTTAAAATACCAATTCATCCACCCTCTTGGTAACCTTGGGACATTAACTTAGGTTTAACCACCTATTCACTAGACTCAACAAGATCATGGTTCTCTAACCATAACTAAGAGGGTGAAAATAAAGTTATGGTTCTCTGACCATCACCAGGAGGGTTAGAATAGAGTAGTGGTTCTCTAACCATCACCATGAGGGTGAAAAAAGAGTTGTGGTTCTCTAACCATCACTAGGAGGGTAAAAATAGAGTAGAGTTTCTCTACCTGTAAAAGAGTCATAGTTCTTTGACATATCGGGAGGGGAAAAAAGTATGTTCATGCTTCTCTATCTTGTTTAGGAAGCAAAAGGAGAGTCACTACTATTTACTGCAATACTTAGAGAGGGAGACTCCAATGAGTGGATGTAAGTCAAGTTGACATAACCACTATAAATTTTTTTGTATTCATTTTGATTATTTTCTACACTTTATTTACTGCAATTATATGTGTGGTTAAAAAATCTAATTTATTTCATTGTTATGAAATTTACTTATTTTCGTACTGTTGTATCATTATTGTGTGTGGGTTTGAAAAGTTTTTTTTATAAAGAAGTTCTTTTTCACTAAAGAATTTTTTAAATAACCAATTCACCCCCTCTCAGTTAGCCTCAAGCTAATTCTTTAGGGTTTCATAACCCTTACAAACTTTTAGCTATAAGTATTTTAAGGATTTACAACATTTGGAGATCAGTTCAATTTTTAGTGTTAGAGGCCTAAGATTGAGTTCACATTTTGAGGGTAGAAACAAGGGACATTCCTAATCAATATTGAATTGATATATCATGAATTTGGATTTTTGGTTTGATTGATTTAATTTAAAATACACATATCAAATTTGGCACTATTTGTTTAATTCAAATTAAATGGATATTACTGATCTAGCTAGATTTATTTCTTTTAGGCCACCCATGGTTTCTAGATATTGTAACTTAACCATTCGATATCTAATCAAATTCCTGAGATGGCTACCATACTGACTGTGGGGCGTGCAAACTATTTGAGTAGCTAGTCAAGCATAATCATATGTAAAGTGAGTACATAATAAGCAAATTTGATATGGGTAATTAACATTATTATCTATTAAATTCCCAAAAATCATAAAGAACTTTAAAAAATCATAAACCCTCATGCACTTGACCAATTAAAGAGTTTAGAGGCTTTATTGATTTTTTTTAAGAGTGCAATAAAAGCCTTATTGTTTGGAGGCCTACTTTCCAAGAATAAAAAGTAATTTTATAAATATTATCCTCTATATTTATGAAATTATTTTATAGATTATGTTATAATTAAACTTAAATTGATTGGGGTGATTCTTGGATAAGTTATGCACATGTCTAATATATCGATGGCAAGTTGAATTCAATTAGGACCTTAATTGAAAATTTAATTTCCTAGGTCAAATTTTGAGATAAGAATTTAAATTTAAATAACTTTGAATCCATAGAACCTATAGGGTTTTTCTTATGTGGTGTGTTATATAAGTATAAAAGGGATTATTAACCATTGATTTCATAGAATTCCATGTTCTAGATAGCCAATTATGAATTTTCTAAAATATTGATGCATTTATTTTAAAATTCATTAAAACTCATAGGAAGGTTTTGATGAACCCCAATTACAAGGGTTTGAACCTTAAGTCATTATTGACCTAGAATTTAATTTTAATGCTATTTAGTGCTCATTTTGTCTGTTAATTAGCAAACCATAATTTCACCAACATAAATGATTTATAAACTTCATTAATTATTAAAAATTCAAATAAATGAAAAAAAAGTAAATTGCATTAGATTGTAAATCAATAATAAGTTGAAGGAAAAATAAAGCCCCCAGCATAAAATGTAAAAATAAAAAAATTAATTGAAAATTAATTAATTAAAAATACTAAAAAAATATGAAGTGACTTCAAATGCTTTTAACCATCATCTTAGGTCCCTAATGTTCTCAGATGATGATTTTAAATTGACTGGAGTTGATTTGGCTTAAAAATAAAGTACCCTAACTTCCATAACTAAATAATTAATATAATTAAAGTAAATATAAACAATAAAAAAATAAAAAAATGTGTAAATACTAATGATAAATGTGTAAAGTATAAATGAAAAGTGTAAAGTGTCAATGTAAATGTAAATTCTAGAAATAAATGTATAGGTATGTATAAGGGTTATACAAATCTTAAATGTGCTTGATTATTATGTATACATATATGACCCTTGAAGGAGTGATCCTTCTTTCTCTTACGGACATTATCTTTTGTAATTTTATAGAAGACTAGAGCTCGATGACTTGAAGATTAGATAAGCAACCATATTTTGAATGATTAATTTTATTCTATAAGCGTAGAAATCCAAGCTTATTATTGGTGGAGCTCGGCCAACATTATTTTCCTACATATCATGGGTTGTATTTTATTATATTTAAGTAATATTTTCCAAATTGTTTTATGCATTACTTCATTCATACATACATGAACATTCATGCATGGGTTGGTAGATGATTTGCAATAGAATATAGTTTATTTTCTTAGGTTTTTGGAAATGTTCATGTCCTTTTGAGGATACATATGGTTAAGTTAAGATGCTACGATTTGGTATTATAGACCCAAACACATATACATATAAATGTTTACATGTACACTCAATTAATTTCCTACAACGTACATAAAATAATGCACATAAGCCAATATTAATAAAGAGGTTGCCTAAGAGACAAGGCTAATCCTACTATTCCTTCTGGGTTTAAAGTTGTTACATTGTCAAATTGTTTTAACAAAATTAGTTACTTTGTGTATATTGGTATAATTGTAAAAGATTTAGTGTCTAGAATAAAATCATGCCAAAATTACATTATCTAGGTGCATATGAACCCTTGACATATTCTAAATTCAAGATTTAAAGTCTAGACCTATATCCTTAATTCCAATTAAAAAAAAGTATCTATCATTGCATGCATTAGACATGAAAAGCATAGTTTTATAAATGTGCACTTATGTGGTTAGTTTGGCTGTCTAATCCATGTATATGTAAGTCCAGATTTGCATACACTTTTTATATATTCCTCCCATTAGAGGGTTATCCAATCTTCTCTAAATTATAAACTTAAACATAAATTTGATCCTTATTTATATTGTAAAGAAAAACTATATAATGAGTTAGAGTGTTTCTAATTTTCTAGAATTTTTAGCAATCTCTACTTGTTTTCCTCTAACTTATAAAGATGTGTTCAGGATTTGAACTTTCCTAATGATAGGTGAATAAAAATTTAAATCCTTTATTAAACTGTTATAAAGCTAAAGAAGTCTAGTCACTACTTGAATCAAGAGTTTTCTCAAGACTTCTCATTGGCACATAAAATGGAAATAAATATAGGAAGAACATAATTAAGCGATTGTGGTTAGAAGGCGAGTAGATAGGTGGTGGAAGTTAGAAGGATCATAGTCAAGCTATCAATCTATGATAGATGGAGGATTATAAGCCCACAGAGGTTGAAGGACTACAGTTAAGATGAACTTATAAAAAATTCATGTCTCATGAAAGAGACCTAACATGATTTTGGAGAGATCACAAAGGTTTAAAAATAGCTGTAGGGCTTTAATTGATATTTAATGTTGATAACCAATGCCAATTATTACCATCTCCTTACTTAAATTATCTACCATCCATTGCTTGACTTATTTCTGTCAATAATCTTTATCTTGACATTGCCACAAAATTATTATATTACATTAACTATATTTTGATCGTCACCATCTTTATTAGATTTACATGAGAATTTAACTTTTAACAGGACACAATGGAGAAAAAGTATTCATATAGCCGACCCCACGTAGTGGGACAAAGGCTTGATGTTGTTGCTATTGTTGTTGGAAATATCTTTAGAAAAAAGATAAAAGGCACATTAAAATTTATCTATTTCTCCTTAAAAGATTTTCAAACAATATCTAATTTCTCCATATTATATGTAGGTTATGTTATGAATATTAGAAATAAAAGAAGTTGGATGTATAACTGATTGGTGTAAGGACGAAAGATATTACCCGATGAATTAAATAATGGGATGAACATTTTCATTCAGACTGCAAAACAACTATCCAGCTTTATATTAGATGAAATGTTTTGATGTCAATATTTTAAACATAAAAATCAAGTGCACCTAGGACCAGATGATGTAATTATTGATCTGTATTATAGAGGGTTCTTGCCTTAATATTGGTATTGGACTTCTCATTGTAAGTACGAGCAATATTTTGAATCTCGATGTTGTCTATCTACATGTAGTAATATAACAGAGGATGAAAATATCCAACCAAATCTTAAGGAATTAGTTCATGATGTAATTAAAAAATAATCTAAATAATATACAAAAGAGTTACCAAATAAGGAGATACAAATTTTTTATGATTTGTTGCATGCTGCCCAAAAATTAATAAAGAAGGGGTGCACCACTCACTCAGAGTTATTTGTTGTATGAAGATGTTAAGAATCAAGATAGAATATAATATTACTCATGAATATTTTAATCAATTCATTAACCTGCTTAAGGAAATCAACTTGGCAGATAATATAATTCCTACAGATCTATATCGGACAAAGAAATTAGTTTCCAAATTTGATTTGACATACACAAATATAGATTGTTATGTCAATTTATGCATGTTACACTTTAAAGATTATTTATCAGAGATTATATGCCATCATTAAAATGCAACAAGATTTAAACCAAAATCTTGAACAAAAAGAATGATGAAGGAAGTACCTATCAGTAGGATGTTTTACTTAACAATAATTCTTAGACTATAATAATTATATGCATATATGAGATTTACTACATATATGAGATGGCATAATGACCACATTCCACAAGAATGTGTTATTACACATCCATCAGAAGTAGAGGCTTGGAGACACTTTGATCATACACATCCCACCTTTGTGGAAGAACTAAGATATGTAAGATTAGGTTTATGCGCAGATGGTTTTACTCCATCTAGTGAGTTTGCTTCACCTTACTCATATTGGCTCATGATATTCACCCCTTACATTCTTCCTCCATAGTTGTGTATGACTACTCCTTATATGTTTCTAACACTTATCATTCTAGGGCCACATAATCCAAAAGTAAAGATTGATGTATTATTACAACTATTAATTGATGATTTAAGTTTATTATGGGAAGAGGGAGTAAGTACATGAGATATCTCTACCAAACAAAACTTTATAATGAGAGAAGTATTACTTTGGACAATTGGTGACTTTCTTGTGTATGATATGCTCTCAGGTTGGAACACTTCCGGCAAGTTAGCTTGTCCATATTGTATGAAATATATAAAATCATTCACTTTAAAGTATGGAAGGAAGAACACTTAGTTTGATTGTTATCGCATGTTTTTACATCCAAGTCATCCTTTTAGGCGAAATAAATATGCCTTTACTAAAAAAAATGGTGATGTTGCAATCTCCTTCAAGATTAAGTAGTGATGAAATATTTGAAACAGTAAGGTTCATGCCCATAATAATGGATTCTCCAATATTAGCTTAGTACAAATTGCCAGGATATGGTGTCAACCATAATTGGACCAAGAAAAGTATTTTTGGTCATTGCCATATTAAAGAACAAACCAGATTAGACATAATTTAGATGTCATACATATAAAGTGAAATTTTTTTTATAACATTTTTAATACATTCATGGACATCAAAGATAAATCTAAACATAATATAAAAATAAGGATGGACTTAAAAGATATTTGTAGGAGGAAAGGATTAGAATTAAAGGATGGTGGAGGTGAAAATCTTCTAAACCAAAAGCTCCTTTCACATTAACCTTAGAGCAAAGACGATCAATTTGTGAATGGGTAAAGACCCAATGGGTACTTGCTGGATATTCTTCAAATCTAAGTATGTGTGTTGACATAAGATCAGGGAGATTGTTTGGATTGAAAAGTCATGATTGTCATATCTTCATGTAATGTCTACTACCAACTACTTTTAGCTATCTACTAGATCAAATTTTAAATCCCTTTCTCGAGCTAAGTGTCTTCTTTAAAGAATTATGATCTTCTAAACTAAATATAGAGAACTTGATTCTTATAGAGCAGAAAATTTCTTTCATTATATGTTAACTTGAGAAAATATTTCCTCCAGCATTTTTTGACTTTATGGAGCATCTACTAGTGCATTTAACATATGAGGTAATAGTCGGTGGACCAATTCCGTATCGGTGGATGTATCCTTTTGAGAGATATTTAAATAAATTTAAGAAGATTTCTAAGAATAAAGCACATCAATAAGGCTCTATCTATGAAGAACATTTTATGTTTGCGATAACTCAATTTTGTTCGTATTACTTAGCAACAATATCACAATTAGGTAGAAATACTGCACCTCAAAATATGGGTAAATCCTTAAATTTAATGTGATAGTAATGTAATGTTTCCATCAAAATTTTACTGTTACTAGCGTATCATGTCCACCAGTAATTGCTTGTTTTCCCATAGTGTCATCTATCACAAATAAAAGAGTTTGTTTTGATTTTAAACAAAACTTGAAAAGAAAAAAATATTTTTTTCTTGATTTTTTGATTTTTTTTTTATTTTTTCTTTTTGAGCAAAAAATAAGATATACATTTGATGAAAAGCAGACCTCATAAATCACAAATTTTATAATATGTACAAGTTGTTGGTGGAATTTTGGAAAATAGGTTTTGAAAAATATTAGTTTTCTTTGGGGATTTTAAGATTAAGGTTGAGTTCTAATTCTAAGGTCGAATCAACTTGTTAGAAAGAGTATATCACCCCGAAGGACGAAAATAAACTTTCATAAGGGTGTTCAGACTTAGAATTATGTAAACTCATCTTGAATAGTATGATCGGGTTCTAAGGAGAACTTTATATGGCCCCGAGGGAACAAAGTATAGTTCAACTAAATACCCAATTACAATATTCAAGAAGCATGACCGTCGCATTCGCATCCAAAGCCTTATCGAAGAAGGATGTATCTCCCCAAAGGGAAATGACACCATTATACGATAATTCTTCTAATGCAACTACGACGATCAATATTTAACTTTTCCCAAAGAAATCTAGTAAATTTTTAGAAATTAATTTTCTAAAATCAGGTGTGTGGGGTTCCAAATCTCCTACGAGCGCAAGCCCTCGTAGTTAATTACATTGTAGGGAGATAAAATCTCCTACGAAAACTCCCGATTAAAATGGTGACAGAATTTTGTTAGAGTTTCTAGGAGTGATATAAAAAAGGAGAAGTGAATTTTGGAAATTCAACAGAGAATGAATCAAAATTGAGCAGTTATTAATAGAGTTAAAGGAGGAGAGGTAGGGGACACTTTGAGATTCCAGAACCATCTGGAAGTGTCCCTGCTTAATCTAAGTGTTGGGCTTTATGTTTTAGGATTTAGATGAAGTTTTAATTAGAGTTGGGTATTTTATTAAAAATTTGGGATTAGATTCCCGAAGTTTGGGGTCTTATAATCAAAGATCTGCCCCGGAACCTAAATCTATTTTGGACACTGGACTACAGTCGTCCGATCCTAACTAATGCAGTACAAGGTCTGGACTTACCCCGGCCTAGATTGGGGAGCCAGCTAACCACCTAATCAATTTAAAAGAGATGAGTCCGGTCTTTTATGAAAGAGTGGTAGGGACGTTATATTTAAAGTTTTGGAGAGCTGGGGTCGACATCTAGAAATTCTCCTAATTGGCCCCTTTTGACTTATGTTGGGTGCTAAAATGCTAAAAGTGATAAAATTAAAATTTTGACTATTTTAATTCTTTTCTAATGCAATGCATGCTAGTTAACAATCTCAAATTAGATATGCTTGAAATTTTAAAAAACAGGCTTAGAAAATAATTTTTTAGAAGACTGGACTTCCCCAGATCCGGCACCTCGTCCTCATAGGTCAGACTATCTGGACTCTACCCGCAGGCGGGGAAGGGTCTAAAGCAAGGAAAGAATAATGCAAAAATATGCATGCGACCCCGGGGTCGATCCCCGGCTAATTCCCTAAATTCGTTATATTTCTATGTTATTTAAACTCACTAAAATTTTAGACTTTTAAAGTTACAAGTATAAAACTTTCACATCCTTACGAGCCTCACGAGTCCAGGCAAAAACAAAGGCGGCACGCAATCGCTAAAAAACTAAGAAAAACAAGCAATCCTAAAGGCAATCAATTCATCACATCAAATATAAATTAATTAATAAATGTCCATAGGCAAAGTTGCCTTGCTTATTACAAACCAGAATTTTGTAGAAAGTAAAGTGGCCGGGCACCACTGACAATAACCTGGATTCTAAACCTAGTAATGACGCAAGTGGTTTTGAGTGGGATATTCTCAATCTTCAAATCTTCAGTCTCGATCTTCTTTGGGCTCCTTTTACTTTGAGCTCCTTTGATTCTTCATACTGGACTACTCAAATGGATAAGAGGGCACTTCCTTTAAGGGGAAGGCCACTCTTTCCTCTTTGGGCAGGGAGGAGTGTGGCCCAAATTTGGATCTCCAAATAGAAAATGTCTACTCTCCATAGGGGCATTCTTTTCTCTTCGGAGTCCATGCTTTGGACCTATATATATATATATATATATATATATATATATCCCAACTAAAAATCTTACTTTCACTACACTTAACACTTATACAAATTACATTCATTTGAAAATAAAATCTAGACTCACCTGCAGGGTTATCCTAAGCAGTTAATAAATGAAAAAGCAATTATTCCCAAGCAGTTATATATGTGAAGAAAAGAAAGTAAAAACACACTGGCCACGCTCTTTTTATTTGGGGGCTTTAGCAGCTGAAGCACCTGTGCTAGCAGTTATAACAATTGATAATTTTTTTTTTTGATTTAGCCCCCTTTTATTGCCCTTCATGAGTGTGGCCACCTATAGAAAACTGTGTGAACATCCAGATCACACCTAACCTAAGGGTAATCTAGTCGCCAAACACATTAATCTATCCACAGAGTGCAGAAAAGTAAGCAGACACAACAAAACAATTTCATCCACAACATGCAGTGAAAACTACGAAAAATCTGGCACACAACAGTAAAGTAAACACCGGCCTAACCTAGATCTAGAGTTGGTTGTCCTAGCACATCATCTAAGGTGTGTGTAAAAGGTTGTGTGGCAGGGGTAGATCCTAAAGTGGGTGATTAGTTAGAGTTATCTAGAAAAGTTCTGAATTTGTTAAGGCTCAAAAGGGGATTTATATTAAAATTTAAGTATTAGTAAATTAAGAATTATAATTAGACATATTTTAAAAGTTAATTGATTACTACCTTTGTTTCACACCGAGGCCGTGAAGTTTATTTCACCTTCCTTGGGGCTAAGCTAATAGCCTCGTAGGCCTGGGTTACCCAATGGTAATCGGGGTTGATTAAGTTATTTAAATTGGTTGGAATTAAAGGAGCAGATTAATATAAAAGGAGTTGTCTACTGATTTTTAAAGTTTGATTAATTTAAGTTTGTCATTAATTGATTCGTGGCGTTGTGCCACTAGGCTCGAGGAACCAGCCTCCTTAGGACACTTAGCCCCGCAGCGCGGAGTAGTCCAGCCGATAAACCAAATTAATGTAATTGAATTTTAGATTTTAAAACATTAAATAATTAAAGATTAATCTTTTTTAAGATTTAACACCCCTTAGAATCCATTCGTGGCGTTGTGCCACCAGGCTCGAGGAACCAGCCTCCTTAAGACACTTAGCCCCGCAGCCCGGAGTAGTCCAGCCGATAAACTTCATCTTTTAGGGTGGTTGTTGTGTTTTAAAAGATTTGTTAAGTGTTTTAAGCATTAAACCAATATTTTCTGGAGTTTTAGAGTGATTTTGAGCTTTATGAATTTTTGAATATTTTAATCATTTAATTAAAGGGTCAAAAGTTGAATTTTTGATTAAGCTCAAATTCTGGAATGTTTATATTTTATTAAAATACTAGACCTTACTACGATCAGTTAGAAGGTAAGTACGTTGAAATCGGAATTTTTTGCATTTTATTACGGAGGTTTGAAGTTTTGAACTAGATTTTAAGCATGGTTTGACCAATTTGTTGACTTTTTGAAATATTACAGATTTCTGGAATTTAATATTTTTTATAAATATTAGACCTTATTAGGAGTTGAATGCAAGTGAGTTTGGGTGATTTGGATTTTTCTTGAATTAGTTATGAAGGTTTGAAATTTGAGGTATTTAATGAATTTTAAAAGGTTTAATTAGAGAGCCATTTTGTGATTTGCTCCAAATGAGATCCCAACTCATTGAAATCTTCTCCAAAGGTCAGGAATGACCTAAGGAAAGATTTCCAAGTGTTTGGGAAATTTTTGGAATTTTTAATAATAATTAATTAATTATATTAATTAAATATTCAATTTTACTTAAAATTCAATTAAGGTTTATTTGCTGTCAATTCAATTAGATTTTAATTTTCATGAGTTAAGGATTGAATTCTGGTCAGTTGGAGGGGTTACACATATTTTTTGGGTTTAAGAATGATTTATTACATTTTCTGGAAGGTTTATAGGCCTAATCCTAGGAAGAAAAACAAAATTAAGGGCCTTAATGATTTCCAAATTCAGTGAAAATTTTTCTAAGGGTTGTACATGTCACTAAGTTCATATGTTCAAAGTTTCAACTCAAGGGGAAGTGAATCCTAATTATTGGAATTTTCTAAGTTCTCTACACAAACCCCTAATTATTGTCCTTAATGACACTAGGTTTAATGGGCTCAAATCAATGTATCATCTAACCCTTAAATAAAGCTTAAATAAGCACATGCAATGGCACAATCAAATCCTTAAAACTAGGAGAGCCTAAGCTAGGTGGTGTGTGCACATCCTACATATGCAAGAAACAAAACTAATTAACGTGGAAAAAGATATTGATTAGTGAATAGTTAAAAAAAAACTATCCACTAATCTCCCCCATAATTCATGTTCAAGCATACTTAATCCAAGTTTGAAATTCCAAGAGATTTCTCAAACTTATAAGATTTAAATATATATATATATATATATATATATATATATATATATATATATATATATATATATATATATATATATATATATATATATATATATATATATATATATATATATATATATATATATATATATATATATATATATATATATATATTAAAAATATATTTGAAAATACATTAATATATTTAATCCTACATATATAAATATAGATTTTAAAATAATTGAAAATATCATTAAAATAAATTTTAAAGATCATGGAGATCCACAGATTTTAAATTTATTAGGATAATAAGTTTTTTTTTTAATTTTTAAAATATTCAATATTTAATAAAATATTAATAAACTATTAAAATACTTACATAATTCCAATTAATATCAAAATTTATTTAAATAATCTTGAAAATTTTCCTGGAGGTCAGTCATACACTCAAAGACATTCAAGCCAAGTTTCAAATAAAAAATAACTTGTACATATTTAATTAAAAATAAAATATGATTTTCTATATTTCTTAAATTACTAATAAAATAATAACCAAAATAGTTTGATTTTATTTTTAAAATAAACTAGATGAAATTTTGAACAATTTGATATATTATACTTATTTTTTGGCTTTATATTTTATTTAATATCATTTTTTGAAGTTCTGATAATAAAATAGAATTTAAAATGATTTTTTTTTTTGTTAAATGGCGGCGCGGCAGGACAGATGGAGCGCTCGGATTCGCGGGATCGAAACCGCGTGACGGCGGGGACACGTGTTAGCCATGAGCCGCTTCACGCGGTTTCACTTAACCACGTCAGCGGCTAGCGACAGCCGTTGGATTGACCGCGGGTTCGATCCAACGGCTGAGATCGCATTCCGCTGTTTAATCTCAGCGGAGGAAGATCAAACGGCGGAGGTTTGATCCCGCTGTTCCGAACGGACGGCCCTGATCTCGCCGATCGATCGATCGAATGCTAAACTAAATACACGAGCGAACCAAGGCGCAGAACGGCAAGATCTAGACCGTTGATCGTGTGATCAACGGTCTAGAAAACGTACATCTGCAGCGAACTACGGATGACGCCCTAGAATCCGTTTTTTGGTTCGTTCTTTCGATCGGATGGACGAAACCACTTGAAATTTTAAACTCAATGAGAATACATGAACAGAAATATTGGAGAAACATTCGTTTTACCTAAGACATTCAATACATGAAGCTATTTAAATCCATCTAATGTGAGCTAGATCTAAGGTTTTGAGAGATTATACCGTTGGATCTTCGAAATTTCTAGATGGATGAGCTTGTAGACTGTCCAAGTGAAGATCCCTAGCACGAAAACGAGCTTGAACACGCCTGGATCGACTGCTACAAGCCTGGGACGGACTAGGTGGTGGACTCGCCGGAGAACTCGCCGCCGGTGACGTGCAACCACTTGGATTTTGTAGTGGGAAGGTAGAGGAGGCTCTGGAGATCCAAAACGAACCAAGAACTCGTTCTGGGAGGCTGGGGTTAGTGAGAGAAGGTGCTTTGATACTATGGCCTCAAAAGTCCCCTTTTCCCCTATTCAAATGGCCTGGGCTGGATTGGATGGCTGGGATTGATGCATGAGCTCCCTAGATGGTGCCACATATCCCTGGAACAGCTAGAAGGCTGCCTCAAAGGCTGGACAAGCCTTGCCTCCATTGGGTGGACTTGGGACAAGTGGGGGGGACCACTGCCGTTTAAGGCTAAACCAAGGGCTCGACTTGGTTAAGGAGCCTATTAGAGAGCTTTAGGACATTAAAGGGTCGGCCTAATGCAGCCTAAATCAAGGGAAAGTGGCTAAAAGCTGATTAAGACATTTTGGAAAAGTTTAAGCCCTTGGTTTGACTGTATTGACCAGTCAACAGGTCAAGGAAGGCTGAGGTGGAATGAGGGGAAGTAGGAGCAGTCAATGGGAGAGCTCCCAAGCCTAATCTCACACTCTTTGAGGTCAAATAGGGGGTTTGACCAATTCAAAGAGGTGTTTAAGGCTTTTGTTGACTTGGTTTGACCAGTCAACAAAGTCAAAACTAGTGATGTGGCATTTGGGGAGGTGAGAGGTCATTTAGGATAGTTTGGTTGAAGGTCAAAAGTCAAGGGTAGAGAAAATGAGAACCAATGCCACCAAGGATTGAGGATTGACTTGGTCAACTCAAGTTGGGTTGAGTTGATCAAGTATCAAATGATACTTGAGTCTAATCCAAGAATTGATTTGAATAGGTAATAAGGATTGAAAGGCTCAAATGGGTCAATTTGACCTATTTAGACCCCTTAAGAGTTAATGGGTCAACCTAAGTTGACCGGGTCAACCAGGTTGACTTAAGGGGTGAGTTTGGGCTCAACAGATTTGAAATGACATTTCAAGACTAATGGGAATGGTTCCATGGCCTAGAAAAGTCATTTTGGTCAAAACACCTATTTGGACCCTTAAAGGGCCTTTTAGGTCAACTGTGTTGACTTGGTCAACCAGATTGACCCAGGTCCTTGGGATGGGTTGAATAGGTTTGATTTGATATTTGAAATTTGCTGCAAGTGATTGCATTCAATTCAGAGTTCAATTGGTTTGAAATACCTATTTGAGCCCCATAGGGGTATTTTGGTCAATTTTGGCCCATTGGTCAACTAGGGTCAAAAATGGTTCTGAAAAATGCAGTTTACTGCTCAGTGGGTTAAAATCAAGAGTCTGGAAGTGATTGGAGGCTTTGATAAGGGTTCCAAGGTCAAGATCTCAAACGGGTTAGGTTCAGTGGCATAGGCTGTAAATATTTGAAGGTTTTACATCCTTTGGATTTTAATTCAGATTCTGGGGTTAGAGACCTCAGAATGAGCTCAAAGTTGGAGGGTAACCTCTAGAGACATGTCTTATCACTTTGTAAGTGATAGACCCTGAATCAGAGACCATTTGACTGGGTTTTGAAATGTTTGAAAATTCTTTGAAAAGGGTCTTTGGGACAAGACCTTAGGAATTTGAATTTGAGTTTGAATTTCTGGATTTGGAATGGATTTCAAGTTTGAATGATTAGTATTGAAGTATCCAAATCATTTACAATCATGTGGTGATTGTTAATGAATGGATGGGGTCAAAGCTAGATTGAAGTTTGGATCAAAGTCTAAGTTGAAGGTTGGATTGTCAAATTGATTGGATCAAAGTTTGGATATGTTTGAAACTTGAATTAATTTGAATTTGAATTGAATTAAGTTTGAGATTTAAATTGATCAAAGGTAGGAATCAAATTGAAGTTGGAGCTGATCAAATGTAGGAATTGATTTGAGATTGAGGTTGATCAAGGGTGGGGATTGATTTGAAGTTGGAGTGGTCCTAAGATCTAGAGGAGTTCTAAGATCTAGGATCTAAGGGAATCCTAGGCTCTAGAGTAGGCCCTAAGGTCTGACTCTAGGAAAGAATCCTAAGGTCTAGAGTGGATCCTAGGATCTAGAATTAATCTGGAGTTTGGAAGGGCCTTAGTGACCTCATACAAAAATGAGGTCAACATAAGTACAGGAAATAAAATGCAAAAAAGTAAAGTAAAATAAATAATAAATACACTAAAGATTTATAGTGGTTTGGTCACCTAGACCTATGTCCACTCCTCAGAATCCTTCACTTAGAGTGCTACACTAAAACATAGTGACTATCATATTTTCCTTATAGATTGGCAATGAATCTATTACAAATCTCTTCCACCTCCTTGGTTGGCAGAGTAGCCTAATTCATTTTGGTCTGTCCAGAGATAGATTGAAGGTTGTATAAAAATGGCTGTGATAGTGTTTTAATGTTGAGAATTGGACTGTAGAGTTTCAAGTAAGAGATTTTGTATATATGAAGATCTGGCTGATAAAAGGCATCAAAAGGTTTGACATAGAAGGAAAGTTGAGTCTAATATACATTAGAACATTCAAGTTTATTGAATGGATTGAAAATGTTACCAGAAAATTACAGTTCCCATATCACATGACTAAAATTTACAAAGTATTTGTAATCAGCTTATTATAGGTTATGGTGGGGTGCTCAGGGACAATGATGGTAACATTATTTTTGCTTTTGTTGGGCCCTTATAGCTGTGTGATAAGAAGTTTGCTGAGCTCTCAGTAATTCTCTACGGATTAAAATGTGCATTTACTTGGATATTATCACTATCAATATTGAAGTTGATTTTATCTCTATTATTCATTGTTTAAATACTTTGGAGGACTCTATTTGTAATGCTAATCTTTTCTATGTATTGAGAGACATCAAATTGTTTAAGACTCTTATTAATGCCTCCTTCTCTCATGTCTTTAGGGAAGGGAATTCCTGTGTAGTCTAGTTGGCTCATTGCAGTTGTAAGTTGGAGCACCTAACTGATTTTGTTGCTAACAACTTACTTGCTCAGGTTAAAGGGTGTTGGTGGAATTTTTGAAAATAGGTTTTGAAAAATATTAGTTTTCTTTGGAAATTTATGATCGACTTTTAGATTCAAATCCTGAGATCAAACATCCCATTAGGAGAGTCATACCACTTCGTGAAGTGGAAATAAATCTCCAGAATAGGGTTTAAATCTAAGATTACAAATCCTACCTCGAATATCATGATGAGATTTGAGAGAGAACAACATATAATTTTGGATGATCAAAATGGGGTTCGATCTAATCTCTAACCATGATATTCTAAGTATATTATTACTGATCTCATGCCTGAAACCTTATGAATAAGTGATGTATCTCCCCTAAGGAAGAAGATTTCACTGTTGAACAATTATTTGGGCATGACAATAACGATCATTGTTGGTTGAATTTTTTGAAAGAATTCTAATTTAAGTTATAAAAAGTTTCTTTTGGGAAATTTGGAAGTAAGTTTGAATTTTAATTTTGAAGCCAAATAGACCATTAGAGATGATATATCGCCTCGAAAGGCGGAGATAAAATCTCTTAATGGGTTCAGATCATGAATTATATATTTTCTCTTAACTATCATAATCTGATTTAAAGGAGAATCGCATATGAGCCTGAGAGGGTCAAAAGAGAATCGCATATGACCCTGAGAGGGTCAAAAAGGGGCTTAATCTAAAATTAAACCACGATAATTAAGATAATAAGATCTTTAATTTCATATTCAAATTGATGCTAACACATGATAAATCTCTTTGAAGAAAGAGAATATCATTCGTTAGCCATTATATGATTATGATGATGACGATCATTATGTAGATTTCCTAAAAGAAATATCAAGTGAATTTTGAAAATAAGTTTTGAAAATCAATGCAGGTTCTAAATCTCCTACGAGCACAAGCCCTTATAGTTAATGACATCATCGAAAGATAAAGTCTCCTACGAAAACTCTCAATTAAAATAGTGGAAAAATTTTGTTAAGGATTTTCTAAGAGTGATATAAAAGGAAGGGCAGTTTGGAATTCCAAAAGGGAATGGATCAAGATTGAATATTTATTAACGAAATCAATGGAAGAAGAGTAGGAGACACTTTGAGATTTCAAAACCATTCAGAAGTGTCCTAACTTAATCTAAATGTTGGGATTTACATTTTAGATTGAAAGAAGATTTAGTTAAAGTTGAATGTTTTGTTAGAAATTTGGGATTATATTCCTGGATGTTGGGGTCTTGTAGTCCAAGTTCAACCATATATCCTAAATCTAAATTTGGACACTGGACCATAATTGTCTGAACCTAACTAATGCAGTGTAGAATCTAGACTAACCCCGACCTGGATTGGGGAGCCAGCTAACCACCTAGTCAATTTTAAAAACATGAGTCCGGTCATTTTTATGCAAGCATGGTAGGAATGTTTTCATTAAAGTTTTGGAGAGCTGAGGCCGACATCTAGAGATTGTCCTAAGTGGCCCCTTTGAGTCATGTTGGGTGAAAATGCTAAATACTGATGCAATTAAAATTTAGACTTCCTTTTTAATGTTTTTATAATATAATGCATACTAGTTGACACATCCAAATCATTATGCTTGAAGTTTTTTAAAAAGGCTTTAAAATAAATTTTAGAAGACTGGGCTTCCTCAGGTTCGGCACCTCATCCTCATAGGTCAGATTATCCAGACTCTACCCACAAGCGAAGAATTGTCTAAAATAAGGAAAGAAGAAATACATAAATATGCATACGATCCTGGAGGCGATCCCCGGCTAATTCCCTAGATTTATTATCTTTTAATATTATTTAACTCCTAAAATTTTAAACTTTTAATTATGAATATAAAACTTTTACATCCTCATTAGCCTCGCGTATCCAGGCTAAAACAAAAGCGGCACACAAATAATAAAAAACTAGAAAAAGTAGGTAATTCTATATGCAATAATATTAACACATCAGATATAAGCAAATTAATTAATAAATGTCCATGGACAAACTGCCTTGCTTATTACAACCTAGGGTCTGTAGAAAGTAAAGTGGTCGGGCACCACTACAATAACATGAAATCTAGTCCTAATAAAGATGCAAGTGACTTTGAGTGGGATACTCTTTGTCTTCAATTCTTCAACCTTCTCTCCTTCGGGCTCCTTGAATTCTTCGTAGTAGGCCACCCAAATGGAAAAGAGGACTCTTCTTTTGAGGGGAATGCCACCCTTTCCATTTTGGGTGTAAAAAGGTGATCCAAATTTGGACTTCCAAATAGAAAAGGGATATCCCACAAAGGGGTATCCTTTTCTCTTTAAAATTCAACCTTTGGATCTATGTATCCTAACTCAAAGTTCAACATTCATAACACTTAACATCTCAAAAAAATTATATATGTATGAAATAAAAAATTCTAAACTCTCTTTCAAGGTTATCCAAAGCATTTAAATATTAAAGAACATTCCTAAGCAGGTATATGTCTGTGAAGAAAAAGAAGTAAACACACTGGCCATGCTCATTTTATTATTTGGGGGCTTAGCAGCTGAAGTAGTTGTAGCAAGCACATTTATAATTAAGCCTTTTTTATTTAGCCCCCTCTTTATTGTCTTGCATAAGTGTGGCCACATGTAGAAAACTCTGTGAACATCCAGATCATTCCTATCCTAAGGGTAATTTTGTCTCCAAACACATCAATCTAAAATTTCGTTAGGGATGTTAAGCCCTTATGATCTAGCCAAAGGCTAACTAAGAGGGGGGGGGGGGGGGGTGGATTGATATTTTAAAATTTTCTTAATCAAATCACAAAACTCAAACCATAATTCACCACAAAGAAAAGTGAAAAAAATAAATAAGAAAAAAGCAGTAGTAAAAGATCACAAAGATTTATAGTGGTTTGGTCAACTCAACCTACGTCCACTCCCCAGAGGTGCCCTTCGGGTATTGCACTAAACTAAGTGACTCTCCTTTTTCTCCCAGAGCAAGGTGGAGAAGCCTTTACAAAACCTCCTTTTCACCAACACCGGTGAGGCAGAGAATCCAACTCC
This sequence comes from Dendrobium huoshanense, assembly GCA_016618105.1. Classification (NCBI taxonomy): domain Eukaryota; kingdom Viridiplantae; phylum Streptophyta; class Magnoliopsida; order Asparagales; family Orchidaceae; genus Dendrobium; species Dendrobium huoshanense. The sequence continues at coordinate 37,324,954 of CM028359.1, read as the reverse complement.
TTTAGCTTCCTCCTGAAGTAGGCAGAGAACCTCGAACAATTGCTAATGTGAACATCTCTTGAACCTCTAAGAATAAGGGATGATGATCGAAGAAGAAGACTTGGATCCTTGCTTGGAGAAACCCTTGTGAAACTCCTCACAAACCCCCCCTCACAAGATCCTCTCTCTCTCTACCTCTCTCTCCCTCTCCTCTAGGCTCTCTCAGGTCAAGACAGCAGCAAAAGATGTCTAAAAAGTAGAATAAGTGCTCTTAAATAGAAGAGCTTTGGAATAGCTCATTAATTATAACTTGTCGAATTTATCGTTCAAGATGATATAAATATCATCTTGTACAATTAGTGTAAATTAGGCTTAATCAGCTAGGATGATTTGGGATGATCAGAAGGTTTTTATTCATATCATCTAGGCTGATTAAATATCATCCTGTATGATTAGTTCAAATCATAGAATATGGGCCAGACCATCACTCTTAATGGATGTCTGGATGATTGAAAAATAACTTGATTGTTCGACCTGATCTCTTGATCGTTCTGGATAATTAGTTCAAATATGTGAAAATCATCTAGAATATCGCTCTAAATAGATGTTGTCCGATATGTGATTGTCCAGGAACAATTAAGGTTTTTGCACTGATTGTCCCAGACAATCCTACGATCATCCAAGATGATATGATCATATCAATCAAGACGTAATTGCTTTCCTTAATTATCTGATTAATTTAGGCATAATTATGCTACATCGTTCAGGACGATGTCCAAAAATAAAGAAAGTCTAAATAGATCTAGTGGCTCATTCTTTTTTATTTGATCATATCATCTTGGCCGATATGAATATCATCCAGTATGATATGCTTAATGATGGTTTCCTTAACTATGATGCCTTAATTAGGGTATTTTTTTGAATAAGTCATCCAAGATAATTTATGGATCATCCCAAATGATGTTACCAAAAATAATAAATTATATGAAACAGTCAGAAATTCTACCAAAGTGTGTGTGTGCAATGTTACTTAGCATCAAGAACCACATCTTTTACAATAGACTCAAGCAAAGGGAAAAAATACAAACTGACTCAGACCTAGTCTACCCAATCTTGAGTTGGTTCAATTTGCAGTCTTGATCTTATGGACCTGAAATGTTAGTAGTCAAGGCAGTCGTAGAGAAATAGATGTGTTTGCTTTCATCAAAATTATATTTCTTGAAATCAGATACGTAACAATCTTCCTCTTTCAGATGATGGCAAACACAAAAATAATTAAAGATGTTCAAGAATAGTTTTAAAGAAAATATTGAAAAGAAACAGCCATAATTTAACTATCCAATAATATAATCAAATTACAAAGCAACCAGTACAGCTAACTACTCCCCCTTTTGACATCACAAAAAGAAGGAAAGTAAAACAAAAACAAAGCAGAGACTAAAAATAGAAATAAAGTAGAGACTAAAAATAGAAACAAACTACAGCCTAAAAAAAACTAATAAAAAGATGGCCCCTAATTATCTGATGGAGGTGGAGGAGGTGGTGGTGAGGGAAAGTAACTAGAAAGGGTGGCGAACTGCTCTCCAAAATAGGCCATATCCTGGTCATGCTGGTGCTGCAGGCGAATAAGGTCCTCAGTATGTTGCTGCACCTGCACAATAACATAAGTCTCGAAACGTGCCTCCCACTGGTCAAATCACTTAACTAGCTGATCCAACTGATACTCCTGGTGGAGTAGAGCAGGTGCAGGAGCCTCCTCCTCCTCTGCCTCCTAAGCTTCCCCATTCCTCGGGTGGAGATGAGTACTGTGAGGAGCGTGGAAGGAATTGTTCAAGTATAAGGCAGGCTGATAGTTAAGTGGGGCAAGATATTGGAGGTTATATTTTTATTAACATATGCATTGATATGTCCTAGGGCAAGATTGGGCTTCCTCCTATGTCCTGGATCTCTAATAGTAGTCAAATACTCTATGTAATGAAAGATTATGTCAGTGGCATTGAATTTGCGATAGGCCAAAATGAAGAAGGTGGTGATTGAGAGAAGTGGGGTAATATAAATACGATCACCAACTGTTGGGAGGATACAGGTGCGAAAGACATGTTGGATTGTCCTAACAACTTTGAGTAAGGTGCTAGTCTCTCCAACATGAAAGTGAGCATTGGTGTTTCATAGAAAATAGTTGGCCAGAGCCCAATCGTAATTAGGGTCAAAACACAGGGTGTAGAGTTTGTCCCCTGTGGTGGAAAGGTGCAAGAGTTCTGCACAGTCTTATTATGTTACCTCGAAGGGACGTCAATTCACATAGGATCCGAGAGAAGTAAAAGAAGAATTTATGTAGAGACTGGTGAAGAATTCAAAGAGTAATTCAAAATTTAAAGGGACAGTGAGTGTAAAGAGAAAATATAAGGAGGTGTGAGAAAATAGATCAAGTACTGGATATGAGAGAATGTTCGGGTTAACAGACCGGGAGATAGTGATTTTTGCCATCTTGTATCGTTGGTAGACAGCTTGATCATCAGCCTCAGTGAATCGAGGGTCTAGAGTTGCCCTCGAGGAACTCCCAAAAGGATGGCGAGATCATTTTCCTCCTGCCATGATCAAGAATAATATGGGAATATGAAGTAAAAGACTGAAGGAAGAAGAGGGTGTGAGAAAACATTACTGAAATCCTTGGTTTTTAAAGAATCGGCCAGATTTTCTCGGACGATCACATAATCATCCAGGACAATTAGGTATAATAATTGCATCAAGGTCAATTGGTTAAAAAGGTTGTCCTATCATCTAGGCCGATCAGATATCATCCGGGATGATAAGACATAGGTGATCGTCCTGAGGAGTCAAGCTACATGACCATTTAAAAAGAAGATCATCCGAGATGATTAGGTGGATCGTCCAGGATGATGCATAATAATGGATCGTACCAGCCAAATTTAAAACATTTAAATCATGTTGCCATGTTTATCGTCTAGGACAAACAGGTGGATCGTTTGAGACGATTCTCCAAAAATGGACCATACTGGTCGAATTTAAAGATTTTAAACGTATTTCCACATGTATCGTCCAGGAAGAACATGTGGATCATCTAGGACGATTTCCCATAATTGAGCAAGGATTATGAAGATCATACAAGATGAGGCAGATCATCCAAGATGATCGCAAATAATTGAAATAGATGACGATGATATCGTCCAAGATGATTGTGGATCCAAGACAATCACAAATAATTGATTAAGCTCTGATAAAACTTGAAAGTTTGTTAGGGATATTAAGCCCTTATGAACTAGCCCGAGGCTAACTAAGAGTGGGGGTGAATTAGTATTTAAAAAAAAAATTAATCAAAACACAAAACTCAAACCACAGTTCACCATAAAGAAAAGTGTAGAAATTAAATATGGAAAAGTAAAAGTAAAAGAACACAGAGATTTATAGTTGTTTTGATCAACTCGACCTATGTCCACTCCTAGGAGGCGCCCTCCGGGTATTGCACTAAACACAGTGACTCTCGTTTACTACTTCTTTTAAAAATTAGGGAATGGATGGAGATGATCAGAGAAGGCCCAAACACACAAAAAACATCAACTAGAAAGGAAAAATAAGATACGAAAAAGACAAGAACAAAAGCAAAATAAAGTTTATTTTTTAATCAAAGCTTGAATATGATAAGTTTTCATGTGATTGAATTAAAAAATTGTAAGAATCAATGAATTAACATCGTCAAAATCTAAATTATTGGTAACACAACTAAACATGTTATCCCTAACTCAGACTTTTCCCAGGGCAAAAATAGTAAACTCTATGAAATAGTTAGAAATTCTCCCAAAGTCTGTGTGTGCAATGTTACTTAGCATCAGGAACCACATCTTTTACAATAGACTCAAGAAAAAGAAAAAAAATATAAACTGACTCAGAGCTAGTCTACCTAATCTTGAGCTGGTTCAATTTGTCGTCTTGATCTTGTGGACCTAAAATGTTAGTAGTCAAGGTAGTCATAGAGAAATAGATGTGTTTGCTATCATCAAAATTCTATCTCTTAAAATCAGATACGCAACATAATCATTTATAGAGTATAATATAGTAAATACCGACCTAGCCTAGATCAAGTAAACACTGACCTTGAAAGTTTGTTAGGGATGTTAAGCCCTTATGAACTAGACCTGAGGCTAACCAAGAGGGGGGTGAATTAGATATTTAAAACTTTTTTAACTTAAAAAAATATATTTTTATATCTTACAAAATAAAAAAATAAATCAATAATAAAAAGATTAATCAGAGATTTCACTCAAGTAGTTCATCGTAATAAAAATAAAGTACGGAAATAATAAAGGAAAGAACACACCAGATTTATAGTGGTTCGGTCCAACTTTACATACGTCCACTCCTTGGAGGCACCCTCTGAGTATTGCACTAAACATTTAGTGACTCACCTTTAGCCCCTACAGCTAGGCAAAGAAGCCCTTAAAAAATTACTTCCACCTTCCCTGGCGTGGCAGAGTAGCCGGGTCCTTTGACACAAAAAATATCTTCTTTTTCCCAAACTCTGCTCTTTCCGCTCTCCCTTTCAATCTCTATCTTCAAGTTTTCTCCAAAAGAACGAAGCTTCAATGGCTGTAAAAGATACTTATCAAGTGCCTTGATAAAGCTTAAATAGAGGGCTTTAAAAAACCCTAAAAATTAATCTTGGAGACAAAAATTATCCAGGACAATCACTTGATCATCCCGTATGATGTGCTTAAAATAGGGCTTCATAAAACCCTAAAAACTAAATTCTGGCACAAATTATTATCCAGGATGATCGCAGGATCATTTCGTATAATGTGTAGAATTTGACCTGATATTCCAGTATAATCACCTTGACGATCACCTGTATGATATTATCAAATTTATATAGATCATCTAGGATGATATTATGGATCATCCTGGATGATTAGAAAAAAATTATGGTATTTCGTATTGGACGATTTAGGAAAACCAAGTATGTCAGCAAACATCATCCAGCATGATATATAGATCATCCAAGATGATCTGATTGAAAATTTTAACCATAATTAATCCACTAATCATTTGATCAATTTAGGCATAATTTGTATTGATATCAAGGATGATCTAGATCGTCTAGGATGATAAGAACAAAAATTGAATCTTAAAACCTTTCCTAAATTATCATTGAGGACTGTTTTCCAAGATCATAAAGGACCGTCCTAAACAATCCAAAATCATTCAATACGATTAGTTCAAAACTTAAACTTCTAGTTTTGACTAGATATCACTCCCCTGAGTGTGTGTGTGCATGATCACCAAGCAAGCAAACTTCCTTACAGGACTTGACTCAAGAAATCAAAATTAGATCAGTTAATATTACGAACCCTTTACAACATAAGCTTATTTAACCCAATCTTGAGCTCTAATTCTTTATTTGATGTTGTATGGTATTCCTGAAATATTAGTATGCACACAAATAAATATAGAATGAAAATATACTATGAGATATAAAGATGTTTTTTATTATCAAAAATATAAAACTCATGAGCTCTAGTCATAATAGTTTTGATATTTGGAGTCCAATGGATATGGTCTCGAAGTTTGGAATGGTCATTTGGGTCAATTGACCCATTTTGGTCTCCTAATGGGTCATCAGGTCAACCTAGGTTGACTTGGTCGACTAGGTTGACCTAGGGCAATGTTTAGGATCAACAACTTTGAAATGATATTGTGAATGTGTTGGAAGAATTTCGAAGGCATGGGGAGGTCATTTTAATCAAAATGACTATTTTGAACCTTAAGGGGCCTTTAGGTCAAACTATGTTGACCTGGTCAACCAAGTTGGCCTAGTTAACCAAGTTAACCTAGGATTTGAGATTGAGTTTAAAATTTATCAAATGGAGAAGGTTTCATGGGTTGATTAGGCTAAGTCAAGTTGAATTTTGCTCGAAAGTCCAAAAATCTCCTAAAAGGGCATTTTGGTCATTTTGGGCTCAAATAGATTATGGGTCAAAGTGAGTCCAGAAAAATGTAGATTAATGGTTAATAAGTCATTATCAAAGGACTGATAAATATCGAAGGGTTTGGAGGGAGCTCCAAGTCAGATCCCACTGGGTGATAGATCTAGTGGTATGAGTCCTAAATATTTGAAGGTTTTGTAACCTTTGGAAATTAACCTAGTTTTTGGGGCTAGAGTCCTCCAAATGAGCTCAAATTAGGAAGTTTGGTACTAAAGACAAGTTATATCAATATACACTTGATAGACTCTAAATTAAGGGTCATTTGGTTGGGTTTTAAAGTGTTTAAAAAAACCCTAGGAAAGGCTTTTAGGATCTAGGCCCTTAGCCGTTGATTTTGGTATGGATTGACCTAAGATCTAGACTGATCCTAGGGTCTGGAGACTAGAAGGATAATAAGTTCTAGATCCTAGAAGGAACCTAGGGTCTAGAGTCCAGGAAAGGGTTACAGTGACTTCATAAAAAAGTGAGGTCAACATAGGCTTATTAAATTGGATAAAATTAATACTCCTTATGTTAAAACTTAATTATGTGGGGTTTTAAGTTTTTGGTTCTAATTTTTGGCTTAGTGGTTCCCTAGTTTTTTATTTTCATGATAATTTTGGCTGGTCTTATTTTGCTATTGTTGGTGTCTCCCTAGCTCTTTTTTCTTCTTTTACTCTTTTTAGGTGGGTGTTCTGGCTGGTTGGGGGTTTTCCGCTTTGTTTGGTGGTGGTTCTGCTCATGGTTCTTTTTTTTTTTTGTTTTGGAGCATTACTTAGTCAAGTTTGGAGTTGTGGTTAATTTTGTTTACTATTATAACTAGTTTAGGGCTATTTGCTGCTTCAGTCATTCTTATATTTGTTACTATGGCTTTTGTTTTCGAGTTGACCTTGTGACTGATGATTTATGCCTGATACTTTTACTAATAGTTTTGGTGCTATTGGTTTTTTTGGCCTTTGGCTTTTTCCTATTTCACTCGCATTGTTTTTTGGTTGGAGAGTTGAGCAATGAATGATATATTAAAGGACATGAATTATATCCCTTTTGTTTCTCTTCAATTCCCATTTATATTTTCTTGGTTTGGTCGAGTGGTTTTTACCTGTGGTTGTGTCTTTTTGACTAGCCCAGTTATTGTGCTATCCTGGAGCTATTGGGTTTCTACTTTGGGTGGTTGCTGGATGGGGAGTTCTATAGTCTTGGTTGTTGTGTTTGCTATCCCATCTGCTTTGTCTTGGGGCTGTCGCGTCTCCTTAATAAGTGGTTTTTGAATATTTTGTCCTTGCTGATTACTGGTTGGGGGGCTTGTCGCTGGTTGTCTTGGATGTGGAAGGTCCTTGTGCTGTGGAGGGTGTGGTCTGTTAGTTTAGTGTTGGTGAGGTTGGATCAGTTGCCTCTTCGAGATTATCTCTGCTTCTTGGGCTTTTATGGGTTTGGAATTTAGCGACTTTGTGGTTTTAATCATGAAGGTGGTGGCTATATACTGAGCCCTATTTCTCAGATCCCTTGTGCTGTAGCCAGTTTCTTGGGCTGTCTGATTGACTATTATTTTTTTTGTTTTTTTGTTCCATAGTCCGTATTTTCCCTAGCTCATTCTATTTGAGGTGAACAATTGTGGTGATCCTTCTTGCATTAATTTTGGCTCTGTTATCATTATTCATAAGGATTCATTTGTTTGCTCGGGATACTCTATTGATAATGTTTGGACATTGGCTATTGTTCCCTGTTGGCTTTTTTATATATGTAACAAGTATAATTGGTGGTATTATCTTCCTTTTATAGATTATCGTTTCTTGTGCTATTGTTCTTGTGGCCTTCATCTTTTTTTGCAAGATTTGATTAGTGCAGCTGATCGTGGTGGTGATTTTTTGGATAGGAAGTTGGAGTTCATTGTTGATTTTAGTTGACTTCCTTCTTTTTGGGTGCTCTTACTTGTACACCATAGAATATACCTAGTTGTTAATTTACTTTTGCCTAGTAGGATCTTGGGCTCATCATTTTTTTTTTAGTTCTTTTGAACATTAGATAGCTTGAGGCCCCTTTAAGGATTTTATACTTTTTTCTTGTAATTAACGCTTAAACCTCTCCATTGGTTTCTCCTAAAAAAAAAATCCTTTCAAGATGGTGGCTAATAAATTAATGTTTTATTAAAATCAAATTTATTAATTATCATTCCCTAAACACTATAAAAAGAATGATTCCAATATATTAAAGCTTTCGGCAATCACAAGCCAAAAAAAGAAAAGAAAGATAGAAAAGGAAGAGATGGAAAGAGAGGAAGATGTCTTAACAACATCAAAGATAAAAGGGAATATATTACTTCTCCACGTGCTTTTTAATTAAATGAGGTCATTGATTGACTTCATATGCGGCAGAGGACATGAGGCGGCATCTTCCTTAAAGTGTCAGTTAAGTCATCAAAAATATTTTTATTTTATATGAAAATATAAAAAATAAAATAAAAATAAAAGCCATGATAAATGGCCGCCAAGTAAATGTATCACTTCTCCAGGAGCTTTTTAATGAAATTAGGTGCAAATCTATTTTGTCTATTATGTGAGTGTTGCATAGGGATTTCTTTTTTTTTTTTCCTGTGAAATGACACCTTTATCACATATTATTGGTACTTTTTTAAAGCTAAACCATAAAAATTGGTATTCTTTCAGACAAAGAAATTGAATACGATAACTTTTGGTCAATCAAGGTGAAAAAGTTTTCTTTTTAGTCGATCAAGAAATTAAATTTTTGCTAGAAAAAATTAACAAGACCGGATACATACACTCTTACGACCAAGGCAAAAGATTAATATCCAAAATCCAAATAATTATACCCATCGTACGCTCTCCTCTTATTTTCAATAAAATGACAGTAAAAAAAGCTTCTTTTTGTTCGTAAGGACTTCTCTACTGAAATGCTATCAATTGTCGCGGCGAGTTCAGAGCACATCGCTGGCCACGACAGTCTTTGTATTTTGATACAATGCTATTTTCTTATTGTTGATCTCTTTTTTTATGTTTTATCTTTCTGATTTTCAGTTTTTATCCCTCTCGCTTTGTAATCTGTTTTTAATTTTGATTAATAAAATGGCAGTCCAAAATTTTCAAAAAAAAAAAAAAAAAAAAATGTCGCGTAATTAAATAAATAAGAATTAACGAATTCCGACATCGATTTTAAGAGCATTAATTATTTGCATCAACATTTCAAATCTAGTTTATTAATGAGTGAGTAGATTTTCTATAAATAGAATTCAGTTTAAATTCGAATACATAAAGTAGTATGATATCAGTTTGATGCTCTTATCATATTTGAAGAGCAATCTCAACAAATTGATGTCCTAGAGAGTCCAGATGGGAAACCGGGCTCTACGGTTTGTGGTCAAACTAAGATTTTGGAGAAGGGTAAACAGACACAATCTAATGTGGCGTCAAAAAAACCTGCAAGGGGGAAGCAAGGCAAAAAACCTCAGCAACAATCAAACTGTTAATGTCCTTTCCACCCATGGCCGCGTGGAATATCAGGGGTTTCAATCACCCTGATAAAGTCTTGAGCTGTAAGCAACTTATCAAGTCGTTCAACTTGAATTTGATCTGCATTCTGGAAAATAGGATCAACTCCAGTTCTCTCCTTGACCCTTTCTTCGAATCCTCTCACTCTTTGTTTGTGAATGAAGATAGCTGTCATAACTTTGCCTTATCCTCCTCGGGTAGGATTTGGGTTATGTTGGATGCTTCCAAACTTTGTTTCAAGCCTTCTTTTATTTCGGAACAGGTAATCACAGGAATTATTTGGGTCGCCAATCAACCTTTGCTTCGGCTATATGCTATTTATGCTTCAAATAATTCTCTTGAACATAAGGAGTTATGGGAATCACTGGCTAAGTTAGCTCCTTCTAATGATTTCCCTTGGGCTTTAATTGCTGATTTCAATTGCTGTTAATATGCCTTTGAAAAATCTGGAGGTACTACTTTAACTCATTATGCATTGTTAGATTTTAACAATATGATATTTCGTAATAGACTGGTGGATTTAAATACTGTTGGGTTCAAGTTTACTTGGTTCAATCAGCGCACTATTAACCCCATTCATATTAAGCTCGATCGTGTATTAGTGAATGAGGGCTGGCTGAATTCCTTCATTGATTCCTACTGCGCAATTCAAAGTCCCTCCTGCTCGGATCATTGCCCCATCATTCTTAATTCTGGAATGACTGTTCATGTGCATCATCGTTTTCGCTTCAAAAACTTCTGGACCAATTTTGATAAATTCTGGGCTCTTCTTTTGGAGGTTTTTTCTAAGCCATGCCTTGGGAATCCTATTTCACATATCAGAAACATATTGAAGCAGCTTAAAAATGGGGCTAAGAGTGAGGTCAGGTCTTCCTCTTCTTGTGTTTCTAGGCGTTTGGATGTTTTGAATGCTAAGCATACTGATCTGTTGGTCAAGCTGCAGGAAGACCCTAATAATTTGGTGCTTAATCACTCCAAAATCAGCACGGTAGAATTAGCTAAGTTTAATGCTATGCTTTCCTCCTGGATTATTCAGAGGGATAAAGTAAACTGGATAAGACATGGTGAGGATGAATTAAAGTTTTTATTTGTTAAATTAGAATTAGAAGAGGAGGTTCTAATTCTGTGGGTAATTTACTTGCTAACTCGCCTGCCTCTTCTAGAGCTGATGTGGTTAGCTCTTTAATTCAGTTTTACCAAGGACTGTAATCCTCCTGCACCTTCAAACCCGACTCTTAACTGTTTCCCTACTGGGACTAAGCTGCCTCTATCAGATGCTACATGTATCACATCCCCTGTGCTGGATGAAGAGGTTAAAAAGGTTGTTTTCTCGGGTAATTCAAACTCTGCACCTGGTCCGGATGGGTTTAATTTCTTTTTTTATAAAACTGCTTGGCATATCATAAGCTCATTGGTTTGCATGGTTGTTAATTCTTTTTTTCTTAAATGTTATATGCCTAATGGTGTGAAAGCTACTGCTTTGACTATTATCCCAAAAACAATAATGCTTCTGAAATAGCTGATTATAGACCTATTACTTTATGTAATGTTCTTTACAAAATTATTGCAAAGGTCCTTACTGAAAGACTGAAACCAGTCATGAATTTGATTGTCATGGACAATCAAGCAGGCTTTTTCAAATCAAGAGTTTCTACATATAACATTTTGCTTGCTAATGATATTTTATCTTATGCTAGTAAGAGAAGGGGTAACAATTTTTTTTGTGTAAATCTTGATATCAAAAAGGCCTTTGATTCTGTTAACTAAGAATTTTTTGCTTACTAGGCTGCTGCAAAAAGGCTTCCCTAGCCTTTTTGTAAACTGGATTAAAGCATGTATCACTGATGTCAATTTTTCTATTCTGCTAAATGGTGCTCTGGAGGGTTATTTTTCATCTTCTGCGGGACTTAGACTGGGTTGCCCTCTCAGTCCTTACCTCTTCTGTCTTGTGAAAGATGCTTTTTCCAATCTTTTGGAGAGTAGGGGCTTTAGAGGCATTTCTTTCGATAGCTACTCTTTATCTCATCTGCTTTATGTAGATGATGTTTTAATTTTTTGGGAAGCCTCTACTGATAACTGTAATAAGCTGACTAATATCTTGAGGGACTTTGCCTATACCACGAGGCTTCATGTAAACAATGATAAGAGTTCTATCATGTTTCCCAAAAATCAAAGGAACATTCAAGAAATATGTCAAGCTCTTTCCATTCATAACATTGTCAACAAAATCACTTATCTTGGTATCCCCTTATCTTTCTATAAGCTAAAAATTGAGGATTACTTGCCTCTTATGTTGCGGATCAATGGTTTATAATTTTGATTATAGCAAACATTACTTATTTCTCTACGATTGCCTTATGTGCTAATGTTTCAGGTCCACACGATCAGACTGCAATTTGGAACCAGCTCAACATTGGGTAGACTAGGTCTGTGTTAGTTTGTAATCTTTTTCCTTTCTTGAGTCTGTTATATTTGGTGTGGCATCTGATGATTTGTAACTTAGAAGATTTTCTATTGTGCCCTAAAAGATTTCTATTTTTAGTAACATCATCCGGGACTATATTTATATCGTCCTGGACGATCTGACAAAAGCAGAAACCCTAATTAGGGCATCCTCATTAAAGAAACCGTCTTTATGCAAACCACATTGTCCTGGACGATTTTGTATCGGCCAGGATGATCGGCTTAATTCAGCAAGAATCTACCACCATATCTACTTAGGAAAATCTTATTTTTGGATATCGGCCTGGTGGATCGGCTTGGACTATAAAATATCGTCCAGGACGATCCAGAACAATATCTCCAAAATTTCTCAGGCAGTTTTGGAAAGCAATTAATGGGGATTTCGTCCGGGCCGATCGCAAGATCGTCCGGGATGATAAGACATCGACCAGCTTCATTTCAGGGCGATATTCAGAATGATTTTTCTCATATTTGAACTAATCGGCCAGGACGATATGTCTATCGTCCTGGACGATAATGTCAGCAACTTGTATTAATGAGCTCATTTTGAGAGCTTCTATTTAAGCTATGTCAAGGCACTTTATAAGTGTCTTTGACAGCCATTGTAGCTTCGTTCTTGTGGGGAAAACTTGAAGAGAGAGCTTGAAAGGGAGAGAGGAAAGGGTGGAGTTTGAGAGGCAGAAGATTCTGTGAGGGGGAGGAACTCAAGGGAGTGTGGAGGGGATTCCACACGGTTGCTCCGGCGAACTCGCACCTTAGTACCATCGGATTCAAGGCTTGTCTCGAGGTAAGTTCACCAAAGAAGAAGATCTCTTTGGTGTCAAAGGACCCGGCGACTCTGCTGCACCGGGGAAGGTGGAAGTGATTTTGTAAGGGCTTCTCCGCCTAGCTGTGGGGGCTAAAGGAGATACACTTATTTTAGTGTAATACTTGGAGGGTGCCTCCAAGGAGTGGACGTAGTTCAAGGTTTGACCGAACCACTATAAATTCGGTGTGTTCTTTTCTTATTATTGCTTCCGCATTTATTTTTCTTTCGCACTTTGTTTGTGGTGATTTGGTTCGTATTTTTGGTTTTAAAGTTTTCCAATTCACCTTCCACTTGATTAGCTTGGGCCAGTTCTATAGGGCTTAACATCCCTAACAAACTTTCATCTTATGGATAGTGTAAACAAGAAAATGAATGGTTGGAAGGCCAACCTGTTATCTTTTGCGGGTAGACTACAATAAATTAAGTTCACTATCCAGAATACCATTGCGTATTGGATTAGGGGATCCATTTTACCAAAAACTGTCTACAAATTTATCAAAAGAACTAACTCTAGGTTCTTGTTTATTGGTGATTCTATGATTGCCAAAAAACTTCACATGGTGTATTGGGACAAAATCTGTAGGCCAAAAAACAAATGTGGTTTGGGCATTCCCTCTATTTCTACCCTTCAGTTTGCATACAACGGTTCTGTAATTGTTAGGATGTATAATGCTCCCTCTCGTCTCTCCAAATGGCTTCTCTATCTTTATAAGTCCCCATGGATGCCCCCTCCGGTTTATGCAACCAAACTTTGGAAATTAATTTGTAAAACTGCTGTGGAAGTGCAACACTGCTTCAATTTCAACATCTCACAGCTAGCTCCTATTTTGCTGAAATGGGATCACTGGTGTCACAACCACACTATTACTGACTTTTTTGGGGGTGCTTAAGCGGGTTTCTGTCCTGACATTACCATGAACTGCTTAATTTCTGGCACTCAGTGGGTATTCCCTGATAATTTTCCATTGAGTTTGAGAAGTCTGATAGCTGGATTCAATATAAATGAGGTTGATGGGCATTATATGCTTTGGAAAAATAGTAGTACTTATAAATTCAGAAACTACATTGGTGAATTTTACTCTGATCTTCAGACCTGTTCTTGGCACAAATCAGTATGGGCAAAAAGAAATATTATCAAGCATTCAATTTTTGTTTGGATGGCTTTAGTAGGTGGACTCAAAACTGTCGATGCTCTTATTATTTGTAATATGTTGGTTCTGGCTAATTGCAGTCTATGTCATGCATTTAATGAAATAGTCTCTCATATGTTTTTTGAATGTGATTGTGCTTTTTTTGTGCTCATAGCAGTAATTCCTGGCTTGCAAAGTTTTCTTTTTAGGCCCACTATTATGCAAGTTTTTAAATGGATTAAAGGCAATTACAAGGGTAATAAGAAGGTTAATTACTTTTTTTTGGCCCTCATTTGTTGTGTTATTTATCACATCTAGAAAGAGAGGAATGGTAGAAGATTTGGACAAACTTTTAACTGTCATAATACATTGATTCTCAATGTCAAAAGCAACATTTCCGAGAAAATTGTCAAATGGGAGAATTCAGTGGAATTTCTGGAATTACTATAACTTGGTGGGCTGTCATATTGCTGGTTCAGTTTCTTTCTATGCCCAGTCGCTGCGAGCATTTACTGAAGCCATACCTGGACAATGATGAAGCTCCCGTGCTGGTTCCCTTGGATGGCCTTCGGGCAACCAGGGATTTAAGTAATGTTTTGTGCCTTGTTATGTATAATCTGAGTCCAGGTTTTGATAGGCTTGGGAGCTCTTTTTTGATGGGATTTGTTCTATAGGCTAACAGCCAGTTTTGACTCTATGGCATCCCTTTTGTTTGGTTTACTTGCACTTGTGGTCAATTTTTGTTTTTATTTCTGCAGCTATGGCTGATAGATTGTAATGGGTTTTTCTTTTGTTATGCAGCCATTTTTTATGCTGATAAGGTTTTGTTGACTGCTACTGGTAAGTTGTGGTAGCAGTCAATTTATTTTATGTATTCTTTTTTATTGAATGAAATGGGATTTGGCCCCAATTTTCCCCAAAAAAAGTAGTATGATATATTTGATACGTCGTCAAAAAATTATCTTGATCGGGCGCTAATCTCGATGCAAAATGGAGTCGGAAACTTCAAAAATTAAATCTGGGAGCTCCCAAACTCCGATTTCAGCGAATTTATAGTCAAACTGAGCGTCTCAGAAATACGAACCCAACGACACCAAAATCAACTTGATCCGAGCCCAAATGTGTCTAAATCGAAGACTCGAAATGCTATTGGAAGGTTCAAAATACAATTTGAGTTACCAAACGGTCTCCGATTTTAACGAGCTTATACTCGAATCGAACGGCTCGACAAGACAAATCTAATGAGCCCAAGATCACTGAATTCCGAAATCAATAAGGCCTCCAAATGCTTAATGAACGGTTCATGATCAAGGGATTCAATATCGGCCGTCCATCCAACCACTCCCTATTTACCCTTGATCTCTCACCTATTTACGGACCATGCCACTCCAGAAAATCTATAAATAGAGCCCTCATTCATCACAAAGGAGGGGCCAGGCAAAAAGCAATAAGCAAGAAGAGAAGAGGAGAAGGAAGAGAAGGAAGAAGCTCATCCTCGACCACCGCCGGAACCTCGCCGGACCACCCCCGGGAGCCTCGCCGGAGCACCGCTGGAACCTCGCAGGACCACCGTCGTAGCCTCACCGGACCACCGCCGGAGCCTCGCCGGACCACCACCGAAACCTCGCCGGACCCGCACCTCAAGGCCCGATGTTCAGGCCAGACGTTCAGGCCCGACATTTTTCTTAAGTCCCGACGTTCTGCTGAAGACCCAACGTTCTGCACAAGACCCAACGTTCAGGCCTGACGTCTTCATCTGAGGTCCTCATCTTCGCCAAAGGCCCTC
This sequence comes from Dendrobium huoshanense, assembly GCA_016618105.1. NCBI lineage: Eukaryota > Viridiplantae > Streptophyta > Magnoliopsida > Asparagales > Orchidaceae > Dendrobium > Dendrobium huoshanense. The sequence continues at coordinate 37,309,307 of CM028359.1, read as the reverse complement.
ACCTTCGCTAGAGGCCCTAACCTTCGCCAAAGGCCCTCACTTTTACCAACGGCTTTCACCTTTGTTAGAGGCCCTCACTTTTACCAACGGCCTTCACCTTAGCCAGAGACCCTCACCTTAGCCAGAGACCCTCACCTTTGCCAGAGGCCATTGTCTTCGTTAGATCATCATCAAAGGCCGTGTGCTCCACTAGAATATCACATGAGGCCTAGACTTCCGCCGGACCACTACTTGAGGCCTTAAGCTCCACCAGAACACCACCTGATGCCCACAGTTCATCCAAATTACTACCGACTACGGTCCTATCGACCTCCGTCACCTACTATGGTCCTTCTGACCTCGACCAACATACAACGGTCTTTCTGACCCGGGTCTCCTGCCGACTACGGTCCACCCGACCTCTGTCGCCTACTATAGTCATTCCGACCTCCATCAACGGACAACGGTCTTTCTGACCCCAATCTCTTGCCGACTACGGTCCACCCGACCTCCGTCGCCTACTACGGTCACTCCAACCTCCATCACTGGACAACAGTCTTTCTGACCCCAGTCTCCTGCCGACTACGGTCCACCCGACCTCCGTTGCTTACTACTGTCACTCCGACCTCCATCACAGGACAACGGTCTTTCTGACCCCGATCTCTTGCCGACTACGGTCCTCCAGACCTCCGTCGCCTACTACGGTCACTCCGACCTCCATCACAGGACAACAGTCTTTCTGACCCCGATCTCCTGCCGACTACGGTCCACTCGACCTCCGTCGCCTACTACAGTCACTCTGACCTCCATCACAGGACAACGGTCTTTCTGACCCCAGTTTCCTGCCAAGTACGATCCTCTGACCTCCAACCAAACAAACATGTATATGTAACTCCTACCATGTAATGCAATATATATGTGATGCATATTTGCTACATCAATACAAGGCCTTCTCCAAAGGAAGGGCCTCATTTGTAATCGACTGCAAATATTAGTGGTTTCATTCAAACTGGCCAGGCCCCGTGGTTTTTTCCCCTTTTTATGGGTTTTCCACGTAAAAACTCTGATGTCTCTTATGAATGTTTCACCCTCTCTCTTATCTGCTTGTGTGATGGATCTTCATACAATACTAAGACATTAAACCATATATTTCTCTACAGCCGCGAATATTCCAGGACTCAACAGTTTGGCACCGTCTGTGGGAACCTGGTTCCCAACTGGGGGCAAATTTTTTGCTCCAATCTCAAAAGGACGTTCATGGAAACTTCCTGACATCAGTCATTACTTCATCAATTTCATGGAAAGAAATTCCCGACTGGGGGGGGGGGGGGAATTTTCCTCCAACCTCAAAAGATCATAATGTCAACTTCCTGACTTCAGTCATTGCTTCATCAATTTCATCAAAATTAGATTTGGACTGGGGAGACAACTTTGACTCCAACTATGATCAAGAAGATCCCTCCAATGCATTCAATATCAATATGATACTTCAAGGAACTCCCGGCAAATGCAAGGATACTTCTGAAAGCCATATACAGTCCCTTGCTAGACTTCTACTCCTTATGCAATATCTTAATCTCGATCTCAAAAAGGCAATAACAGTCTACAGATAGACATTTATTTACCTTTGATTCAGAATACATGCGGCATTCACCCCCTCCCAAATAGAGAAAAAAAAAAACGATCCTAGGGGGATCCGATTCGACCTCTTCCACACAGATTAACATCTTCAAGCAAAGGCTCCGATATATAAGCTCGGAAAGGTCTTACAACCTTGGTGGATTCTCTCAACCTGTTCCACACAGGTTAACGTCATCGAGCAATGGCTCCGACATACAACCTCGGAAAGGTCTTACATCCTTGGTGGATTCTCCTGACCTCTTCCACACAGGTTAACGTCATCGAGCAAAGGCTCTGACATACAACCTCGAAAAGGTCTTACATCCTTAGTGGATTCTCCCGACCTCTTCCACACAGGTTACTGTCGTCGAGCAAAGGCTCCGACATACAACCTCGAAAAGGTCTTACATCCTTGGTGGATTCTCTCGATCTCTTTCACACAGGTTAACGTCGTCGAGCAAAGGCTCTGACATTCAACCTCAGAAAGGTCTTACATCCTTGGTGGATTGTCCCGACCTCTTCCACACAGGTTAACGTCGTCGAGCAAAGGCTCCGACATACAACCTCGGAAAGGTCTTACATCCTTGGTGGATTCTCCTGGCCTCTTTCACACATGTTAACATCATCGAGCAAAGGCTCTGACATACAACCTCGGAAAGATCTTATATCCTTGGTGGATTCTCTCAGCCTCTTTCACACAGGTTAATGTCGTCGAGCAAATGCTCCGACATACAACCTCAGAAAGGTCTTACATCCTTGGTGGATTCTCCCGACCTCTTTCACACAGGTTAACGTCGTCGAGCAAAGGCTTCGACATACAACCTCGGAAAGGTCCTACATCCTTAGTGGATTATCTCAATCTCTTCCATATAGGTTAACGTCATCGGGCAAATTCTTTGACATATAATCTTGGATAGGTCTTATATCATTGGTGGATCCAATATCGGTTATTATTATCGAGCAAAGGCTCTGAAAAATAACCTCGGATAGATTATACATCCTTGGTTAATGTCACCAGAATGTCATCAATGGACTTCCATCGGACTTCTGCTCAAATTTAAATTTCTACCTAATGTTGAATTTTCTCCTATCACTAAACTTTTGCCTTGCAGGACTTTCGACGGACTAATACCCGACGCCGGACTTCTTCCTATCGTCGGACTAATACCCGTCTTCGGACTTCTGCTCATCAAAGAACTTCCGTCGGTCTTCTACCCAACAGTACTTCTACTCGATGTTGGACTTCTCCCCGTCATCAAACTTCTGCTCATTAGTAGACTTCTACTCATCGTCGGACTTCTGCTCGTTGACAAACTTTCATCGGTCTTCTACCCGACAGTACTTCTACGCGGCATAGGACTTCTCCCTGTCGTTGGACTTCTACTCATCAACGAACTTCTACCTATTGACGGACAACTGCCTGTCAATGGACTTTCATCAGTCTTCTGCCCAAGCCTGTACTTCTACCCGACGTCGGACCCCTGCCCAAGGCTGTACTTCTTCCCGTTGCCGGAATTCTGCCTAGCATAAATTTTATCAGACTTTTGCCTGACGTAGAGCTTTCTCCCGTCGATGGACTTTCGTCGGCCTTCTACCCGACTCAGTGCTTCTACCCAACGTTGGACTTCTGCCTGCCGTCGGACTACTACTTATAGACGGACTATTACCCGTCGATGGACTTTCATCAGTCTTTTACCCAATTCAGTGCTACTAGCTAACATCGGACTACTGCCCGTTGATGGACTTTTGTCTGCCTTCTACCCGACTCAGTGTTTCTACCCAACGTCAGACTTCTGCCTGCCATCGGACTACTATTTGTCAATGGACTAATGCCCGTCGATGGACTCTCGTCAGTCTTCTACCCGTTTCATTGCTTCTACCCGACACCAGACTTCTTTCTGTCATCGGACTAAACCCTGTCGTTGAACTAATACCTGTCGATGGACTTTCATCGGTCTTCTACCTGACGTTTTACTTCTACCCGACATCGGACTTTTGCCTACCGTCGGACTACTAACTGTCGTCGGACTACTGCCCGTCAACAGACCTCGGTCTTTTACCCGACTTAGTACTTCTACCCGACGCCGGACTTCTGCCTGCCATCAGACTAATACTCGTCGTCGGACTTCTGTCCGTCAATGGACTTTTGTCGGTCTTCTACCCGACTCAGTACTTCTACCCGACATCGGACTTCTGCCTGCCGTCGGAATAATACCCGTCGTCGGACTTCTGTCCGTTGATAGACTTTCGTCGGTCTTCTACCTGACGTTGTACTTCTACCCGACGTCAAACTTTTGCCTGTCGTCAGACTACTACCTGTCGTCGGGCTACTGCCCGTCGACGGACTTTTATCAGTCTTTTACACCACGATGTACTTCTAGCTGACGCCAGAATCTTGCCCGTTAATGAACTTTCATTGGGTTTTTACCCGATGAAAAAATTTCACTCGTCACCAGACTTCTTTCCAACGTCGAATTTTTATCCGTTGCCAAACTTCCACTGATTAATATCGGACCTCTACAGGATCTCTTGAAGAACAAGGAAGAGACTCCTACTCAGTGAGGGGCTCTAGACCTGCACAGGGGATACCACCCGAACAGAACTAGGGGAATGCCTCAGCGTGAGGAAGAGAATAAGAAGAATGGTAGAGAACATATCCTTCTTATAGAGAGGGGCCCCGGGCCTGTACAAGGGATGCCGCCTGTGTAGGGCCCGGGGGAAGGCCTCAAATGAAAGAAGAAGAAGAAATTGGGAGAAGTCTCCTTCTTGCAAAGAGGGGCCCCGGGCCTGGACAGGGGATGCCATCTGTATAGAGCCTGAGGGAATGCCTCAGTTGAAAGAGAAGAGGAGAGGATGTGCAAGGGCGGCTATGTTAAAAAAAAAAAAATTTTTAGGCGGTTTCTTTCCTCTTAGAGGCGGCTGGAGCAGCCCGCCTCAATCACTGCTTAAAAAAAAAAAAATAATAATAATAATAAAAATACAAAACCACAACAATAGAACCGCACCCCCAAAGGATGCGTCTTTACACGCAGCAGCAAAGGCCGATTTCGTTTCTTGTGTTAAAGGACGGCAGAGATTATTGTGCTGCACATTGATTTAATGGTTGTCAGTTCATATAAAACTTTGGCGAGATTATGGCTTTAATGCTTTATGCTTATTTCATGTTCGGTGGCAAAATTATATTTGTATTGGTGGACTATATTAACTATGGAATTATGAAGAGAATCATATAATTGTTATAATTATAAAACTTGGAGGCTTGTATAAAAAGCAGCAATGATAGCAGTTCTCATAGTATTATTGCTATGATCTTATTAGTTTTATACATTTAACTGAGAAGCGGGTATGTTATCAGAGGAATTCAGAAACTAAAAGTGAAGGTTAGTTTGGCCGCTGTCCGGATCAGTCAAAATCGGACATTTGTTATGGTCCTCAGAATTATTTTTCACCATTCCAGATCTAATTTTGATAATTTCAGAACTCAACGGAGCTTTTACAATCAATTTTGAGCAATTTTAAATTTATTTGGAGCACAATATTCTAACATTTTTTGTGATTCAAACAACTTCAAAAGCTTTAACGTATATTTTCAGACTTCTGGAGCATCGACGTCAGAAAATAGGGGGGCAACTGATACGTCGTCAAAAAATTATCTTGATCAGGCGCTAATCTCGATGCAAAATGGAGTCAGAAACTTCAAAAATTAAATCTGGGAGCACTCAAACTCCGATTTCAGCGAACTTATAGTCAAACTGAGCGTCTCGGAAATACGAACCCAACGACACCCAAATCAACTCGATCCGAGCCCAAATGAGTCTAAATCAAAGACTCGAAATGCTGTTGGAAGGTTCAAATTACAATTTGAGTTATCAAACAGTCTTCGATTTTAACGAGCTTATACTCGAATCGAACGGCTCGACGAGACAAATCCAACGAGCAAAAGATCACTGAATTCTGAAATCAATAAGGCCTCCAAATGCTTGATGAACGGTTCATGATCAAGGGATTCAATATCGGCCGTCCATCCAACCACTCCCTATTTACCCTTGATCTCTCACCTATTTACGGGCAATGCCACTCCAGAAAATCTATAAATAGAGCCCTCATTCTTCACAAAGGGGGGGCCAAGCAATAAGCAAGAAGCAAGAAGAGAAGAGGAGAAGGAAGAGAAGGAAGAAGCTCCTCCTCGACCACCGCCGGAACCTCGACGGACCATCGCTGGGAGCCTCGCCGGACCACCGCTGGAGCCTCGCCGGACCACCACCGGAGCCTCATCGGACCACCACCGGAGCTCGCCGGACCACCACCTCAAGGCACGAAGTTCAAGACCGACATTCTGTTCAAGTCCCGACGTTCTGCTGAAGGCCCAACGTTCTGCTCAAGGCCCGACATTCTGCTCAAGTCTCGACGTTCTGCTGAAGGCCCAACGTTCTGCTCAAGGCCCGACGTTCAGGCCTGATGTCTTCATCTGAGGCCCTCATCTTCGCCAAAGGCCCTCACCTTCGCTAGAGGCCCTAACCTTCGCCAGAGGCCTTCACTTTTACCAAAGGCCTTCACCTTTCCTAGAGGCCCTCACTTTTACCAACGGCCTCTACCTTCGCCAGAGACCCTCACCTTTTCCAGAGGCCATTGTCTTCGTCAGATCATCATCAAAGGCCGTGTGCTCCACCAGAATATCACATGAGGCATCACCGGCCCAGACTTCCGCCGGACCACTACTTGAGGCCTTGAGCTCCACCAGAACACCACCTGATGCCCACAGTTCTTCCAAAATACTGCCGACTACGGTCCTACCGACCTTCGTCGCCTACTATGATCCTTCCGACCTCGACCAACAGACAACGGTCTTTCTGACCCGGGTCTCCTGCCGACTACGGTCCACCCGACCTCCGTCGCCTACTACGGTCACTCCGACCTCCATCACAGGACAACAGTCTTTCTGACCCTGGTCTCCTGCCGACTAGGGTCCACCCGACCTCCGTCGCCTACTACGGTCACTCCAACCTCCATCACAGGACAACAGTCTTTCTGACCCCGGTCTCCTGTCGACTACGGTCCACCCGACCTCCATCGCCTACTACGGTCACTCCAACCTCCATCACAGGACAACGGTCTTTCTGACCCCGGTCTCCTGTCGACTACGGTCCACCCGACCTCCGTCGCCTACTACAGTCATTCCGACTTCCATCACATGACAACGGTCTTTTTGACCTCAGTTTCCTGCCGACTACGATCCTCCGACCTCCGACCAAACAAACATGTATATGTAACTCCTACCATGTAATGCAATATATATATATGATGTATATCTGCTACATCAATACAAGACATTCTCCAAAGGAAGGACCTCATTTGTAATCGACTGCAAATATTAGTGGATTCATTCAAACTGGGCAGGCCTCGTGGTTTTTTCGCCTTTTTAGAGGTTTTCCACGTAAAAACTCTGGTCTCTCTTATGAATGTTTCACCCTCTCTCTTATCTGCTTGTGTGCTGGATCTTCGTACAATATTAAGACGTTAAACCATATATTTCTCTACCGCCACGAATATTCCAGGACGCAACAATATTTAAAATATTTAATTTTATATATATATATATATATATATATATATATATATATATATATATATATATATATATATATATATATATATATATATATATATATATATAATAATAATAATAATAATAATAATTTGATTTAAAATAAAAATAAATATAATATAAAACTTAGTGATATTAGTGGGCGAAGTTGGGGTAAAAGATTACATCGGTGGTGGGTACCAACGGGTAGTAATGTGAGTTGGCTGGCCATTGATAAAGGTGCAGTAAAATTATAATGCATTTTAAAATTTAACTAAAAATTGGACAAGTTTTAAATACATAAGAAATATATATATATGTTATTGAATGATTTTGTAACTTATCAAAATTTACTCTGCATTTTATTTTAATCAAATAGAAAATTAAAATTTCTAAAACAGCTGAATTTCTAATACTTTATACTCAATTTTCATAAATTCAAATAATCCCTAATTAGTAAATATCTTTTTTATTATCAATCCTCTTACTATCCTTTGGAAGATAAAATCTGTAGCGTATACGCATATAATGATAATTAATCAGTAAGATTAGACCCAATGAATTAATCTCCAAAATTCTATAAATTCATATTTCACAAATCTTTTAAGAATTACAAATTAAATAATTAATTAATAAGTCAACAATTAAATTTTGCGAAATCCTAATACACTATTTAAATAATTAAAAAAATGAAAAGAAAACCGTCCTAGTCAGCTAAAATGCTACAGTGCATACTCGGCATGACAATTAATGTGTGAATGTTTTCTTGTAAAATTCCTTCCACACGAACGAACTCCTATAAGTCATCCACTCATCCCCGCCATTGCCATGTAACATGAGGCTTTTAGTGAAAATTCTGAAGTCTCCTTCATCGGCGATGGCAGAGTCAGCAACAGTAGAATTGGAGGGAGAACTAGGGGTGTCAATTTCAGGTCACGGGTCGGGTTCGGGTCATAGTCGTAAATTTTGCCCATAATTGAATAATGCTTCATTAAGGGTAGATGCATAGAAGCAACACTAAAGGAAAATTGCTAGAATTATTTATCAGAAATTGCCTTTTTTTTTTTGTCGGAATAACAAATTTTTGGCGGATTTCCAACAAAACATTTTTTTCTAGTAAAATATGCGCTGAAAAATAAAAATGGTGAAAATATCTTTTCGAAATGTTTCCTCCTAGTACAATGAAAAATGAATTAGTGGGGTCCTAACTGAACGTCTCAATGTCACAAACCCAATGACTTCAAAAATGGTATAATCCTAGCCCTAATAAGTCCTAATTAGCGGTTTGAAGCATATTTAAGAATTTAAAAATATTAATTGAATGATCAAGTGATTTCCAATTCTGGCATGCTTATAGTCAATTCTAGTAGCTTGAAGAGATCAATCCATGGAGTCCCAAATTGCTTAATTCCAATATCATAACTATACTTAAATTCTAAAAAATATCTCATAATTAAGGGAATCAATATTAATCATCTGATACAGTGTTCCAAATTTTTGGGCAAAAAATTTAAAATAGGCCTACATTAATTACTACAAGAAAATTGGTCAATAGCGACCAACAGAATTGATCGCTAAAAATGTTAATTTGGACTCTAAAGCAAATAGCGACAAAAAATAATTGGGTCACTGATTTGTCGCAGTAGCCTCATCGCTGAGGCTTTTAGCGACCAAAAAAATTTTTGGATGCTAAATTAGCAACCACTAATTAGTATTGGTCGCTAAAATTAGACATATTAGCGACCATTTTTTGACGCTAATGAATATTTATTTGGATGCTATTTAGTAATTTTGACAATTAATTAGATAAATTTAATAATAAAGAAATAACACATTTTTATTAGCTTGAGGTAACAATAATAAAAAGCATAGAATCCAAAAAATTATATTCATCCGACGGTATCATTGTCAAGAATTTGCTAAGAGAAAATGAAAATTATATTCATTCATATACTTTTACAAATACATCAATTAATTAACATAAAAAATGCGAACTCGAAAATCATTAATCATAAAATCTTAATGTTTACAAAATGATAACATCTAGTTAACATAAAAATCTTTCATTAACTTTTATGTAAATAAATATAAAATTACAAAAGCAGCTCTGTCAAAGGTAAATGACAACGTCAATTTGTAATCATGCTAACACCAATCAATATCTTGTACAGTTGCAGTGTGGGATCTAGCTCCATATCCATCAATACACATTTCAGATGCAAAGAACTTCAACTTGGAGTACAAGTAGGTAACCTCTACATAAAAAATTTTATAAACAAGATTACCAGAATATTTCAACAATTATGAGATATATCAAGGTAAAAATACAGGGAACTTACATACTGTTGGCATCATGTCTTCCTCAAAGCAAAGCTCATAAAAATCTGATAGATGTTCTACTGATTGATCGACTCCCTACAAAAATTTAAATAAATTATTTAAAAAAAAATATTATTGCTTCCTTAAATCATTATGTTCACTTCAGTGATTAAATAAGACGGATCATAGTAAAATAGATAAGATGCTTCATTTAGGTGATGGAATTTACTTGTTGTTTGGATCGTAATAGAAGCCATTAATGGAGCCATCATTACAGGAGAAGTACACATAGTAGAAACAAATTATTATAAAACCACAATCTATTCCAACAATTAAAAAATACTGCTCTTTCTATCTCTGCATATATATATAGGATATATTATCAGAAAAGTTTATAATTACAATATAATAGGGAAAAGTTTCATAAAGGGAAATGGTTACATGAAAATAACAATCTCATTCAACCTTACAAGTGAAATTTTGATCAGTCATATTGAAACAAATTCAGGTCTTAATGGATTTTACTTGACTTGGTCACCACGTTCTAATCAATTTTGAAGTAAAATTTAAGGAAGCAATGACCTAAGGAAAGATGAACGTAGCCTAGTATGCCTCTATGGTCTTCTACTTCAACATGGTAAGACGTAGATCCGTTGAAACTGTGAAATTGAATGAATATACAATCAAAATTAAATCAACTATGTGTAATAAAAGTGATTGTTAAGCAATCAATAAGTGCTCATCTGTAGCTCTGTATCTATAAGGATAGGTCCTTAGTGGGTTCAGCTTAGATGCCATATTAAGGTCACTTCTTGCCATGTCAAGATCATAATATTCTGATCGTTTTTCATATGCTGAAGCATTGTTTTTAGCTCTTTCAATCAGTTTTGTCATCTCATCGTAAGCAGCTTTCTTTTGGTTTTTAAGATAATAAACACGAGCCAGACCCTGATGGGCACGTGTGTGCTTGATGGCCAAAGCCTTAATGTAGCATTCAGCAGCTTCATCTAGCATGTCACAGTCCACATAAACGCTTCCCATATTGTTATATGCCTTTCAAATCAAGGTTTTTACAAAATCAGACTAACTTATAAGAAAAACATGAATAAAATATCATCTGTGAGTTCCCATGACATTCCATACTGACCTGCCCTTTTCGGAGGTTATCAGAAGCACAGCTATTAGCTTGCTCCAACAGTTGAATTACTTTGGAGGAAGAAGCCTGGTCAAGTAATAGAGTGAATGTTGTTATAATATAAGCTCTATTTCTATGAATCAAAAGCAAACTAGAAGAGCAGAGATGGCAGAACGATATGTAAACACTACAACAGTTAAGTATATTTTCAAGTTTTTAAGCTTAACAAAAGTTGGGTTTAACAGCAAATGATATCTTTGATCCCAAACATTGTACAGTAATAAAGGCAGGTAAGCACGGCGATAGTAAACGATATCCCAAATTGAAAACAACAAATGAAATGAAAAACAAAAATGAAGTCTTATACGGACAAACTAAAAACATCAAACTAAATCCACAAAAAGCAACAAAAAAATTGTTCAAAAATTCTTCTAAAAGCACGGCCGATATGGCGAAATACTGACGCAATATCCCGATTTGGCTATTCATCCTTGAATAACAGCAAGCGTTCAAAAATTAAATCAAGTACTCCATGGAAAATAGGAAATATCACAAAAAAATGGATCAGTAATCAAAAACAAATTTGATCATCTAGAATAAAAAGAAGCACTTGACCTCTTCTGGGGTTCTCCAGCCACAGCTCCCAATTGTTCTTCCCTCTTTCCCTCTTCCTCTTCATATTTGTTTACTTCTTCGACCTCTTCTTCCAGCCCTCACTCTTGTCTTCGCTCTGCGCTTATGCTACTATGGGAGAACAACCAGTGAAAGACGTTGAGAAGCTGACTATTCCCCCTCATATACAGAAGGCGTAAGCAACAGAAAGGGGTATCCGATGTCCGATGCGTTGTCTTCCTTCGGCCGCCCGGCCTTCGCGCTTTCCCGCCACCTCAGATCCCGATACCTTGCAAATAATGTCTTATATAGAAAACTAAAACAAAATCGGAAGAGATTTTGAGAGATACTTACCTCCTGGACTTCAAGTGCAGACTGCCAGATTGAATGGTACAAGCTGCTGTGCGACTCACGAAAAATGTGAATGCAAGGGTACAAGCTATTTGTGCGACTCGCAAAATCCAAATGCAAGATTGTCGCCAGCCCTCCTGGGCGCACCGCCGCTCTGGTGAAGCCGTGGAGGCTTGAGGCAGAGGCGACGACCAGATGAAAGCTTCTGCGCTGCGCGAATCGTGAAAGCTTCTGAGGCCGAAAGGATTAGGGCAAGGCAGTGAGCGACTGTCGAACCCTAAAACAACGAGTGAATGCCAAACCAAAAACACTTAACTCGGCTTAAGAGTTCTTTATTTTTTTCGCAGAGGGGCCACATGACACTAGACCCCGCTTCCCTTCGCCGTTTGGCCTTATTAATTTTTTGTCACTAAAATATATCTTTAGCGGCCAATTTATTGTTATCTCTATTTTTTTGTCGCTATTGAACCAGAGAACCATACATATGACTCATTAAAATTGTGTCTCTATCAATTCTTTACGAGATATGACTAAGATTGCCTGTTTATTGTAGATATTGAATTAAAACTTTCAAGATTTTGTTTATATGTTTATTTATTTATATTTTGAATAATTTTTTTACAGGGGGAGCTTGGATTTGGGGCATAAATTGTGGCTTGCAATTCACAAGAGTTGTAAGTGTCACACCCCATGATTGAAACTAGAAGAACTATTCATTTTAATCTTTTAATTATTTACCAAACCTTTTATAAAATAATCTATTTTAATCAATACATCAAGCAAAGATACTATGATTCATATATCTTCAAGGCTTTGAATATATTCATTCATCAAAATATACTTTACAATAGCTTGGAGATTACTTACCATCACTATTTATCTCAATCTCTTTGTCATGCCAAAATCTTGGACCAAGAGTTTTGGTTAAATCCCTTGGGCATGACATGCCAAGCAAAGGCAAAGAAGTCCTCTTAAACCATTCCAAAATGGGGTCACATGATAGTGAAAGATTTTGGAAGGTAATGAAAGGTTCTAAAAAATTCTAGTATTTTCTAAAAGATTCTATAAGCTCTAGAAGATTCTAAAAGGTTCTAGAAGATTCCAAAAGATTCTAGATAGACCTAGTGTTTCCTAGAAGTTTCTAGGATGTCCCATAAATTTGTGGGTCTCTGAAAGGATTCGGCTTATGGGGTTTGAATGCAAAGGGTACGACCGCACTTTCCCGTAAGACAAAATGACTGTAGGCCTTTACACTCGACACAAGCAGGCCAATGGAATAACAGATGGAGTCATACATATAATTAGTCATAGACGATAACGGCTTTCATCTACGCACTATTGTAAATTTTCTTTTAGGGAGTATAATTTTGATGATAGCAAATACTTTTGTTTCTCTACGACTACCTTGCTTACTAATATTTTAGGTCTACAATATCAAACTGCAATTTGTACCCGCTCAAGATTGGGTAGACTAGGTCTGAGTTAGTTTGTAAACGTTTCTCTTTCTTGAGTCTATTGTAAATGATGTGGATCATGATGCTAAGTAACCTTACACACACACACATGAAAAATTTTTTTATTTGATTTTAGAGTTCTTTATTTTTGGTTACATCGTCTGGGATGATTCACAAATTGGCTTGGATAATCTATTAAAAATAAAAACCCTAATTAGGGCATCCTGATTAAGGTAGCCGTCATTAAGCACATCGTTCTAAATGATATTGGTATTGGCCGGGACGATAGGCTTAAATCAAAAATAATTAGCCGCCAGATCTATTTAGGCATTATTTATTTTCGGACATCATCCAGGACATCATGTTGGATGATGAAACATAATTATGCCTAAATTAATATGGTTATTAAGGAAAATAATTAAGGTTTAATTGCTCGATTAAATCATCCTGGACGATCACAGGATCGGCCAGGACGATCAATTCAAAAAACCTTAGTTGTTCCTGGACGATTAACATAAGCCACGTTCTATTCAGGGCGATGGTCTGAATGATTTTGAAGAATTTGAACTAATCGTCGGGATAATCATGAGATCGGCCTTAACGATCAAGATATTTTTTTGTCATCCAGACATCCTTTTAGTGTAATTATTTGGACAATATTTAACAACTTGTACTAATCATACAGGATGAAATATTATCATCCTGTATGACATGAACAAAAACCTTTTGATCATCCAAAATTATTCCAGCTGATTGAGAGAAATTTGAATTGATTGGCCAGGATGATATTTATATCATCATGGATGATAAAGTCAGTTTCTTTAAAATAAGAGATATTCTAAAACTCTTTTATTTAAGATCTCTTATTCTACCCAAGAAATTATTTTTTGCTACTGTCTTGGCATGAGAGAGCCTAGAGGAGAGGGAGAGAGAGAGAGATGATCTTGTGAGGGGGAGTTTTTGAGGGGTATCATAAAGGTTGCTCCAAGCGAGGATCCAAGTCATCTTCTTCGATCATTGTCCCTTATTCTTAGAGGTTTGAGAGAGGTCCACTTTAGCAATAGATCAATGTTCTCTTCCTGCTTCAGGAGGAAGCAAAAGTAGTTGGGTTCTCTAGCTCAACGGTGTCGGTGGAAAGCAGGTTTTGTGCAGGCTTCTCCGCCTTACTGTGGGAGCAAAAGGAGATTCACTGAGTTTAGTGCAATACTCGGAGGGCACCTCCAGGGAGTAGACATAGGTCGAGTTAACGAACCACTATAAATTTTTGTATACTTTGCTACTATTGTTTACACATTTAATTTATGCACGTTAAATTTCTTTGTGGTGAATTTTGGTTTGATTGAGTTTTTGTTTTTGATTGAAAGATTTTTAAAAAAACCAATTCACCCCCTCTTAATTAGCTTGGGCTAGTTCATAAGGGTTTAACATCCCTAATGAACTTTCATGCACTTCGATGGATAATAGTATGTATAACCAAAAATATTACGAGAGTTCCTCATTTGATACATCAGCTCGAAAGGGGTTTATTTGATGTGGGGATTAGTTTTCCATGGGATCAAGCCCCCATGGTTAATTACATCTTAGACCTCAATCTAAAAAAACTCTCGATTAAGGATGTTAGATTATCTTCTCAAATGGGTTTAGCGCAAAAGAATTTTTAGATTTTCCTAATCAAAGGAAAAGAGAGGCTCAATTTAGTTTAATAAACATGCATGGTTCAATATCATCATTCGATCATTCTAAGGAAGAGAAAACTGGAGAAAAAGAAAGACATTGCACCTCAAGCATGCATGAGAGAAAGAGGGGGGTGGCATCATCTATGTGATGCAGATGGGTAGGATTTATAGCTTCCGAAAGTAAGGAAAGCTTACCCACTAATAAGGTGTATAGTGGTACACTCGTACCACTAACTTTAGTTCCTAAATCTATAAGGGATGTAATGTCATACATATGACACTAACATCCACGACCTAACTGAAGCAATATGGACTTATACCTTTGCCTAAAAAGGAAGCTAGCTAAAACCACCTAATCGTATAAAATTTATGATCCGGACTCTACCCGTAGGCGGGGAAGTATCTACATAAGGAAAAGAGAAGAATGCATTAAGATGCATGCGACCCCGGATAATTTCGGTTATTTCCTATATCATTATATTTTTATGTTATTTAATTCTTAAAATTTTTTTATTAATTATGAGTAGAAAAATTTTATCCCTAAGAGTCTAGCGATTTTGGAACATGCAAATGCAAGAAAGAAACCTTTAAAAATCATGCTAGATCTACTGCGCAAAAAAATAAACAAATAATCACAATAAATCTTAGAAAAGTAATCCAAAGTCCATGGCAAGTTCCATGCAATATACATCACATAGCACATAAAAGTAATGGTAGCTAGGCTCCATCGATAATAACCCGTCGTGGATTTATTCGATTAGGTGGTTTTAATTGGCTTCCTTTTTAGACAAAGGTATAAGTCCATATTATATTAGTTAGGTCATGGATGTTAGTGTCATATGTATGACATTACATCCCTTATAGATTTAGGATCTAAGGCTAGTGGAACGAGTGTACCACTATCTGCCTTATCAGTGGGTAGCCTTCCTTTCTTTCAGATGCTATAAATCTTGCCCACCCGTATCATACAGATGACGCCACCCCCCTCTTTCTCTCATTCATGCTAGAGGTGCAATGACTTGTTTTTCTCCAATTTTCGCTTCCTCAGACTGACTGGATGATGATATTGAACCACGTATGTTGATTAAACTAAACCGAGCCTCTCTTTCCCTTTTATTAGGAAAGCCTAGAAATTCCTTTGTGCTAAACTCATTTGAGAAGATAATCTAACATCCTTAATCAATAGTTTACTTAGATCTAGGTCTAAGATGTAATTAACTATGAGAGCTTATGCACAACCCTAAAATGTTTTAGATTAGTGTGGATATTTCAAGAATTATCTAGGATACCCTAGCACTCTATAGAACATTATAGAATTTTATAAGGATGTTTGTATTAATTTAGTGATTTCTAGAGCATCCACATTATTGTATAAAATGGAGAGAAATCTAAAATATTCTTAGGCATGGAAGGAGGTCAATAAATAGGACCCTCACCCTTCATTATTAATCATCCCTTCCAACTCATAGCACCATCCATCCCCTCTTTTAAAATTCTCTTAAAATAGGGAAGATTTTTACATTTACTTTCTCTAGAATTATTTTCTTTCTTACCAAGCATTGTGAGAAATTTTAAGCTAACTTAGTACTAGGAGGAAGTATTAAGGTTGCATAGGTGATTTTGAAAGGTTTTACCATGACAAGTGGTATGAGAGATAGGTTTAATCCAAGGGTAAGGCATGGGCCAAGGTAGTGGTTGAAGCCAATAAGATGTTTGTATGGAAAGCTTGGAGTTATTATAAGGAAGATAGGGAATGGTTGAGTGGTGTGATCTAGCATTCAAACCATAAGGGAGACCCAAAGAGAGGATCTCTAGTATAGGTTAAAGTTTACCTCAATTGATAGAGGCTGTAAATGGTAGGGGGACCCATATGGTTAACATTTGTGCAGAGAGGAGTAGCCTAGTGGAACAATATTCCACTATCAAAGACTATGAGAAAGGGAAATGTGTTTCAACTAGAGGAATCTTTGATGGGTAAGATGGAGGTGCACTGATATCTCAAGAGAGAGCTCAATGAGATTTAAGCAAAAGTTGGGGACCTACATGTGAATTATAAGCATGCATTGGAAGAGACATCCACCACTAGTTACAATTGCTCTAGGGAAGAATTCAATATGTGGGGGGCTAGAGCTATGAGAGAGTCAAATGATTCAAGGAAATGAGGAGGCTTGCTAGTACATCATGGGGGAGATAGAAAATTGAAGAAGAAAGTAAAGGGTTGGCAAGGAGAAGAGAATTATTCAAAATATCTTATTTTCTTATGTAGGTCTTCATTGGGTAAGACATTTTCCTAAGATAGACTCAATGCTCCTAGCCAATCATCATGCAGTCATGAATGGTGAGGTTAGTGGTCAGGTGGAGCCTATGCTACTATTATAGGAACAAGGATAAGAGGAATATAATCCCAAGGGTGAGGAGTTACAAATATTAGAAAAGATCCTAAGGAATGGGTAGCTAGGGCCATCTAACTCATGAGGGTGGCTTAGAGGAACACATCGATGGCTTACCAATAGGGATGACAGAAGTCTTTGATGTACCTTCTAATGTCCTACTAGATGAATAGCCAGAGGAGGATCCAAGATATCAAGGAAGATCCTAAGTCCTTAATGCTCCAACTAATAATAACAAAGTCAACCTAGGGTCCCAAAATTCTCTAACAACAACTCAAAATCCACCCGAGGGAAAAGTTGAAAGACTAAGGGAGTCAGATATGCAAGATTGAGCTATGGTGATCAAAGAACCTTCAAAATGAATTCATGAAGGCTCATGATAAAATCATCATGAGAATAGGTGTAGGAAATTTCATGTTGAATTGTAGGACATTGAGGTCTGGCTAAACCCCTTAGGATTGACTTATGGAGTAGAGATGAAGAAGTCCTCTAGAACCATTCCTAAATGGGCCAAATGAAATTTGATCTAGAAAGTTATGTAAGTTCCTAGAGGATTCTAGAAGAATTTAAATAACTTTAAAAGGATTTAGAAGATTTTAAAAAATTTTAAAAGATTTTAGAATATTCTAGATTGGCCTAGAGTATCCTAGAAGATTCTAAAGTGCTCTATAATGCTCTATAATGGTGTGGATATTTGGAGAGTAATATATTGTTTTTTAGAACTCTCTAGAACATTGTAGAATTATATAAGAATATATGAAATAAAGTGGAGTATTCTAGAGCACTCCACACTCATGTATAATGGAGAAAAATCTAAAATGTTCATAAGCATGAGGGAGGGATATAGATAGGACCCTCCACCTTCATTTGTAATAAACTCTTCTAACTCCCTCCAGGCCCTCCCATAAAATTCTTGATAGTGAAGAATTTCCCATTCACTCTCTCCAGCATTCTTTGCTCTCTAGCCAAGCATTATAAGAGTTTTAGGATGACATAGCATAAGAAAGTAGTGGCAAGGCTACACAAGTGACATTTAGAAGAATAAATAAAATACAAAAATAATAAACAATAAGACCTAAAGATCTCAATCCACCTAACTCATCAAAGTCTTGACCCCTTCCTGGACCTAAAATTAATTATATCCATATAATGAGTACAAATCCTAGCAAGCAACTGAAACACACCACTACATTCAATGTAAGGTCATAAGAATCTATATGCATAGTCATCTAAGTGAATATAATTATAGTTTTCATACATATACAATCATCGATCAATATTAATGTATTAATATAAATTAATATGACCAACAAACTCATAGAAATTCAAGAAGTATAGGAATCTATCAAAATATATGGAAACTAATAAATGTATATGAAATAATGTCAAGTATCGTATAATAAAAAATAAAATATGACTGTTTAACTTTCTATTCATAATATGCAATGTATATCTATATATTAGTATATCATGTCAGTTTGATATATCAATGTGTCAAATGTCTATGAAGGTAATTATCATATAGTCTATTTTTATGTATTAGTTCCGATGTTATGTTAATTAGTTCTATATCAATTCTACTTACTATCATATGAGTGAAATCATGAAAATGATTATGAATAATAATAAAAGACATTCAGCTTTAGTGTAGTACTTTTATTCTTTTATCTATCATTGTTGAGTCGTATCACTACATCATCATTATGGCCGGCTTTTAATAATCTATAAAGATTCATCACTCTTTGCTTAGCCAAAAAATTGATCATTAATTTAGGCTACATCTGAGATAACACCATAAGTCATCTTAAAGGAAAGATCAACGGAGCCAACCCTGCTGCACAATATATAAGAAATCTCTTTTAAACACTCTCTCTCTCACTCTCTCCTTCAAATTCACTTTAGTATACACAAAGACCAAATGACAACAAGATTTTAAGATAGTTTAACTTGGACATTTTATAAAAAAGACACGAAAACCCGTCCAATATTTTTTTTTTTTTTTCAATTTTTAACCATCCACGTTCATCCTATACAATCCAATTTTGTACGTACAAATAATGTAAAAACTATTGTGTATGAACTTAATGTAAACTGGTATGAACGACCTTCATACCCGATCATTATCTTATACAAAACTTAGTTCGTCCGATACGAACAGTTATTCTCAAAGTTTGTTGGTATGAAAAGGAAAGATGAATTTTAAGTTGCCAGAATAAAGAAGATCATCCTGGGATGAACCATAAATATTGTTTGGATGAATAATTCATTTTGGCAAATCCAGAGCCCATCATCTTGGGACAAACAATAAATATCATATGGACAAACACATCTAGAGAGCATCATCCTGGGACAAAAGTTAAATATCTTTTGAACGAATACATCAAGAGAGCATCGTCTTGGGACAAATGATAAATATTGTATGGATGAATGCATCCAGAGAGCATCTTCCTGGGATGAAAGATAAATATTATCGGGACGAACACATACAGAGAGCATCATCCTGGGATGAACAATAAATATCAACTGGACAATCTATTCTTAGAAAATTTTTTGCCCTCTATGTTCGTTCCATTGATCGTTTGGCAGTATAACTGACTAGATCGTCCCGTATGAACATGGTTCGTACTGTACGATCAATTTAAAAAAATTGTGAATTTTAAAGCTCTCCCCCGGTGTGTGTGTGATAAGTTAATCAATTACAATAACATTCTCTCATACTTTAAACAAAATGAAAAATACATACTCTAATATTACAAAACATTCTAAGCAGATCTTGATTTGGAGTTTTTAATAATCTGGAGTATGATTTTCCTGAAATGTTAGTACACACAAAAGCAAAAATAATTCTTCCAAAATGTGTTAGGAGAAAATAATAATAAAAAATAATAATATTTAGATTCATAAAAAGCATACAAGTTACAAGAGCTTAAAACATGCAAAGCTAAGTAGCAACGCCCTCAACGGTTATATTATACAAGTTCTTTAAATAAGAATATAAGATAATATCTTTTTCATAATTCTTTACCAATCAAGAGAATTTTAAGAAATCTTTAAGTGAATCATAACTCTAAATATAATCCTTAACATTACTTGTACTCCTTGGGAAAAGTCACAATCATAACCTCAAAAAGGAAGTAGCAGTTTAAAGATAAATAACTTTTTTACCTTGGATTTGGGATACATGCAACATTCTCTCCCTATTAATCAAAGTATAATCAATACAAGAGAGATTTGATTTGACATCTTCCACATAGGTTAACATAAATGAGCAATGATTTAATAAAAAATATATGATAGGTCAAACATTAGTGGATTTGTCCCAACCTCTACCATACAAGTTAACATCATCGAACAATGTTCTAAGAAACCACTTCAGATTTTACAAAATCCTTGGTAGAGTTTTGTTAACATCTTATTTAAAGGTTTACCATCATCGAACATCCTTTTGAAAAATAACCTATGATATGTGGTGCCATAGAATCTAATGGGAGAAATTGAACCTTTTTCCTATTTAGTCTTATCATTCACCATACAACAAGTAAGTTCCAACCATAAAAAAAATTTTTACTGGATTATAAAAAAAAATACCTCAAAAATACCAAATTGTTTTCTGTACTGGGACTTATCAAAACCAATTGATTCCATTAGGGTCTAATTCTTTTCTGTAATGATGTATAAAAAATACAAAGTGAGCATATAAATACTCACTAGGCAACCCAAACTACTTAAGAATTTAATAGTTTAAATTTGTTTATTTTATACAAGGCTAACTAAATAACATAATGCATAGTTAGAAAGGATTTAAGTAAATATTTATATATGATTACTGTAACATATGAACAAAACTTAAAATTTCACTTGTGCTAAAATAGAATATTACTTGAATTATAATGGAATGTGGCCTTATTTCCACAAAACAAAGTATAATTATATGTGGATGAATGTAGAATGTACTACATGAATATATTTGAAAAAATAAAAATATTTCACAATGATTTACTTCAATGCTTCTTTTGTCAAATTGACAGAACTAACATCTATTGCCTCGAAGTATAAACTAATGTTCGACTATTAATTTGAAAAAAGAAACCATTTAATTTCATATTAAAACTTAGCATAAGAAATTTTTACTTCATCTTGAAAGGTAAAAGAACCATTCCCCAATCATTCTGAATATTAATGTAAAAACTAATGTATAAATATATAGTTTACATCCACAGGATCCCTCCCCTACCTTAGAGAACTAAGATAGGATTTATTTTTTTATTGGGTTCTAGATTCCCTATAAGGGAAAGCCCATATAGCAAATTATATATTAAAAGAGAAAACTCTAGATTAATGTGGGAACTAAACTTTTAAAATTTATAAAGATTTGATATTGAAAATCCTAAGGAATGACTAAATCTAGATTGATATTTAAAATTTATTTCAAATTTTAATAATCCTCTCGAGAAGGAGATTTAGAGTGATGTGTATACAATCTAAACTTATGCCTTCCTGAATTGGAGTTCCAGCTAACTTCCTAAAAGCAATCAATCAACTTTTATATACAATATATGATGACTCAATTTTAAAATAATCTAGGATTTTGAGTTTAAGATTTAATCGAGACTCTTAAATGTACATATGCAAGTGTAAAGTGCAATACGCAATATATGATTTATGAAATAATACAAATAAAAATTTTATTCATTCATTCTTAATACAAAATAGAACCCAGGGTCTATTGAAAAGTAAGGTGTCCATGCTCCACCATAACAGGCTTAGATTTCTACACATGTACAACATAGATTTAAACATGATTATTTACTTTAATAATTAAATATTCTAGCTCCCATATCTTTTATAGAATTCCAAAAGAGAAAGTTTCTTAAAGAAAGAGAAAACATTACCTTTCGGAACCGACAAGTGTACATAAACAATCATTTTTAAAACTCTACAACTTTTTATATGTTATATAACTCAATCTAGTTTTGTAACATTAGATTTTACATTTAATTTTCATTTATTTTACATTTAAGACTAGGTATGTTATACTTTGGCTCTTTACTGGAAAACAATTTTAATTTTATTTTAAGGAATATAACTCACATATGCTTGACTTCCAAAATATGGTGTGTAAAATTTATGAGCATGACATCTAAAATATAGAATATAAACACACCAAAAAAAGAATACCCTCCAGGTAAGGTACTCCAAATAAAAATAAACTAGTGGCCTAACCTAGGATGGAGTTAATTATCCTAGGAAATCATTTAGAGTGTGTGTAAATGTTGTGTGTTTTGGATAGATCATGGGATTTAAATTTTTAAAGTTGTCTACCATTTTATTTTTATCTGTTTAAGGTCAAAAGATATTTAATTTGAATTTAAGCTTTATTATTTTAATGTCTTATGATTAGCTTTTAAAAATGTTTTTATTTGTTTAAATTATTTTAATTTTAATTTTAAAAATACCTTGATAACTAAAGACTATAAGGGGTAGAAGTTATTAATTAAAAAGTCCAAAGTCTTATAATTGTAATGCATTTATTCCTCTAGATAGGATAGAGTGATTGTATAGATTTTTTTAATATTTTAATTAATTGTTTAATATGTTTTAAAGAACATTGTTAACTAATAAGCTCAAATTAATTTGATGGTATTTATTATAAAAGTTGAAAGTTCAAATAAAGTTGTTAAACTTTAAACTACCTAAGGCACACCAAGCTCAAATTAATTTGTATTTTAAAAACTTTTCTTTTTCAAAACTTATCTTTGAAAATTTTAACAAAATATGTAAGCAAAAGCAAACAACAAACAACCAAATAACATTTAATTTTTTTAGCTTGTAGAAAAGTGAACAAAAATATAATTTCCCTCTTTTAATTTTTATATATTTTTTAATTTTTTGTTGCTCACAAAAGTTAAATCTAAAATAATCACAATATTTTCAATCCAAATTTGTAAGAAGATAATATGTAGGAATTTAAATATGCCAAAAAAACTTCTAAATAAAAAGAAATGAGTACAACATAAATTTTTTAGTGGTTCAGTCAAATCTTGCCTATATCCACTCCTCATAGTCTTCCTCTCTAAGTATTGCATGAATTCCTTAGGGACTATCCTTTAGCTCCCATAACAAGGTAGATAAGCCATTACAAAATCACTTTCGCCCTTCCATAGAAGTCAAAATCTTTATTCACCATCCTAATTAAGAAAAGAACCTGAATCCCTTTCACCTTCTTGGTGAGGTAGAGAAGCCAAAATAAATTTCAATAACCTAGTATGGTAGAGAAGTCGAATCTTTATCCCTAATAGTTTGACAGAGTAGCCAGGTCCTTTATCACCAAAGCATTCCTCCTCCTAAAGATTCCCTCAAGAAAAATCTTGATGAATGGAGGAACACACTCTTTTACCCTCCCTTGAATACCTCTAAGATATTCTCCCACCCTCACGAACTTCTTCCTTACTTTAACAAGCTCTATGCTATTTCTTCAACTCTTTTTCAAAGAAGACATAATCCAATGACTGCTAAAAGACACTTACAAAGTCTAATAAGAAAGTTTATACAACGGGCTTCCAAATTCCCTGATTATTCAATTTAGCCATCACTATTTGTATAGTATAATCTAAAGATCATATTGTATAATTAGTTAAATTTTGACCTCTTAGTACTGTAGAATTACTAGTTAGTACAATATGATAAGTTTAATTCATTCCTATTAATACTATATTTTTTTAATTAAAACCCATTGGGGGAGTCCATCGGCTCACTACTACTCAAAAGAGCTACAAAAAAGGTCAAAAGAAAACATAAGAGCCAATTAACTCCCCTAGCCAAAAATATAATGAAATCTAGTAAAAGGCTACTGATGCTATAGAATAGCATCCAAAAAAGAAAGATAAGAATAAAGCAATAAAACCCAATCTTTCTACAAAAATACTTGGACTGATCCTGAAGAAGCTCCACCTGAAAAAGGAAACAATTGCAAAGAGATAACCTACACCACCATAAAAAATAGGTTAAATAATAACACAATTATAAAGAGAAAATATGAAGGTAGGAAGTGCAATAAAAATTGTGCCAAGTGAAGCCAAACTTGGAATTAAGACTCAAAGAGCTCAGAATGAATATATTTTGAAAAAGCCTCATTTGGAACATCCACAAGCCACTCAATCCTACCTTCATATAACCCAAAATCCATCTTAAATAAGCCCAGCCAACCAATAGAAGGAAAACACCTTTGTTTACTGATATAGTTCAAAACACAACCCATACAAAAGCTCAGAGGAAGCAGATGCCACAATATCACAAAGAAATACAAACACCAGCTATCCATCATTAAAATCCAGCCATCACAACAAGGGTACCCCCAGCCAACAGAAAACAAAGACAGAGACCACAAAGAATCAACCAAACTAGGCCAACCAAAATAGGAAAATTGCAGGTTAAACCGAGAAGACCTTCAGGCCAGAATCCACCAAATAGCCATAATAGCAACAACATATAGCCCAGCCCCATTCCCACGGTTACTCCCAGCACTCCAAAAAAAGAAGGTAGAAGAGCAACAATGGGTACGACCATCAGCATGATAACCAATGAGATCTTAGCTCAAATCAAAATTCATAAAGAACTTAGCTAGACTAGTGGAATATGGAACCAAATGATAGAAACACCATGATAGATAAAAAGATACACATAATAATCCCAAAGGCTAGATAAAATATCAGCCAACAAAAACCTAGTCAAAGGAACAACTTGCCAGCAGAGAAAACATTTGATAGGCCACCAGAAATAATTCCAGAGATGAAGCAACTTACCCCAATAACTAAATAAAAAAACCAAAGAGCCCACAGAAATAAAACGAGCATGAAATCTATAATCCAGTGAGAGTAAGAAAAACAAAGCAACCACCAATAAACAAAGCATTTAATCACAAACATAAGGCACCCCACTCGCCTCAAGCTTAAGCAAGCCCTGGAGAGGATAAGACTATTGGACCAAATAAAATCAGAGATACCATTGAGATCACAACCCCACCTAACTAACCAAGAAGCACAGACATTACCTTCATTTTAAATATGATGAAAAGAATAATTCAAACCCAAAAGCTACAGTTTAATTTCTCTAATGTGATAGAAACTATTCAGAGTGCAACATAAGTCCACATCAGCTACAATAGGAGTAAAGTGGAAATCTGAATTAACTTCAATACACAGGTTAATAACGTTAATGGTGATACACACTTGAAGACCATAAAGAATAGCCATATGAATAGCAGAAGTATAATCACATTTTTTCAAAGGCCCTACAAAGCCAGCAATAAGATAACCATTGCTATCCTTAATAACCCCACCAAAACCAACAGCTGTATCAGAAATAATAACATTAATATTTAATTTAAAGAAATTACTAGGGGGCTTGATCCAATGAATAGTATGCACAATAAAAGTAGTACTCTCCAGGTTACAACCTATGGCATTATACATAAAGTAAGAAATTTTAAAATTTTTAAAAAGTTCAAATTGACAGCCATAAGAGAAACAACCTTATCATTAACTTTCTGAATGACATTACGATGGCACATCCTAACTCCATTGAAAAGGGAGTTGTTCCTTTCCAACCAAATAAACCACATAATGAGGGAAGTAATAACATTGCGAATGTGACCTTTAGAATTAATAAACCAACATTTATGTAAAGACTTAAGGGAGAGATAATAATCAAAAAAATTTAATTTAAATAAATCATCAAAATAAATCAAGTCCTCGCAACCACATGACCAGATAACAAAACATGATGCAAATTCTCCATATTAAAACAACATTGGCACTTGGAAGCTAAAGCAAAGCCTTTTTAATGAGATTATCCTCCGTAGGAAGATATCTATGTAAAACTCTCCAAATAAAAATAGAGATAGTTGAAGGAGTGCTCTTATGCCAATTATTAGTGAAAATATTATCTATATTACCCTTAGTTGTAAAAGCATGCTAAGCATTTTTTAAATAAAAATGACCTTCTTTAGATAAATCACATAAAATAATATCTTTAGAGCTAATGTTGATAGACAATTTTAAAATACGTTGAAGGATGCAACCAGGAATGAAATTAGAAAGTTTATAAAGATCCCAACAATTATTATTGAAGAAAAAGTTAACATTAACCTAAAGCATTAGAAGAAGAATTCAGAATGGAATCAATAGATTCATTACCTAGCAATTTATCTTTCTAAAAGAAGATATTACCTTCACCAAGCCCCTAAGAAATAAAAGGTTCCACCTCCCGTTTGACCTTGCACATTCTTCTCCAAACTTTAGAAATACCAAGCCTAGGATAAATACTAGAAGTGTGTTTACCAGCACAATACTTAGCTATCATAAAATTAGCCTAGAGGCTTTCTTTAGTGCGTAAATTAAACCAAAGTTTAAAGGAAAAAGCCTTAACAAGATCCTTTAAGTTCTTGCAACCAAGACTACCTTCCTCCAAAACACCACAACACTTCTCCCAAGTGGCCCAATTAATTTTAGAGCTAGAAGAAGTGCCTTTCCATAAAAAATGTTAATAATCTTATGAACCTTATTACAAACAACTTCAGTCAAAAAAATCATTTGAAAACAATAAATCGGTGAAACACAAAAAACACTTTTTATCAGAGTAAGTCTACCACCAAAGCTAAGAAAATTGGAATCCCAAGATTGAAACGTTTTCTGAACAGAAGCAATAAGATCATCAAACAAAAAAGTAGTCTTCCTACCTTTAAAATGAGGGACTCTAAGATACTTTATCGGCAAGTGAGAATGAGTAAAGCCCATTACATCTTTAATAGCTAATATACGATCATTAGAGATCCTCTTAGAAGCAATAAAACAACATTTATTTTTGCTAAAAGAAAGACCACTAATCATCTCAAATTGATAAAAAAAATTACATATTTTTTGTAACTTTATTGATGGTAGCATTAGTGAACACAATAAAATCGTCCGCAAAGTATAAATGAGAAATATGAAAGTCTCCTAAAGTTTTAAAATAAAGATAAGGATGATTCTCAAATAAATGAGAAAGGGCCCTAGACAGCAATTCAACAGCAATAATAAATAGGATAAGTGAGATAGGATCACCTTGCCTTAAGCCATGAGAAGACTTAAAGAAACCGTGATTAGATTCATTAACAATTACAAAGAAGTAAACATTTCAATGCAATTCTTAATAAGTTTAATAAACACAGAATTAAAACCAAAAAGCTCAAGGGCAAAATAAATAAAGTTCTAATCAATATTATCATAAGACTTGGCAATATCCAGTTTAAAAATCAAATTGCCCCCTCTCACACTAACATACAAATCTTGAACGAACTCTTGAGCCAACAAAATGTTATCAGTGATGGCTCTACCTTTCATAAAGCCCATATGAGAAGGGTAGATAATTTTAGGTAAAAACACAGACAGCTGATTCATAATAATCTTAGAAAGAAATTTGTTAAAGAATGTGTAAATACTAATAGGATAAAAATAATTCCAAGTGTTAGTAGTGTTGTTTTTGGGAATAAGAACTAAAGACGTAGAGGTAAAAACTTTAGGAATAGGGTTACCAGCAAAAAAATCATAACCGCATCATAGATACAATAAAAATAATCTACCAAGTTTTTTTGAAAGAAAAGGGTGGTAAAGCCGTCAGGGCCAGCCACAGAATAACAATTCATACCCATAAGAGTCTCTTTAACCTCTTCCAAAGTCGGGGGCCTAGAAAGAGAAATATTATCCTCAAGGGATATAAGACTAGAAATAAAGTAATGATCCAAAACTTGAATAGGATTGAAATCTTTGTAGAAATGAGTTTGAAAATGACAGACAACCAAACTAGCAATCTCCATATTGTTAGCAGTAAAAGTACCATTATCCCTTTGAATTTTATTGATACTATTTTTGACTCTTTTTCTCTTAGCAAGCACATGAAAATACTTAGTATTATTATCACCTTCAACCAAATGTTTATCAACCACTTTTTATTTCCAGAAAACCTCTTCTTTAGTTTGAAATTTAAAAAGCTCAACTTTATGCTTCTTTAAAAGATCAAAATTAAAATAAGAAGGTTCATTTTGATACAATATCTCAGTCAAATTGACAAGTTACTCTACTTGAATAATGTTAGAAATAATGTTTCTAAAAACATGATGATTCCACCAATTAAGAACTTGTTTTAACCTTTTAAGCTTAAGCCAAAATCTCCTCATACCAAAAATATCATTATCAGGATGAAGAAGAAAATGCCAATTGATTTGAACAATCTCAAAAAAAGAAGTTATTACGTGCCACATGTTTTGGAATCTGAATTGAGTAGGAGCATTAAACTACCTATAGTTAAATAGTAATAAGTAAGGGCGAATGATCAGATAAGGTTCTACTAACGTGATGCACATTAGTAGATTTAATGGAGTTGATCAAAGAATCATTGAAAAGGACACGATCAAGCCTTTGCCATAAGTGACCCCTATTCCAGTTAAAGTTATCACCCACAAAGCAAATTTCAATAAAATTGCAAGCCAAAATCATATTATTAAAGTCTTACATAGAACGATAAGAAGGATTAAAACCACCAAACCTTTCAGAAGGACTAGTAATAGCATTAAAGTCACCACCAACAAACCAATGCAAGTTACAAAGACTATGAAAATTAATGAGAGAATCCCATAAGTCTTTTCTAATGTAAACAGAAGATGTTGCATAAATAAAAGAGGCATAGCAGTGGAAATTGAATGCCTCTATTTTTTAATGTAACACTTGAGAAAAGTCACCAATAACATCTAGTATAACCGGGTTTTACCAAAAAAACCCAAATTTTGTTGGACACATTCTAAATAGCATGGTTAAAACCCAAAAAATGAGTCGTGTTTAATAGCCTAGAGGATGCAATAAGAGGCTCAAGCAAAATAAGAATAGAAACTTTATGCACACGTCATAAATTTTTAACACGAATACAAGAAGATGGGCAACTAATGTCCCTAACATTCCAAATAATTGCACTAATCATAAAGAAAAGCTTAATGCAAAGTATTTGAGCGGGTGTTTTTAGGAGGTTGCAAGGAAATTTGCTTTGGCTTCCTCCCTCTTTTACTATGGACTTTAATAAAGCTAGTATCATTGTCATCCCTGGTAAAACATTTAGCATTAAAATGCATATCCTCAGTATCAGTAAAAGCATCTCTATTATAATTAGAAGTAGTAGGAGTTTTACCATCAGTATGTTGATCCGTTAGAGTATTAGAATATTCATCCTCCATAAACATACCATCCTCCGCCTAGTTATCATTATTCCTCCTCAAAGGATCCATAGTACATTTAGAAAAATGAGAAACATGATCCATAAAAATAATATCACCTTCCTCTAATGGCATGTCCATCATTTTAACCTCTTTAGAGACCATGTGTATATCATCATTTGCTCCCAAAGAACCATCCTGTTCCTTTAAAGGATTCGAAACCTCATGAGAAGGCATATTAGCATAGGAATCAGACACATTTTGATAATTAATGCAAGATATAAAAGAACCATCATTAGCATCCTTTTGATTTTCAATAATAAGAGAACTATTTAACAAATTATGAACAAAAACACTATTAGGAATAATTAAAGTGCTATTATGAA
Organism: Dendrobium huoshanense; assembly: GCA_016618105.1. Lineage (NCBI taxonomy): Eukaryota > Viridiplantae > Streptophyta > Magnoliopsida > Asparagales > Orchidaceae > Dendrobium > Dendrobium huoshanense. The sequence goes on along the minus strand of CM028359.1, from coordinate 37,279,563 downwards.
CTTCTTGTTCTTGGTTCCAAATATCAGAATTGATAGCATCAATATGCACATGAGGAGAAGGATCCTCCTCCAATTATTGTGATGGATTACCCACCCAATCCAGAATTTACACATCCTGATCCACAATATCTTTTAATTGTTTCACAGAATTCTTAGCAGTACAAAGATTAGGGTGTTTCCAAAAATAATCATTCACACCATGCCCATGCTTTTTTAAAAAAGAGTAAAATATTAGTAAATTCTCAGATTCCACCTTTTGGAAATAACCCTTATCCTCGGATCCGTTACATATTTTGCTAGGATATTTCTTTGAGACATCCAACGCAATCCAAACCCTAGCAACAGTTGGTCTTGACACCGCAACTATTGCTTGATCAATTTGTAAAGGGTGGCCAAATATGGATGCCATACAATTAATTATCACTTAGTTTAGTACGATAGGCTCAATTTTTCACTAATCATATTATATAAATGAACATTTACACCATATGATTAGTTCAACCAAATTGTAGTTCATGTAAGATGAATCCCAAGATGAATAAATATCATCTCTGTCGATCATCCGGTACGATCTAAAGTCATAATTAACCTAGATTCAATTGATTAATCACTAGATTAAATTAGGTAATATTTAAAACATTGTACAATAAGAATAGAACAAAATTAAAAATTATATTTATTGTCTAACTTAATTAATAGTGGGGTTTTGGATTACAACCGATCATCTAGTACAATGTCATGTCCATACTATATGATTATGTTTTAAAATATTTAGTTTAGTTAAATAAAATATTTTAACTAATTTCTATTTTTATATATTGTATAGTACGATCAACATCATATAGTATGATTTTTTAGACAAATTAAAATATTTTCTTTTACACCCCCCATTGTGTGTGTACATGTTTGCTAAGAAAACATACACATTGAAAAATTAATGACTTAAGAAAAATAAAGATTACAGGATCTCTTTAAAAAAATTATTAAACTTACACTCCCCAATCTTAAGTTTGGATCTTCTGGTGGTACTTGGTGTATGTTGAACCTAGAATATTAGTATTCAAAAAAATAAATACAATAATAAAATATAGGAGAAACTAAATACAATCAAATAATATTTGTTATCATAAAAAATAAACTCAATCTCTCGGATTGTAATAATCTCTACTTTTTTGATGGTGATAGAGATTATTGGTTAAATTACAAGTTAATTTTATTTTTCTCCTTTGTTCACCCTCGTACTAAGTGATCTCTATAAAAACTAGGGAGTTATATTTTTGTATTTATTTTCTTTCTATTTTTATATGTACACAATAATATAAACAAATGCATGGCATATACAAGCACAAATGAAAATAGAGGTACAACCAATTTAAAATAGCACTACAAATAAATTGAAAATTCGTGTACATAATAAGGAAGAAAAATACACTACAAGGCATGAAAAACAAATAACTAAAAAAAAAAAGAAGAACAAATAAACAAAGTGAAAGACAGAAAAATCATAAAAGTATGCAATGGAAAGTACTTACACGTAGACACTAAAATGTATAATCATGTATAAAATATAAATAGAATACAAATACAAAAAAAAAAAAGAATCTTAAGCATACATATTCTCCAATTTCTCTAAGCATGTATGTCAATGAGAACTAATCTAATCTTAAGTGTGCTAAATGTGTTATAAATTAGGGGTTTGGTAAATATCTCTTCCAATTTAAAGTCCAATATCATCATATAATAATTCTATTGCTCTCCTTAGCTACATGGTCTCAATGTATTATATAATTTTAAATATTTTATCTTCCTCCAAAATAAAGATGTTCAACTTTTCACATGATCCACAATTTTCCCAATAATTTCACTTATATGTAATCGTCAAAATATCAAAAAACCAATTTACATTATTTCTAAACTCTTCTATTGACATGTCAAAAAATATCCACATGATATATTTAAAATTATATTTAGTGTCATCATCAAAATAGTACAAAGTGAACTTCGATCTTCTTAGACATGCTATATAAAAAGATCTAAATAAGTCCTCACAAAATATGTCTAAGTGTACTTAGTGTAACTATTAAGACCAATCCAAAATTTTTTCTCACTACACTTACTATTCTTATAGGTTCAAATTCATCCATTGTCAATATCTCTAAATGTTCCTAGTGGTGACTACATTCTTAATTTAATTAAATGAGGGATTGCCATACTCTATAAATGTGTTCTTTGAAGGCGTCTAACTTCTAACATGGGCATGTTTATAACAAACCATTACTTGGAGATTTTCCTATGTGACCTTAAGCTGACATGCCATGATCTGCACGTAACTCAAAAATTAATTTTTTTACAACATAGTCATCTTTTATTAATTTTCTTTTTAAAACTTTAATTTTCATTTTTAAAATTAATTTTGAAAAATAATAATAATAAATAGAAAATCATTTTGTAAAATAATAATTATCAATGTAATTCACATCCATATAATTTATCATTTTCCATTTATGAATGCTTTATAAAAAAAAGTTTAGTATTAATGATTTTATCATAATTACAAATGTTTAAAATAATTTACATATCCTTATATAAAATATTTTAATATTGATATTACATCAAATTTTATAAATAATACCTGTATATACTGTTGCAAATCTATTTTTATTACTTATGTTTTGATGATTGACAAACACTATTGATTCTCATGGACTGTTTGTTACTTCTAACTTTTCAGGAATCAAAGATCGGATGAACAAACGAAGCCAGTTTAAGTTTGCATAGGTTAGGGTTGAGTTAGTCTGTGCTTTGCTTTTTCTCTTCTTGAGTCTATTTGTAATGTTCAAAGAGACTGATGCTAAGTAACCCTACACACACACACTTGAGAGACTTAGAATTTCTATTTTTACTCACATCGGCCAGGACGATATTTGTATTGGCCTGGACGATCTAGTTTAAAATAGAGATTCTATTCAGGATTCTTAATTAAGGAAGCCGTAATTAATAGATCGGCATGCACGATACGTGTATCGGCCAGGACGATAAGCTCAAAACAGAAAGAAATTGCCTCCATAAATAATTAAGGTATTATGTTTTTTTGGTAATCGGCCAGGACGATCTTGGATCGGCCTGGACGATATTCACAATTATGCCTTAATTAATCAGACAAATCAAGGAAGTAATTAAGGATGATTGATACAATCATATCGGCCTGATCGATCGCAGGATCGGCCAGGACGATATATTCAAAAACCTTAGTTACTTCAGGACGATAAATATTGGCCAGTTTGAATTCAGAGCGATGCTCTGGACAATTTTCCTCTGATTTGAACTGATCGGCCTGGATGATCGTGAGATCATTCTAGACGATCAAGCCAATTTTCAATCAATCAGTTTGCATTCAGGGCGATGCTCTGGCCGATCTCATGGAATTTGTACTGATCGGCCAGGACGATTTGTATATCGTCCTGGACGATATAGTCGATAACTTACAATTAATGAGCTCCTTTGAAGCTCTTCTATTTAAGAGCTCTTGTACAACATTTTTGAACAATCTTTTGCTGCTGCCTTGACCTGAGAAGACCATGAGGAGAGAAAAAGAGAGAGAGAGAGAGAGAGAGAGAGAGAGAGAGAGAGAGAGAGAGAGAGAGAGAGAGAGATAGAGAGAGAGAGAGAGGATCTTGTGAGGGGGAGCTTATGACGGGATTCACAAGGGTTGCTTCAAGGATCGCTCTACTTCTTCTTCGTCTAGAGTTTCTCCTCTGTGGAACGGTTGGTAGAGGTAAGGATTCAGCAACTGATAGTGGTTCTCTACCAGCTTCAGGAGGAAGCAAAAGGAGATAGGTTCTCTACCTTGCCGGGGTGGCAAAAAGAGGTTCTTTGTAAAGGCTTCTCTGCCTAGCTGTGGGGGCTACAGGAGAGTCACGATTGTAGTGCAATACTCGGGGGTCGCCTCTGGGGGGTACACGTAGGTCGAGTTGACCGAACCACTATAAATTTATGTGTTCTTGTTTCTTGCTTCCGCACTTTAATTTTCGCACTTATTTTTCTTGTGGTGTGATTTTGGCTTATGTGATTTTACTTCTTTGTGAAAAGAATTTTTTTAAATACCAATTCACCCCCCTCTTGGTTAGCTTGGGCTAGTTCTATAGGGCTTAACATCCCTAACAAACTTTCATATACTATCTTTCTAGTAGTATAATCTCTTGATGTTGCATTACATTTATTCATGGTCTCAAGTAGCATTAAGTGTTTCAGATCTTCAGTTCAGTGATGCATCTGCTGTCCAAGTTTTCTTTGGTCTCACCGGACCTCTTTTCATAGCACACCTAAACACTTAATCAAATATAAAATATTGGAACCCAAGTGGGTTTGGATCCATCCTTATGCTTAAGTGTATATATGCCATCTTGTTATGCTACTTTGGGCCTCCAGACTAGGTGTGATCTAAGGTGTGGGGTGCAAGTTTGGGTTAGGTGTCCTAGCATGCTACAACAGTAGCACTTAACCCCTGGAACTGGTTCACTAACCTCTGTGGGGAAAGTTCCTCTTCCTAGATATATATAATGTATGCTTTATCCGAGGTTGTGGTTGTGTGTAAAATGGCCCATGTGTGATCTGTTCTAGTGCACTAAATATTTTAAGTAGGTATTCATTAGCACTTTTCTTAACCTATAGTTCTACTAGTATTTCATGTTTTTTTTTTCATTCCAAATCTACTACAAGTGATTCTAATTCTTGAAATGGTTCTTCTATTTTAATATGCTCTTTTTTTTTTGAAGAATGCAAATAGCAATTAATATGAAAAGAACTAGATACAAGCTAAAGTAAATACTCACATTCCTTCTTCAGAAAAGAACAAAGAGAAGGAGGAATGTTATCAAAAGAGGAGCTATCAAAAAAAAAGTTGCTATCTAATGCCAAAGTAGCACAAATATCAGCTACCTTATTACAATCTCTATGTATATGGTGTAGAATTACCATATTGAAATTGGCCAAGAAAAAAAGATCGTCCTCCATCCGATTGTAGTATTGCCATTTTGCCTTATTCAAAGAATGTTGAATGAATTTGATAACATTGATGTTATCCCCTTCAATTATAACCCCTTTACTCTCAAGCATCCACGGTTGAATGAAACTTCTAATAACCATCACAACATCCAGTTCAAGATGAGCTATATCCCAAAGCGTTCTTCTTTCTCCAAATGCAATCAATAATCTCCCTTTATGGTCACGAAAGAAACCACCAATTCTAGCATTATAAGAAGTTAGGAGAGCTACATCAACAATGATCTTAATCCAACCAAGCAGTGGAGGGTGCCCAAAGTTTTGAAACTCCCTAGGGAGATTTGCACCCCAGCTATCTATGATTGGATTAGAAGATTTAAAAGCTGAAGACAACACATTAGCGGCTGTAACTTCAATATAACTTGTAGATTTTACATGGTTAACATCATTTCTATTCCTCCAATTAAAGTATATCGTGGTACAGTATAGATTGGCAATATTAGGTGCAAAGCTAGCATGAGTTCCCAGCTCCCGTAAACATTCAGCCAGAGAATTAAAGATAGGAATGTAGAACCCCCATTCTTGAATCTTTCTAAGAACCTCTTGCAGATGAATGCAACGGACAACAATATGCTCCAGAATTTTAGTTGCTTGACATCCCATAGCACATAATTCCTCATCTTTAAGCTTCCTATATTTTAAGAACTCATTTGCTGGGATTGCTTCTTTACTCATTCTCCACCAAAACAATTCAATCTGAGCTGAAAGTCTCAATTTTTTTAACCAAGTATAAAAACCCATATCATCACCAATACTGTTATACTTGCTGAATGCCTCAGATGCACAGGCAGTAATAGACTTGCCTGATAAACAACAAATTTCTTCCAGATAATCTTCATTTGAACTTCTATTAATTGGAATTTGTAGGATGGTAGTGATCAAGCCATTCTGGAAAAAGCATTGCAACTCATGGTGATTCCAGCCACCATTCTCATTGATGAAATGATTGAGCTTTAATCCTTCTAACTCCAAGCAATTTGCAGTGATTGGCCATTCATTCAAACATTTGTCAAGAAGCCAAGTATCATTAAGAATATCTATATTCTTACCATTAACAACTCTCCACCTTAATAAAGGTTTTAAGTATTGGGCACCCTCAATCAAAATCTTCCAAGCAATTGAACTACCATTCCTACTTTTAGCTTCCCCCAAGTTATCTCCATATTTGGCTGAAATAACTTGATATAGTAAAGAATCATGGTTTTGTAGAAATCTCCACGACAGTTGTGCTTTAAGAGGACCAGCTCTACTAGCCTCCGAGTGAAAATTCAAACCTCCTTTTGCATAAGGCTTGCACAGAGTATTCCAACCAATGAAATGCAAACACCTCTTACCATTCCCCTTATGCCAAATAAAATTTATGCAACATTTATGAACCTCTTGTAACACATTCTTTGGGACCAATGTATGTGTAGAAACAAAATTAGGAAGAGTTAAGAGAGAAGTCTTCGCAAGAGTAAACTTACCTGCCACGGACTGAATTTTACTTCTCCATGAGTTCATCTTTTGCATCACTTTATCCAGCAGAAATTGAAAATCATATTTTAGAGGTCTCCTCATCATCATATTGATGCCTAAATACTGTAAATCTTTAACAGTTTTAAATTCTAGAACTTTCATTACTCGGGAAACAATAACTCTACTCATTCTCTTACTAAACAAAATTTGAGATTTAGAGTTATTAACTTTCAAACCTGTCCAGGAATAAAATTCCATCACAATATTTCTCAATTTGACAGCCAGATGGTTTGTAGCTTGGGAAACTATCAACACGTCATCAGCAAACAGTAAATGGTTCACCTTCGGAGCTCTCTATGAAACTTGAATTCCTAGATCATGACCTCTTTGTGACATAGCTAAAGAGAAAAAGTTGAGAGCAAAGGATATAAAGATATGGCAATAGTGGGCAACCTTGCTGAAAGCCATTCTCTGCAGTAATCAAAGCTCTTCCAATAATGATAAAAGAGAATCTAGCATTTCTTATACATTCCATAATAAGCCTAGATATATTCATTGGCATGCCAAACATATCTAAGACTTGGGCTAAAGAATCCCAACTCATACTGTCATAAGCTTGCTCCATATCAAGCTTAACCACCATTAAACCCTTTTTGCTTTTCGAAATTCTAAGCTTATGAAAAATCTCATGAGCTAGAAGACAATGGTCAGACATGGAATGACCATTGATAAATGCAACTTATTCTTCAGTGATACACTTGGAAATATAACTTTTCATTCTATTTAGAATTATGGTTGCTGCAATCTTATAAGTTGTTTGACACAAACCTATAGGCCTAAAGTTAGAAGGAATAATAGGCTTATTGATATTAGGAATTAAGATAATAAGTGTATCCTTCCATTCATTATACATGCAACCGGTTTTAAAAAAATTATTAATAGCCTTCCATTTATCCTCCTCCATAATATTCCAATAAAATTTTAAAAAAGAAGTTGTGAGGCCATCAAAAGAAGGGGATTTGTTGTTACCTTGACTGAAAACAGCTTTAACCATATCTTCCTTAGTGAATTCAGGATCCAAGTGCTTTGCATCTTCACGAGATATACTCAGATTTTTTGAAACTGAAGGCCATCCAGTCAGCTTGCACTCTCTAGCTTTCCATTTTCTCTTAAAGAAGTTGTAGAACACAACTTCGATTTGATCAAAACCTTCTATTACAGCATTATTTTCATTTCTGATTTACCAAATCAAATTACCGTTTCTCTTGGCTGAAGCATACTGATGAAAGTATCTTGAATTTGTATCACCATATTGATGCCATCTACTTTTTGCTCTTTGATTCCACCAAGTAGCCAATCTTCCCAAAGTCACATTTAGCTCATGAATTTGGTTTCTCAATTGATTTAGCTTGTCTGCCGTGAGACCAACACTGAACTCTTCAAACTGCAGTTGTAAGATATCCCTTTTCAACTCAGTTTTCAGTGAATTCATTTCTTTGCTCTTATTCATATTCCAGAAATAGAGAGCTTTCAATGTTCTCCTTAATTTTCTTTGAAGGGTTTCAGCATTAGTGTTGGAACTCGTTCAATATGAATTAGGATGTTAAGCCTAATTAATTGTCCCAAGGCTATCCAAGAGGGGGGTTAATTGGTAATTTAAAAATTATACTTCTACTCTTGGATTTTTAGAAAACCTTTTTAATTATTAATGCAAGTTAAATTTAAAGTTTAAAAAATAAACTTTTCAACCAGAGTAAACAACTTGCAATGAAATTAAATGCAGAAGAAAAATAAGAAAGAACACACAATATTTATAGTGGTTTGGTCAAATCTTGACCTACGTCCACTCCCCGGAGGCACCCTCTGAGTATTGCACTAATTCCACAAAGTGACTCTCCTTTTTCCCCCACAGCAAGGTGGAGAAGCCTGTACAAAATCACTTTCACCTTCCCCGGTGCGGCGGAGTAGCCGGGTTCTTTGACACCAAAGAGATCTTCTTCTCGCCAAAACTTCCCTCAAGACGACCCTTGAATCCGATGGTACTGAAGTGCAAGTTCTTCGGAGCAACTGTGTGAATATCCCCTTCACACTCGCTTGAAATCCCCTCCAAGGATCTTCTCCCTCTCAAACTCCACCCTTTCCTCTCTCCCTTTCAAGTTCTCTCTTCTAGTTTTCTCCAAAAGAACGAAGACACAATGGCTGTCAAAGATACACTTTGTCGTCCTTTTACACTCTCAAAGTATCGGCAGAGAACAGGACCAATGTTGTTGAACTTCACTTGAGAGCCTTCGCCGGAGCAACCGTGTGAATATCCCCTCCACACTCCCTTGAAATCCCCTCCAAGGATCTTCTCCCTCTCAATGATCCCTCTCAAGATAAAACAACTCCAAAGGTACTTGTAATAGTTTCTAGTACTCCTTATATAGAAAGGACATGAAAAACCGCTCAAAAAACTGCTAAAAACGTGTTTTTCTTCGCACTGGATCGTCCCGTACGAAATTGAGTTAGTACGGACGAACTGAGTAAAAAACTGTCCAGTACGAACCATTTGTTCATCTGTATGAACCAATTTCATCCAGGACGAAATTGGTTTGTCCCGGGACGAAAAATTTTGTCCGGTACGAACAGTTATATCAAAAGTCGGTTTTGAAAACTGCAGAACATTGCTAGAAACTGCCATAGTCGGTTCCCGTCGTCCAGAAGGAACTGGACTTCGTCTGGATGAAATTTTTATAGTGAGAAACTCGTCCTAGGATGAAAAATGATTTCGTCTGGACGATCATTCCTTAGAAAAATTTTCCATTTCAGTTCCTGTCTGTTCTATTACTCTTACAAGGAGATAACTGATCTGATCATCCCGTACGAACAATGTTCGTCCCGTACGATCAGTACAAAAACTTTTTTAAGATTTCCTTTAAGTGTGTGTAAATTTATTCACTCAATTACAATCACTCCATCTCAAATTTAATTCAAATAAAAAGTATAAGCTTCAAATTCACAAAGTATCTCATGCTGAATCTGATTTGAAGTTTTCGTAGTCTAGGGTTCAATTTTCTTGAAATATTAGTACACACAAGAGCAAAAATAAATCTTACAAAAAATGTTAGGAGATAGTAACACATAAAACAATAATATTTGGAATCATCAAAACTATACAAGTTCCAAGAATGTAAAACATGCAAATAACAACTTTCCTAACAATCTCCCCCTTTTTGATGATGGCAAAACAATTATTGTTTGTATAATTTCAAATTCTAAGAATCTCCTAAACTGAAATGATGAACTCATGAAAATAAGGAGGCATTTGAAAAAAAAATTTGTTTTTCAAATTTTTTATACAACACAAAACAATATGAAATAAAAAAACAAAAACAATCAAATACACATATAAAAATATACGATTAAACAAATAAAAAAACATAAAAATACACCAGACACAAATATACAAGACACAACAAATAATTTCTCCCCCTTTTTGACAACATCAAAAAGTGAAGAAGAAAAAGACTAGAAATGTAAGCAGACATATGAAAATCATTTAAAAATTTAACCTTTAAAGTGATTGACATAAGGTATGCAAATAAAATTAAAACATTATCCAAATCATAAAATATATAGAATTTAAGAAGAGATATAACATAGAAACTAAAAAGAATCAATCAACACATGAGTATATTTAGACATTTAAGATAGAGAAAATTATTGTAAAAATGATGATATAAAAATTTTATATTTCATATTTCAATATCTAATATTAATGTACATAAGATCAATTTGAATTAAGAGATTAAAAAATTAAGGAAAGAAATAACTACCACATGTGGTTCTTTGAGCATTTTTTTCAATTTTGTGGCACATTTTTGTGCATCTTTTCACTTGTTGGGCTTATTTTGTGCCTATTTTTCACATTGCAAATCTTTGCGCATTTCTTTTTATTTTTGTACATTTGTACAATTTTCAAGAGTAAATGTATTCTTTCCAAAATCAATAATATAAAACTTCAAATCTTTCTAAGTGCATAAATATTAATTGATAAGTGAAATATAAAATAAGAAAACATCACAATTGCAATAATAATATTAAAATTAATGTAGTCTAAATAAGAGACATTAAATTGACAATCTTAATAATATCAAGTTATAAACAAAACTTAAATTTAAAAAAATTAGATTTTCTAATGAATTCAATTTTATTCCCGGCTGGTGCATGATTTTTTTTTAACACTGCCATTGCCAGGTCCCAAGTCCTGGATGAGAAAAGTGGAGGGTTGCGTTAGGTAGTCGACAGCCAGCGTAAAACTTGTCGAACAATAATGACATGAATCCTTTAAGAAATTGTGTTAATGCTAGGGCGTCCCCTGTAAGCGACGCGCTGTATGGCCTGAATACAGTGACAAGTGTGCAAGGGCCGCTGCACCGGCGCCCGGGTGCAGTGTTAAATAGGCAAGGGTTCCCACATCAAGGACGGATGTGGGCAAAGAAGCTAGTCCATGAAACTAAAATTAGGATAGGAACTTGGAATATAGGTTCTCTTACAGGAAAATTAATGGAATTAATAGATATTATGATTTATAGGAAGTTAAATATTTTGTGCATTCAGGAAACTAAATGGGTTGGTGAGAAGGCTAAGGAAATTGATAGTTTAGGATTTAAACTTTGGTATTCGGGTCGGAGTCATATTAGAAATGGTGTAGGTGTTATTATAGATAAGAGTTTAAAGGATAATGTTATAAAAATTAATAGAATTGGAGATAGAATTATAGCTTTAAAGATTGTTGTTGATGATAAGATTGTTAATATTATAAGTGCTTATGCTCCTCAAGTAGGTTTGGATATGAGTTCTAAATTAAATTTTTGGAATGACTTAGAAGAATTAATACAAAAGATACCTCTTGAAGAAAGAGTTCTTATTGGAGGAGATTTAAAAGGACATGTTGGTAGAGAGGTAGATGATTTTAAAAGCATTCATGGTGGCCATGGATTTGGAACGACGAATGAAGGTGGCAAGACCATATTGGATTTTTGTTTAGCTTATGATTTTTCAATTGTTAATACCTTATTTAAGAAAAGAAATGAGCATCTCATCACTTATAAAAATGGATATAGTACAACACAGATTGATTATTTTCTTATTAGAAAACTAAATCGTTTAGATTGCAGAGATTGTAAAGTTATTCCGAGTGAAAATTTATGTACCCAACATCGATTATTAGTTTTGGACTTTAAGATAAAGGGGCATAAAATAAAAAATAAAGTAAAACGATTTTCTAGGATTAGATGGGAGCATTTAAAGAATATTAACAAAATTATTTTTGGAAATAAGATTTTAGATCTTAAGTTTTTGTCTGTGCATGAGGATGATAATATTATGTGGGAAAAAGTGGCTAGTGATATTAAGAATATTGCAAAAGATATCCTTGGAGTATCAAAGGGAAAAGCTTCTAATAGTAAAAGTAGTTGGTGGTGGAATCCAAATGTGCAAGAAAAGATTAAAAATAAGAAGCTTTGTTATAAAAATTGGTTTAATTTTAAGAATTCTGATAATTGGGAAATATATAAAGTGGCTCATAAGGATGCTAAGAAAGCAATATGCGATGCTAAGACATTAGCTTTTAGTGATTTATATAATAGATTAGATACTAAAGAGGGAGAAAGATATATGTATAAGTTAGCCAAACAAAGAGATAGGAGTAGTAAGGATTTAGTTCAAGTGAAGTGTATTAAAGATGAAGATCAAAAAATACTTTTCTTAGAAGATGATATTCAACAAAGATGGATGAGATATTTTGCTAAACTTTTTAATGAAGATTGTGAAAATAAGATTGACTATAATGACCTTAGCACCCAAAATGAAAATAAAGATTTCTGTTTTTATCGGCGTATTAGTAAATCTGAAGTTAGAGAGGCTTTAAAGAAAATGAAGGGTGGAAAAGCTGTTGGACCTGATGATATTCCAATAGAGGTGTGGAAATGCTTAGGAGATGAAGGAATTTCATGGCTTACTAAACTTTTTAATACTATTTTGAAGACTAAAAAGATGCCAGATGAGTGGAGAATGAGCGTGTTAATTCCTATTTTTAAAAATAAAGGTGATGCACAAGATTGTGCGAATTATAGAGGTATTAAGTTAATGTGTCATACTTTAAAACTTTGGGAGCGAGTTATGGAGCATAGGTTGCGGCGTGATACTAATGTTTCTCAAAATCAATTTGGTTTCATGCTGGGTAGGTCGACTATGGAAGCCATACATTTATTAAGAGGTTTGATGGAGAAACATAGAGAAAATAAGGAGGATCTACATATGATATTTATTGATTTAGAAAAAGCATATGATAAAGTTCCAAAAGAAGTGCTATGGAGAGTTCTTGAAAAGAAAGGAGTCAATAATGCTTATATTCAAATCATTAAAGATATGTATGCAGGAGCTATTACTTATGTTCAAACACAAGGTGGATTGACTAAGTATTTCCCTATTTCGGTTGGGTTACATCAAGGATCAGCCTTAAGCCCATATCTTTTTGCTTTAGTCATGGATGTTCTCACTAGACATTTGCAAGAGGATATACCTTGGTGTATGCTTTTTCCTGATGATATTCTTCTTGTTGATAAGACTAGAGAGGGAGTTGAAGGTAAACTTGAATTATGGAGGTCAACCTTAGAGTCTAAAGGTTTTTGCTTGAGTAGATCTAAAACGGAATATATGGAGTGTAATTTTAGTAGTAATAGACCTAGTGAGGGGATTGTGACTTTGGGCGATCAAGTCATTAATAAGAGTACACGTTTTAGATATCTTGGATCTATTGTTCAGAGTGATGGTGAAATAGATGGGGATATTATCAGCAGAATTCAAGTTGGATGGTTGAAGTGGAGGAATGCATCGGGCTTGTTATGTGATAGAAATGTACCCCTCAAACTTAAGGGAAAATTCTATAAGATGGTAGTGAGGCCTGCAATGCTTTATGGTGCTGAATGTTGGCCATTAAAAGAGAAGCATAATACTAAGTTAAGTGTGGCAGAGATGAGGATGCTCAGGTGGATGAGTGGCTTTACCCTTAGAGATAGGATACGAAATGAGCATATACGTGAAAAGGTTGGAGTAGCTCCAGTAGAAGATAAGATTAGAGAGAGTCGCCTTAGATGGTTTGGTCACATTAAACGGCGGCCTTCCGATGACCCGGTTAGGAGAGTAGAGGTATTAGATTTGACTTATGTTAAGAAAGGTAGGGGTAGACCTAAAAAGGCTTGGTTAGAAAATATTAGGAATGACCTTTATTTATTAGATTTAAACGAGAATTTGACTTTTAATAGGACACAATGGAGAAAAAGGATTCATGTAGCCGACCCCACGTAGTGGGATAAAGGCTTGATGTTGTTGTTGTTGTTGTTCTAATGAATTCAATTTTATGTTGCAGTTCAAAGTGTAGCACTGTAAGATAAAAAATTTAAGGGTTTTTCATATAGGCTAACGAACATTTCAAACACAGAACAAAAAACACTTAAACAAAAAAAAATCTAAAGCAATAAAAGAATAGAAAAACACTAAACAAAATATAAGTACATAAACTATAAAAATCTTCATATCACATTACAAATGTCTTACAACAAGAAACATGGAATCCGATATGAAAATATCTCAAAATCATACAAAACACACAAAAATTAAAAATAGAAAAACACATAAAACAAACAAAAATAAAACACAACTAATAAAAAAACATGCACACAAAAACACATAAACAAAGGATTTAAACATCATTTTGCTCCTGGTCTGATGATTCAGAAGCTAGATCTGTCCAGGAGATTTTTCGCTTTTCATTATTTTCTCATTTTATAATATGCTTAGCTTTGCCCTTTTCTTTAGTAGGAAGAGTTCTCAAATTAGGGCACTGACTTTTCAGATGTCCAGATTTCCTACATTCAAAGTAAATAATACTTGAAGAAATCTGAACATTCTTACCATTTTTACCTTTATTCCACTTTTGTGTATACTTATGCTTGTGCTTTAGTGGACTTTTCAATTTGCTTGTTAAGTCATCGCTTTCCTTACCAACTAAGCAACTTTTCTCCATGTCTTTTGCTTTTAGCATTATTGTTTCACCTGCATCCAAAAGTCTTTGACCCAAATATTGCTCGTAGGCAATGAGTGAGCCAATCAAATTATCAATAGAATATTCATTCAAATTTTTTGATTCGCAAATAGTAACAACTTTGGCATCAAACTTGTCAAGTAAACAACGTAGAATTTTATTGACTATTTCAAAGTTTGAAAATTCTTTACCTAAAGCATGCAATGATGTTACAATTTGAATAAACCTAGTATACATGTCTAAGATCGTCTCAGAAGGTTTCATGCTAAAGATTTCATAGTCATGCATCAAAAAATTCAACTTAGATTGCTTTACTTCACTAGTACCTTCATATGTAATGCATAAACTGTCCCAAATTTCCTTGCCTGTAGTACATGTAGAGATTCTCATATAATCTTTCAAATTTAAAGTACAGAACAAACAATTTATACATTTAGCATTTAATTCAGCATAAATTTGTTCTACTCTACTCCATTCAGAAAAAGGGGTATCAGTTTTGATTCTATCTATAATACGTGACGGTACAGAATAACCATTTTGAATCGTATGTCACATTCGATAATCTATTGATTGCAAGAAAGTAGATATTCGAATTTTCCAAAAATTAAAAGAAATATTTTCAAATAAATGTGGTCTAACAATTGAATATCCTTCTAATGTTTTACGGTTTCTAAAATTAGCCATACTCATTTTTCAAAAAGTAGTTAAAACTTATGATTTTGAAATAAAGCTCTGATACCACTTGTTGGAGCTCGTTGAATATGAATTAGGATGTTAAGCCTAACTAAATGTACCAAGGCTAACCAAGAGGGGGGGTGAATTGGTAATTTAAAAATTATACTTCTACTCTTGGATTTTTAGAAAACCTTTTTAATTATTAATGCAAGTTAAATTTAAAGTTTAAAAAATAAACTTTTCAACCAGAGTAAACAACTTGCAATGAAATTAAATGCAGAAGAAAGAAAGAACACACCAGATTTATAGTGGTTCGGTCAAATATTGACCTACGTCCACTCCCCGGAGGCACCCTCCGAGTATTGCACTAATACCACAAAGTGACTCTCCTTTTGCCCCCACAGCAAGGCAGAGAAGCCTGTACAAAATCACTTTCACCTTCCCCTGTGCGGCGGAGTAGCCGGGTTCTTTGACACCAAAGAGATCTTCTTCTCGCCAAAACTTCCCTCAAGACGACCCTTGAATCCGATGGTACTGAAGTGCAAGTTCGTCGGAGCAACTGTGTGAATATCCCCTTCACACTCGCTTGAAATCACCTCCAAGGATCTTCTCCCTCTCAAACTCCACCCTTTCCTCTCTCCCTTTCAAGTTCTCTCTTCTAGTTTTCTCCAAAAGAACGAAGACACAATGGCTGTCAAAGATACACTTTGTCGTCCTTTTACACTCTCCAAGTGTCGGCAGAGAACCGGACCAATGTTGTTGAACTTCACTTGAGAGCCTTCGCCGGAGCAACTGTGTGAATATCCCCTCCACACTCCCTTGAAATCCCCTCCAAGGATCTTCTCCCTCTCAATGATCCCTCTCAAGAGAAAACAACTCCAGAGTTACTTGTAATAGTTTCTAGGACTCCTTATATAGAAAGGACATGAAAAACCGCTCAAAAAACTGCTAAAAACATATTTTTCTGCGCACTGGATCGTCCAATACAAAATTGAGTTAGTACGGACGAACTGAGTAAAAATCTGTCCCGTACGAACCATTTGTTCATCTGTACGAACCAATTTCGTCCAGGACGAAATTGGTTCGTCCTAGGATGAAAAATTTTGTCCGGTACGAACAGTTATATCAAAAGTCAGTTTTGAAAACTGCAGAACATTGCCAGAAACTGCCATAGTCGGTTCCCATCGTCCTGGATGAACTGGACTTTGTCTGGATGAAAATTTTACAATGAGAAACTCGTCCTGGGATGAAAAATGATTTCGTCTTGATGATCATTTCTTAGAAAAATTTTCCAGTTCAGTTCCTGTCCGTTCTATTGCTCTTACAAGGAGATAACTGATCTGATTGTCCCGTACGAACAATGTTCGTCCCGTACGATCAGTACAAAAACTTTTTCAAGATCTCCTTTAAGTGTGTGTAAATTTATTCACTCAATTACATTCACTCACTCTCAAATTTAATTCAAATAAAAAGTATAAGCTTTAAATTCACAAAGTATCTCATGCTGAATTTGATTTGAAGTCTTCGTAGTCTGGGGTTCAATTTTCCTGAAATATTAGTACACACAAGAGCAAAAACAAATCTTCCAAAAAATGTTAGGAGATAATAACACATAAAACAATAATATTTGGAATCATCAAAACTATACAAGTTGCAAGAATGTAAAACATGCAAATACCAACTTTCCTAACAATTAGTACCAAAATAACCTTTCCTCCATGTCTTTAAAACAATTCTACAAGTAGCCGGATAGGATTTCCAAGTGTCTTCAAATCTAAAATTTTTTTATTTTTGATTTTGAGGCTCAACCATGTTAATAAATGGGAGAATGATCTGAAGCAACTCTAGATAAAAGCCGAACCTTAGCCATTAGGATTTTCTAGAGAGCTGTAGAATTTAATACACATCTATCCAATCTCTCCCATATTCTCGAAGTGCCTTCTTTGTTATTACACCAAGTAAAGCTTCGACCCACAAAACCAATATCATGGAAATCATTTTTTGTTAAGAACATCTTCATTTCTTTAGGCCCTTTAGAGAAATGGAACGTCTTCCCACCTTTCTTATCCTCCTTAGAGAGGATGCAATTAAAGTCTCCTCCAATGATAGATGGATTATCACCTATCATATAACTTTCAAGATCATGCCAAAGACTTGTACGGGTTTGAACATCCCTCCCTCCATAAATAGTAGCAATATTCCATTTTCCCAAAGCATTAATATTAAGAATTCCCATTATAAATTGGGAAGAATGCTCAAGGACTTCAAAAGACGCCATAGCTCTTTTCCACAACACTAGGATGCCAACCGAAGTACCAATCACAGGACGATGGAAATAATCCCATTCATTTCCAATAATCTTATTGATATCACTTATGTCTAGAGAAGACATCTTCATTTCAGTAAGACCAACTAAAAAACCTTCATTGTCTTTCACAGTCTCCCTAAGATATAAGGAGGCTTCTCTCTTTCTATCCCCCCTACAATTCCAAAAGATAAGGGATGCCATTAAGCAATAATAGGAGAGTTATCCCCTATCATTTTGTTGGTTTTCTTCTCATTTTTCCTCTTCCTTTGATCAGCTTCCATTGGTCCCAATGATCTCAACTCCATGGATAATTTGAATTTGCTTGAGTTTATTAAAGGTATCGCTAGAACTCTAGTATCTTGCACAATATTAGCAGCAATCACATCTGAAATAATAGCAGTATCAGCAGAGCTCTTCTTATTGGATTCATTATGCTTTCCAGTAATAGCCATGTCAATGACTTCCCCTTCCTCCAGGTCATTATCCAGAGTTTGAAATTTATTCAAAACAATGGGTAATTCCTGAGTCCTATTCCCTTCAGCATCACTTACAGCTTCTGGAATATTAGAATTGCCTTCCAGTTCTACTGAAATAACTGGCTTACTCATCAACATGACATCTTTTTTATGATTCTCATTATCAACAGGTTTATACACCTGTTTAACTGGAGCATTTGATATGTAGTTTCTTTTAGCATACCTGAATCTTCTATTTTTAAAGTTAACGTGGATCCATGGGCCATATTCATCATTCGCTTGCTGTTGTAAATCTTTATCAAAAGCATCATTACTTTGTTTCAAAACTTCCCTTGTTTCATATGAATGCTTCTACATAGCCTGCTCTGAAATCACTTTTGGACAAAAAGATTTGCTATGCCCCACCCTTCCACAGTGATAACAAAGAGAAGTTAACTTCTCATATTCCACCTTTTGAAATGTTTTTCCATGTATCCCTTCAATCCACACTCCCTTGGGAAGTTTCCTTTCCAATTCAATACGCACACAGCACCTTGTGTATTCCCTTTTCCCCCATTTGAAAGAGTTCCCATCAAGTTACATAGGAGTTCCAACCATGTAAGATATCATAGTAATATTATCCTCATCCCAACTGCTTAATGGTAGACCCGAAAATCAAATCCACACCGGGGATGTTATACCTTTTAAAGATTCTGTAGAGAATGAGGGAGACCATCTATCCATACCGACAATGTGATTTCCAATATACCAGAGCCCTCCACTAAACACTTCCTCCATGGATTCATTGTTAGAAAAAGAACATAAAATCCAGTTACATCCCAACATCGTTAAATGAAAACTGCCATACCTGCTCCATTATCTTCTAAGCTCTTGACTACAAACAGA
The DNA here is from genome assembly GCA_016618105.1 of Dendrobium huoshanense. NCBI lineage: Eukaryota > Viridiplantae > Streptophyta > Magnoliopsida > Asparagales > Orchidaceae > Dendrobium > Dendrobium huoshanense. The sequence continues at coordinate 37,260,614 of CM028359.1, read as the reverse complement.
GAAAGGTACATCCTGCCCAAGCACCTTAATAACCAATGATTTCTTCAAAACCTGAGAGTTTGCCAATTCCTTATCTGGATTAAGTTTGACTGCAATTCCATCCTCAAATAACTGAGTAGAATTTCTATTAAAATTCAACTTTCTATGATGAGTCTTTTGCTACACTGACGTGAAATTGTTACGAGGAATAGAATTGACCTTCAATTCATCATCAGCATTCGTAACATTGTCATCTTGTTCAAATGCAACCGAGAGATCTTTAATAACTTATTTCTGAATTCTTGATTCTTGCATTCCCATGAATTTGTTAACCTTCAGAATTAACTTTGAAGATGATGTAGGTTCTATACCCAGATTTCCCAAACCTGCTTTTACTAATTCTACATTATTATGATCATAAAGAATACCTTTTCCTTTGTTTTCCACTAAAGGTTCTGACCTCAGAGGAGGTCAAAATCCTTCATTAATAACCAGATTAGAAGAAATTCTTGCTATTCCTTGATCATCACCACGTCTTTTAATGATTTTTTCATTGAAAAATTTGACTAGAGCATTATGAGACGGATCAGAAGTTTGATTACCACCGACAATCTGCTGCTGGCAGTCCAAAATTGCCATCCACCCTCAACGATCTGATCGTAGAAAGCCCGTGAAAACAAAATAAAAAATCAAGAAGAAAATTCTCTCTCTAGAAAATCCCACAGCTTCTCTCTCTAGAAAATCCCAGATTCCTCTCTCTATCCATAAAAGCTTGAAGATCAAATTTCAAATTGAACTTATTTTAATATGCTCAATTATTAAGGATTCATATGATTTTGATAATTCAATTTGACTTCTATTCAATCCATCAAATTCATTTAGTTGGGATGATATGCTCTTTATCTAGTGTGATATGTTTAACTTTAAAAGTAGAGTGCTCATTAATTAAACTATCATATTGTTCTTTCAAAGTTGAAAAAATCCCTTTTTTAATATAGTATGTTATTTTCCTAGCTTCCTATATGAATCAGGTATTTGTTCTAAAATTTGAATAAGTTCATCTTAGGTAATTTTGCATACCTCATCTTGATAAAAGTTCATGTTTATGTCATTTGTTGTTAAGCATCGATTTGTACTAAAAGAAAAATCTTTTTTAGGATAACCATGAGGGGGATGAATTGGATATTTAAAAACTTATTAAACTAAAAGAAAAATCATTTTATATTTTACTAAGGAAATAAACTAAATCAATAATAAAAAGATTAATTAGAGATTTCACCCAAGCACTTAATCATAGTAAAAATAAAGAGCAGAAGATAATCAGAAAGAACACACAAGATTTATTATGGTTCTGTCCAACCTGACTTACATCCACTCCTTGGAGGCACCCTCCAATTATTGAACTACCTTTAGTGACTCTCCTTTAGCCCCCACAGCTAAGCGGAGAAGCCATTACAAAATCACTTCCACCTTCCTCGGTGTAGTAGATTAGCTGGGTCCTTTAACACCAAAGAGATATTCTTTATCCCAAAAGATCCCTCAAGATGAACCTTGAATTTGATGGTACTAAGGTGCAAGCTGGTAGAGCAACCATGTGAACCCCCCTCCACACTCCCTTGAAACCCCATCCAAGGATCTTCTCCCTCTCAAACTCCACCCTTTACTCTCTCCCTTTAATGTTCTCCCTTCAAGTTTTCTCCAGAAGAATGAAGACACAATTGCTACCAAAGACACTTACCAAGTGCCTTGATAAAGCTTAAATTTTGGCGACAAATATCATCCATAATGATTGCAGTATTATCCAGTATGATGTATTTAACTTGAGGGCTTCAAAAACCCTAAAAATGTAATTTTGGCAGTAAATATCATCTAGTACGATCACAGGATTATCCAGGATGATGCGTACAATTTGACCTGATTTTCTTGGATGATCTTAGGATAGTCCTGGGCGATCAGTTCAAATTTGTACAAATCATCCAGTATGATATTGTTGAACATCTTAGATGATTAAAAGAAAAATTATGGTATTTAGTCTTGGATGATTGATGAAAATTATATATGTTAGAAAACATCATCCAACATAATATATAAATCATCCATGATCATTTGATTAAACAATTTAATTAGAATTAGTCTGCTAATCACCTGATGAATTAGGCATAATTGGCATTAATTGTCTAAGATGATCTAGATCATTCAGGATGATTAAAGAAAATTTTGAATCTTAAATCCTTGCCTAAATTATCATTGGCAGCTATTTTATAAGATCATAAAGGATCATCCCGGATGATTGAAATCATCTAATATAATTAATTCATTGAGCTGATTATCCTGGATGATCTAAATTCTCCAGTATGATTAGTTTAAAACTTGAACTTCTAGTTTTGACTAGATCTCACTCTCCTAAGTGTGAATGTGCATGGACACCATGTTAGCAAATACTTTTACACGACTCTACTAAATAAATCAAAATTACATCAACGAATATTTACAGACTCTTTACAGCATAACCTTATTCTACCAAATCTTGAGATCTGATTCTTCATTTGATGGTGCCTGTTGTTCCTAAAATATTAGTAAACACATAAGCAAGTATATAATAAAATACTAGGGGATAAAAAGATGTGAGCCATAATATTTGTTATCATCAAAACATCAAGTTGTGAGCTCGAATCGTAACAATAGAATATTAATTCATTTGATTCAAAAATAGCAATTTCTTTTACATCAAAAATATCAAACAAATAATGAAGATTTTTATTAACCTTTTTGAGTTTGATAATTCTCTTCATAGAGCATGCTATGATGTGACTATTTTTTTAACGTAGTACACATGTCAAAAATTAATTCTTTAAGTTTCATGTGGAAGAGTTCATATTCATATAGTAAAGGTTTAAATGGTATTATTTTACAACATTGGTTCCTTTGTAAGTTCATTCATAAGTGATGCACAGTTTATCCCAAACATCCTTTTCAACTGTACAAGTAGAAACTTTTATATAATCCATAGATTTAAGTAAACAAAAATAATAATTCAAGCATTTTGCATTAAGTTGTGCTAAGTCTAAATCTTCTAAACACCATTCAATGAAATAAATATCTATTTTTATCCCATTAACTATATGTGATTGTAAAGAATAACCATATTGAATCATGTGTCACATTCTAAAATCAATAGACTGTAAAAAGGTTGAAATTCATATTTTTTAAAGGTCAAATGGAATATTATTGAATAACCATTGATGATTTACTGAGTAACCCTTCATGATTTACATTATCTCAAAATATGTTATGGAATGTTTTTCAAATATTTTTAAATCACTTATTTAAAGATGCACTTTGATACCAGTTAAAAGTTCAAATAAGGTTATTAAACCTAATTGAACTGCCCAAGTCACACTAGGAGGGGATAGAATTGATGTTTTAAGAATATTTCCTTCTCAAAAACATATATTTGAAAAATTTTAACCAAATACACAAGCGAAAGAAAACGACAAACAACTAATTAACATTTGTATTTTCAAATATATGTTTTTGAGAAGGAAATGAACAGAAAAATATTTTCTTCTTTTGATTTTAAGATTAATTATTTTTTTATCCTTGCTCACAAAATTAAATCCAAAACAATCACAACATCTTCAATGTAGAATTGTAAGAAGATAATATGCACAAAATTAAAAATGCAAAAAAAAAAAAACTAAATAAAAAGAAATGGTCATAGTAGAAATTTTATAGTAGTTATGTTAAACCTTAACATACATCCCCTCCCTAGAGTTTTCTTCTCTGACTTTTGTACTAATCCATTCATGAATCTCCTTTAGCTTGTACAATAATGTGGAGAAATACTAACAAAATCACTTTTTACCATAGTGCGACAAAAAAGCTGAAATTATTTTCACCATATTAGTAAGGTAGAGTACTTAGATCCCTGTCACCCTCCTATTGAGGCTAAGAAGCCTGAAGCCTTTTCACCAACCTAGTGTGATGGAGTAGCCAAATCCCTTCCACCAATGGTTTAGCGGAGTAGTCTGGTCCATTTGCACAAAAGCGATCTTCATCCTAGAGATTCCCTCAAGAAAAACCATGACTCTTAGAGGAATTCTGGTGCAAGTACTTAACCATGTTAGAAAATACTTTACAATACCTCTCACACTCACTTTAATCCACAAGGATAGTCTCCCCTCTCACAAACTTTGCCCTTTCTCTCATAAATCTATGATTTCTCTTTAATATTTTTTTGCAATAGACACCTCACAATGACTACCAAATGACTTAGAAAGTATAATTACAAAGTTTGCCTAATGGAATTCTAAAAACCTTAATTATTCAATTTTGTCATATTTGTTCATTTGGAATGATTTAAAGATTGTACAATAAGATTGATCAAATTTTTAATTGTTAGTACGATATGGTTACTAGTTAGTGTAGTACGATCAGTTCAATTCTTACCTGTTAGCATTGTATGTTTATCAATTAGTATATTACGATCGATTCAATTCTTCACCAATCATACTATTTGAATGAATAATAGTACAATACAATATTTTCAAAATAAATAATAATTCATCTAGGATGAATCTCAGGATGACCAAATATAGTCTCTCTCGTTCATCCAATATGATCTAAAATCAAAATTAACCCAAATTCAATGGATGAATCACAAGATTAAATTAGGCAATGTTAAAGTAATGTACAATATGATCAAATTCTTATAGTACAAATAGAATAAGATTTAAAATTCAAATTATTGCCAATTTTAATTGAGATGAGGTTTTTTATTCAACTTATTATTCAGTACGGTATGGTGTCATACTATTTGTTTAGTTAAGTATAAACAAATGGTTAAATAAAATATTTTAACTAATTTCTATTTCTACAAATAATACATTACAATCAACATCTAATAGTATGATTTTAAGAAAAATTAAAAAAATAACATTTACAATCCCTTTGTGTGTCTGCACAGTATATCTTTTGGTGGTGCATGGTGTATACTGATCTTGTAATGTTAGTACAAATAGAAAGACATATGCAAAAATAAAAAAATATAGTAGAAACTAAATTCAATTAAATAAATTTTGAGTTAATAAAAACATGAACTTGGGCTCTCGAATTACAGCAAAACTCTCATGCTTTTCAAATCCAATGCAGTTTCTATCTCCTAAGAGATGTAGATAAAAAAAATAAAGCCTTGAATTTTAAACTTGTTTATTTAAATTAATCCATTTTATCTTATTCATTTAATTTAATTTTATATTTTTAAGTTGAATTTGATTTGTTATTTTTTAATTTATTTTTTTATTTAATTTTCTCGAGTTTTTATTTTTTTAATTGATATATTTACCTAATTTTATATATTTAATTTAAATTTGCTTAAATTGATTTTTTTTGTTTTATTTAATTATTTTTTGTTAACTAATTCAATATTATTTTTTATTTATTTATGTACATATTTATTTATTGTTTTATTCCTTATGAGTTTTTTTTTTTTGAGAAAATGCAATAGCTTTACAATAAAATTATTACAAACTAATGACAATCCTTTAGAAACAAGGAAGCCTTATTTAAACAAAAAACAAGCACAAGAATCATATTTGAAGGATATGAAATTTCATAAAGAAAATAAGATTCTCTACTCCATATTTTAAACTAATTAGGGTGGAGGGGATACCAAAATATAAATAAGCAACAAGGTTGATTAGTATCCCAGATTTCCTGATTAAGTAAAAAATAAAGTGTAGAAATCTTCTAAAATTTCTTTTTTCTATCCCCATCTTTTAATTACTCACTCATGATTATTTTTAAACTAAAAAAAAAAAACAACTAATAAAAGAAAGCAAAATATGTAAACAAGATCCTAAAGTCTTTGTAGAAATTGGATTTTCACAAACTTCACCTTCTTCATAAAAGCCACTCCTTGATTTCCATTGCAGCAACCAAGAAGCTCAACAAATTTATAAAATAAGACCTCCCATTGAAATATAACACCATTTCTGGAATATCTAACCACATCCACCCGCAGAAAGCTAACATCCTCCAAGACTTTATCACCTCTATTTTGGTTCCTACCATCTACACCCTTCATAAGCTCATTTATGATTTGAATGGCGAAGATCCATTTTCACCAATATTTTCCAATTTCTTTCCTCTAAGACTTACTTTGATAAGCCTAAAAGAATTTAAAACTTTATTTGACTTCTTCTTATGATTAACAGATTTGGGTGGCAAATGAAATTTTCCATCCTAAATCAAACATTCCTTGGCATTTACAATATCTTTAACATCCAAAGAATCAGTCACATTAGAGCTTATAATGTCAAAAACTTGAACATTTTTATCAATACCTGTAACATTCATTCACACCATCAAAAACCTTTCCACAATTTCCTTCTTTGACAACTAGTACAACTTCATCTTCAAGGAGCTCGGTTTGAAGGATAGATACATCAGTTGAATCAACATCTATGTTGACAGGTTTTTGAACATCACCATCTTCTACACGAACTACATTAGAATAAAAAATTTTCCTTCAGAATTTGAATAAGTAGCTTGCAAACATACTTGCTCAGTTTGATTTTATGTTTCATTACTAGCTTCATAATCAAATGTTATCACTTTATACTTGTTATTTGATTCCTTGTGAAAAAGAGAAGCATTAGTTCTCCTAACCAAAGGCTTTACTGTAAAATTCTATTTTTGAAAATTCATTCTTCTTTTACTTCTCTTGAAATTAACATGTATCCAAGGACCCAAAGCAAATGTATCAGATGATCCTTCAGATTTCAAACCTTTACTCTCAATATTCCTTGATGCCAAGTTGATCTTATTTTGATTTTCTTTAAGAACAATCGGGCACTTATCAATTTTTTGACCTATCTTACCGCATTTGAAACACATACATGAGATCCTCTCATATTCAACATTTTGAAAGAATTTTCCATATAAACCCTCAAATCAAATTCCATTGGATAATTTTAAGTCTAAATTAATACGAACACAAGCTCTATCAAATTCATGTCTTCCCCATTTAAACATTTTTCCATCCAATAACAATGGAATTCCTATCTTTGAAACGATCTTCAAAACATTAACCTCATCCCAACAATGCAAAGGTAAATGTGACAATCTTATCCAAATTTGTGAGGATAACCCTTTTAACAAAGTTGGGGAGAATTATGGCTTCCATTTGTCCATCCCTTTAATATGTCCACCCACATACCAAGGACCACCACTCAGAACTTCCTCCATGATTTGAGTAGATTGAAATGAACATAAAATCCAATCTAAACCCAATGAGGTAAGATGAAAAGAACCAAATCTATCCCATTATGTCCTTAGCTCAATGCTATAAAGAGAGAATGGAATTTCTTTTCCAAACACTGTCACCACTAGAGATTTTTGAAGTAACCTTACATTCTCACATACCTTATCCATATTAAATTTAATCACATTTGCATCAGCAGCTTCAACCGGCTCTGGATTCACAAAATTTACATTGATATGATGGCTCTTAGACCACTTATATATCGATCCAAAATTACTGTTGTCAATTTTTTGTAACACCTTCATCCCTTTCTCCATTGGAATTTCCTCAATAATCCTCAAATCTTTATCTTTCTTATCATGCTTTGTCATATCAAATTTTAAATTTGAAAATCCCTGATTTTCCATAATGTTTTTAGCAATTACATATTTAGAGAATTTGCTAACCTTCAATTTGAATCCAATTGAAGAAGAAGCTTGTGAATCATTTTCCATTCCAGATGATAAATTCATAATTGGTGAAGGAGCCGCCGAAACGTTTTCTAGAGCAGTTTCAACTATTTCCTTTCCTTTGCCATCACCGAAACATCTTCACACACAAGAGGAACACGTCCCTCATTAATGACCAAAGGACGTTGTTTGATCTTAATATCCCGGTTGGTAATACTCAAGCTTTTGGAACCACCATGAAATTCACTAGGAAACCTCATAGAGTATGGGATGGAGATTTTTTTGTCATCAGAAGGTGATGATCGATGACCCTCCGCCACCATTCAACCAAATCGAGAATATAGGATCGGGGAAATTCAAAAAATATGAACCTTTCTCTCTCAAAAATCCTGGAGTGCCTCCCTCTAAGCGTCTCTCTCTAAGCGTCTCTCTCTAAGCGTCTCTTCCTTATGAGTTAAGTTGACCAAAGTTTGACTTTTAATTTTATTTAAGATTTTATTGGTTTAGTTTTTTTTAATAAATTTTAGATTTAATTTAGAGTTGAAAGCAATTTATTTTGTATTTTTCTAATTTTCTTTATTTAATTATGATTTTTATAAAACAAACAAATTTAAGATATTTAAGGGTGATTTTGATTTTTGATTCATAAATTCAAACCACTTGAAATCACGACTATAGGTCTGGAATAACATCTTGAGATGACTATAAGAGTTTTAAGTCATTTGGAAATTAATTTAAATTTTTAATAATTTTGATTATTCATTTAATGGAATTTCTTTAAATTTTAATTAATCCTTTTTTTCTTAGTTTCGAAAGGGGCTTTTTCTCCCTTTAATGTTCTTTAAATTTAAGGTTGAATGCAGTCTATTGCATAATTTGTTTCATTTAAATTAACTTTTTAATAATTTATTAAACTTATTTTTTCATATATTTTATTTTTAAAAATAAAATGAAAAAAGAAGTTAATTTATTAAAAGCTTCAAAGTCATTTATGCATTGTGAAATTAAGTTCATTAATTAAAAGATTAAACGAACTCCGAACTTCTTATAATTTAAATCCTAACTCAGTTAAGACCTAAAGATTAAGCCTTTGAAGGGTCAAGTCATAAAATTCCTCCTCGGTTTAAAAATTAATTTTTTAAAAAATAAATGCTTCTATACCTTAGAAATTTGATTTTAGGAAATCTAGACAATGAATGAGGTTGAAATAAATGACAAACTTACCATAGTATATCAAGCTAACATGTGATAAAAAAAATCTTAAAATAGTGCACTATGGAGTGTGATTTATAAATTTCAAACATTCTAGGAAAAGAAATTATCCATACCCTTGAAAATCCAATTAATGCAAATTTACTCATGAAAAAACCTAGAAAAACTATGTTAGGTCATGGACATGCCCTAATATTACCTAGCCAAGTTTGATATCAAATGGATTAGTATATAAGGAGAATTTCTCAAATAATAGTGGATAAGTAAAGCAAAATTACTCCTTATCCACTAAAAATTTGATTTAATGTTATTTTTAAGTTCAAGCCCTACACATGGTTGTTCCATAGAGCTATTATATTCAATTTTGAATAAGTGTATGATTTTTGGTGAATTTTTCAAGTTTTAGTAAATTTATGCATTAAATAAATAACTAAGCCCTTTTCCCCACCACCATGCCATGATCGACATCGCTCCACATCATCCTCGCATGATGAAATGTGTAATGTATGATGGGCCACCATTAAATGGTGGTAGTCATCAATTTGAACACATCAGCATTGCACTACCTTATATATTTTGATGCATATAGTTTCACATAAGTTGTTATGATCATGCTAGAAGGACCCATGTTCCGTCTTACCTTACGATCTAATTGCGTAGATTGTGTCAACCTACTAAATATGGGTCATCCAATCTAATACACACGAGATAAGATGGACAAGATTAAATAAATTTATTTAGTCTAAATTTGCTATTTAATACCCTATTGCATGACATTTGGAGGCTTTGTGAAAAAGGATAGTAAAGTTATTGAAATTATAGATCAACATTTACCTATAACAAATAGATGTTTGTATTTAGGTGACTTTGGACTCCTTGGAAGCTTGTCTTGATCTTCCTTGAAGACTTCAAAACTAGAGAAGCATTAGATTAAGAGTTCTCTAGGTTTGATTGTTTGCAACCCTGATTATCCTTGGATCTCTCCACCCAATAGATTTTGATGCTTGGGAAGGTATATGGCGACTGAGAGGAGCATTAGGAAGGTAATGCAATAAAAATTTCATTCCATACTTCACAAAATAAGAGGGTATTTATATAAGAGATAAAATGATAGAATAATTAAAATTCATTTCCACTTCTAACATATCCAACCCCCAATTTAAGTAGAGACTATCAAATAAGAGGTAAATAACTCATCCTTATAGATAGAGCCCATGTGGTAAACATAGGTTGACTAGGCCAACCAAGATTGACAAGGGTGTGGGTTTAGGTTCAATCCACTCTACATATAATTTGCAATTTGTTTGAAATGTTGTTGGGGAATGGAATAGTTATGCTATGAAGGTTTATTCAAAAAATAAATTTTAGGGTATTTAGGTGCTAAGGGTTTGTTGGTCAAACATGTTCAACCCTAGTCCACCAAAAGTTTAAGAGAGTTCAAATTGATATAATTATAAATATGAATAATTTTAATGGATTTTCAAAGCTTACCAAGGAATTTTGTATTATGTTGCTATGTTAAGTTGCATGGGCTATAAATATTTAAAGGTTTTGTAGGCTTGAGAAATACTGTGTTTTTGGGTTTAGAAGGACATGGAAGCCTCCAATGTTGTTATGCAAACTCTAAGGACATGCTTAATAAATTTACAAATGATCCAACATCATTTTTGAGCATTCACCGAAGGTTTGGGTCAATTGAAAATCCCTAAAAAAATGGGAGAAATTTAAAGGGTTTAAGTTTTAAATTTGACCTAGATTTTTAAATTTGATTTCAATTTAATGATTTAGTTTGATTTAATGAAGATGATTTTAGGGAATAGACTTCATACAAAAATGTCGTCGGTAATATATCCTAACTTTCTATTGGTTCAAAAAACACATTAGATTTTTGCAACTGTTCCAATTCGAACGACACTTCCCATTCAAACAACACTTCAAATTCAAATACGTATATGCATATGCCCTTATAACTCTACTTGTACTTTATGAAATAGAATAGAGTCCAAAAATAAAGCCTCATTTTCCCCAATTATTCTTTGCATAAGAGGAAAACTATATTATCAACATGCATACACAATATGAAAGATGATACAAAATATATATAGAGCTTACACATGCATAATATATTCAATAGTGTGTGGGGTATAATTTGTATACTTTCTTAACAATAATACTTTAAGAAATAATTCGTAAGGAATGTAGAAAACTCAAATTTAATACATTTATTGTATTATAGTTTCTTAGATCGAGGTCAATATACTCACAACAAAGTTTAGGAAAACATGGCAATTAAAGCAATCAGTAAAGTTTTCCATTCTTACAATTTATATTCTATCCTACAAAATGCTTTAAAGTTTGCGATTAAACTTTTACGAGACTTTAGAAAATTAAATTAAACCCCAAATTTACTAAAACAAAAGTCCAAATTAAAATCTAAAGAAGTAGAATTATGGCCTACCTTATGGTAAAGGATTTCATAAATAAGATCAATAGAAAAAATTTGTCTTATAGGCTCCTCATTATCTTATCCTTCATCTTTTTTCCATTTTGTATTTTTTTCTCTTCTCCATTGACTTAAGTAAAAGGGTGAGGGTTTCTGAGTTAGATGTTTTGGATATTTATACAAATAATATTTTAAAACTAGCATTATGACACTGTCCTTCTTAGTGTGCAAGACTATAAAAAAAGACTACAAGACCATAATGCTACCTACAATGGTGCTACACAACCTCAAATTCATCCTCAAAATAAAGAGTTTACTACTATAACACATTGATCAGAGTGTCTTAGCATTTCCAAGCCAAATTCCCAATAGAGAGTTCACTCAATTTAATTCATTTATGTATATAGATTGGAAGGAAATAGAAAAAATAGTATCATATACATAGAATTTATCAAAATTAGGAAGAGACTTATAAATCTTACCAAATTTGATTAGTTAACATAAGTAGACCTGCTCCAAAATTTTTGCTCATTACATTCTTCTTTATTTCATCAAATATTTCCCACTATATTTCTAATGCCCAACAATTAGAATAAATTATGAAAGATCTATTCCGTGTTAGCTTTTTTCTCCAAAGTTGCTTCTCCTTTGGTTTGACGTTTCAATTAAACTTTAACCATCAAGAATTTCTTATTTCTTAGTTTCATAACATTAAAAACTAGAATACTACTTGTTCCAAATACATTACATTAAGTATCAATCCACTCACTGAATTAAATCTAAAACACTTTTATAACATTTAAAAACATGAAACATATTTTGTACCTCAAACATATGATATGGCATGAAGATGTTGAGTCTTGATTAGGTTGTTAAACCTAAACAAATGTCCCAAGGCTAACCAAGAGGGGGGTAAATTTGTAATTTAAAATTTTCTTATGGATTTTTAAATTAGAAAACTGTTGATTCTCATAGCAAGTTAATTAACATTTTAAAATAAACTTTTCAACCACAGAAACTAACTTGTAGTAATAAATGTAGAAATTAAAGCACATAAAGATTTATAGTTGTTCGATCAAACACGACCGACATCCACTCTCTGAAGACTCCCTCTTCAGGTATTGCACTATTACCAAAGTGTCTCTCCTTTTTCCCCCATAGCAAGGCAAAGAATCCTTTACAAAATATCTTTTCTAACAATCCCTCGTGCGATAGAGAACCGTCGTCCTTTCACACCCTCCAAGTGTTAGTAGAGTACCGTCGTCTCTTCACACTCTCCAAGTGTTGGAAGAGTACCGTCGTCCATTCACACTCTATAAGTGTTGGCAGAGTATCAGATCTTCTCCAAAGATTTTCTCACGAGCAACTAGAAAGACAAGAAGAAGAGTGATAACAAAAATTACAAATATATCCTTACCTTTGAGTAACCCTGTTAATCCTTCACACTCCACTTATAATAAATCTCTCTCAAGCACTCTCTCACACTCTCTCTTTTAATTGCTCTTGAAAAATCATGAAGACAAGACTTTTTCACGTCAATTTTAATGGACCTTTTATATCAAAGACACAAACAAACCGTCCAGAAAACTAAAATTTTCAATTTTGAGTGAACATGATTATACAGTATGATCGCATGTTTGTACATATGAATAGTTCAAAACTATTGTGTATGAACCTATTGTGAATCAGTACGAACTTATTTTAAACACGATGATCATCTAGTATGAAAGAAGTTCCTCCCGTACGAACATTTAGAAAATTTTTCATCTTCATCGGGATGAAGATGGACCCCATAATTTTGTACCCTGTTTGGCGTACGTATAATAACGACATTATATAGTATGATTAATTACAAAAATTTTCAAGTACATCTGGATAAAAAATTGAGATGAAAAGGGACCTCACAATTTCGTACTCTAGAAGGCATGTCTGAAGTGTGAATGTATAGGATGATCCATACTTAGAAAAAATCTTTTTGAATGAAAAGAGACCCTTCAATTTCGTACTCTGGAAGGCATGTACAAATTGGGATTTTATAATACGATCCATTCTTAGAAAAAATCTTTTTGAAAGAAATAAGACCCGTCATTTCATACTATGGAAGGTATGTATGAATTGTGGTCATACATTATAATTAATACTTAGAAATATTTTCATTTATGTTCGTTTGATTGCTCGTCGGGGAAAAATAACTAAATAAATCTTTCAGTACGAAGTTCATTCGTATAGTATGATTAGTTAAAAAAATTTGCAAATTTTAAACTTTCTCTTTGTATGTGTGTGCACAGTTACTCAATTACATTCACATTCTCTCAGATTCAATAAAATAAAAAATACATACTTCATTTACAATAAACCCTAAACTAATTGTTTGAAGTCTTCAATAATCTGGAGTTTGAATTTTCTGAAATATTAGTACACACTAAAAACAAAACAATTCTTCCAAAATATGTTAGGAGAAATAATAATCAAAGCAATAATATTTGGAATCATAAAAAATATACAAGATGTAAGAATATCAACAAGCAATAACTATGTAACAACTATCTCAACAATCTCCCCCTTTTTGATGATGGCAAAATAATTATTATTTGAATAAAATTGAATACCCCAAATTTCTCCTTAACTCCCCCTAAATAAATAAATATGTGAATATAAGGGAATTAATTTAAGAATAAATGAAAGTTTTTTTTTTTCATAAATGACAAAGCACAAAAGAAAAACAACACACAACAAACACAAAGACAAAATAACACTAACATACCAAACAATATTCTGACATACGAAACAATATTACTCCTTTTAACAACAACAAAAAGGGAAAAGGAAGGTTGAAATGGAAGAAACATCACAACTTTATATACCTTCCTTTCTAGACTTACGGTGCTAACCGGTCCAAAAAGATCAATATGTAAAATCTCCAAATGTTTACTAGTTCAAAGATCCTTATTAGAATGAGTTGAGGATTTCACCTATTTTCCAAATTGACATGCATCGCAAAGGTGATCCTTAGTAAAGTTATACCTCTAACTAAGTCCTTTTGGGTAATTTTCCTAAGATTTTTCATGCTAGCGTGATAAAATCTCCTATGTCATAACCATAAATTATCAGAAATAGTTTTCAAATAAAAAGCATTAGGAGATTTAATACAATTCAAATCTAGCATATAAACATTGTTTATCCTTATTCCATACAAAACATTATTTCTATTTACGCTTAATATGCAACTCATGGGAAAATATTTTTTTGCTATACCCTTTATCACAAAGCTGGCTAATACTAATAAATTTTGCTTTAAGCCTTCTATAAGTAACACATTTTCTATGAAGAAATTTTGCAAGTTTCTGATCATACATGTGCTAACCACTTTCTTAGTGGTGTTATCTCCCAGTGAAATCCTGCCTCCATTCCTAGCTTCCATTGATATAAATTGAGTAGTGTCTCTAGTCATATGCTTTGAGCAACTGTTGTCCAGGTACCAAATGCTCTCATGATGCCTTGTATGAGAGTGTCTCTGCAAAATAATCAAATGTTAGGCTTGGTTTATGTATCTTAGGTCTCCACACTAAATGGGTTTTTCTATGTAAATTACAAGTATGTTTAATAAGTCCAATAATCCCATAAGAATAACATTTAAATCTTCGAAATGGGTTTCTCAATTTTCTGTAATAACTCTATCTCTGCCTGGGTTTTAAAATTTTTGATCTCAAAATAGGATTAGTGAAATCTTCAAGTGTTGGGGGTTTACAATCTTCCTCAAGAGCTTGCACTTTCAATTTAAGAAATATGTTTAAGTCTTCTAACACATTCTTGTCAAAATTCAAATAGTACTCTCTACTCTCAAATTCATCCTTAAAATCCTTAAATTCTTTTTCCAATTTTTATTGGACGATTTAAAAAGATCATTATTTTTATTAAAGGCATCGAATTCATCAAGTAAGCTCATGTGATTATTATCTATTAGTGTGTGATCTTTCCTAAGGATTTTGTACTCTTTTTGTAATTTTTGTAATTCTAGACTTAGACTATCATGCATTTTCTTAAGCTTTCTATATGCATCATGAATTCTTTCAGAAACTTCTAACAATTTATTATAGGTTAAGTCACATACCTCTTCTTGATATTACTGATCAAGATTATCGGCCATTAAACATAGGTTGGTGACTTCTTTCTCCTTTTCTATTTCTAATGAATTTGAAGTTGAGTCCGCCAAAAAAGCTCACTAAAATCTCTTCTTGCCCTTCTTCACATTTGCTTTCTCTTCTACCTTCTCCTTGCTAGAAGTGGCTTCTAGATTTGGGCAGTCTGATTTTATATGTCCAAGTTTCTTGCATTCGTAGCAAATCACATAATTAGAAACCTTAACATTTTTATTAAATTTACCTCTACTTTTTTTTTTTTAAGAAAACTTCTGAATAGCCTAGTCATTAAGGCAATGTCATCTTCATCCTTAGGTTGTGACTGATCACTCTCCGAGTCCTCCACTTTTAGTGCAATATTTTTCTCCATTCACTATTCACCTACATCAATCTTCTTGACTCACTCCTTACTCATAAGCAATCAGTGATCCAAGAATATTATCAATAAAGTAAATATTTAAATCTTTAGACTTTGTAATTATAATTATTTTAGCATTATAAGCAGTAGGAAAATAACGAAGAATTTTATTGAGCATTTCAATATTCGTTAGTTCCCTACCTAATGCATGCAAAGAAGTGACTATATGAGTGAATCTTATATACATGTTAGAAATTGATTCATTTGGTTTCATATGAAATAATTCATAGTCATGTAATAAGATAATTAATCTAGATTAATTTACTTCATTAGCCCCTTCATAATAAATACAAAGCCTATCCTATATGTCCTTTCTACTTTTGCAATTAGAAACCCACAATGCACAAAAGAAATTATTTTAACACTTTACATTTAGTGGTGCTAAGTTATGTTCTTCTACAGTCCAGTCAGGAAAGGGTGTTTCAACTCTAATGCCATCAACTAATCTAGTTAGTCTTGTATACCCTTCTTGAACAAAAATCTTCATGCAATAATCTAGTGATTGTAGAAAAGTAGACATGCGTGTTTTCCAAAAATTGAAAGAAATATTATCAAATAAAGGAGGTCTAGTGATCAAATACCCTTCAGGTGTGTTTCAATTTCCAAAAGTAGCCATTCTCATTTATAAAAAAGTAGTATAAACTTATGGTTTTGAAATAAAGCTCTGATACCACTTGTTAATTCATGATTAGATTGTTCAACCTAAACTAATGTCCCAAGGCTAACTAAGAGGGGGGGGGGGGGTGAATTAGTAATTTAAAATTTTCTCTTGGATTTTTAAATTTGAAAACTGTTGATTCTCGTAGCAAGTTAATTAAGGTTTTAAAATAAACTTTTCAATCATAAAAAATAACTTGTAGTAAATGAATGCAGAAATTAAAAGACACAAAGATTTATACTGGTTTGGTCAAACATGACCTACAACCACTCCCTTAAGACTCCCATTTCAGGTATTGCACTATTACCAAAGTGTCACTCCTTACCCCATAGCAAGGCGGAGAATCCTTTACAAAACCTCTCTTCCACCAATCCCCGGTGTGGCAAATACCATCATCCTTTCACACCCTCCAAGTGTCGATAGAGTACTGTCATCTATTCACACTCTCCAAGCATCAGCAGAGTACCGGATCTTCTCTAAAGTTCTTCTCATGAGTCACTAGAAAGACAAAAAGAAGAGTGATAACCAAAATTACAAAGAAATCCTTACGTTAGAGTAACCCTGTAACCCTTCACACTCCACTTGCAAGAAATCTCTCTCACACTATAGGCAGACTTCCAAACCATACTAAACACCTCAAAAGGCCTAATATTTCAAAGGCTATGATTTCCTTTTTTTCTAAATCTACTCACATCTTTTAAGAGAGATAACCTTCAGAAATAAAAAATCCCTTATCTAAAATTTTAGCTAAGTATTTCTTTGGATCATAATACTTACTTTTTATTTTCTGAGCTACCTTCCATTTTTTCTTGATCAATCATATATTCTCAGTAACATCATCACTAGCTGAAGGACTAGAAGTCTTTTCTCACCTACCTCTATTAAGGATGATACTATTTTACTCCTTTGACTATAATATACTTTATATAAAGCCAAACCAACACTTATCTTGAAATGATTATTATTTGCAAACTCAATCATAGGGATATATATTTCCCAACTTCCTCTAAAATCCAATACGTAGAGTTAGAACAAATATTTAAATATTTGAACAGTCCTCTACGACTGTTCATCCACCTATTGGTGAAAAGTTGCACTATGATTTAATTTAGTTCACAAGCCTTCTTGAAAACCCATCCTAAGTTTTGAGGTGTATCTGCCATCATAATTAGAAATAATAACTCATGGAATCCTATGTAGTATAAAAATCCCATTTACATATAATTATGATTTTCTTTCCATTAAAACAGTTTGCCTCATTGATAGAAAGTGAACTAACTTGGTTAATGTAACTACAACAAACCATATAGAATCATTATATTTTCTCAACCTCAGGACTCATAAAAAAAATCATAATAACTTCCTTTAAATTTCCCCTCAAGAATAGATAAGGGTTTAGGTCTAACACCTATTTGGATCTATAAATATGCCTTCATTGCTATGAACATGACCCAAAAAAGTGAATGACCTCTACCAAAACTCTGATATGGAGAATTTATCATACAACCAATGTTGTCTCAACATTTTTCAGACTAAAATTAAGTGCCTCACATGATCTACTTAGTTCTTAAATTAATTATAATATCATCAATAAATACAATAATAAACTAGTTTATCATTTTTAAACACCTTATTCATTAGAAACATAAATATTAGATACATTTATTCTACTAAGAGGCATAACCATGAATTCAAAATTCTCAGACAGGGAACTAAAGTCTATTTTTTCCACATAACCTACACCCCAAAATGGTGAAATCTAGATAATAAATCAATCTTTAAAAATATAAATGCACCATCTAACTGATCAAATAACCCATCAAAACAAAATAATGAATACTTATACTTAATTATTACATCATTTAATTCTTAGTAATCAATACACATCCTCATTAAAACATCATTTTATGATATAACTAGTGTAGAAGCACCACACGGGATTACACTAGCTCTAATAAAACTTCTATCTAATAACTCCTATATGTTAACTTTCAATTCTTATAATTCTTTGGGTGCCATTCTATAAGGTGTCATAAAAATCAAGGACTTACAAGGCATTAGTTATATATAGAACTCTACCTCTATCTCAATTGGTAGTCTCAACAATGTCTAACAAAATAAATTAATAAACTCACAAAATATGAGGTCATACTTAACTGTCCCAGTAGATTTACTTTCATCAAACGCTATACTAAAAATACAATGTGTCCTTTCTTTCAATCTTATCAATGTCTAAAACTAATATCAAACATGACAACATGGCCCTAATACTTTTGAAAGGGATAACTATTCTTTATTACATAATTCCACTTTTCTTTGGTATAATCGATTTTAGCACAATTCAAACTCAACCAATCTATACCTACTATAAAATCAAACTCTTTTAATGGAAAGATAAGCAATTTAGATGCCAATTTCCTACTTAAAATTCAAATCATACACATACATATTTGATTGGAAATAAGAAAATCTCTAGTAGACAACAAAATCGATAAACAGTATGATAAAAGAATAAAAAATAAACTTAGAAAATATAGAAATTTCATAAATAGGAAAGAATGACTTGCCACAAAATCTAATATGATTTAAAAAGATTTCCCATAAAGGAAAGTTGTATTACAGTGGGTTAGGGCTAACTTAATGCGTGTATGAAATAGAATATGCCTTGGGGATAATTAGTGCTTAAGTTTTCTTTAATATAGATTTCCCACTAGATACATAAGTATGTGTCGACCAAGTAATAAATTTATTAATATTGGCCATCTCATGAGGATGTGTTAAAGTAGAATGCAATTAAACAACTACAGGCTACTACATGTGTGAGATTTACCATATTAAATGAAAATTAATGTTTTTTTTTTAAATTTTCCACTTATATTAAAAAGCTAAAATATAATTGAGATACTAGAAAATAAAAATATTTTGTATTAATTATTGTAAAATAACAAAGATTTCCTAAGGCCACTCTTAAACATTTATGTTGATTAGAGCATTTACATCCCTAGATTTATGTCAAGCTTATAGGGGTGAAAATGTTGGTTTATGGCCTACTTAAAATTCTAATATCTCCATAGAACCTATAAGCTTTAACATTCATGAATAGACATTATCTTTTCAAAATGCTGAGAGGAACCAGTGAATGAGAAACAAAGAAGACCGAAATAGAAAGCATCACTATTTTAATTAAAATAAGTTTCCCAGATAAAGAAAAAAAACTTATTTCCCCATCCATTCATTTTACTAGTTGTTTTCTCAAGAATAAAAAGATAATCAGAAGATACCAATCTTCTCTTGCAAATTTTAATACCCAAGTACCTTAATTCATTGACTTCCTTTTATTTTAAAAGTTTTGAAGTAGTCCTCCTTTTGACTCGACCAACAGATTTCCCAAAGACCAATGAAGATTTATTGAAGTTAACTAATTGAATATTCAGAAATAATTCTTCTAATTCTTCTCAAATACACCAATTTGGCCTAAAAAAACATCGGTACATCATCTGCATATAAATGGTGAGAAATTTTATGAGCCAAGGAAGCTACCTTAATGCCCAAATCCTTACCGTTATGAAAATAAACTATCAGATAGATGTTGTGAGCACAATATAAAAAGATATGGAGATAGCGAAAATCCTTGTATAAATTCGCTTTTTACTTCAATCCACATAGACTTATTGCCATTGATAAGGATAGAGAATTTAGGATCTCTAACACATTCCATCAAAAGATTTGAAAAACCAATAAAAAATCCAAAATAAGCCAACACTTTCTTCAAAGAAGGCCAAGCCATACTATCATAAGCTTATTCCATATTATTTTTTGTAGCCACCAAACTTTTTTTAGATTTAGAGAATCTGAATTTATGAAATAGTTCTTGCACCAGAAGTACATGTTCAGATAAAGACCTCCCTTTTAAAAAAGCAACTTGGGTCTCCGAAATCAGATTATTGACCACTTTTATCAGTCTATTTAATATATTTTTTGCAACAATTTTATCAATAGACAAGCATAAACTCCTTTAAATTTTGAAGTTTAGCTTTACTCCAAAAGAGTAGAGAACTTAAAACCCTATGAAATTTCTCATTTAGAACATCCATAGGATCACCTCCAACTAGTTTGCTCTAGGATTTCTTCACCACAACAAATGAAGCAAGGTACAAAAGCCATACATCTTCAAACCTTAGGATTTTACATTTCTAAATTTCCTTGTTAAAAATCTTTAACACAATGGCATAGTGATCAGAGGCAATCCAAGCCAGACGCCTATTATCCGCAAGAGGAACCAATTCCAAAGCTTTAGAGTTTAGTAAACACATGTCTAGACTCTCCTAAATTTGAGCATTTCCTCCTTTTTTGTTACACCAAGTGTACTTTGGTCCTATTACTCCCACATCATGAAAATCAAAATCATTCATGAAGGAATTCATCTCTTGAGGGGAAAGAGAAAACTTAAATTTCTTACCCTCTCTTTTCTCTTCTCGGGACAAAATATAATTGAAGTCTCCCCAACCATTGAAGGGATATTCAATGAAGAATGCAAGCCCAAACAGTCCCAAAGGTTCCTTCTACTACACAATTCTCTACTTCCATAAACAATACACTCCCAAAGACTAAATACATTTATGTCTCAGGGTGATTTCCCCATATAGGGATTATTGGGTCAGGCTTGGGCTAGCCTAAGCAATGGCTTAAGCTTAGGGGTACTCTAGAAACTTTCTAGAAGAGGTTCATATTTGTCATGTTTGATGGCATGAGTTGGAGATATGGTTTTGAATAGACTTTACTACTTATATAATTTTAGTGAATTTTATTAGTTTGACTTGTTAAAGTTGATCAAACGTATTAGGCTAGACTCTAGGGGAGCAATGAGAGATGTTTGGGTCAAATCCAAGGAGTTTGAATTAATATATTTGGTGTTTGAAGGATAAAGGCAATGTATGTCTATGTTTTATATTTTAAGGTGAGTTGACTAGGTCAACTTTCCAAATATTAATTGCGCCATGATATTTAGTATGTCAAATGGACTGAATTTATGTACTATATGAGGTTGAATTAATCATATGTAATGGTCTAACCTAACTAAAATCTTTTAACTATTCATGGGTTGGGTTGTCCAAGTAAACATTTGACCAATCATGAGAAAATCATAAGAAGCTTTGAAGGATTTAGTTTGGTTAAAACTGATGAATAAATGTGGTTTGTAATAGATCTATGCTTTGTTTTATACAATTGAGCTACCTGAACTAAGTCAAATGGATCAACCTCTAGCTTTGTGGAAGAAAGAGTTAAAAAGTTAGTATATATAAATCTTATGATAAATCTTCATGCATGGTCTGACTTAAAGGGGGTGGGGGTGGGGGTAGCAGTGCAATGGAAAGTGCAGTGCACTTGTCAGGTTAATTATAGATCAAGGTTGTTTAACTTTAGTTCAGGGAGCTTAGGGTTTAGTGATTGGGTCTAAAGCCTCTAGAGTAGTCATCAGATCCAAGGTAGGATGATGTGTTCAGGGATTTAAGGTTTAAATAATCTTAGCTAAAAATTAGAATGACAAATGGACCCCCAATACTTTTGATGAACTTAAAAAGTAAATATTACATGATAGATCTGACCAAAATATTCAAGTTAATATAATCAATTTTGTTTTTTTTGCAAAGTACCTAAAATTAAGTAATCCTAAATAAGCAAATTTGGACTGGAATGATTACTTGAATGGATCTGTCCCAAACAAGTAAATTTAAAAAAAAAATTAGTGGAAGGTTGTTTCCAAATGAACAGAGTTATATGGTTATTAATTACAATACACAATCAATAAAAACCCAATAGGAAAGGATGCTTAACTATGGAGACTCACACCTAACCTTAGAATTATATTTTGTGATGATGGGATATAAATAGGGAAGCTTAATTCTAACTTCTAAGAGGGATGTCATAAAAATAAACTTGTACTCAATGTCTATAGGATATTGTAAGAACAAAAACATACCTAATAAATATTTTTAATTAGTATGGCTACCATAAAAGTAAACTTACATTAAAAGTAAACAAGATGTCGTAAGAGCCGAACTTAGACATAATGACTATTTTTAATCAGGATGGTTGCCATAAAAGTGAACTTATCTAGAAATAAATAGGATGCCATAAGAATACGTAGACCTAATGACTTTTTTCAGTAGAATGGCTGCCAAAAAGAAGACTTATGACAGTAGTCTATAGGATGTCGCATGAGTGGACTTAGACCTAACGACTACTTTTAAGTAGGATAGTTACCATAAAAACAAACTTATGCCAAAGTTTAATAAGATGATGTAAGAGCAAAATTAGACCTAATAATTATTTTTAATCAGGATGGATTCTATAGAGCAGACTAACACTGAACCTTTGGAACAAGAATTTATACATCTATCTCAAAGAAGCAAATTTATTGGGTACTCAAATGAGAGATGGTTCCCAAATCTTTAAATTTAAGTAGTAAGATCGGGACAATAATAGGTATTATATTGCCTAATTAACCAAAGTTTAAATGGAAAGGATGTCTATGGGGAACTTATTCCAATCCTTAAGAATAACTTTAGTCAAGCAGTATTAAATATAAAATTTCTTAATTTTAGTTTAACTCCCTAGACCTAGTCTTACATTAAGATCTATTTTATTACAAAAACATTAACAATATCAAGCAATTTATAAAATATAAAGAATTATTTTATTTATTTATTCTTTATAATTCATAAATACTACAAATTGTAGTATCTCTTGAGATATCACCCATTTACAGAAAACATGGCATGACCTCCTTTATAATTAACTAATTGATAAGAAGCACTTTAGTAGGCTTTATTGACTACAAATGGACCTTCCCACATCATTTTGAAATTACCACTATCTTTTGATGGGCCAAAAATGGGTCTTTGTATAACCAAGACCAAGTCTCCAACTTAGAATGTTCTTGGAAGAATCAACTAATCATGTTCTTGAATTATTTTACCTTTATAGAACTTGAGGTTCTGCTATGCCGGTAATCACTTCACTTCTAAACCTTCAAGTTCTTCTAACTAGAGTTTAGTTTTCTATTTAAAGTTATGTCATAACTAAATTAAATCTTGAGTGAAAACAACTAATCATCTAAAGGGATAATAACTTCTGCTCCAAAGACCAAACCATATGGCTTAAACTAAGTTGGTGTTCTATAAATGGTTTGATACACCCACAAATCTTCTCCTAATTTCTCATGCCAGTGATATTTATTATCATTTATGATTCTCTTTAAATTTACAATAAAGATTTTTTAAAAGCCTAAGCAAATCCCTTCGCCCGAGGGTGGTAATAGAGTTAAGTACCTCCAATAGATTTTATAATGTCGAGCAAATTATTTATTTTAGTTCTTTTGAATGACGAAGTATTATCAAATATGGTTCAATGATTAACACTAAATTCATATATGATATGGCCTTTAAATATGTTTATAGCATGATGTGCTTTAACCTTTCTTAGCTGAACCTCTTTTTCACACTTTTAGAAGTAATCTGTTGCTAGTAATATAAAGTTCTGACCTCATAAAGATGGCTGATCAATCAAATTGATGACATACATACCTCAACTTTTGAAAGGCCATGATGTAACTATTTAATGTAGAATTTATGGTGGTTGGTGAAGAACTAAACCATGTGTCTGACACTGATGATAAAGATGTGCAATGTTCATGCATTCATCTATCGTCGATGATTAATAACAACCCATTCATTGAAATTCAACTTTATTTTAGATCTGGACTGATGTGCACCATAATCAAACATATACTTTTCTATAATTTTCTAAGCTTATGATTAATTCTGACACCATAAGCACATTTAATCAAATGATCTTCAATGTAAGGTTTCATTGATTATGTTATAGGAGAAGGATCTTCTTTTAATTTTATCAATAGTTAATTTTTCAAGAGGGAGCTTATTTTCTCACAAATAGTTAATGAAAGGTTTTCTTCAGTCAACCACTTTATCATTTATAACAAGAAAAATTTTCACCTTGAGTGCAATTTTTTTATTTATATATTTGATTTCTATGTGTGATAAGACTTTTCAACCTTGCACTTCTACTAAAATTAAATCTTCTTTAGCACAAGCTAATTCTCTAGCAAGCTTTTCTACGTAAAACACTTTGGAATTTGATCCATGTGGTATAGGATATGAAATTATATTTGGAATTTGGACGAGGAGATCTACTACATATCAATGATATGGAATCAAACTTTCCTTTAGTACTTTATAGATTTTACTGCCTATTTGATAATAAGCTACAAATATATAGAGATTTTAACTTCTTAGATTTAATTTAAGGATTTTAACTCCAACTAAGTTATGAAAGCCTCATATCTAGCTTCATTATTTATCTAGGGTTCCGTTAGGTCATAGTTGTAATACACTCAACATTTATTTAGAGTTACAAATACTATGCCAATTTTGGCAGTCCCTAAAGAAGTAATATGTAATACTTCTTTTTTCGTAGAGGCATCACCATCAAAATAAAACTTTAATGTGGATTTTCATTTAATTCTAAATTCATAACATCTAAATTTTGTTGTTCATTAATTATTAGGGAAATATTTGGAATTAGATGCACTGCTAAGAAATTTATAAGACCATATCCTTCCATAAAATGCAAGAAAATAAATATGATGTCAAGTTATAAAAGAATCATCCTACACTAACTAATCTCCCAAAAAAAAATTAGAAGAGTCATAAAATATTGCATTAAATTTACTTTGGAGATGAGAATTAGTTTTTTAGATAATATTTAATGCCTTAACTTCTTAGTAGCAAATATTAAATTCAATCAGGGTTTTAAAATTGATGTATAATTTATTTTTTTTGGAAGCATTTGTCTACTCAAATAATAAAGTACAAGCTCTTTCCCTTTCTTGTTAACTAGAGCTAATAAGGTGCCATGAGATTCACTTAAAGTTATTGTATACAAAATTAATGGCTTCCCTTGGATAAGAGTATCCAAAATTGGGGGATTTGCCAAATATTATTTTATATTATAATACGCTTTCTAATAATTATTATCCCATAAGAAATGATTGTCTTTCCTGCATAAACTTGTGAAATTATGAAACCTTCCTGAGAGATTTCATAAATTTTTTTTTAAGATATGCCAACCAACCATGGAAGGGTCTTAACTGGGAAAGACTCTTAGGTGGAGACATTTCTAATATTGCTTGAATTTTATTGGGATATATTTAAATTTCTCAATGTTGGACTGTGAAACCTAGAAACTTCCCTGCAATAAAGCTAAAAATACAATTCATAGGATTCTTTTTTTAATTATATTGATGTAATCTAAAAAAAAAAAACTATCAAGTCATATAAATGATTATCTCACTTGAGATTTTTAAAGACTAGATCATTGACAGAATACTCGACATATTAGTGGATATGTTCATAAAAATTTCTCATTATTGCAAGATGGTATGTTGCTAAAAAAAACTTTATTCTATACGGCTGTTAAGCCACCAGTAACAAAATCGGCAGTCACCGGCGCTTTGACCGCTGGAACCTAACCAGCGGTATAAACTGCCAAAAAATTGCCGGTGAAAAAAACCACCAAAAAAACACCATCGAGAAAGGTTTCCGGTGTGGTTTTTACCAGTGGTTTTTGAATTGTCGACAAGCAGCCAGTGTTTTATAAAATAAGCAAAGAACAACTAATAACTGCTGGAGCAAATCGCCGGTAATGAGTGATTTTCATGTAGTGTGACATTATAAATGTAGACCACTATTGACATTCTAAAAATTGTATAACTTTTATCTTTATAACAGTGATTGTCATCCAAAAAGGACAATATTACATGTGATGAAGTAAGATTTACCATGAGTTTTGATATAAGAAATTGAAACTCATCTTTAGAAGATGCTTTGCTTAAATCTCTTTAATCAATGTAGATACTGATATGGCCATTCTTCTTTTTCACTATACGATATTGGCTAACAAGGTTTTGTATTTTTCCTTCCAATTAAAACATGCTTTGATTAATTTCTTGAATTTAACTTCTACTTGATATTCAATTTTTGAGTTATATATATCAGGGTCCTTGCTCTATATGAATCATTTCAGGGTGAATTTCTAGTTTTTTTTTAAAAGATGCAAATAGCAATAACATTAAAAGAGACAAGGCCTAATACAAACAACTAATAACATCACACTCCTTTTATAATTGAGAAAATTATGGTGGAATATGATCCAAACCAATATCATCCCAAATAAAGCTACAACTATGAGCAATGTTAGTATGATAAGGATATGGCCACACTTCAATTCTTGCAGTATAATTAGTTCAAAATTTAATTCACTTGATTTAAACCTTTTAATTAATTTCTAGAACTTATACATATAGTATAATCCAGATCATATAGTATGATATTATAAAAAAATCAAAATTTTTAATTTTCATTCACCATATGTGTTTGTTTGGTTGTTATGCTAACATACACCTTTAATAATATATTAACTCAAGAAAGATAAAATTATAGACTTTTATAGAAATCAATCCTTTATTATCCAATCTTGAGTCATGATCCGTTGGCAGTACTTGGTGCATATTGTACCGTAATGCTATAACACACAGAAAAATATATACAATAATAATAAATATGAGAAACTAGATAAAGCCTAATAATATTTGTTATCATTAAAACATAAGCTCGAGCTCCTTGATTGTAATAGCGACAGAGCTTAGAGTGACTGTAATTGGGCGACGAAGGTCGAAGGGATTTATAGTCAAGAGATGGTGGTCGAAGCGATCATTGTCAGGTGATAGAGGTTAGCGGGGTGATAGCCAATGGGCAATGAAGGTCATATTAACTATAGTTAATGTGTGATGAATGTTTAATGGACTGTTATCATGCAATACCAATAAGAGGTACCTTTGTCGAGTGATGGAGGTTGGAGAGATTGTAGTCGGGCTACTAAGGTCAAATGGACTATAGTCAGGTGACAAAGGTTGGAGGGACCAAAGTCGATGGACAAATAATGTTAAAGAATTTATATTCGACAGACAATGTTGGACTATAATTTGGTGACAGTGGTCTACTTACCATACTTGATGGGAGAATATGGTCGAGGAACATAATTAGCATGTGACAACAATTAGAGTAGAGGCCCAATAGTGGAGGATGGAGTAAGTTTCAATGGTGATTATAGGGTGAAGGTCCAGCAGCAAAAACTTAGCTAAGGTCTGACGGCAGTAACTAGTTGGACGTCCGACAATGATCTGCTTGTGAATGTTTGGTGGTGGTGACCAAGCAGAGAGGGTTTTCCAATAGTGATGTTATGGGATTCATGACTTAGAGCTCTCTTGAATCTCTAACTCAAGGTCCAAGCCCCCAATGATTCCTTTTATGTAGGAAGGAGGGGTCCTTTTATCGATTTTTCTTCCTACTCCAGAGGCTTTTGCTATATTTCGTAGGTGATTTTCCCTACTCAAATTAGCACCCTTCTTTAGTAAAGGAATTGAAATGGGAGATCACACATCTAAAAGAAATCCTCTAGCCAAGGAAGATTATCCTGTGCACCGATTTGAAGGTTTAAAGAAGATTCACAAGGTGTCGATGACTAATGATGTTATTTCCACCATCACTGAGGATTCTTTTATCTTGTTTAGGAAAAAAAAATTATTTTCCTAATGATCTGGTGATGAAGGTGTCGATAAGATCTGATCAGGCTCGTTTTCCTCCCTTGGGATATATAACAGTGTACAAATTTTGTTTGTGAGCGGGGCTGCGATTTCCACAATCTCTTGAATTAATTAACATTTCGATTGTCTGTGGAGTGAGTTTATCTCAATTTTCCTACAGGGCCACGTCAATCATAATGTGCCTGATCGTACTTTTCATAGACTATGGAGTGCTGTTATCTTCAGAATGCCTTCCTCGGATGGGGCTTCTCTTTAGGGATATATAGGGTCGTATCTCTTTCAGAACCAAGTATTTGGATATTCGAACTCGAGACCCACTGAAAGTTTTGGTTTGCGACTTCTTTTATGTGTAAAATGATTATAACCTTTTAGAAAAATGGGGAAAGTTGAAGGAGTTACTCATCCCCCTTCATATTGGAGCAGAAGATTTATTGAATATACTCATGCTTCCTAATATCGATGCCCTACATTATGATGTGTGTTATTTGAGCAGATATATAGATGAAGAATACTTATTCAATGTGGGATTATCTACTATAGCAGGAAGATCACATACACAAATATTGTATAGGTATGTGAAAGTTCCTGAGGACGTTCCCCAAAAAAATCACTCAAAGTGACCAGGGAGTGAGGGAGATTTCTAGGTACCAAAGAAGAAGAAGGAAGATGAAATTTTGGTAGTTAACAGTAAAGGTCCTCGTATCTCTCCATCTAAGTCATACATTCCAAAAGATGTTTTGAAACATCAGTGTGTGGGCCATCGACGGGCTGAGGAGTTGGTGTGTTCACCTTTCCTTCTCTCTTTTTGTATTTAATTCAAAAGATATATCACTCATAATTACATTTTTGTTGTTTTAATTGGAGAAGCATAATGATTCCAAGCTTGAAATAATCAAGACTTTTAATGATTGGAACAACGAGTTTGTAAAGGTCAAATATCTTTAGGGAGATACAAAAAGAAATACAATAACAAAGTCAAGGAAATACAGGCGGTAGAGGAGCAGTTAGAAGGGTGTAGAGCAGAGCTGGCAAACAGGATAACCTCTGCTTCTTCACAGAATGAGCAGATGGATCGCCTATATATAGAGCTGGTGGATGCACAGAAGATAGTCTACCAGTAGATTAGAGATCAACAAATCCTTGAAGCTGGGAATAAGAGACTCCAGATTATGCTATCAGAGAAGGAAGCCAAGCAATTGCCATCTACAGTCATAGAAGAGTTCAAGATAATTATTAAGGATCAAGTTCAGGAAACTCACAATTATATTTATGATGTAGAGGTAAAGGCTTTAGAGGCAGAGTGTATGTAGGATGGATTCATCAATGATTTTATGAAGGGCGTTTGTGTAGAGCAGCATATGACTAGAGTGGAGATCGAGGGGTTGACTCCTAGCCAAGCTTATGGTGATCCTTCTTTAGACTCTAGTGGTGAAGAATTAGAAAGTGAGATGCAGTAAGCTTTTTCATTGGAGGAGGATGAGGATGATATTGAGAAGATGTAGGATAGCTTTGATGTTGTTTTGTACCACTTTGTTTTCTTTATAGTGATTATATATGTGTTTGGTGTTGATGCTTCCGTATGATGTACTCGATGTTCAGTAATATATAAAGAAATTATTGATATTTCTCTTTTTTCACATGCATATGAAATTGACTAAATTTCATTTCAATGAGAAACATTTTGGTGGCCTTTTTTTGACTTAAGTGACTATGTGAGATATCCTCCTTGGATATCCTAACCTATCCGAGGTTATTAATAAAAGAATTTGCTTGATGATTTTAACCTATATGGAAGAGGTCGGATCAAATCCCTCTGGGATTGATCATTCAGGGATTGAGATACAATGTATATTGTGTATTTCTTGAATCACAGAAAAAGAGTTTGAGGAGAAGATATAGAATCACGACAAAGTGAATATCACATTATTGTATTATATAAGAAAGTACAATAATTCCCTAGCATAACTTAGGGATATGGAAAAGGAGTTCTCCCATAATCAACACACAAAAGGTGTAGGAAAAATCAGTATAAAATTTGAAAGATATAAAACATAACCACTTGACAGGACATAACACAAGATAAATACTACCAATAATATAACATGAGATAAATAGTATTATCAAATCTTATTGATAGTACTTGTAAAGGTTGCCAACATTATAAGAATGGAGGATCATTTTTCCACTAGCATCCTTCAATTTAAAGGTTCCAGGTTTGACCATGGCTGCCACAAAATAAGGATCCTTCCAAAGGGGAGAGAGCTTATTACACTGAGGACCTTTTCTAGCAGCTTCGATGCTGCATAGAACTAAGTTCCCAATAGTGATAGGCCGAGGTTTCACTCTCTGATTGTAGTGATGAGAGATCCTTTAGTGGTATGCAGTGGTCCTGAGTGAGGCTTCATCTCTTTCTTCTAGGAGGAGATCCAAGTTTGTTCTGAGCCTCTTCTTATTATTATTGAAGTCAAAAGTTTAAACTCTGTTGCTCGGGACTCCAATATCAACCGGTATGACTACTTCTGTACCAAAATAGATGTTATACGGGGTTTCTCTTATAGGAGTTTTAGCAGTGGTCTGATAAGCCTAGAAGACATTTGGGAGTTCTTCAACCCGTTTCCCCCAGCCTTCCCTAGATGTGTCTTCAGCCCTTCCAAAATTATTCGATTTATTACCTTTATTTGCCCATTTACTTGAGGATGGGCGACAGCTGCGTGGATGAGCCAAAAATGAAAATCTTTATAAAAAGATGTAAAGTTTTTCCCATTAAACTATTTCCCATTGTTAGTGATGACTCTCACAAGAATGCCAAAGCAACAGACTATATTCTTCTTTAAGAATTGCTTGATATTTGCTTCGATAAATTTTGTTAAAGGTTCTGCCTCCACCCATTTGGTGAAGTAATTTAGAGCCAGGATAATGAATTTCTATTATCCAACTGCTATAGGGAAGGGTCTCATTATATCAATTCCCCATTGGGCGAAAGGCTAGGGACTCTGAAGAGATGCAAGCTCCAGCGAGGGTGTTGTTGGTGGAATTTTGAAAACATATTTTAAAAATATTAGTTTTCTTTAGGACTTAAAATTAAATTCTAAAATCGAATTGTTTCGTTAGAAAAATTATATCACCTCGAGAGGTGAGAATAAAATTTCATAACGGTATTCAAATTTAGAATTATGAAATTCATCTTGAATATCATGATCGGATGCTAAAGAGAACTTCATATGGCCCCGAAGGGTCAAAATGCGATTCTACTGAATATCCAACCACAATATTCAAGAAGTGTGATCGTTGATTTCACATCCAAAGCCTTATCAAAGAAAAGTGTATCTCCCCGTAGGGAGAAAATACTATTCGATGATAATTCTTTGATTGTTATAATAACGATCACTAGTATTTTAAGTTATCCCAAAGAAATCCAATTGAACTTTGAAAAATCAATTTTAAAATCAGGTGTGTGTGGTTCTAAATCTCCTACGAGCGCAAGCCCTCGTAGTTAATTACATCGTAGGGAGACAAAATCCCCTACAAAAACTCTCGATTAAAATAGTGGCAAAATTTTGTCAGATTTTCTAGGAGTGATATCAAAAAGAGATGAATTTTGGAAACTCAAAAGAGAATGGATCAAAATTGAGCAGTTATTAACGGAATTAAAGGAGGAGAGGTAGGGGACACTTTAAGATTCCAGAACCATCCGGAAGTGTCCCAACTTAATCTAAGTGTTGGGCTTTATGTTTTACGATTGAAATGAAGCTTTAATTAGAGTTAAGTATTTTATTAGAAATTTGGGACTATATTCCCAAAATTTGGGGTCTTATAATCAAAGATCTGCCCCGAATCCTAAATCTATTTTGGACACTGGACCACAGTCGTCCGATCCTAACTAATGCAGTGCAAGGTCTGGACTTACCCCGGCCTGGATTGGGGAGCCAGCTAACCAATTAGTCGATTTAAAAGGGATGAATCCGGTCTTTTATGAAAGAGTGGTAGGGACGTTATATTTAAGGTTCTGGAGAGTTGGGGCCGACATCTAGAGATTCTCCTAATTGGCCCCTTTGACTTATGTTGGGTGCTAAAATGCTAAAACTGATGAAATTAAAATTTTGACTCTTTTAATTCATTTCTAATGCAATGCATGCTGGTCGACAACTTCTAAATCAAGTATGCTTGAAATTTTAAAAACAGGCTTATAAAATAATTTTTTTAGAAGACTGGACTTCCCCAGGTCCGGCACCTCGTCCTCATAGGTCAGACTATCCGGACTCTACCCGCAGGCGGGGAAGGGTCTAAAACAAGGAAAGAAGAAGTGCAGAAATATGCATGCGACCCCGGGATCGATCCCCGGCTGATTCTCTAGATTCGTTATCTTTCTATGTTATTTAGACTCACTAAAATTTTAGACTTTTAAAATTATGAGTAGAAAATTTTCAGACCCTCACGAGTCTCACGTATCCAAGCGAAATCAAAAGCGGTATACAATCGCCAAAAAACTAGTAAGAGCAAGCCTAGAGGCAATCAAATCATCACATCAAATATAAATTAATTAATAAATATACATAGGTAGAATTGCCTTGCTTATTACAAACCAGAGTTTTGCAGAAAGTAAAGTGGCCGGGCACCACTAACAACAACCCGGATTTTAAACATAGTAATGACGCAAGTTATTTTGAGTGGGATACTCTCAATCTTCAAATCTTCAAATCTTCAATCTCATTCTTCTTTGGACTCCTTTTCTTCAATCTTCTCGGAATCTTCGTAGTGGATTACACAAATGGACAAGAGGGCACTTCCCTCTAAGGGGGAAGGCCACTCTTTCCTCTTTGGATAAGGAAGAAGTATGATCCAAATTTTGATTTCCAAATGAAAAAGGAGTGTTCCCTAAAGGGGTATCCTTTCCTCTTTGGAATCCAAGTTTTGGGTCTATGTATCCTAACTCAAAATCAACTTTCACAACACTTGACACTTACACAAATTACATTAATATAAAAATAAAAATCTAGACTCACCTGCAGGGTTATCCTAAGCAATTAATATATATATATATATATATAAAAAGAGTTATTTCCAAGCAGTTGTATATGAGCAGAAAAGAAAATAAACACACTGGCCACGCACTTTTTATGATTTGGGGGCTTTAGCAGCTGAAGCACCTGTGCAAAGAGTTTATAATATTTATGCATTTTTTGATTTGCCCCCTTTTTATATTGCCCTGCATGAGCGTGGCCACCTGCAGAAAACTGTGTTAACATCCAGATCGTGCCTAACCTAAGGGTAATCTAGTCGCCAAACACATCAATCCATCCACAGAGTGCAGAAAAAGTAAGCAGACACAGCAAAGCAATTTCATCCACAACATGCAGTGAAAACTACGAAAAATCCGGCACACAGCAGTAATGTAAACACCGGCCTAACCTAGATCTAGAGTTGGTTGTCCTAGCACATCATCTAAAGTGTGTGAGAAAGGTCGTGTGGCTGGGATAGATCCTAAAGTGGGTTATTAATTGAAGTTGTCTAAAAGTGTGGGTTTGTTAAGGCTTAAGAAGGGATTTAGATTAAAATTTAAGTATTAATGAATTAGGAATTTTAATTAGACATATTTTTAAAATTAATTGATTACTACCTTTGTTTCACACCGAGGCCGTGAAGTTTATTTCACCTTCCTTGGGGCTAAGCTAATAGCCTCGTAGGCCTGGGTTACCCAGTAGCAATCGGGGTTGATTAAGTTATTTAAATTGGTTGGAATTAAAGGAGTAGATTGATATTAAAGGGAGTTGGTTACTGATTTTTAAAGTTTAATTAATTTAAGTTTGCCATTAATTGTTTCGTGGCGTTGTGCCACCAGTCTCGAGGAACCAGCCTCCTTAGGACACTTAGCCCCGCAGCCTGGAGTAGTCCATCCGATAAACCAAATTAAAGTAATTGAATTAGAGATTTTAAAGCGTTAAATAATTAAAAATTAATCTATTTTAAGATTTAACACCCCTTAGAATCCATTCGTGGCGTTGTGCCACCAGGCTCGAGGAACCAGCCTCCTTAGGACACTTAGCCCCGCAGCCCGGAGTAGTCCAACCAATAAACTTCATCTTTAGGGTGGTTGTTGTGTTTTAAAGGGTTTGTTAAGTATTTTAAGTATTAAACCAATATTTGCTGGAGTTTTAGAGTGATTTGGAATTTTATGAATTTTTGAATATTTTAATCATTTAATTAAAGGGTCAAAAGTTGAATTTTTGATTAAGCTCAAATTCTGGAATGTTTATATTTTATTAAAAAACTAGACCTCACTACAATCAGTTAGACAGTAAGTACGTTGAAATCGGATTTTTTTGCATTTTATTAGGGAGGTTTGAAGTTTTGAACTAGATTTTAAGCATGGTTTGACCAATTTGTTGACTTTTTGACTTTGACCATATTTTGGGAGTTTGACATTTTTTTAAAATACTAAATTCTAATTAGAGTTATTAGCAACTGAGTTTGATTGATTTGGAATTTTCTACAATTAGTTATGAATTTTGGAAGTTTGGGTATTTATTGAAATTATTAAATTGTTTCAATTAAGGGTCATTTTAATGATTTGATCCCAAATCAGTTCCAAACCTCTTGAAATCAACTCCAAAGATCAGAAATGATCTAAGGAGAGATCAGCAAGTGTTTAAAGATTTTTTGGGATTTTTAATAATTTTTAATTAATTAAAATTAATTAAACATAGATTTTGATTAAAATTAAATTAAAGTGGATTTTAATGTCAAATTAATGTAATTTTAATTTTCAATGATTAAGAGTTTAAATATGGTTAATTAGAGGTATTATGGGTTTTTTTTGGAATTAATATAAATTTATAATGATTTATTGAATTTTCTAAGTCGTTAAAGGGGCTGAAATTTGACATGCTCAATTTTCTAACCTAATGACCTCCAAATTGAGTAAAATTTAAACCTAAGGTATCTAATGTCATTAAGTTTACTATGTTCAAGTTTCACCCCTATTGGGTGTGTTTACAATCCCCTATGAATTTTCTAAGTTTTCTAGAGCATATAAATCTAGAAAAATTACAAAACATGCCTAAGATACTCAATAATCATCCACCAAAATTTGGGCTTCATTTGATCACTGGATTGTGAGAAAATAGCAATAAATGAAATTAACATAAACTCAAATATCTCACAATACAGACATCAAATCAATATAATTTTAATTTTAATAAATACTACATTAGATTATCTTTCCAACGAGCCCAAGAAAGTCCCATTTGGTGGAGAACTCGATTTTCTGTGAATGTTTTAAGATTTGGAGCATTTAAAGCATTTTTTATTCAAATTTGGGTCAAATCAGCTGACGGTGACGTGGCGGCGTGGCGTGACGCCACGTCACCCTCCCATACCACGGGATGACCCACGTTCAAACATGGAGGAAGCCGCACGGTATACCCAGATCTGAGCCGTCCGATCTTCGATCGGACGGTCCAGATCTTTTTCAGTTCATTTTGAATAGAAATCTTTAAACGCTCATATCTTTCAAAATACTCGATGAAATTGCACGAAATTTGAACTGTAGCTAGAGGGCAATATGATCTTACAATGCCTGGAGATAGGAAGCTCCATTCATTGTAAAATCGCTACAGTTTTAAATTGAAATTTAATCTTAAAACTAGCATAACTTACGATCCAACTGTCGGATGTTTGAGATTTTTGGCTTGTTGGAAAGCTGCAGCAATCCTCTACAACTTTGCTGAAGACTCCAAAAGCTGGATCTCGCGGAATCGAAAGGTATATGGGAAAGTCCTCCTTCTCTCTCTAGAATGCTCTCTCTTCACTAAAATAGTGATTTGAGGCTTGAAAATGGTTGGGAAAAGCTTGGGAAGGACTTGAAATGTGTTGGAGTGTATGGGAGGAGCTCTTGGAAGATTGGGGGCTACTGGAGTTTGGAGCTTTTGATCATATCAAAGGGAATGATGATGAGGCCACCTTTAGGTCAAGTTTTCCCTCACTTTACCTTTGGCTTTTGGATTGGATGGTTGAGATTTGATTTGGAGTAGTTTTGGATGAGTGCCAAGTGTCCCCTATACTGCCCAAAGCTATGGAATAGGGTTGGTGGTTGAGAGTGACATCTCTTGGTCCATGTGAAGAGGGACCACACCTTTTTCCCCATTTGAATGAACCAATGCCAAGCCTTGTTAAAGGGGGGTGGTTTAAGCTCTATTAGGGGAGGAAATGTATCACATCACATCATGTTTGAGCAGGTTCTAGACTAAGCCATGGATTGCCAAGGTGGCTTGATGATGTGGCCAAGAGTTTGAGATCAAGGATTTGAATTTTTAAGTAAATACATGAAGTTAAAGAGGGTTTTGACCTCTCCAAATGAGTTGACCAAGTCAACCTAATATGAGGATTGACTTGAAAGTCTTTGGAAATGTCATGAGTGTCCAATTAAATGATTTTTAAAGGTTGATTTGATTCAAATGGGTTGAATAATTGAATTTGACAAGTGTGTAGGTTAAAGGTTGATTTGGTCAACCATGATTGACTTGGTCAACCAAGTCAAACCAAAGAGTAAGTTTGGGTTAAATGTGTTCCTAAAGTCATTTAGGATCTATTGGAATGATATTTGAAAAATATTTCAAAGGTTGATAAGTCAAATCAAGTTGAGTTTAGGCCAAAAGTCCAAAAATCTCCATTTAAGGGCATTTTGGTCATTTTGGACTCAAGTCAATTTTGGGTCAAATTGAATCTAAAAAGATGTAGATCATTGCTTAATAATTTAATATCAAGGTATTAAGAGGGATCAAATGATTTGAAGGGGGATCCAAAGTCAAATTCCACTAGGTGAAAGGCCTAGTGGCATGGATTGTAAATATTCAAAGGTTTCGCAACATTTGGAGTTGGATTAAGTTTAAAGGGTTAGAATCCTTCAAATGAGCTCAAATTTGGAGGGTTGCCTCTAGAGTCATGTCACATCAATATGAAATTGATAGACCCTAAATCAGAGGTCAAAAGACTGGGTTTTGAAATGTTTGAAAATTCTTTGAAAAGGGTCTTTAGGGCAAGACCTTAAGACTTTGAATTTGAGTTTGGATTTCTAGATTTGGAATGGATTTCAAGTTTGAATGATTAGTGTTTAAGTATCCAAATCATTTACAATCATGTGGTGATTGTTAATGAATGGGTGAGGTCAAAGCTAGATTGAAGTTTGGATCAAAGTCTAAGTTGAGGGTGGAATTGTCAAATTGATTGGATCAAAGTTTGGATATGTTTGAAACTTGAATTAATTTGAATTTGAGTTGAATGAAGTTTGAGATTTAAATTGATCAAAGGTAGGAATCAAATTAAAGTTGGAATTGATTAAATGTATGAATTGATTTGAGGTTGAGGTTGATTAAGGATGGGGATTGATTTGAAGTTGGAGTGGTCCTAAGATCTAGAGGAGTTCTAAGATCTAGGATTTAAGGGAATCCTAGGCTCTAGAGAAGGCTCTAAGGTCTGGCTCTAGGAAAGAATCCTAAGGTCTAGAGTGGATCCTAGGATCTAAAATTAATCTGGAGTTTGGAAGGGCCTTAGTGACCTCATACAAAAATGAGGTCAACAAATGGACCCCCAATGTGTGTGGTAGAAGGAACTTCTGCTGCACACATTACCATTGACCGAATAGGAGTAGGATCTTAAAGAGTTGAAGGAAGGGCATCACCTAACCTTAAGTTCATTGGAAACTAGTGAAAAGCTTACACCTATTCTGAAGAGAGGACTGGAGAAACCAAGGTAGGGAATACCTAACCTCGGGTCTAAGGAAGGGCATCACCCAACCTTAGGCCTATAGGATGCTGATAGAAGACTTACTCCAAATAGGCAGATTAACTGGAAACCAAAGTAGGGAATACCTAACTTTGGGTCTAAGGAAGGGCATCACCCAACCTTAGGTCTACAGGATGCTGATAGAAGACTTACTCCTAGTAGACGGATTAACTAGAAACCAAGGTAGGGAATACCTAACCTTGGGTCTAAGGAAGGGCATCACCCAACCTTAGGCCTATAGGATGCTGATAGAAGACATACTCCAAATAGGCAGATCAACTGGCAAACTAGGATGGTGCCACGAAGGGCGTACTCCACCACTAGCGAATGGTCATGTGGGGAGGAAACTTGCTCCACACAGAGGACCTCAACTGGAAAACTAGGATGGTGCCACGAAGAGCGTACTCCATCACTAGCGAATGGTCATGTGGGGAGGAAACTTGCTCCACACAGAGGACCTCAACTGGCAAACTAGGATGGTGCCACGAAGGGCGTACTCCATCACTAGCGAATGGTCATGTGGGGAAGAAACTTGCTCCACACAGAGGACCTCAACTGGGAAACTAGGATGGTGCCACGAAGGGCGTACTCCACCACTAGCGAATGGTCATGTGGGGAGGAAACTTGCTCCACACAGAGGACCTCAATTAGGAAACTAGGATGGTGCCACGAAGGGAGTACTCCACCACTAGCGAATGGTCATGTGGGGAGGAAACTTGCTCCACACAGAGGACCTCAACTGGCAAACTAGGATGGTGCCACGAAGGGCGTACTCCACCACTAGCGAATGGTCATGTGGGGAGGAAACTTGCTCCACACAGAGGACCTCAACTGGAAAACTAGGATGGTGCCATGAAGGGCGTACTCCACCACTAGCGAATGGTCATGTGGGGAGGAAACTTGCTCCACCCAGAGGACCTCAACTGGCAAACTAGGATGGTGCCACGAAGGGCGTACTCCACCACTAGCGAATGGTCATGTGGTGAGGAAACTTGCTCCACACAGAGGACCTCAACTGGCAAACTAGGATGGTGCCACGAAGGGCGTACTCCACCACTAGCGAATGGTCATGTGGGGAGGAAACTTGCTCCACACAGAGGACCTCATTTGGCAAACTAGGATGGTGCCACGAAGGTCGTACTCCACCACTAGCGAATGGGAATCAGGATGGTGCCACGAAGGGCGTACTCCACCACTAATCCCCGGGTCAAATGCTAGGGTGGTGCCACGGAGGGCGTACTCCACCACTAGCGGGCCTAATCCTAATGGAAGGAAGGACCTAACCTTAAGGAAAAGAAAACTGAAAACAATTGATTGATGATTTTGAATTTGATTTGATTTCTATGAATTTTAAGGGGTGAATTTGATGTTTAATTTGATCCTCATTAGGCATGATACTTCTTAAAGAACCACCCAAATGAGAGGAAGTATTTGGTGGTATCTTCAAAATTAATCAATTGCCATTAACCTCCCTTATAGATTATCTCTAAGATGGTCTATCAAGTCAACATTGATTCAAAGCTTACATTAATCTTATGGTGGACTAAAATTAGTCTCCAAAGGACTATAGCCAAGTCTTCTACTTGGAATGTCCTGAGGTGACACAATTTATAATGAGCTTGAATCATATGTGACTTATGTAATTTCAAATTTTATTGAGTTCAAAACAACTTTCTTTAAGGCCTTCAAGATCCTCCAATTGGAGTCAGGCACCCTACTTAGTTGTGACTCAATTTTGAAAGTCAATTTGTAGCCATGTAAAACACACCTCTATATGAGAACAAGCTTGGACCCAACATAGAGTGTTATTTCACATAGTGGATCTTAAAAGAAATGATGCATATATTTAAGGATTTACATGTATCTCTCAAGAATGGGATTTGAATTCTTATCGAGAATAGAATATTCATTCTTTTTATTGAAAATTTCCTCTTAATCATTTGGACCCTGTCAGAACGACAAGTGGGAACAAATTCAAAAGTATAGTGAGAAGTAGAGTGACTCCAATTGACCCAAAAAGTGCCAAGGGTTTGGATTTTGTTGACTCAGATCAAGTTTCATAGAAATTGAACTAGGTTCTCCCTTATAGAAATTTTGAATCAAAAATCAATCTCAAAAAGGCGTAAGTTGGATAGAGAAATTTAATCTTTTCAATTCTCTTGCATAGAATTTTCTATCTAATAAACTGTCCACGCATGACAATAAATTTAGATTCAAGATTTTTCAAAGTCAAGCTATTAAATATGATCGGGCTCTTTGAGATTTAAGGATTTAAAAAGAAGGAAGCCTCTTTCACTTTTTTGTGACGTGCTTTGCACACTTTTTTTTATTTTTTTGGCGCACTTTGCGCTTCTTTTTTTTAATTTTTTTTTTACTGCACTTTGTGCATCCTTTGAATTTTCTTCTCCTTCTTTTTTTTTTAAGAGGCTTCACTTTCTTTAAAACCTTAACATGATTACTCCTTTTTTTTTAATCCAGGATTATATCGCAAGTATAAGGGAAGGAAATTCATTCTCTTATCCAAGGAAGAGTAATCCCCAGATTGGACCCAATCTTTTGATAAGAGAATATTAACTTGACTTAGAAAAATCATTGAATAAATTTAAAGCATGCAAGAGGTGCCTACAAGATAAAGAATTGCGAGAAGATGGAGAGGATTTTCATTTCAAAAACCAACTTAAGTTTGATAGAAATTTTAATTCAAAAATCAAATCATTCCGTAGACGCGGTGGGAGGGAGGTGCCTTTAAAGATCTAGTGGATTCAACCACAACTCTTTCCTATTTTTTGATTTAAAGTAGAGGTCAATTTTCATTAAAAAGATGGATCAACTATCTTGAAAATTTTGATCAAGTACACTTGAGAAATAATGTGATTTCCTTTAAAATAGCAAGTCCAGATGGCAAGACCCTATCAATATAAATTATATTTCCACAATCTCTTTAAAGAAAGAGATTATTGTGGGGTCTGCACTACCCCTAACTAGTGCTGCATCATCTCAATCTAAGGATCTATTGCGATAGGACCCCTCTAGAAGTTAAATTCAGATGATGTCATTATCTGATAAGATCTCAGATCCATCATTATTCTCCTCTCTAATTACTAGTGACCTAGCATATATGAGAGTAGCACCCTGGGTGGTTTCTGCACCTCCTCCTCTATAGATGATATAGTAGGGCACATATAGTAACGTGGCCTAACATCATCCAATAGAGTGGATGGGTCATAACCCTCAACTAGGGGCCTATAGTCTATTACTATTGATTTCTTAATTTAGATTTGGTAGATCTTTTCTGTGCAATAGTCAAAAGGGTAAAGTGGATATCACGGTATCATTCTCACAACCTCCCTACCTTGAGTATGAGGAAGAGGGTGGGAGTGGCTTCCACCAAAGAGGGGGGCATATGAGAGGAGCAATGAACCCTCCATTAGCCTCAAATTTGACTTACTCTTAAAGCTTATGATTCAGCAATCTTTCTAGCTTTTTGAGTACATTTAATTTCCTTGAATTAAGAAAAGGTGATTTAAATCAATTGATTTTGAAATGGAATTGGATTCTTGAAATTAATTGATTTTCTTCAAATTTTGAAACTCAAAATATTAAATTTTCACTCAATATGAAGGTTCACAAAAATGACAAAAAAAAAAATCTCAAGAGTTGGGCTTGACTCTCTCATTCCACCAATTAACTAGGGATGAAATGTCAAAGCTTAGATTTGATTAAGAAGATTTGAATTTTAGAATTGAAAATAGCATATCTTCTTCAAATTCTGAAACTCAACATATTGAATTTCATTCGAATATGCAGGTTTACAAAATTGACATGAAGATCTTAAGGTATGGCTTGACCCTTTCGCTCCACTAATTAACTTTGGGGCAAAAATGTCAAAGCCTGGAGTTGTTAGAGGGAGAGTTGAATTTTGATTTGGAGACTGAAGGGTCTTCCGTAGAATGTGAAACTTAGCATACTCGATATTTAATCGGATATGCAAGCTTGCAACATCTATGAAGATCTTAAAGAATTTGACTTGACCCTTTCGCTCTACCAATTAACTTGGAGGCAAAATGTCGAAGCCCGACTTTGATAAAGGTTTCCTCGCTCACCTCTTTGTTTGACATGTCTTTTTGATGCTGGCCACACTCACCCAAGGAAGAAATGGGTAGAGGAACCAACGGAAGAAAGGTAGTTAAGACTACCGATAAGACAAATTTTTTTCAATATTAAAGATGGAGAGAGAGATTTAGTCCCACCGGGCGTGCCATTTTTTTGTTGGTGGAATTTTGAAAACATATTTTAAAAATATTAGTTTTCTTTAGGACTTAAAATTAAATTCTAAAATCGAATTGTTTCGTTAGAAAAAGTATATCACCTCGAGAGGTGAGAATAAAATTTCATAACGGTATTCAGATTTAGAATTATGAAATTCATCTTGAATATCGTGATCGGATGCTAAAGAGAACTTCATATGGCCCCGAAGGGTCAAAATGCGATTCTACTGAATATCCAACCACAATATTCAAGAAGTGTGATCGTTGATTTCACATCCAAAGCCTTATCAAAGAAAAGTGTATCTCCCCGTAGGGAGAAAATACTATTCGATGATAATTCTTTGATTGTTATAATAACGATCACTAGTATTTTAAGTTTTCCCAAAGAAATCAAATTGAACTTTGAAAAATCAATTTTAAAATCAGGTGTGTGTGGTTCTAAATCTCCTACGAGCGCAAGCCCTCGTAGTTAATTACATCGTAGGGAGACAAAATCCCCTACAAAAACTCTCGATTAAAATAGTGGCAAAATTTTGTCAGATTTTTTAGGAGTGATATCAAAAAGAGATGAATTTTGGAAACTCAAAAGAGAATGGATCAAAATTGAGCAGTTATTAATGGAATTAAAGGAGGAGAGGTAGGGGACACTTTAAGATTCGAGAACCATCCAGAAGTGTCCCAACTTAATCTAAGTGTTGGGCTTTATGTTTTAGGATTGAAATGAAGCTTTAATTAGAGTTAAGTATTTTATTAGAAATTTGGGACTATATTCCCAAAATTTGGGGTCTTATAATCAAAGATCTGCCCCGAATCCTAAATCTATTTTGGACACTGGACCACAGTCGTCCGATCCTAACTAATGCAGTGCAAGGTCTGGACTTACCCCGGCCTGGATTGGGGAGCCAGCTAACCACCTAGTCGATTTAAAAGGGATGAATCCGGTCTTTTATGAAAGAGTGGTAGGGACGTTATATTTAAGGTTCTGGAGAGTTGGGGCCGACATCTAGAGATTCT
Organism: Dendrobium huoshanense; assembly: GCA_016618105.1. Lineage (NCBI taxonomy): Eukaryota > Viridiplantae > Streptophyta > Magnoliopsida > Asparagales > Orchidaceae > Dendrobium > Dendrobium huoshanense. The sequence continues at coordinate 37,217,307 of CM028359.1, read as the reverse complement.
CCTAATTGGCCCCTTTGACTTATGTTGGGTGCAAAAATGCTAAAACTGATGAAATTAAAATTTTGACTCTTTTAATTCATTTCTAATGCAATGCATGCTGGTCGACAACTTCCAAATCAAGTATGCTTGAAATTTTAAAAAAAGGCTTATAAAATAATTTTTTTAGAAGACTGGACTTCCCTAGGTCCGGCACGTCGTCCTTATAGGTCAGACTATCCGGACTCTACCCGCAGGCGGGGAAGGGTCTAAAACAAGGAAAGAAGAAGTGCAGAAATATGCATGCGACCCCGGGATCGATCCCCGGCTGATTCCCTAGATTCGTTATCTTTCTATGTTATTTAGACTCACTAAAATTTTAGACTTTTAAAATTATGAGTAGAAAACTTTCACACCCTCACGAGTCTCACGTATCCAGGCAAAATTAAAAGCGGCATACAATCGCCAAAAAACTAGTAAGAGCAAGTAATCCTAGAGGCAATCAAATCATCACATCAAATATAAATTAATTAATAAATATCCATAGGTAGAATTGCCTTGCTTATTACAAACCAGAGTTTTGCAGAAAGTAAAGTGGCCGGGCACCACTAACAACAACCCGGATTCTAAACCTAGTAATGACGCAAGTTATTTTGAGTGGAATACTCTCAATCTTCAAATCTTCAAATCTTCAATCTCATTCTTCTTTGGACTCCTTTTCTTCAATCTTCTCGGAATCTTCGTAGTGGATTACACAAATGGACAAGAGGGCACTTCCCTCTAAGGGGGAAGGCCACTTTTTCCTCTTTGGGTAAGGAAGAAGTATGATCCAAATTTTGATTTCCAAATGAAAAAGGAGTGTTCCGTAAAGGGGTATCCTTTCCTCTTTGGAATCCAAGCTTTGGGTCTATGTATCCCAACTCAAAATCAACTTTCACAACACTTGACAATTACACAAATTACATTAATATCAAAATAAAAATCTAGAATCACCTGCAGGGTTATCCTAAGCAATTAATATATATATAAAAAAAGAGTTATTCCCAAGCAGTTGTATATGAGCAGAAAAGAAAATAAACACACTGGCCACGCTCTTTTTATGATTTGGGGGCTTTAGCAGCTGAAGCACCTGTGCAAATAGTTTATAATATTTATGCATTTTTTGATTTGCCCCCTTTTATATTGCCCTGCATGAGCGTGGCCACCTGCAGAAAACTGTGTCAACATCCAGATCGTGCCTAACCTAAGGGTAATCTAGTCGCCAAACACATCAATCTATCCACTGAGTGCAGAAAAAGTAAGCAGACACAGCAAAGCAATTTCATCCACAATATTCAGTGAAAACTACGAAAAAATCCGGCACACAGCAGTAAAGTAAACAACGGCCTAACCTAGATCTAGAGTTGGTTGTCCTAGCACATCATCTAAAGTGTGTGAGAAAGGTCGTGTGGCTGGGATAGATCCTAAAGTGGGTTATTAATTGAAGTTATCTAAAAGTGTGGGTTTGTTCAGGCTTAAGAAGGGATTTAGATTAAAATTTAAGTATTAATGAATTAGGAATTTTAATTAGACATATTTTTAAAATTAATTGATTACTACCTTTGTTTCACACCGAGGCCGTGAAGTTTATTTCACCTTTCTTGGGGCTAAGCTAATAGCCTCGTAGGCCTGGGTTACCCAGTAGCAATCGGGGTTGATTAAGTTTTTTAAATTGGTTGGAATTAAAGGAGTAGATTGATATTAAAGGGAGTTGGTTACTTATTTTTAAAGTTTAATTAATTTAAGTTTTCCATTAATTGATTCATGGCGTTGTGACACCAGGCTCGAGGAACCAGCCTCCTAAGGACACTTAGCCCCGCAGCCTGGAGTAGTCAAGCCGATAAACCAAATTAATGTAATTGAATTAGAGATTTTAAAGCATTAAATAATTAAAAATTAATCTATTTTAAGATTTAACAACCCTTAGAATCCATTCGTGGCGTTGTGCCACCAGGCTCGAGGAACTAGCCTCCTCAGGACACTTAGCCCCGCAACCCGGAGTAGTCCAGCCAATAAACTTCATCTTTAGGGTGGTTGTTGTGTTTTAAAGGGTTTGTTAAGTGTTTTAAGCATTAAAACAATATTTTCTGGAGTTTTAGAGTGATTTGGAATTTTATGAATTTTTGAATATTTTAATCATTTAATTAAAGGGTCAAAAGTTGAATTTTTTATTAAACTCAAATTCTGGAATGTTTATATTTTATTAAAAAACTAGACCTCACTACGATCGGTTAGACAGTAAGTACGTTGAAATCGGATTTTTCTGCATTTTATTAGGGAGGTTTGAAGTTTTGAACTAGATTTTAAGCATGTTTGACCAATTTGTTGACTTTTTGACTTTGACCATATTTTGGGGGTTTGACATTTTTTTAAAATACTAGATTCTAATTAGAGTTATTAGCCAATGAGTTTGATTGATTTGGAATTTTCTACAATTAGTTATGAATTTTGGAAGTTTGGGTATTTATTGAAATTATTAAATTGTTTCAATTAAGGGTCATTTTAGTGATTTGATCCCAAATCAGTCCCAAACCTCTTGAAATCAACTCCAAAGATCAGAAATGATCTAAGGAGAGATCAGCAAGTGTTTAAATATTTTTTTGGATTTTTAATAATTTTTAATTAATTAAAATTAATTAAACATTGATTTTGATTAAAATTAAATTAAAGTGGATTTTAATGTCAAATTAATGTAATTTTAATTTTCAATGATTAAGAGTTTAAATATGGTTAATTAGAGGTATTATGGGTTTTTTTTGGAATTAATATAAATTTATAATGATTTATTGAATTTTCTAAGTCGTTAAAGGGGCTGAAATTTGACATGCTCAATTTTCTAACCTAATGATCTCCAAATTGAGTAAAATTTACCCCTAAGGTATCTAATGTCACTAAGTTTACTATGTTCAAGTTTCACCCCTATTGGGTGTGTTTACAATCCCCTATGAATTTTCTAATTTTTCTAGACATTTCCTTAATTATTTTTCCTAGGTGTCTCCAATATTTATATAGGCATGAAACTTGGTGTGTCTAAGCGTGACATAAATTTAAGCATACCAAAGAAATATCACAGCAAAATACTAAAACCCTAAGGAGTTATGAATTTTCAAAGTTTAGGGTCCAACATAGACCATTTACCTTAAAAATTCTTATCACAGAAATCTATTGAGCATATAAATCTAGAAAAATTATTAAACATGCCTAAGATACTCAGTAATCATCCACCAAAATTTGGGCTTCATTTGATCACTGGATTATGAGAAAATAGCAATAAATAAAATTAACATAAACTCAAATATCTCACAATACAGACATCAAATCAATATAATTTTAATTTTAATAAATACTACATTAGATTATCTTTCCAACGAGCTTAAGAACGTCCCATTTGGTGGAGAACTCGATTTTCCGTGAATTTTTGAAGATTTTGAGCATTTAAAGCATTTTTATTCAAATTTGGGTCAAATCAGCTGACGATGACGTGGCGGCGTGGCGTGACGCCACGTCACCCTCCCATAAGACGGGATGACCCACGTTCAAACATGGAGGAAGCCGCACGGTATACCAAAATCTGAGCCGTCCGATCTTTGATCGAACGGTCCAGATCTTTTTCAGTTCATTTTGAATAGAAATCTTTAAACGCTCATATCTTTCAAAATGCTCGACGAAATTGCACGAAATTTGAACTGTAGCTAGAGGGCAATATGGTCTTACAATGCCTGGAGTTTGGAGGCTCCATTCATTGTAAAATCGCTACAGTTTCAAATTGAAATTTAAACTTAAAATGAGCATAATGTACGATCCAACCGTTGGATGTTTGAGATTTTTGGCTTGTTGGAAAGCTGCAGCAATCCTCTACAACTTTGCGGAAGACTCCAAAAGTTGGATCTCGCTGGATCGAAAGGTAGATGGGAAAGTCCTCTTTCTCTCTCTAGAATGCTCTCTCTTCACTAAAATAGTGATTTGAGGCTTGAAAATGATTGGGAAAAGCTTGGGAAGGACTTGAAATGTGTTGGAGTGTATGGGAGGAGCTCTTGGAAGGTTGGGGGCTGCTGGAGTTTGGAGCTTTTGATCATATCAAAGGGAATGATGATGAGGCCACCTTTAGGTCAAGTTTTCCCTCACTTTACCTTTGGCTTTTGGATTGGATGGTTGAGATTTGATTTGGAGTGGTTTTGGATGAGTGCCAAGTGTCCCCTATGCTGCCCAAATCTATGGAATAGGGTTGGTGGTTGAGAGTGACATCTCTTGGTCCATGTGAAGAGGGACCACACCTTTTTCCCCATTTGAATGAACCAATGCCAAGCCTTGTTAAAGGAGGGTGGTTTAAGCTCTATTAGGAGAGGAAATGTATCACATCACATCATGTTTGAGCAGGTTCTAGACTAAGCCATGGATTTCCAAGGTGGCTTGATGATGTGGCCAAGAGTTTGAGATCAAGGATTTAAATTTTTAAGTAAATACATGAAGTTAAAGAGGGTTTTGACCTCTCCAAATGAGTTGACCAAGTCAACCTAATATGAGGATTGACTTGAAAGTCTTTGGACATGTCATGAGTGTCCAATTTAATGATTTTGAAAGGTTGATTTGATTCAAATGGGTTGAATAATTTAATTTGACAAGTGTGTAGGTTAAAGGTTGATTTGGTCAACCATGATTGACTTGGTCAACCAAGTCAAACCAAAGAGTAAGTTTGGGTTAAATGTGTTCCTAAAGTCATTTAGGATCCATTGGAATGATATTTGAAGAAGATTTCAAAGGTTGATAAGTCAAATCAAGTTGAGTTTAGGCCAAAAGTCCAAAAATCTCCATTTAAGGGCATTTTGGTCATTTTGGACTCAAGTCAATTTTGGGTCAAATTGAATCTAAAAAGATGTAGATCATTGCTTAATAATTTAATATCAAGGTATTAAGAGGGATCAAATGATTTGAAGGGGGATCCAAAGTCAAATTCCACTAGGTGAAAGGCCTAGTGGCATGGATTGTAAATATTCAAAGGTTTCGCAACATTTGGAGTTGGATTAAGTTTAAAGGGTTAGAATCCTCCAAATGAGCTCAAATTTGGAGGGTTGCCTCTAGAGTCATGTCACATCAATATGAAATTGATAGACCCTGAATCAGAGGTCAAAAGACTAGGTTTTGAAATGTTTGAAAATTCTTTGAAAAGGGTCTTTAGGGCAAGACCTTAAGACTTTGAATTTGAGTTTGGATTTCTAGATTTGGAATGGATTTCAAGTTTGAATGATTAGTGTTGAAGTATCCAAATCATTTAAAATCATGTGGTGATTGTTAATGAATGGGTGAGGTCAAAGCTAGATTGAAGTTTGGATCAAAGTCTAAGTTGAGGGTGGAATTGTCAAATTGATTGGATCAAAGTTTGGATATGTTTGAAACTTGAATTAATTTGAATTTGAGCTGAATGAAGTTTGAGATTTAAATTGATCAAAAGTAGGAATCAAATTGAAGTTGGAATTGATCAAATGTAGGAATTGATTTGAGGTTGAGGTTGATCAAGGATGGGGATTGATTTGAAGTTGGAGTGGTCCTAAGATCTAGAGGAGTTCTAAGATCTAGGTTTTAAGGGAATCCTAGGCTCTAGAGTAGGCTCTAAGTTCTGGCTCTAGGAAAGAATCCTAAGGTCTAGAGTGGATCCTAGGATCTAAAATTAATATGGAGTTTGGAAGGGTCTTAGTGACCTCATACAAAAATGAGGTCAACAGGTGTATGGGTGAGATTGGAATGCAATTGATAGTTTTCACACTTTTAAGTAAACTCAAGTGCGTCCTACTTTATTGTAGGCCAATAGAATTCTTGTCTCATGATCTGGTAAGCCAATGCTCTTCCTCCCAGATGTTCTCCACACACTCCTAAATAAGCTTCTCGGAGTGCGTAATCAGCTTCTAAAGGTGGGAGACACTTGAGATATGGTCCAGTGAAGGTGCGCTTATATAATTCATCACCAATAATGTTGAAATTTGCTTCTTGTCTCTGAAGTCATGTTACAGCCATGAGTTTTTCATGTAGTACCCCATTCTATAGAAAAGATAAGATGGGATAAATCCAAGATGCCTCTCTTGGTTCAACGATTGATTGTAAGACCCATGGACCATGAATAATTGGAAAGTGGATCTCCTTGATACACTTTCTTTTATAAACAACACTTATTTATGTAACAAGTTTGGAAAGAGCATATGCACTTACATTTTTCTCTCGGAGAATATATATGATATGATGCTCTACTATACAAGCCAAGAGTAACTTCACAATGCTGTAATACTAGAACAATTGTAGATTATGGATATCAAACTCCCCCTCTACCTGAGAGGCGATTAGTTAGAAACCAGTATGGACTATTAGGTTCTAGACCTCACAATCAATTGCTAGTCTCAATCTAGCAATGAGGGCTTCGTATTTTACTGTGTTGTTTGTTACCGAGAACTTGAGTTGGAGCCCATACTCAAGGGTAACTTTCTGCGAAGAGATCAATAAAATTTTTAGCCCTAGCATCAAAACTTCCAGAAGCTTCATCGACATATAACGTCCAGAATGGAGGAGAAGGCAAAGCACTTGGTTGAACATCAGATACTGGGATGGTGCATTCATCTACGAAATTTACAAGTGCTTGAGATTTAATATTAGGATTAAGCTTGTAATGGATATCAAACTCTCCTATCTCTACAGACCACTTAACGAGCCTATCTGATGCTTCTAACTTTTGTAGGATATTTTTCAGTGGCAGATTTGTTTAAACCCTAATTATTTGGGCTTGAAAGTAAGGGCATAGTTCTATAGTAAAATAAACTAACGCTATGGCTGTCTTATCTGCTATAGGATAACATCCCTCTATTTTAGATAAAATTTTGCTCACATAGTAGATAAGATGTTGTACAACATTTTATTCTCAAACCATGACCAAACTAATGGCTTGGACAGAAATACCATATACAAATACAATTTCTCTCCCGATGTTGGTTTAGAAAGTAGTTGTGGGGATGCCAAATACTTTTGTAGCTGTTCAAAGGTTTCTTGTCATTCATCGGTCAATTGTAATCCAGAGCTACGAGCACCTCTAAGTATCTTAAAGAAGGGTAGATATTTGTCTCCTAAGCGTGTTAGGAAATGAGATAGTGTTGCAATTCTCCCATTTAGCCTTTGGACCTCCTTGATATTCTTCGGTGGAACCATATCCCTTTGTGCCTTGATCTTCTTGGGATTAGCTTCAATGCCTATGTGGGCTACCATAAACCCCAAAAACTTTCCAGAAGCAACTCCAAAGCAAATTTTGCAGGGTTGAGTCGCATATTATATTGTCTTAATAAGTGGAAGCACTATTTAAAGTCAGAGATATGTTGAGCTTTTTCAGGACTTTTTACTAATATATCATCAACGTATACCTCCATGGTATGCCCAATAAGGTCTTTTAAAACTTTTTTCATGAGGCACTGATAAATTGCTCCAGCATTTTTTAGCCCGAATGGCATCACCCGATAGCAGTATAACCCTTAGTCTTTTTGAAAAGCTGTTGCTTCTTCATCAGTAGGATTCATTTTTATTTAATTATATCTAGAGTAGGCATCCATAAAACTAAACATCATATGCCAGAGGTGGTATCGACTAACTGGTAAATTCGAGGAAGTAGAAAGCTATTTTTCAGGCAGATTTTATTGAGATCTGTATAATCTATAAACATTCTCAAAGTTCCATTCATCTATCATACCATGACAACATTCGCCAACCAAGCAGGAAAGTGAACTTCACATATATATCCAGCATCCAAAAGTTTATCCACTTCCTAATCAATTGCTTGCTGACGATCTGGTGCAAAGTTTTATTTCATCTGGATAATTATTTTTCATGTCAGATTGAATTTAAGGGAGTGTAAGATCACTTCAGGGTTAATTACGGGCAAATCTGCTGGACTCCATACAAAAATATCCTAATTTTCTAGCAAAAAATCTCTGAATTGTTTCTTCTCATTATCTGAGAGAAGTGATCCCATCTACACAGTCTTTGAAGGATGTTCTTCAGCTATAGATACAATAGTAAGGTATTCTACAGGGGAAGCTGTCTGAGGGATATCCTCGCTTCGGATATCAAAGTCCTTGATGTTTAGGGTAACCGTTGGATGTGGTTTAACCTGCTTAAGATAGTAGGTTTAAGTTATTTGTTGATCTCCGCATACTACACTGACTCTTGCTGGGGTAAGGAGCTTGAGGTGAGGGATAGAGGCGATGATCCCAAAAATTAACTGGAGTGGCCTCCCAAAGTTAGAGTTATAAGCTGATTCTGACTTTATAATAATGAACTGACTAGAGTGTATAGTGTATCAAGGAAACTCTATAACTGGGAGATTGATTATCCCTTCTACTCATATAGGTTGATTATTAAATTCATACAAAGGACCTGCAGCAGGCTGAAGCTTTTCTCTTGAAAGACCCATATTGAAAAAAGTGGAGTAGAATAGGACATCTATGGAGCTTCCATTATCTAAAAGAATTCATTTGACATTGTAACATGGGTCACCTATTCTCAAATTTATTACAAGTGGATCTTAATGAGGGGTTTTTACTCCCTCCAGATCAGATTCATCAAATGTGATGGAATGATTGATATGAGCCTTCTTTAGAGTTAGGTTTTCATCTATAGCTAGAAAGACTTGATTAGAGAGTAAGGAACCTCTAGCAATTATTTTATATTCAGTAACCATGATCTGATTATTCATTGATTATCTCTATTATTGATTTTTCCCCCCAATGGAGCGAGCTTCTTGTAGGGTAGGTGGATTCCCAATAAACTATCAAAGATAGCCCTAGTAGATAAGTCTTTTAATCTCATCCTTAGGTTGCCTATAACCTTCAGTAGTATGGCCACGACTATGATGAAAGTGATAATACTATCTTGATTTCCTATATTTGGCATCAAAGGATGTGGCCATTTCACTGTATCTTGATCTCAAAAAGCCATTAGTATATTTGCTTAAGATGTGTTGAGTGGAGTGTACTCCTCCTATCAAGGTTTCTGTCATAGCAATGGAGGCCTAAGAGGTAGATTGTTCTTCCCTTGCTTCTTTCGTTGTGAGGATGAATTATCCATCCTAGGTGCACCCTTGCTCTTCCCGTTTGTTTGCTCAAACTACATTCTATGAGCATTTATAGCTTCATTTGCAAAAATTTAAGCTTCCACACGATGGAACAAATTAATGTATGAATGAACAATGTCTTGTATGAGTGCCGAATAGAAGGGGCCAAGATGAAGGAAATACCACTCTCAATAATTTTGGGTCTACTCCTAAAATTTGTCAAGCCTCGATAGAAAATTGCTGAAAATACTCCTTCAATGATTCTCCTTCATTTTGATGGATCCCTGAGAGGTGGGAGGAATCCTTAGCAATCCTCTGATTGGCTACGAACTGATCGATAAACACTTTGACCAATTTGACAAATGAAGGGATTATTCTAAATGGAAGCGAATTTAACCATGTTTGAGCCTATCCTTTAAGGGTGGCAGTAAAAACCTGACACAAGAGTGCATCCGATGCTCGCTAGATATGCATGATGGTTTTATAGTGGTCGATGTGTTCATATTGGTCAGATGTCCCGTCATAGGACTCAATGCTTGGTAGTTTGAAGCCAACCAAAATGGGGTGTTAAAGAATGGCTTCGGTTAAAGTTGATTACTCCTGGAAGCTACACTGTCAAAGAGTTTGCCTCTCGTCTCCTCCAGGGAGATCTTCCTATAATAATCTCCACATTTCATGATGTAGGGTTTCTTGAGAGAGCTCAACAATATATAGTTTGCCTAAGCCTTATAGGAGATATGGAAGAATGCGAGGTTGCTGAGTTGTGGGCAAAAGATGTATAAAACATGATGTATCGACAAGTTCGTTATCCGGGCGTGAATGCGGATGTCTACTTGGCAGAGGAAGATGAATTTTTTCTTGAAGATGTTTGAGTTGAACATCTTCAGCTAGTGTGAAGCTTGAGGGAGATGAGCTTCCTCCCGCTGTAGTAATGCTGGCTATCGAGTCTCTCACAGGAGATGAAGGATCTTGTTCTAAGATTCTTCCATTTTTTTTGAATTATCTCTTCTAGGGAGGGTCCCGAGGTTCCTTCTCCGGCTACATTTTGCCCCCAGCGTAGAAAGAGGCAGATATCGAGCATCTATGATTCATAGACTAATTTTTGGACTGGTGGGAGTTGGAGCGAGAAGCTCCAATTATATGACTGCTGCGCCTGTTGATCATCGTAGCAATACTTGAAGTTGTGGGATAATGACTTCCCACAGACGACGCTAAACTATTGCAAACTAGAATATACGTGATAATAGAGTTTAAAAACTTATGTCTCAGCATTGTATAGATATCTAGCACAAAAATAGAGGAGAAATAGCAACACTAGAATTTTAATGTGAAAATCCCTTAAAGGGGAAAAACTATGGGGCCACGCCCAGTTGAAAGATTTCCACTAGTGTTTTCTTGAAATATAAGAGGCTTAGACATCCTTAAAATTTAGGATGATCAGATTATAATATATCTCTTCAGGATTGAAAATTTGTTACAATGTCGAGCAGAGTTCTGGCATCACTTGGAGATTGGGTGAAATTTATGTATCCTTTGGAGGTCGGGTAGAATTCCGGCGTCATTTAAAAGTTGACCAAAATTCTGACGTGGAGTAGAACTCTAACGTCACTTGAGCATCGGACAAAACTTTGGCATTATTTAGAAGTCTCACAGAATTTAGGTGTCGAGCAAACCTACAACATTGTTCAGAAGTCCGACAGACATTCGGCATCGGGCAAAACTCTAGTGGTCATCAAGGAGTTTATCCCTCTTATCATTCTCTTCTTCTTGCTTCAGTTCCCCCTCATGAGAAATGGGGGGGGCTAGCAACAAAATAATAAACAGGATACTCTAATTATCAGAAACAAAATAAAAGAGCTCAAAGTATCAAAAGATATAAAGAGCAAATAAACATAATCTTAATAAGGATTTTCAGTAATTCCCATCATAACAACATGTTCATGAAATTTCTTCGGTGGCAACCCTTTAGTTAATGGATCCGCAATCATAACATTGGTGCTAATGTGCTCAAATGATACTCTTTGTTTTTCAATTTCTTCTTTAATAATAAAGTATTTTAATTTCATATGTTTAACAACCTTTGAATACTTGTCATTCTTAGAAAAGAAGATTGCTGCAGAATTATCACAATAAACTTTTAGCGGCTTGGCAATACTGAAAATAACTTCAAATCCTGAAATAAAATTTTGCAGCCATAATCCTTGAATTGTGGCCTCAAAATATGCCACATACTCAGCTTCCATTGTGGATGCATCAATGACGGACTTCTTCGCACTCTTCCAAGATATTTCTCCTCCATTTAAGAGAAACACATATCCAAATGTGGATTTTCTAGAATCCAAACATCCAACAAAATCTGAATCTGAATATCCAATCACCTCAAGGTGATCAGATCTTTTAAAAGTGAGCATGTATTTCTTTGTTCCTTGTAGATATCGTAAAACTTTCTTTGCAGCTTTCCAATGATCAAGCCCTAGATTACTTTGATATCTAGCCAACATTCAACCAGCAAAACTTATATCTGGTCTAGTACAGATCTGAGCATATATTAAACTTCCAACAAAAGATGCATAAGGAATTTGTTCCATTTCTTTATGTTCCAATTCATTCTTTGGGCATTGCATAAGGCTCAATTTATCTCCTTTCTGTATTGGAACAATACTTGCTGAATAATTTTCCATATTAAATCTCTCAAGAACTTTATTAATATATGTTATTTGAGACAATCTTAACATTCCTTGTGATCTATCACGAAATATTTCAATTCCTATCACATAGGATGCCTCACCCATATCTTTCATTTCAAAGTTATTTGAGAAGAATTTCTTAGTTTCATATAATAAACCAAGATCATTAGTATCAAGCGAAATACCATCAATATACAAAATCAAAATTTTAAACTTGCTCTCACTGACCTTTAGATATATACATCGATCAACATTGATTTCTTTAAATTCAAAAGAAGTGATGATATTATTAAACTTGAGATACCATTGTCGGGAAGCTTGTTTAAGTCTGTATATTGATTTCTTAAGTTTACACACCATGTGTTCCTTTCCTTCAACTAAAAACCCTTCAGGCTGATCCATATAAACTACTTCCTCTAAATCCCCATTAAGAAAGGCTATTTTCACATCCATTTGATGTAACTCTAAGTCATAATGAGCCACTATCACCATAATAATTCTTAATGAGTCCTTCTTAGAAACTGGAGCGAAGGTCTCTTTGTAGTCAACACCATCTTTCTGAGTAAAACCTTCGGCAACAAGTCTAGCCTAATATCGTTCAATATTGCCTTTAGAGTCTTGTTTGGTCTTAAAGACTCACTTACACCCAACTCTTTTGGAACCTTCAGGCAATTCAACGATGTCCCAAACTTTATTATGATCCATTAATTTTAACTCTTCTTTCATGGCATCTAATCACTTATTAGAATTCATACTTTCTATGACTTGTGAAAATGAAATAATATCATTATCAATTCCTAAGTCAAATTCTGACTCTTGAAGATAAATCATATAATCATTCAAAATAACAGATCTTTTAACTCTAGCAGATCTTCTTAATGCTACTTCTTGTGGTTCGTCAATTATAGGTTCATTGGTGACAACTTTATTTTGCGATGTATAATCATTCATTTGCTCATCCTATATATTGTTAAACTTTTCAACAATAATAGGAATAACAACTTTATTAGAAGTGATGGGCAATGGAATTTTTTCCCCAACTTCTTTAACCTCTATATTATGAGGTTCTATACTCCCACTAATTTCACCATTTTCAAATGAACATAGCATTTCTAGTTTTAACAATTTTTTTACTATGATTAAGATAATAAAATCTATACCCGGTAGATTTTTCTGTATAACCAATGAAAAAACCACTGATTGTTCTTGAATCTAGTTTTCTTTCATGTGGATTATAAATTTTTATTTTCATTGGGCAACCCCAAATATGCAGGTGCTTTAAACTAGGGTTTCTTCCTGTCCACAGTTCAAAAGGGGTCTTTAAAACTGCCTTACTAGGAACCTTGTTTAACAAATATATAGTAGTTTTTAAAGCATGCATCCACAAAGATAAGGGTAAAGAAGAATAACTTAATATACATCTAACCATATCCATTAAAGTACGATTGCATCTTTTTGTAATACCATTTTATTGTGGTGAGTCAGGCATTATGTATTGAGCACCAATGCCACACCTTTCAAGAAATTTAGTAAATGGACCTGGATATTGTCCAGATTCATCAAATCTTCCATAAAATTCACCACCTCTATGAGACCTTATGATTTTCACTTTTATATCTAATTGCCTCTCAACCTCAATCATTAATAAACACCTCAAGGACGTCTAGTGATTAAGAGTTTTTATGTAATAAATAGATATAACCATAACGTGAAAAAGCATCAATAAAGGTAATAAAATATTTTTCACCACTAAATAAAGGCACATCAAAAGGTCAACATATATCAGTGTGTATGACTTTAAGAAGCTGTGTGCTTCTTGTGGCTGCCTTCTTAATTGTGTGTTTAGTAAATTTTTCTTTAATATAATCCACACAAATACCAAGATCAGTGAAATCCAAATCAGAAAGGATTTCATTCCTCACTAATCTTTATATTCTTTCTTTGGATATATGACCAAAACATTTATGCCACAAATAAGCAAAATTTTCATTCATTAAATCACGTTTTATTCCAACATTATGATGCAAGGTTAATAAAGTCTCAGAAAATAAATTATCAAGTTTTAATTTATATAAACTATCATAAAGCATATCAGAACCAATAAGTTGATTACACTTAAATAAATTGAAACATCCACTTCCAAACTTAAAACAAAAACCAGTTGTATCAAGTTTCGATAAAGAAACTAAATTTCTAGAAACAGATGGTATATAAAGAGTTTGAGAAAGATCTAAATGATGTCCAGTATCTAAAATCAAACGATATTTTCCAATGGCTTCAACTTGAGCTTTAACTCTATTCCCATGAAGAAAAACTTTTCATTTGGCTTTATGGTTTGGGTCGTAAGAAATCCCTGCATCACATTTGAAACATGAGTGGTACAACTAGAATCAATCCACTAAGTATTATAAGGAACCTAAGCCAAATTTGATTCGAAACATACAAAAATACTAGGCTTACCTTTCTTTTCAAACCAAGCCTTATGTTTCTGGCAATCTTTCTGATAGTGTTCATGCTTGTGACAGAAATTACATCGATCATTCTTTGGTTCCTTCTTTTGGATTTGGATAGATGACACATTAAGCTTTAGGTGTTCTTTATTGCCCTTTGGATTCTTCTTTCCTAATTTTATTTTAAAATATGGTTGATCAATGAGAGTAATTGTGTGAATTCCTTATTTCTTAAGCCTTGATTCCTCCTGAATAAGCATACTCTGTAATTCGGTCTAATTCCATTTATCTTTAATAGTATTATAATTAATTTGGAATGGACCATATTTAGGAGGCAATGAGTTTATAATGAACTGTACAAGGAAGCTTTCACTCAATTTCATTCCTATAGTATTCAATCTTGCTGCTATATTAGTCATTTTAGTAATGTACTCATAAATAGTACGAGAACCATCAAATTTTATGGTGGTTAACATACCCATTAAAGTTCCAGCACGTAGCTTATCAGCAGACTCAGATTGAGAAACATTCTCCACAGACTTCATAAATTTATTAGCATTATATGTTATTGGAAATGTTGGCTTAATAATGTCTGTTACAGTCATTTGCATAAACATTAGGCTTAATCTATTTGATCTTTCCCAAGCTTCATGAAAGATCTTTCTTCAGCACTGCTTGTATCAGTAAGAGCAGTAGGCTTATCATTAAGTAGTGCAAAATCTAGATCCAAAACTCCTAAATGAAACTGGATTTGTTCGCTCCATTCAGAATAATTAAGTCCATTGAACTTTATAATAGATGAAGCTTGCGAATGATGAATTACAGAATTAGATGCTGAAAAATAAAATACAAGACTCTCACATATCGTTAATTTGAAAATTAAATTCAAAACATAAAATAGATTCAGATAACATTTAATTAATCAATAAAATATATATTGAAGTTATCCTTTGGGTGATACTACAATATACAATGATAATCATAATTAATGCTTAAAATAAAATTCTCATAATTAATAATTATACATACTTCAATTAAATATATTTGCTATCTTTGGATATACTAAATATATTTAATTAAGTATGATAATTTAACACATTTATATCCAATAGTACAAAATGACTAATCAATCTTTGGACGATTCTTAAATATTTTGTAGCAATTTGAATATTAACTACTCGTGATAAAAATTTTATATAACATTATGTCATTCTCTTAATAACATCGCATACTTACATGTTTTTAAATATTATCTAATTGATATTTATGAAAACTTTCTAGTTTGACCACTTTGGTGATTAACAAACTATGCTTGATATAAATATCAAATTAAATAATTATGATGATGATTATTTCAAATAAATGAAATACATAAAGAAAATACTTAATGTAT
This sequence comes from Dendrobium huoshanense, assembly GCA_016618105.1. NCBI lineage: Eukaryota > Viridiplantae > Streptophyta > Magnoliopsida > Asparagales > Orchidaceae > Dendrobium > Dendrobium huoshanense. The sequence continues at coordinate 37,201,683 of CM028359.1, read as the reverse complement.
ATAATTACATATACGAACAAAATCTCTTTAAATGCAAAAAAAATTGGATTTATGTCATTAACTTTCATATGACAAATCCATTCATAATGAAATAAGTAATATAAATTACTTTTAAAAGCAAAATAGAAACATAATTTATTTTCCATGAATTAATCGTGATAAAAATATGATTCAATAATTGAAATCGATAACAAATAATATTAATTCGATTTCATTAGAAAGAATCATCGAAGAAATTGAAGAAAAACCTAAACATAAAATCACTAGTTTTCAACCATGCTTTGATACCACATGTAAGACTTTATGGAGTTCTTAAAATATCTTGCGAGAACTTACTCATATATACGATTTAGGTTCCCGATACATACAAGAACTTTCTTTATGATTAAATTCTCTAATTTTTATAAGAACTCGTAGCATGCATTATGAGTTATCTAACTCTTGCATAATCTCGCATCATAATTTATGTAAATGAAATCGAAATGAAAAAGTTGAATTTACATAAGTCTTAAATCCTCAAGATCTTAAACAAGATAATTTTCACAATCTTTAATTTGAAGAAAAACATACCTTGATTCATTTTGAATTCGTCAAATTTTGATCTACGATTTCTCCCTTCTCCCTTCACTTTCTTCTTTCATGAGTTAGTCCTCTTTGGAGAAAGATAACTCCTCTTTATGAGAGAGAGAGGACCAATAGTTATTTCCTGCGGATTTGTTATAATAACCCTCATAGGAGTTATTTTATAATAACTCATAGGAGTTATTTTACAATAACCGCTCGTAGGAGTTATTTGATCAAACGGTCCATAAACGAATAATCAAATTATCTTTTCTTGACCAATAGGATTTAAACATAAATAATTAAATTTCAATAATTCAAATATATGGGCCACATAATGGTTTATATAATTAAATATATATTCTTAAATAATTATTGCGACATCTCGCATAATTAATATATTTAATTATTCTAACATGCTAAACAATTCTCCACCTATTCTGTTCTACCTATTGTCTGTCACTGCAAATGTTCTACTCTTCGGCTACTACAAACATCCGAAGGTTAACTTATTATTAACCTATTTTTTTTCAATTTTTGTGATTTCTCTTCACTTCTTCGCTATTTGATTTTGTTTGTCGTAGTTGCTCGCTGTAGCCTACAGTCTCCTTGGCTCCCCACTCTCCTCAAATTATAATTTTTTCTCCTTTTAAGCCTAAATTCCTACTTCAACTTTTTATAGGGTTTGCAATTCATTTATCTCTCTCTCCTTTCTCCCATGGATGCATACTCTTCTTTTACACACCTCATTTTCTTCTTAGTTGTTGTCATTTTTCTCCATCAAAAATTACTGTGTCGTTGGCACTACTGATTCTCTGATCGGCTTCTTCTCATGTCTAATAGTAGGTTGCTTTTCCTCCTTTCAATTTTGTTTCCTCTACGGTGTTCTTCTCCTCTACTCCTCTCTGCTTCCTTGATTTGCATGAGAATAATTACCTCTTAACTGATTTCCTGAAAAAACAAATTGTGTTTCAGGGTTAGCCTTTTGTTTATGATCAATAAGTAGCATATCAAATTTTGGCAATAAGTAGTTTATTAGGTTCTATTTCTAAGCTTAGGCAGATCTCCTTCATGCAAGAATAGTGGCAGATGACTGTGGGTACAACAAAAAGAATTATGAAACCATAGAGTTTTTATTTAGTAAATGTCCAAGATAGTCCATAGACTTATAGGTGTATCTATTTTAGTCTCAAATTCTTTTAAATTTTAAATTTAGTCTATAAACATCTCAAAATTTAACCAAATTGGTCCTATTATCAATTTGCCCTTTCCTTTGATCATTTACTCAATTCTTATTCAAGATTTAGAATTTTCCTTTTATTAGGAATTTGTAATGAGAAAATAACATTTTCAGTATTTTTATGCATAAATAGGAATTTTTAATATCAGATCGGGAATGCATGTTGAGTCTAGTAATTAGGTTGTTAAGCCTAAGTTAATGTCCCAAAGGCTACCAAGAGGGGGGTGAATTGGTAGTTTAAAAATTTTAAGCCCTCTTTTAAAATTATGTTAAACCGAAATAAAAATTGTTTCTTTTAAGTTTTGTAAAAAACGTTTTTTAACCATAGAGTTTTTAAGACTTAAAAAAAATAAAATGCGGAAACGTAAAAATTGTAAAGTAAATGACACCAGATTTATAGTGGTTCGGTCTATAACCAGACCTACATCTACTCCCCGGAGGCACCCTCCGAGTATTGCACTAATACCACAAAGTGACTCTCCTTTTGCACCCACAGCAAGATGGAGAAGCCTTTACAAACACACTCTTTTCATCACTACCTGGTGCGGCAGAGAACCGTCGTCCCTTTTACACAATCCCCAGTGTTGGCAGAGAACCGTCCGTCCTTTCACACTCTCCTAGTGTGGGCAAAGAACCCTTCCATCCTTTCACACTCTCCTAGTGTGAGCAGAGAACCCTACAGCTGTCCACACTCTCCAAGTGTAGGAAGCGATCCTTTCGGCTATTCACACTCTCCAAGTGTCGGCAGCGAACCAGATCTCCTTGATAGATCTCCTCACAAGAAATCTAGAAGGAAGAAAGAAAAGAGTGAAGTAATCCCAATTCACAAGTAGAGATTCTTACCTTTAAACTCCAAGTGAAGCCTTTACGTTCCAGTGGCAGGAATCCTCCTTTGAATGCACTCTCACACTCTCTTCTTTGCTATTCTCTCAAGAGGCACAAAGATCAAATGACAAAAAGATTTGGTGGAAGTCTAATTTGGACTATTTATTCAAAAGACAAGAAAAACCTTCCAAAAACTGCAAGTTTTCAATTCTGTACGCAGTGGATCGTCCTAGACAATTTTACTTAAACGCTTTGAAATGACCTTATTTGTATATGTGTACAAAATGTCTTCGTACACACTGATCGTCCTGTACGAACTAAGTTCTTCATGTACGAACGGTTATTACTAGGTCGGTCTAGAAAACTGCTAAAAACCGTTCTAAGTCGGATAATCGTCTGGACGAAATTTTTATAGAGAGCAGATCATTTTCTGACGATAATTAATTTGGTCTGGACGAAAATTTTACAGAGACTAGATCGTCCTAGACGATAATTAATTTTGTCTGGACAAAAACTTTATAGAGAGAAACTCGTTTTCTGATGATAATTAATTTTGTCTGGACGAAAATTTTACAGAGACTAGATCATCCTGGACGATAATTAAATTCGCCCTGGATGAATAGGACTTAGAAAATTTTTCATGCCAGTTCCTATTCATTCTATGTGCTCAATAGGAGATAACTGTCTGATCGTACCGTACGATCTGATATCATCTCGTACGATCAGTATAACTTAAATATGATCTTCTTATGTGTGTGTGTATGTTTTTATTCACTCAATTACAATCACTCCCTTTCAAATTTAATTCAAAGAAAAATATAAGCTTCAAATTCACAAAGTATCTCATATTGAATTTGATTTGAAGTTTTCGTAGTCTGGAGTCTGATTTTCCTGAAATATTAGTACACACAAGAGCAAATACAAATCTTCTAAAATTGTTAGGAGATAACTATACATTTGAACAATAATGTTTGGAGTCATCAAAACTATACAAGTTACATAAATGTAAAGCATGCAAATAGCAACTATTTTAACAATCTCCCCCTTTTTTATGATGGCAAAAATAATTATTGTTTGTATGATTTCAATTTAAACAAATCTCCTAAACTCCTCTTGAATTGATGAATACATGAAAATAAGGAGGCATTTTGAACCAAAGAACAAAATTTTTGTTTTTCAAAAAAAAATTTAACAAAATTACAAAGTTAAACACAAAACCAAAATGCAAACAAAACAATTAAAACAAAATTAAAACAAAACAAAACATACAAACATACAAACATAATAATTTCTCCCCCTTTTTGACAACAACAAAAAGTGAGGAAGAAATAGACAAGAAATGTAAGTAATTATATGAAATTCATTTGAAAATTTAATCTAAATGGTGATTGTCATAAGGTATGCAATCTAAAACTAATAACATTAGGTCAATCATAGAAATTCATAAAATTTAAGAAGTGATATAACATTATAAGTAAGAAGAATTTATCAAAAATATGATTCAATTTAGAAATTTGAATATAGAAAATCATTACAAGAGAGATGCATAAAAATTCTATATTTCAAAGTTCAATAGAATATAAATGAACATAAGTTCAATTTGAATTAAGAGATTGAAAGAATTTGGAAAGAAGAGAATTACCACATGTGGCGCTTTGCGCATCTTTTTCAAATTTTTGGGCACATTTTTGTGCATCTTTTGACATTGGGCTAATTTTGTGCCTCTTTTTCATATTTGTGAACCTTTGCGCATTCCTTTTGATTTTTGTACTATTTGTACAATTTTCAAGAGTAATTGAGACAAAATCTTTCCAAAATCAATAATCTAAAATTTCAAATATTTCTAAGTGCATAAATATCACTTGAGCATAGAAATACAAAATAAGAAAACATCTATATTGTAATAATAATATTAACTTTTATGTAGTCTAAATGAATAGACATGAATTTAAAAGTTCTAATTATAACAAGTTATAAACAACTTTTAAATTTAGAAAGACTAGATTTTCTAATATAATTAATCTCAAATTACAATCTAATTTAAGCACAATTAAGATTAAATAAGACTAATGAAATTCATAAAAATTAACCACATTCCAAATGCAAACCAAATTTGAATCAAGTACAACATGCATTGATATTAACGAAAATGATTACATATTCATTTCATAATATTAAAACAACTAAGAAAATACATTGAACTTTTTAATAAAGACAAACTAAAACAACCACTAAGAATAAACACTAACACAACAAAACATTTAAAACAAAGAAAACAAAGACAAAACCACAGACTCTAAAATAAACTCAATCAAAATATTCAAAAATCACAAAATTCAAAACACAAATCAAAGACAAATAAACTAAGAAAACATAAATATCAATGCTGCAAAAACATTTTTATTTAAGCATTCAAATCAATAACACCAAGCCTTGTTCTTAATGTACTGAAGGTATCAAAGGCTAAAGGTTTTATAAAAATGTCTGCAAGTTGATTTTTAGTTGAAACATATGTGAGTTCAATTTCTCCCTTGGATACATGATCCCTTATGAAATGATGCCTTATGTCAATATGTTTGTTTCTAGAATGTTGAATAAGATTTTTGGAAATGCAAATAGCATTAGTATTGTCATAATAAATTGGAAAAGTGCCTATAGATAATCCTAAATCAATCAACTACTGTTTTAACCAAAGTACTTGTGCCACACAACTTCCTAATGCAATGTATTCTGCTTCTGCAGTAGATAGTGCCACTGAATTTTATTTTCTACTAGACCATGAAACTAATGATTTTCCAATGAATTGATATGTTCCAGAAGTGCTTTTCCTATCCACTCTATAGACTGCAAAGTCAGAATCTGAGTAACCAATAATTTCAAATGAAGAGCTAAACTTAGGATACCAAATCCCTAAGTTTTGAGTTCATAGTAATTATCTTAAAATCCTTTTCACTGCTGTCAAATGAGATTCTTTTGGATCTGATTGAAATCTAGCACATAAGCAAACACTGAACATAATATCTGGTCAGCTAGCAGTCAAGTAAAGTAAAGATCCAATTATCTCTTTAAATTGCTTTTGATCAACAGATTTTCCCTTAAGGTCCTTATCCAACTGAACTGAGGAACTCATTAGTGTACTAACAGGTTTAGCATTGTCCATTTCATATTTTTTGAGGATGTCCTTAATATATTTAGTTTGACTAAGAAATGTTCCTTCCTCAAGTTGCTTAATGCTAAATCCTAGAAAGTAATTTAAATCTCCCGTTAGACTAATTTCAAATTCACTTCTCATTATTTTAGAAAAATCATCACAAAGATTTTTATTTGAAGATCCAAAGATGATGTCATCCACATAAATTTGAACAATAAGTATATCCTTTCCAAATTTCCTTAAAAAAAGAGTTGTATCCACACTTCCTTTTTCAAAAGATCTTTCAAGTAGGAAGGTGCTCAACCTCTTATACCAAGCCCTAGGTGATTGTTTCAATCCATATAATGCCTTTTTTAACTTTAAAACATGATTTGGGTATTTAGAATTTTCAAAACCTGGAGGTTGTTCTACAAAAACATCTTCCTCAATTACCCCATTTAAAAAGATACTCTTGACATCCATTTGAAACAATTTAAAACCTTTAAACAGGCAAAGGCTAGTAAAACCCTAATTTTCTTCAAGTCTAGCTACAGAGGCAAAAGTCTCCTCAAAATCAATTCCTTGAATTTGATTATACCCCTTAGCAACTAATCTAGCCTTATTTCTAATGACTACTCCTGAGTCATTCATTTTATTTTTGAATACCCACTTGGTTCCAACAACACTTTGATCTTTTGGCCTTGTAGTTAATTCCCAAACTTTATTTCTTACAAATTGATTTAACTCTTCTTGCATGGCCAATATCCAAAATTCATCAGAAAGTACTTGATCAATATTAGTGGGTTCAATAGTTAAAATAAAGGCTGAATGATTGACTTCCTTGTTTAATCCACGCCTAGTTCTAACACCCTCACTTGGTTCACCTATAATCAATTCCTTTGGGTGGTTTTTAGAAAATCTCAAATCTCTAGGCAAAAGGTTTTCTCTTTCCAAATTTTCTTCCAAATTTAATCTATCAATCTTTTGGTAGTTTTCTTCAATCTCTTCTTCAACAACATTTGGCTCTTCCAAATTTCCAGATTCATCAAACACAACATGTGTGGTTTCTTCAATGACTAAAGTTCTTTTGTTGAATACCCTATAAGATTTTCCAATACTTGAATATCCAACAAAAATTTCTTCATCTGATTTTGGATCAAATTTTCCTAAGGCAGATTTTCCATTATTATGTATGAACACCTTGCAACCAAATACATGCAAATGAGACAAATTAGGTGTTCTACCTTTTAGTAACTCATAGGGTGTTTTATTCAAATTTGATCTCACATTCACCCTATTAAGAACATAACATGCAATGCTAACCGCCTCAGCCCAAAAATATCTAGGAAGTGAGTATTCTGCCAACATTGCTCGGGCGGCTTCTATTAATGTTCTATTTTTCTTTTCAACTACCCCATTTTGTTGAGGGGTTCTAAATGCAGAAAAATTATGATCAATCCCTTTTTCTTTAAAGAAATTTTCAAATCTTTCATTTTCAAATTCTCCTCCATGATCACTTTGTATAGAAATTATTTCACTCCCTAGTTTTCTTTGAATCCAAGTAGAAAAATTTCTGAATTCCTCAAACGATTCACTCTTATGAAAAAGAAATCTAACCCATGTGAATCTTGAGAAATCATCCACTATAACAAATCCGTATACCTTTCCTCCTAGACTTACAGTTCCTACAGGTCCAAAAAGATCCTTGTGAAGAATTTCTAAAGGTTTCCTGGTCCTAAGATCTTTATTGGACTTAAAAGAGGACTTCACTTGTTTTCCTAATTGATATTCATCATAAAGGTTGTCCTTAGTAAAGTCTAGTTTTGGTATACCTCTCATTAAGCTCTTTTGGGTAATTCTTCTAAGGTTTTTCATACTAGAAAGACAAAGTCTCCTATGCCAAAGCCATGATTCATCAGAAATAGTTTTCAAACAAAAAAGCAGTAGGAGATTGAATACAATTTAAATCTAGCATGTAAACATTGTTTACTCTTTTTCCATTTAAAACATTTTTCCCATTTAGGCTTATTATGCAGCTAGTAGGTAAAAATTTTACATTATAGCCCTTATCACATAGCTGACTTATGCTTAACAAATTATGTTTTAAGCCTTCAACTAATAACACATTATCTATGAAAAAGTTTTTTAAATTTCCAATCATACCTGATCCAACCACTTTCTTTGTGGTATTTTCTCTAAGTGTAACCTTGCCTCCACTCCTGGCTTCCAGCGTTATGAATTGAGCTGTATCTCCAGTCATATGCTTTGAACATCCACTGTCCAGGTACCTGGTGCAAAATTCTCACATGTTAGATTTTATAATCAGATGCATGTATGATATGTCTAGGTTTATGCATCTTAGTTCTCCACACAAAATTAGTTTTTATTTTTAAAGTGCAGGTGTGAGATATATGTCCCAAAAATCCATAATTATTACATTTAACATTAAGAAAAATATTCCTATGTTTTCTTCCATGTGATTGTCTTCTAAGGGATTTCATGAATTTAGGATAATATTTAGGATTTGTAAAATCTTCAAGTTTAGGGGGGTTCCTATTATCCTCGAGAGCTCTTATTGTGAGTTTGTAAAATGAATTCATATCTTCCAAGATTCGATTGGTATAATTGATTCTATATGTCTTGCTCTCAGATCCATCCTTAAAATTCTTAAATTCTTTTTCAAGTTCAGCATAGGATGATTTTAAATTCTCAAAATTCTTATTCAAGTCATCATATTCATCAAGAAGTTTCATGTGGTTGTTATCTATTAATGCATGATCTTTTCTAAGGATTTCATGTTCCTTCTTAAGCTCTTCCAATTCAAAACTTACACTAGCATGCATCTTTTTCATTTTCTTATATGCATCATGCATGTGTTCAGAAACTTCAAATAATTCATCATAAGTTAAGTCACATACGTCTTCTTGATCTAATTGATAAACATTATCTTCCATCAAGCAAAGGTTGGTGACTTCTTCTTCTTTTTTAGTCTCAGATGAATCTGAAGCTGAGTTCGCCTAGAAAGCTCTTTGAAACTTCTTCTTACCCTTCTTTACCATTAGTTTTTCCTCTACCTTCTCCTTGCTAGGAGTTTCTTTGAGTTTTGGGAAATCAGTCTTGATATGACCCGGTTTCTTGCATTCATAATAAATCACTTCATTAGAAACCTTGCCATTCTTGTTATACTTACCTCTATTCTATTGCTGGCATCTCTTCTGCTTTTTCTTTAAAAAGCTTTTGAATTGTCTAGTTATCAATACAATATCATCTTCATCCTCAGGTTGTGAGTGTTCACTCTCCGACTCTTTCACCTTTTGTGTAATAATCTTGTCCTTTCGTGGTTCACCTGCATCAATCTTTCTTTGACTTACTCCTTGCTCATATGCAATGAGTGAACCAAGAAGATTGTCAATAGAATAAATGTTTAGATCTTTAGACTCTATAATTGCAGTAATTTTAGCATCATAAGCAGTAGGTAAACAATGAAGAATCATATTGACCATTTCAGCATTAGTTAATTTCCTACCATGTGCATGCAAAGAAGTGACAATTTGTGTGAATCTTGTGTACATGTCTGAAATAGATTCATTTGGTTTCATGCGAAACAATTCATAGTCATGTAACAAGATATTGAGACTTGATTGCTTAACCTCATTTGTCCCTTCATAAGTTATACAAAGTTTATCCCATATGTCCTTTTCGCTTTTGCAAGTGGAAACCCACATGTAGTCTTCAGATTTTAAAGCATAAAAGAAACTGTTTAAACATTTGGCATTTAATTGTACTAAGTCACATTCTTCTATAGTCCAATCTGCATAAGGTGTTTCTACCCTAACTCCATCAACTAATCAAGTTGGTTTTATGTAACCTTCCTGGACTAGCATCCACATGCGATAATCAAGTGACTGTAAAAAGTATACCTGCGTATTTTCTAAAAATCAAAAGGAATATTGTCAAACAGTGGAGGTCTAGTGATAGAGTAACCCTCAGGTGTGTTTCAGTTTCCAAATGTAGCCATCTATGTTAATCAAAAAGTAGTTCAAACTTATGATTTTGAAACGATGCTCTGATACCACTTGTTGAGTGTAGTAATTAGGTTGTTAAGCCTAAGTTAATGTCCCAAAGGCTACCAAGAGGGGGGTGAATTGGTAGTTTAAAAAATTTAGGCGCTCTTTTAAAATTATGTTGAACCGAAATAAAAATTGTTTCTTTTAAGTTTTGTAGAAAAAGTTTTTTAACCACAGAGTTTTTAAGACTTAAAAAAAATAAAATACGGAAATGTAAAAATTATAAAGTAAATGACACCAGATTTATAGTGGTTCGGTCTATAACCAGACCTACATCCACTCCCCGGAGGCACCCTCCGAGTATTGCACTAATACCACAAAGTGACTCACCTTTTGCACCCACAGCAAGGCGGATGTGGGTGCAATCTCTTTGGAGATGAGAATTAGTTTTTTAGATAATATTTAATGCCTTAACTTCTGAGTAGCAAATATTAAGTTCAATCAGGGTTTTAAAATTGATGTATAATTTATTTTTTTTGGAAGCATTTGTCTACTCAAATAATAAAGTACAAGCTCTTTCCCTTTCTTGTTAACTAGAGCCAATAAGGTGCCATGAGATTCACTTAAAGTTATTGTATACAAAATTAATGGCTTCCCTTGAATAAGAGTATCCAAAATTGGGGGATTTTCCAAATATTATTTTATATTATAATACGCTTTCTAATAATTATTATCCCATAAGAAATGATTGTCTTTCCTGCATAAACTTGTGAAATTATGAAACCTTCCTGAGAGATTTCATAATTTTTTTTTTAAGATATGCCAACCAACCATGGAAGGGTCTTAACTTGGAAAGACTCTTAGGTGGAGACATTTCTAATATTGCTTGACTTTTATTGGGATATATTTAAATTTCTCAATGTTGGACCGTGAAACCTAGAAACTTCCCTGCAGTAAAGCTAAAAATACAATTCATAGGATTCTTGTTTTAATTATATTGATGTAATCTAAAAAAAAAACTATCAAGTCATATAAATGATTATCTCACTTGAGATTTTTAAAGACTAGATCATTGACAGAATACTCGACATATTAGTGGATATGTTCATAAAAATTTCTCATTATTGCTAGATGGTATGTTGCTAAAAAAAACTTTATTCTATACGGCTGTTACGCCACCAGTAACAAAATCGGCAGTCACTGGCGCTTTGACCGCTGGAACCTAACCAGCGGTATAAACTGCCAAAAAATTGCCGGTGAAAAAAACCACCGAAAAAACACCATCGAGAAAGGTTTCCGGTGTGGTTTTTACCAGTGGGTTTTGAATTGTCGACAAGCTGCCAGTGTTTTATAAAATAAGCAAAGAACAACTAATAACTGCCGGAGCAAATCGCCGGTAATGAGTGATTTTCATGTAGTGTGACATTATAAATGTAGACCACTATTGACATTCTAAAAATTGTATAACTTTTATCTTTATAACAGTGATTGTCATCCAAAAAGGACAATATTACATGTGATGAAGTAAGATTTACCATGAGTTTTGATATAAGAAATTGAAACTCATCTTTAGAAGATGCTTTGCTTAAATCTCTTTAATCAATGTAGATACTGATATGACCATTCTTCTTTTTCACTATACGATATTGGCTAACAAGGTTTTGTATTTTTCCTTCCAATTAAAACATGCTTTGATTAATTTCTTGAATTTAACTTCTACTTGATATTCAATTTTTGAGTTATATATATTAGGGTCCTTGCTATATATGAATCATTTCAGGGTGAATTTCTAGTTTTTTTTTAAAAGATGTAAATAGAAATAACATTAAAAGAGACAAGGCCTAATACAAACAACTAATAACATCACACTCCTTTTACAATTGAGAAAATTATGGTGGAATATGATCCAAACCAATATCATCCCAAATAAAGCTACAACTATGAGCAATGTTAGTATGATAAGGATATGGCCACACTTCAATTCATGCAGTACAATTAGTTCAAAATTTAATTCACTTGATTTAAACCTTTTAATTAATTTCTAGAACTTATACATATAGTATAATCCAGATCATATAGTATGATATTATAAAAAAATCAAAATTTTTAATTTTCATTCACCATATGTGTTTGTATGGTTGTTATGCTAACATACACCTTTAATAATATATTAACTCAAGAAAGATAAAATTATAGACTTTTATAGAAATCAATCCTTTATTATCCAATCTTGAGTCATGATCCGTTGGCAGTACTTGGTGCATATTGTACCGTAATGCTATAACACACAGAAAAATATATACAATAATAATAAATATGAGAAACTAGATAAAGCCTAATAATATTTGTTATCATTAAAACATAAGCTCGAGCTCCTTGATTGTAATAGCGACAGAGCTTAGAGTGACTGTAATTGGGCGACGAAGGTCGAAGGGATTTATAGTCAAGAGATGGTGGTCGAAGCGATCATTGTCAGGTGATAGAGGTTAGCGGGGTGATAGCCAATGGGCAATGAAGGTCATATTAACTATAGTTAATGTGTGATGAATGTTTAATGGACTGTTATCATGCAATACCAATAAGAGGTACCTTAGTCGAGTGATGGAGGTTGGAGAGATTGTAGTCGGGCTACTAAGGTCAAATGGACTATAGTCAGGTGACAAAGGTTGGAGGGACCAAAGTCGATGGACAAATAATGTTAAAGAATTTATATTCGACAGACAATGTTGGACTATAATTTGGTGACAGTGGTCTACTTACCATACTTGATGGGAGAATATGGTCGAGGAACATAATTAGCGTGTGACAACAATTAGAGTAGAGGCCCAATAGTGGAGGATGGAGTAAGTTTCAATGGTGATTATAGGGAGAAGGTCCAGCAGCAAAAACTTAGCTAAGGTCTGACGGCAGTAACTAGTTGGACGTCCGACAATGATCTGCTTGTGAATGTTTGGTGGTGGTGACCAAGAAGAGAGGGTTTTCCAATAGTGATGTTATGGGATTCATGACTTAGAGCTCTCTTGAATCTCTAACTCAAGGTCCAAGCCCCCAACGATTCCTTTTATGTAGGAAGGAGGGGTCCTTTTATCGATTTTGAGAGTGGCATGCTCCGTAAATATAAAAAAAAATTCAAAAAACCTACACCTTCTCCTGTTCTCCCTCTGGCTCTCTGATAGTTGTGGCTTTTCACTATTTTTTAGTTGGTAACTTTCCCTACTTGACTCAGTGCCCATCCTCATGTACATAAGTTGGAGACTCCCCCTCATCTTCCTTTTTTCTCCCCCATTTTTCTTCCTACTCCAGAGGCTTTTGCTATATTTCGTAGGTGATTTTCCCTACTCAAATTAGCACCCTTCTTTAGTAAAGGAATTGAAATGGGAGATCACACATCTAAAAGAAATCCTCTAGCCAAGGAAGATTATCCTGTGCACCGATTTGAAGGTTTAAAGAAGATTCACAAGGTGTCGATGACTAATGATGTTATTTCCACCATCACTGAGGATTCTTTTATCTTGTTTAGGAAAAAAAAATTATTTTCCTAATGATCTGGTGATGAAGGTGTCGATAAGATCTGATCAGGCTCGTTTTCCTCCCTTGGGATATATAACAGTGTACAAAGGGCTGCGATTTCCACAATCTCTTGAATTAATTAACATTCCGACTGTTTGTGGAGTGAGTTTATCTCAATTTTCCTACAGGGCCACGTTAATCATAATGTGCCTGATCGTACTTTTCATAGACTATGGAGTGCTGTTATCTTCAGAATGCCTTCCTCGAATGGGGCTTCTCTTTAGTGATATATAGGGTCGTATCTCTTTCAGAACCAAGTATTTGGATATTCGAACTCGAGACCCACTGAAAGTTTTGGTTTGCGACTTCTTTTATGTGTAAAATGATTATAACCTTTTAGAAAAATGGGGAAAGTTGAAGGAGTTACTCATCCCCCTTCATATTGGAGCAGAAGATTTATTGAAGATACTCATGCTTCCTGATATCGATGCCCTACATTATGATGTGTGTTATTTGAGCAGATATATAGATGAAGAATACTTATTCAATATGGGATTATCTACTCTAGCAGGAAGATCACATACACAAATATTGTATAGGTATGTGAAAGTTCCTGAGGACGTTCCCCAAAAAAATCACTCAAAGTGACCAGGGAGTGAGGGAGATTTCTAGGTACCAAAGAAGAAGAAGGAAGATGAAATTTTGGTAGTTAACAGTAAAGGTCCTCGTATCTCTCCATCTAAGTCATACATTCCAAAAGATGTTTTGAAACATCAGTGTGTGGGCCATCGACGGGCTGAGGAGTTGGTGTGTTCACCTTTCCTTCTCTCTTTTTGTATTTAATTCAAAAGATATATCACTCATAATTACATTTTTGTTGTTTTAATTGGAGAAGCATAATGATTCCAAGCTTGAAATAATCAAGACTTTTAATGATTGGAACAACGAGTTTGTAAAGGTCAAATATCTTTAGGGAGATACAAAAAGAAATACAATAACAAAGTCAAGGAAATACAGGCAGTAGAGGAGCAGTTAGAAGGGTGTAGAGCAGAGCTGGCAAACAGGATAACCTCTGCTTCTTCACAGAATGAGCAGATGGATCGCCTATATATAGAGCTGGTGGATGCACAGAAGATAGTCTACCAGTAGATTAGAGATCAGCAAATCCTTGAAGCTGGGAAGAAGAGACTCCAGATTATGCTATCAGAGAAGGAAGCCAAGCAATTTCCATCTACAGTCATAGAAGAGTTCAAGATAATTATTGAGGATCAAGTTCAGGAAACTCACAATTATATTTATGATGTAGAGGTAAAGGCTTTAGAGGCAGAGTGTATGGAGGATGGATTCATCAATGATTTTATGAAGGGCGTTTGTGTAGAGCAGCATATGACTAGAGTGGAGATCGAGGGGTTGACTCCTAGCCAAGCTTATGGTGATCCTTCTTTAGACTCTAGTGGTGAAGAATCAGAAAGTGAGATGCAGTAAGCTTTTTCATTGGAGGAGGATGAGGATGATATTGAGAAGATGTAGGATAGCTTTGATGTTGTTTTGTACCACTTTGTTTTCTTTATAGTGATTATATATGTGTTTGGTGTTGATGCTTCCGTATGATGTACTCGATGTTCAGTAATATATAAAGAAATTATTGATATTTCTCTTTTTTCACATGCATATGAAATTGACTCAATTTTATTTCAATGAGAAACATTTTGGTGGCCTTTTTTTGACTTAAGTGACTATGTGAGATATCCTCCTTGGATATCCTAACCTATCCGAGGTTATTAATAAAAGAATTTGCTTGATGATTTTAACCTATATGGAAGAGGTCGGATCAAATCCCTCTGGGATTGATCATTCAGGGATTGAGATACAATGTATATTGTGTATTTCTTGAATCACAGAAAAAGAGTTTGAGGAGAAGATATAGAATCACGACAAAGTGAATATCACATTATTGTATTATATAAGACAGTACAATAATTCCCTAGCATAACTTAGGGATATGGATAAGGAGTTTTCCCATAATCAACACACAAAAGGTGTAGGAAAAATCAGTATAAAATTTGAAAGATATAAAACATAACCACTTGAGAGGACATAACACAAGATAAATACTACCAATAATATAACATGAGATAAATAGTATTATCAAATCGTATTGATAGTACTTGTAAAGGTTGCCAACATTATAAGAATGGAGCAGCATTTTTCCACTAGCATCCTTCAATTTAAAGGTTCCAGGTTTGACCATGGCTGCCACCAAATAAGGATCCATCCAAAGGGGAGAGAGCTTGTTACACTGAGGACCTTTTCTAGCAGCTTCGATGCTGCATAGAACTAAGTTCCCAATAGTGATAGGCCGAGGTTTCACTCTCTGATTGTAGTGATGAGCGATCCTTTAGTGGTCTGCAGCAGTCCTGAGTGAGGCTTCATCTCTTTCTTCTAGGAGGAGATCCAAGTTTGTTCTGAGCCTCTTCTTATTATTATTGAAGTCAAAAGTTTAAACTATGTTGATCGGGACACCAATATCAACCGGTATGACTACTTCTGTACCAAAATAGATGTTATACGGGGTTTCTCTTATAAGAGTTTTAGCAGTGGTCTGATAAGCCTAGAAGACATTTGGGAGTTCTTCAACCCGTTTCCCCCAGCCTTCCCTAGATGTGTCTTCAGCCCTTCCAAAATTATTCGATTTATTACCTTTATTTGCCCATTTACTTGAGGATGGGCGACAGCTGTGTGGATGAGCCAAAAATGAAAATCTTTATAAAAAGATGTAAAGTTTTTCCCATTAAACTATTTCCCATTGTTAGTGATAACTCTCACAAGAATGCCAAAGCAACAGACTATATTCTTCTTTAAGAATTGCTTGATATTTGCTTCGATAAATTTTGTTAAAGGTTCTGCCTCCACCCATTTGGTGAAGTAATTTAGAGCCAGGATAATGAATTTCTATTATCCAACTGCTATAGGGAAGGGTCTCATTATATCAATTCCCCATTGGGCGAAAGGCTAGGGACTCTGAAGAGATGCAAGCTCCAGCGAGGGTGTATGGGTGAGATTGGAATGCAATTGATAGTTTTCACACTTTTAAGTAAACTCAAGTGCGTCCTACTTTATTGTAGGCCAATAGAATTCTTGTCTCATGATCTGGTAAGCCAATGCTCTTCCTCCCAGATGTTCTCCACACACTCCTAAATAAGCTTCTCGGAGTGCGTAATCAGCTTCTAAAGGTGGGAGACACTTGAGATATGGTACAGTGAAGGTGCGCTTATATAATTCATCACCAATAATGTTGAAATTTGCTTCTTGTCTCTGAAGTCATGTTACAGCCATGAGTTTTTCATGTAGTACCCCATTCTATAGAAAAGATAAGATGGGATAAATCCAAGATGCCTCTCTTGGTTCAACGATTGATTGTAAGACCCATGGACCATGAATAATTGGAAAGTGGATCTCCTTGATACACTTTCTTTTATAAACAACACTTATTTATGTAACAAGTTTGGAAAGAGCATATGCACTTACATTTTTCTCTCGGAGAATATATATGATATGATGCTCTACTATACAAGCCAAGAGTAACTTCACAATGCTGTAATACTAGAACAATTGTAGATTATGGATATCAAACTCCCCCTCTACCTGAGAGGCGATTATTTAGAAACCAGTATGGACTATTAGGTTCTAGACCTCACAATCAATTGCTAGTCTCAATCTAGCAATGAGGGCTTCGTATTTTACTGTGTTGTTTGTTACCGAGAACTTGAGTCGGAGCCCATACTCAAGGGTAACTTTCTGCGAAGAGATCAATAAAATTTTTAGCCCTAGCATCAAAACTTCCAGAAGCTTCATCGACATATAACGTCCAGAATGGAGGAGAAGGCAAAGCACTTGGTTGAACATCAGATACTGGGATGGTGCATTCATCTACGAAATTTACAAGTGCTTGAGATTTAATATTAGGATTAAGCTTGTAATGGATATCAAACTCTCCTATCTCTACAGACCACTTAACGAGCCTACCCGATGCTTCTAACGTTTGTAGGATATTTTTCAGTGGCAGATTTGCTTAAACCCTAATTATTTGGGCTTGAAAGTAAGGGCGTAGTTCTATAGTAAAATAAACTAACGCTATGGCTGTCTTATCTGCTATAGGATAACATCCCTCTATTTTAGATAAAATTTTGCTCACATAGTAGATAAGATGTTGTACAACATTTTATTCTCAAACCATGACCAAACTAATGGCTTGGACAGAAATACCATATACAAATACAATTTCTCTCCCGATGTTGGTTTAGAAAGTAGTTGTGGGGATGCCAAATACTTTTGTAGCTGTTCAAAGGTTTCTTGTCATTCATCGGTCAATTATAATCCAGAGCTACGAGCACCTCTAAGTATCTTAAAGAAGGGTAGATATTTGTCTCCTAAGCGTGTTAGGAAATGAGATAGTGTTGCAATTCTCCCATTTAGCCTTTGGACCTCTTTGATATTCTTCGGTGGAACCATATCCCTTAGTGCCTTGATCATCTTGGGATTAGCTTCAATGCCTATGTGGGCTACCATAAACCCCAAAAACTTTCCAGAAGCAACTCCAACGCAAATTTTGCAGGGTTGAGTCGCATATTATATTGTCTTAATAAGTGGAAGCACTATTTAAAGTCAGAGATATGTTGAGCTTTTTCAGGACTTTTTACTAATATATCTTCAACGTATACCTCCATGGTATGCCCAATAAGGTCTTTTAAAACTTTTTTCATGAGGCACTGATAAATTGCTCCAGCATTTTTTAGCCCGAATGGCATCACCCGATAGCAGTATAACCCTTAGTCTTTTTGAAAAGCTGTTGCTTCTTCATCAGTAGGATTCATTTTTATTTAATTATATCTAGAGTAGGCATCCATAAAACTAAACATCATATGCCAGAGGTGGTATCGACTAACTGGTAAATACGAGGAAGTAGAAAGCTATTTTTCAGGCAGATTTTATTGAGATCTGTATAATCTATAAACATTCTCAAAGTTCCATTCATCTATCATACCATGACAACATTCGCCAACCAAGCAGGAAAGTGAACTTCACATATATATCCAGCATCCAGAAGTTTATCCACTTCCTACTCAATTGCTTGCTGACAATCTGGTGCAAAGTTTTATTTCATCTGGATAATTATTCTTCATGTCAGATTGAATTTAAGGGAGTGTAAGATCACTTCAGGGTTAATTACGGGCAATTTTGCTTGACACCGTACAAAAATATCCTAATTTTCTAGCAAAAAATCTCTGAATTGTTTATTCTCATTATCTGAGAGAAGTGATCCCATCTACACAGTCTTTGAAGGATGTTCTTCAGCTATAGATACAATAGTAAGGTATTCTACAGGGGAAGCTGTCTGAGGGATATCCTCGCTTCGGATATCAAAGTCCTTGATGTTTAGGGTAACCGTTGGATGTGGTTTAACCTGCTTAAGATAGTAGGTTTAAGTTATTTGTTGATCTCCGCATACTACACTGACTCTTGCTGGGGTAAGGAGCTTGAGGTGAGGGATAGAGGCGATGATCCCAAAAATTAACTGGAGTGGCCTCCCAAAGTTAGAGTTATAAGCTGATTCTGACTTTATAATAATGAACTGACTAGAGTGTATAGTGTATCAAGGAAACTCTATAACTGGGAGATTGATTATCCCTTCTACTCATATAGGTTGATTATTAAATTCATACAAAGGACCTGCAGCAGGCTGAAGCTTTTCTCTTGAAAGACCCATATTGAAAAAAGTGGAGTAGAATAGGACATCTATGGAGCTTCCATTATCTAAAAGAATTCATTTGACATTGTAACATGGGTCACCTATTCTCAAATTTATTACAAGTGGATCTTAATGAGGGGTTTTTACTCCCTCCAGATCAGATTCATCAAATGTTATGGAATGATTGATATGAGCCTTCTTTAGAGTTAGGTTTTCATCTACAGCTAGAAAGACTTGATTAGAGAGTAAGGAACCTCTAGCAATTATTTTATATTCAGTAACCATGATCTGATTATTCATTGATTATCTATATTATTGATTTTTCCCCCCAATGGAGCGAGCTTCTTATAGGGTAGGTGGATTCCCAATAAACTATCAAAGATAGCCCTAGTAGATAAGTCTTTTAATCTCATCCTTAGGTTGCCTATAACCTTCAGTAGTATGGCCACGACTATGATGAAAGTGATAATACTATCTTGATTTCCTATATTTGGCATCAAAGGATGTGGCCATTTCACTGTATCTTGATTTCAAAAAGCTATTAGTATATTTGCTTGAGATGTGTTGAGTGGAGTGTACTCCTCCTATCAAGGTTTCTGTCATAGCAATGGAGGCCTAAGAGGTAGATTGTTCTTCCCTTGCTTCTTTCGTTGTGAGGATGAATTATCCATCCTAGGTGCACCCTTGCTCTTCCCGTTTGTTTGCTCAAACTACATTCTATGAGCATTTATAGCTTCATTTGCAAAAATTTAAGCTTCCACACGATGGAACAAATTAATGTATGAATGAAAAATGTCTTGTATGAGTGCCGAATAGAAGGGGCCAAGATGAAGGAAATACCACTCTCAATAATTTTGGGTCTACTCCTAGAATTTGTCAAGCCTCGATAGAAAATTGCTGAAAATACTCCTTCAATGATTCTCCTTCATTTTGATGGATCCCTGAGAGGTGGGAGGAATCCTTAGCAATCCTCTGATTGGCTACGAACTGATCGATAAACACTTTGACCAATTTGACAAATGAAGGGATTATTCTAAATGGAAGCGAATTTAACCATGTTTGAGCCTATCCTTTAAGGGTGGCAGTAAAAACCTGACACAAGAGTGCATCCGATGCTCGCTAGATATGCATGATGGTTTTATAGTGGTCGATGTGTTCATATTGGTCAGATGTCCCGTCATAGGACTCAATGCTTGGTAGTTTGAAGCCAACCAAAATGGGGTGTTAAAGAATGGCTTCGGTTAAAGTTGATGACTCCTGGAAGCTACACTGTCAAAGAGTTTGCCTCACGTCTCCTCCAGGGAGCTCTTCCTATAATAATCTCCACATTTCATGATGTAGGGTTTCTTGAGAGAGCTAAACAATATATGGTTTGCCTAAGCCTTATGGGAGATATGGAAGAATGCGAGGTTGCTGAGTTGTGGGCAAAAGATGTATAAAACATGATGTATCGCCAAGTTCGTTATCCGGGCTTGAATGCGGATGTCTACTTGGCAGAGGAAGATGAATTTTTTCTTGAAGATGTTTGAGTTGAACATTTTCAGCTAGTGTGAAGCTTGAGGGAGATGAGCTTCCTCCCGCTATAGTAATGCTGGCTATCGAGTCTCTCACAGAAGATGAAGGATCTTGTTCTAAGATTCTTCCATTTTTTTTGAATTATCTCTTCTAGGGAGGGTCCCGAGGTTCCTTCTCCGGCTACATTTTTCCCCCAGCGTAGAAAGAGGCAGATATCGAGCATCTATGATTCATAGACTAATTTTTGGACTGGTGGGAGTTGGAGCGAGAAGCTCCAATTATATGACTGCTGCGCCTGCTGATCATCGTAGCAATACTTGAAGTTGTGGGATAATGACTTCCCACAGACGACGCTAAACTATTGCAAACTAGAATATACGTGATAATAGAGTTTAAAAACTTATGTCTCAGCATTGCATAGATATCTAGCACAAAAATAGAGAAGAAATAGCAACCCTAGAATTTTAATGTGAAAATCCCTTAAAGGGGAAAAACTATGGGGCCACGCCCAGTTGAAAGATTTCCACTAGTGTTTTCTTGAAATATAAGAGGCTTAGACATCCTTAAAATTTAGGATGATCAGATTATAATATATCTCTTCAGGATTGAAAATTTGTTACAATGACGAGCAGAGTTCTGGCATCACTTGGAGATTGGGTGAAATTTATGTATCCTTTGGAGGTCGGGTAGAATTCCGGCGTCATTTGAAAGTTGACCAAAATTCTGACGTGGAGTAGAACTCTAACGTCACTTGAGCATCGGACAAAACTTTGGCATTATTTAGAAGTCTCACAGAATTTAGGTGTCGAGCAAACCTACAACATTGTTCAGAAGTCCGACAGACTTTCGGCATCGGGCAAAACTCTAGCGGTCATCAAGGAGTTTTTCCCTCTTATCATTCTCTTCTTCTTGCTTCAGTTCCCCCTCATGAGAAATGGGGGGGCTAGCAACAAAATGATAAACAGGATACTCTAATTATCAGAAAAAAAATAAAAGAGCTCAAAGTATCAAAAGATATAAAGAGCAAATAAACATAATCTTAATAAGGATTTTCAGTAATGCCCATCATAACAACATGTTCATGAAATTTCTTCGGTGGCAACCCTTTAGTTAATGGATCCGCAATCATAACATTGGTGCTAATGTGCTCAAATGATACTCTTTGTTTTTCAATTTCTTCCTTAATAATAAAGTATTTTAATTTCATATGTTTAACAACCTTTGAATACTTGTCATTCTTAGAAAAGAAGATTGCTGCAGAATTATCACAATAAACTTTTAGCGGCTTGGCAATACTGAAAATAACTCCAAATCCTGAAATAAAATTTTGCAGCCATAATCCTTGAATTGTGGCCTCAAAATATGCCACATACTCAGCTTCCATTGTGGATGCATCAATGACGGACTTCTTCGCACTCTTCCAAGATATTTCTCCTTCATTTAAGAGAAACACATATCCAAATGTGGATTTTCTAGAATCCAAACATCCAGCAAAATCTGAATCTGAATATCCAATCACCTCAAGGTGATCAGATCTTTTAAAAGTGAGCATGTATTTCTTTGTTCCTTGTAGATATCGTAAAACTTTCTTTGCAGCTTTCCAATGATCAAGCCCTAGATTACTTTGATATCTAGCCAACATTCAACCAGCAAAACTTATATCTGGTCTAGTACAGATCTGAGCATATATTAAACTTCCAACAAAAGATGCATAAGGAATTTGTTCCATTTCTTTATGTTCCAATTCATTCTTTGGGCATTGCATAAGGCTCAATTTATCACCTTTCTGTATTGGAATAATACTTGCTGAATAATTTTCCATATTAAATCTCTCAAGAACTTTATTAATATATGCTTTCTGAGACAATCCTAACATTCCTTGTGATCTATCACGAAATATTTCAATTCCTATCACATAGGATGCCTCACCCATATCTTTCATTTCAAAGTTATTTGAGAAAAATTTCTTAGTTTCATATAATAAACCAAGATCATTAGTATCAAGCGAAATACCATAAATATAAAAAATCAAAATTTTAAACTTGCTCCCACTGACCTTTAGATATATACATCGATCAACAGTGATTTCTTTAAATTCAAAAGAAGTGATGGTATTATTAAACTTGAGATACCATTGTCGGGAAGCTTGTTTAAGTCTGTATATTGATTTCTTAAGTTTACACACCACGTGTTCCTTTCCTTCAACTAAAAACCCTTCAGGCTGATCCATATAAACTACTTCCTCTAAATCCCCATTAAGAAAGGCTATTTTCACATCCATTTGATGTAACTCTAAGTCATAATGAGCCACTATCACCATAATAATTCTTAATGAGTCCTTCTTAGAAACTGGAGCGAAGGTCTCTTTGTAGTCAACACCATCTTTCTGAGTAAAACCTTCGGCAACAAGTCTAGCCTAATATCGTTCAATATTGCCTTTAGAGTCTTGTTTGGTCTTAAAGACTCACTTACACCCAACTCTTTTGGAACCTTCAGGCAATTCAACGATGTCCCAAACTTTATTATGATCCATTAATTTTAACTCTTCTTTCATGGCATCTAACCACTTATTAGAATTCATACTTTCTATGACTTGTGAAAATGAAATAGTATCATTATCAATTCCTAAGTCAAATTCTGACTTTTAAAGATAAATCATATAATCATTCAAAATAGCAGATCTTTTAACTCTAGTAGATTTTCTTAATGCTACTTCTTGTGGTTCGTCAATTATAGGTTCATTGGTGACAACTTTATTTTGCGATGTATAATCATTCATTTGCTCATCCTATATATTGTTAAACTTTTCAACAACAATAGGAATAACAACTTTATTAGAAGTGATGGGCAATGGAATTTTTTCCCCAACTTCTTTAACCTCTATATTTTGAGGTTCTATACTCCCACTAATTTCACCATTTTCAAATGAACATAGCATTTCTAGTTTTAATAATTTTTTTACTATGATTAAGATAATAAAATCTATACCCGGTAGATTTTTCTGTATAACCAATGAAAAAACCACTGATTGTTCTTGAATCTAGTTTTCTTTCATGTGGATTATAAATTTTTATTTTCATTGGGCAACCCCAAATATGCAGGTGCTTTAAACTAGGGTTTCTTTCGTTCCACAGTTCAAAAGGGGTCTTTAAAACTGCCTTACTAGGAACCTTGTTTAACAAATATATAGCAGTTTTTAAAGCATGCATCCACAAAGATAAGGGTAAAGAAGAATAACTTAACATACATCTAACCATATCCATTAAAGTACGATTGCATCTTTTTGTAATACCATTTTATTGTGGTGAGTCAGGCATTATGTATTGAGCACTAATGCCACGCCTTTCAAGAAATTTAGTAAATGGACCTGGATATTGTCCAGATTCATCAAATCTTCCATAAAATTCACCACCTCTATGAGACCTTATGATTTTCACTTTTATATCTAATTGCCTCTCAACCTCAATCATTAATAAACACCTCAAGGACGTCTAGTGATTAAGAGTTTTTATGCAATAAATAGATATAACCATAACGTGAAAAAGCATCAATAAAGGTAATAAAATACTTTTCACCACTAAATAAAGGCACATCAAAAGGTCAACATATATCAGTGTGTATGACTTCAAGAAGCTGTGTGCTTCTTGTGGCTGCCTTCTTAATTGTGTGTTTAGTAAATTTTCCTTTAATACAATCCACACAAATACCAAGATCAGTGAAATCCAAATCAGAAAGGATTTCATTCCTCACTAATCTTTATATTCTTTCTTTGGATATATGACCAAAACATTTATGCCACAAATAAGCAGAATTTTCATTCATTAAATCACGTTTTATTCCAACATTATGATGCAAGGTTAATAAAGTCTCAGAAAATAAATTATCAAGTTTTAATTTATATAAACTATCGTAAAGCATATCAAAACCAATAAGTTGATTACACTTAAATAAATTGAAACATCCACTTCCAAACTTAAAACAAAAACTAGTTGTATCAAGTTTCGATAAAGAAACTAAATTTCTAGAAACAGATGGTATATAAAGAGTTTGAGAAAGATCTAAATGATGTCCAGTATCTAAAATCAAACGATATTTTCCAATGGCTTCAACTTGAGCTTTAACTCTATTCCCATGAAGACAAACTTTTCATTTGGCTTTATGGTTTGGGTCGTAAGAAATCCCTGCATCACATTTGAAACATGAGTGGTACAACTAGAATCAATCCACCAAGTATTATAAGGAACCTCAGCCAAATTTGATTCGAAACATACAAAAACAATAGGCTTACCTTTCTTTTCAAACCAAGCCTTATGTTTCTGGCAATCTTTCTGATAGTGTTCACGCTTGTGACAGAAATTACATCGATCATTCTTTGGTTCCTTCTTTTGGATTTGGACAGATGACACATTAAGCTTTAGGTGTTCTTTATTGCCCTTTGGATTCTTCTTTCCTAATTTTATTTTAAAATATGGTTGATCAATGAAAGTAATTGTGTGAATTCCTTATTTCTTAAGCCTTGATTCCTCCTGAATAAGCATACTCTGTAATTTGGTCCAATTCCATTTATCTTTAATAGTATTATAATTAATTTGGAATGGACCATATTTAGGAGGCAATTAGTTTATAATGAACTGTACAAGGAAGCTTTCACTCAATTTCATTCCTATAGTATTCAATCTTGCTGCTATATTAGTCATTTTAGTAATATGCTCATAAATAGTACGAGAACCATCAAATTTTATGGTGGTTAACATACCCATTAAAGTTCAAGCACGTAGCTTATCAGCAGACTCAGATTGAGAAACATTCTCCACAGACTTCATAAATTTATTAGCATTATATGTTATTGGAAATGTTGGCTTAATAATGTCTGTTACAGTCATTTGCATAAACATTAGGCTTAATCTATTTGATCTTTCCCAAGCTTCATGAAAGATCTTTCTTCAGCACTGCTTGTATCAGTAAGAGCAGTAGGCTTATCATTAAGTAGTGCAAAATCTAGATCCAAAACTCCTAAATGAAACTGGATTTGTTCGCTCCATTCAGAATAATTAAGTCCATTGAACTTTATAATAGATGAAGCTTGCGAATGAAGAATTACAGAATTAGATGCTGCAAAATAAAATACAAGACTCTCACATATCGTTAATTTGAAAATTAAATTCAAAACATAAAATAGATTCAGATAACATTTAATTAATCAATAAAATATATATTAAAGTTCTCCTTTGGGTGATACTACAATATATAATGATAATCATAATTGATGCTTAAAATAAAATTCTCATAATTAATAATTATACATACTTCAATTAAATATATTTGCTATCTTTGGATATACTAAATATATTTAATTAAGTATGATAATTTAACACATTTATATCCAATAGTACAAAATGACTAATCAATCTTTGGACGATTCTTAAATATTTTGTAGCAATTTGAATATTAATTACTCGTGATAAAAATTTTATATAACATTATGTCATTCTCTTAATAACATCGCATACTTACATGTTTTTAAATATTATCTAATTGATATTTATGAAAACTTTCTAGTTTGACCACTTTGGTGATTAACAAACTATGCTTGATATAAATATCAAATTAAATAATTATGATGATGATTATTTCAAATAAATGAAATACATAAAGAAAATACTTAATGTATATAATTACATATACGAACAAAATCTCTTTAAATGAAAAAAAAATTGGATTTATGTCATTAACTTTCATATGACAAATCCATTCATATTGAAATAAGTAATATAAATTATTTTTAAAAGCAAAATAGAAACATAATTTATTTTCCATGAATTAATCATGATAAAAATATGATTCAATAATTGAAATCGATAACAAATAATATTAATTCGATTTCATTAGAAAGAATCATCAAAGAAATTGAAGAAAAACCTAAATATAAAATCACTAGTTTTCAACCATGCTTTGATACCACATGTAAGACTTTATGGAGTTCTTAAAATATCTTGCGAGAACTTACTCATATATATGATTTAGGTTCCCGATACATACAAGAACTTTCTTTATAATTAAGTTCTCTAATTTTTATAAGAACTCGTAGCATGCATTATGAGTTATCTAACTCTTGCATAATCTCGCATCATAATTTATGTAAATGAAATCGAAATGAAAAAGTTGAATTTACATAAGTCTTAAATCCTCAAGATCTTAAACAAGATAATTTTCACAATCTTTAATTTGAAGAAAAACATACCTTGATTCATTTTGAATTCGTCAAATTTTGATCTACGATTTCTCCCTTCTCCCTTCACTTTCTTCTTTCATGAGTTAGTCCTCTTTGGAGAAAGATAACTCCTCTTTATGAGAGAGAGAGGACCAATAGTTATTTCCTGCGGATTTGTTATAATAACCCTCATAGGAGTTATTTTATAATAACTCATAGGAGTTATTTTACAATAACCGCTCGTAGGAGTTATTTGATCAAACGGTCCATAAACGAATAATCAAATTATCTTTTCTTGACCAATAGGATTTAAACATAAATAATTAAATTTCAATAATTCAAATATATGGGCCACATAATGGTTTATATAATTAAATATATATTCTTAAATAATTATTGCGACATCTCGCATAATTAATATATTTAATTATTCTAACATGCTAAACAATTCTCCACCTATTCTGTTCTACCTATTGTCTGTCACTGCAAATGTTCTACTCTTTGGCTACTACAAACATCCGAAGGTTAACTTATTATTAACCTATTTTTTTTCAATTTTTGTGATTTCTCTTCACTTCTTCGCTATTTGATTTTGTTTGTCGTAGTTGCTCGCTGTAGCCTACAGTCTCCTGGGCTCCCCACTCTCATCAAATTATAATTTTTTTCTCCTTTTAAGCCTAAATTCCTACTTCAACTTTTTATAGGGTTTGCAATTCATTTATCTCTCTCTCCTTTCTCCCATGGATGCATACTCTTCTTTTACACACCTCATTTTTTTCTTAGTTGTTGTCATTTTTCTCCATCAAAAATTACTGTGTCGTTGGCACTACTGATTCTCTGATCGGCTTCTTCTCATGTCTAATAGTAGGTTGCTTTTCCTCCTTTCAATTTTGTTTCCTCTACGGTGTTCTTCTCCTCTACTCCTCTCTGCTTCCTTGATTTGCATGAGAATAATTACCTCTTAACTGATTTCCTGAAAAAACAAATTGTGTTTCAGGGTTAGCCTTTTGTTTATGATCAATAAGTAGCATATCAAAATTTGGCAATAAGTAGCTTATTAGGTTCTATTTCTAAGCTTAGGCAGATCTCCTTCATGCAAGAATAGTGGCAGATGACTGTGGGTACAACAAAAAGAATTGTGAAACCTTAGAGTTTTTATTTAGTAAATGTCCAAGATAGTCCATAGACTTATAGGTGTATCTATTTTAGTCTCAAATTCTTCTAAATTTTAAATTTAGTCCATCAACATCTCAAAATTTAACCAAATTGGTCCTATTACCAATTTGCCCTTTCCTTTGATCATTTACTCAATTCTTATTCAAGATTTAGAATTTTCCTTTTATTAGGAATTTGTAATGAGAAAATAATATTTTCAGTATTTTTATGCATAAATAGGAATTTTTAATATCAGATCGGTAAGGCATGTTGAGTCTAGTAATTAGGTTGTTAAGCCTAAGTTAATGTCCCAAAGGCTACCAAGAGGGGGGTGAATTGGTAGTTTAAAAATTTTAAGCCCTCTTTTAAAATTATGTTAAACCGAAATAAAAATTGTTTCTTTTAAGTTTTGTAAAAAACATTTTTTAACGATAGAGTTTTTAAGACTTAAAAAAAATAAAATGCAGAAACGTAAAAATTGTAAAGTAAATGACACCAGATTTATAGTGGTTCGGTCTATAACCAGACCTACATCTACTCCCCGGAGGCACCCTCCGAGTATTGCACTAATACCACAAAGTGACTCTCCTTTTGCACCCACAGCAAGACGGAGAAGCCTTTACAAACACACTCTTTTCACCACTACCTGGTGCGGCAGAGAACCGTCGTCCCTTTTACACAATCCCCAGTATTGGTAGAGAACCGTCCGTCCTTTCAAACTCTCCTAGTGTGGGCAGAGAACCCTTCCGTCCTTTCACACTCTCCTAGTGTGAGCAGAGAACCATACAGCTGTCCACACTCTCCAAGTGTAGGAAGCGATCCTTTCGGCTATTCACACTCTCCAAGTGTCGGCAGCGAACCAGATCTCCTTGATAGATCTTCTCACAAGAAATCTAGAAGGAAGAAAGAAAAGAGTGAAGTAATCCCAATTCACAAATAGAGATTCTTACCTTTAAACTCCAAGTGAAGCCTTTACGCTCCAGTGGTAGGAATCCTCCTTTGAATGCACTCTCACACTCTCTCCTTTGCAATTCTCTCAAGAGGCACAAAGATCAAATGACAAAAAGATTTGGTGGAAGTCTAATTTGGACTATTTATTCAAAAGACAAGAAAAACCTTCCAAAAACTACAAGTTTTCAATTCTGTACGCAGTGGATCGTCCTAGACAATTTTACTTAAACGTTTTGAAATGACCTTATTTCTATATGTGTACGAAATGTCTTCGTACACACTGATCGTCCCGTACGAACTAAGTTTGTCCGGTTAATCGTCTGGACAAAATTTTTATAGAGAGCATATCATTTTCTGACGATAATTAATTTCGTCTGGACGAAAATTTTACAGAGACTAGATCGTCCTAGACGATAATTAATTTCGTCCGGACAAAAATTTTATAGAGAGCAACTCATTTTCTGACGATAATTAATTTCGTCTGGACGAAAATTTTACAGATACCAGATCGTCCTGGACGATAATTAAATTCGTCCCGGATGAATAGGACTTAGAAAATTTTTCATGCCAGTTCCTATTCAGTCTATGTGCTCAATAGGAGATAACTGTCTGATCGTACCGTACGATCTGATATCGTCTCGTACGATCAGAATAACATAAATATGATCTCCTTATGTGTGTGTGTATGTTTTTATTCACTCAATTACAATCACTCCCTTTCAAATTTAATTCAAAGAAAAATATAAGCTTCAAATTCACAAAGTATCTCATATTGAATTTGATTTGAAGTTTTTGTAGTCTGGAGTCTTATTTTCCTGAAATGTTAGTACACACAAGAGCAAATACAAATCTTCTAAAATTGTTAGGAGATAACTATACATTTGAACAATAATGTTTGGAGTCATCAAAACTATACAAGTTACAAAAATGTAAAGCATGCAAATAGCAACTATTTTAACAATCTCCCCCTTTTTTATGATGGCAAAAATAATTATTGTTTGTATGATTTCAATTTAAACAAATCTCCTAAACTCCTCCTGAATTGATGAATACATGAAAATAAGGAGGCATTTTGAACCAAAGAACAAAATTTTTGTTTTTCAAAAAAAAAATTTAACAAAATTACAAAGTTAAACACAAAACCAAAATGCAAACAAAACAATTAAAACAAAATTAAAACAAAACAAAACATACAAACATACAAACATAATAATTTCTCCCCCTTTTTGACAACAACAAAAAGTGAGAAAGAAATAGACAAGAAATGTAAGTAATTATATGAAATTCATTTGAAAATTTAATCTAAATGGTGATTGTCATAAGTTATGCAATCTAAAACTAATAACATTAGGTCAATCATAGAAATTCATAAAATTTAAGAAGTGATATAACATTATAAGTAAGAAGAATTTATCAAAAACATGATTCAATTTAGAAATTTGAATATAGAAAATCATTACAAGAGAGATGCATAAAAATTCTATATTTCAAAGTTCAATAGAATATAAATGAACATAAGATCAATTTGAATTAAGAGATTGAAAGAATTTGGAAAGAAGAGAATTACCACATGTGGCGCTTTGCGCATCTTTTTCAAATTTTTGGGCACATTTTTGTGCATCTTTTGACATTGGGCTAATTTTGTGCCTCTTTTTCATATTTGTGAACCTTTGCGCATTCCTTTTGATTTTTGTACTATTTGTACAATTTTCAAGAGTAATTGAGACCAAATCTTTCCAAAATCAATAATCTAAAATTTCAAATATTTTTAAGTGCATAAATATCACTTGAGCATAGAAATACAAAATAAGAAAACATCTATATTGTAATAATAATATTAACTTTATGTAGTCTAAATGAATAGACATGAATTTAAAAGTTCTAATTATAACAAGTTATAAACAACTTTTAAATTTAGAAAGACTAGATTTTCTAATGTAATTAATCTCAAATTACAATCTAATTTAAGCACAATTAAGATTAAATAAGACTAATGAAATTCATAAAAATTAACCACATTCAAAATGCAAACCAAATTTGAATCAAGTACAACATGCATTGATATTAACGAAAATGATTACATATTCATTTCATAATATTAAAATAACTAAGAAAATACATTGAACTTTTTAATAAAGACAAACTAAAACAACCACTAAGAATAAACACTAACACAACAAAACATTTAAAACAAAGAAAACAAAGACAAAACCACAGACTCTAAAATAAACTCAATCAAAATACTCAAAAATCACAAAATTCAAAACACAAATCAAAGACAAATAAACTAAGAAAACATAAATATCAATGCTGCAAAAACATTTTTATTTAAGCATTCAAATCAATAACACCAAGCCTTGTTCTTAATGTACTGAAGGTATCAAAGGCTAAAGGTTTTGTAAAAATGTCTGCAAGTTGATTTTTAGTTGAAACATATGTGAGTTCAATTTCTCCCTTGGATACATGATCCCTTATGAAATGATGCCTTATGTCAATGTGTTTATTTCTAGAATGTTGAATAGGATTTTTTGAAATGCAAATAGCACTAGTTTTGTCACAATAAATTGGAATAGTGCCTATAGATAATCCTAAATCAATCAACTGCTGTTTTAACCAAAGTACTTGTGCCACACAACTTCCTAATGCAATGTATTCTGCTTCTGCAGTAGATAGTGCCACTGAATTTTATTTTCTACTAGACCATGAAACTAATAAATTTCCAATGAATTGATATGTTCCAGAAGTGCTTTTTCTATCCACTCTACAGACTGCAAAGTCAGAATCTGAGTAACCAATAATTTCAAATGAAGAGCTAAACTTAGGATACCAAATCCCTAAGTTTTGAGTTCCTAGTAATTATCTTAAAATCCTTTTCACTGCTATCAAATGAGATTCTTTTGGATCTGATTGAAATCTAGCACATAAGCAAACACTGAACATAATATCTGGTCAGCTAGTAGTCAAGTAAAGTAAAGATCCAATTATCCCTCTAAATTTCTTTTGATCAACAGATTTTTCCTTAAGGTCCTTATCCAACTGAACTGAGGAACTCATTAGTGTACTAACAGGTTTAGCATTGTCCATTTCATATTTTTTGAGGATGTCCTTAATATATTTAGTTTGACTAAGAAATGTTCCTTCCTCAAGTTGCTTAATGCTAAATCCTAGAAAGTAATTTAAATCTCCCATTAGACTAATTTCAAATTCACTTCTCATTATTTTAGAAAAATCATCACAAAGATTTTTATTTGAAGATCCAAAGATGATGTTATCCACATAAATTTGAACAATAAGTATATCCTTTCCAAATTTCCTTAAAAAGAGAGTTATATCCATACTTCATTTTTCAAAAGATCTTTCAAGTAGGAAGGTGCTCAACCTCTTATACCAAGCCCTAGGTGACTTTTTCAATCCATATAATGCCTTTTTTAACTTTAAAACATGATTTGGGTATTTAGAATTTTCAAAACCTGGAGGTTGTTCTACAAAAACATCTTCCTCAATTACCCCATTTAAAAAGACACTCTTGACATCCATTTGAAACAATTTAAAACCTTTAAAATAGGCAAAGGCTAGTAAAACCCTAATTGCTTCAAGTCTAGCTACAGAGGCAAAAGTCTCCTCAAAATCAATTCCTTGAATTTGATTATACCCCTTAGCAACTAATCTAGCCTTATTTCTAATGACTACTCCTGAGTCATTCATTTTATTTTTGAATACCCACTTGGTTCCAACAACACTTTGATCTTTTGGCCTTGTAGTTAATTTCCAAACTTTATTTCTTACAAATTGATTTAACTCTTCTTGCATGGCCAATATCCAAAATTCATCAGAAAGTACTTAATCAATATTAGTGGGTTCAATAGTTGAAATAAAGGCTGAATGATTGACTTCCTTGTTTAATCCACGCCTAGTTCTAACACCCTCACTTGGTTCACCTATAATCAATTCCTTTGGGTGGTTTTTAGAAAATCTCAAATCTCTAGGCAAAAGGTTTTCTCTTTCCAAATTTTCTTTCACATTTTCTTCCAAATTTAATATATCAATCTTTTGGGAGTTTTCTTCAATCTCTTCTTCAACAACATTTGGCTCTTCCAAATTTCCAGATTCATCAAACACAACATGTGTGGTTTCTTCAATGATTAAAGTTCTTTTGTTGAATACCCTATAAGATTTTCCAATACTTGAATATCCAACAAAAATTTCTTCATCTGATTATGGATCAAATTTTCCTAAGGCATATTTTCCATTATTATGTATGAACACCTTGCAACCAAATACATGCAAATGAGACAAATTAGGATTTCTACCTTTTAGTAACTCATAGGGTGTTTTATTCAAATTTGATCTCACATTCACCCTATTAAGAACATAACATGCAATGCTAACCGCCTCAGCCCAAAAATATCTAGGAAGTGAGTATTCTGCCAACATTGCTCAGGCGGCTTCTATTAATGTTCTATTTTTCTTTTCAACTACCCCATTTTGTTGAGGGGTTCTAGGTGCAGAAAAATTATGATCAATCCCTTTTTCTTTACAGAAATTTTCAAATCTTTCATTTTTAAATTCTCCTCCATGATCACTTTGTATAGAAATTATTTCACTCCCTAGTTTTCTTTGAATCCAAGTAGAAAAATTTCTGAATTCCTCAAACGATTCACTCTTATGAAAAAGAAATCTAACCCATGTGAATCTTGAGAAATCATCCACTATAACAAAACCGTATACCTTTCCTCCTAGACTTACAGTTCCTACAGGTCCAAAAAGATCCATGTGAAGAATTTCTAAAGGTTTACTGGTCCTAAGATCTTTATTGGACTTAAAAGAGGACTTCACTTGTTTTCCTAATTGATATTCATCATAAAGGTTGTCCTTAGTAAAGTCTAGTTTTGGTATACCTCTCATTAAGCTCTTTTGGGTAATTCTTCTAAGGTTTTTCATACTAGAATGACAAAGTCTCCTATGCCAAAGCCATGATTCATCAGAAACAATTTTTAAACAAAAAAGCAGTAGGAGATTGAATACAATTTAAATCTAGCATGTAAACATTGTTTACTCTTTTTCCATTTAAAACATTTTTCCCATTTAGGCTTATTATGCAGCTAGTAGGTAAAAATTTTACATTATAGCCCTTATCACATAGCTGACTTATGCTTAACAAATTATGTTTTAAGCCTTCAACTAATAACACATTATCTATGAAAAAGTTTTTTAAATTTCCAATCATACCTGATCCAACCACTTTCTTTGTGGTATTTTCTCTAAGTGTAACCTTGCCTCCACTCCTAGCTTCCAGCGTTATGTATTGAGCTGTATCTCCAGTCATATGCTTTGAACATCCACTGTCCAAGTACCATAAGCTCTCACGAGGTCTTGTGTGAGAGCACTCCTGCAAAATTCTCAAATGTTAGACCTGGGAACCCAAACAAGTTTGGGTTCACCTTTATGAAATTTATAATCAGATGCATGTATGATATGTCTAGGTTTATGCATCTTAGTTCTCCACACAAAATTAGTTTTCATTTTTAAAGTGCAGGTGTGAGATATATGTCCCAAAAATCCATAATTATTACATTTAACATTAAGAAAAATATTCCTATGTTTTCTTCCATATGATTGTCTTCTAAGGGATTTCATGAATTTAGGATAATATTTAGGATTTGTAAAATCTTCAAGTTTAGGGGAGTTCCTATTATCCTCGAGAGCTCTTATTGTGAGTTTGTAAAATGAATTCATATCTTCCAAGATTCGATTGGTATAATTGATTCTATATGTCTTGCTCTCAGATCCATCCTTAAAATTCTTAAATTCTTTTTCAAGTTCAGCATAGGATGATTTTAAATTCTCAAAATTCTTATTCAAGTCATCATATTCATCAAGAAGTTTCATGTGGTTGTTATCTATTAAAGCATGATCTTTCCTAAGAATTTCATGTTCCTTCTTAAGCTCTTCCAATTCAAAACTTACACTAGCATGCATCTTTTTCATTTTCTTATATGCATCATGCATGTGTTCAGAAACTTCAAATAATTCATCATAAGTTAAGTCACATATGTCTTCTTGATCTAATTGATAAACATTATCTTCCATCAAGCAAAGGTTGGTGACTTCTTCTTCTTTTTCAGTCTTAGATGAATCTGAAGCTGAGTCCGCCTAGAAAGCTCTTTGAAACTTCTTCTTACCCTTCTTTACCATTAGTTTTTCCTCTACCTTCTCCTTGCTAGGAGTGGCTTTGAGTTTTGGGCAATCAGTCTTGATATGACCCGGTTTCTTGCATTCATAACAAATCACTTCATTAGAAACCTTGCCATTCTTATTATACTTACCTCTATTCCATTGTTAACATCTCTTCTGCTTTTTCTTTAAAAAGCTTTTGAATTGTCTAGTCATCAATGCAAGATCATCTTCATCCTCAGGTTGTGAGTGTTCACTCTCCGACTCTTCCACCTTTAGTACAATAATCTTGTCCTTTCGTGGTTCACCTGCATCAATCTTTCTTTGACTTACTCCTTGCTCATATGCAATGAGTGAACCAAGAAGATTGTCAATAGAATAAATGTTTAGATCATTAGACTCTGTAATTGCAGTAATTTTAGCATCATAAGCAGTAGGTAAACAACAAAGAATCTTATTGACCATTTCAGCATTAGTTAATTCACTACCATGTGCATGCAAAGAAGTGATAATTTGTGTGAATCTAGTGTACATGTCTGAAATAGATTCATTTGGTTTCATGCGAAACAATTCATAGTCATGTAACAAGATATTGAGACTTGATTGCTTAACCTCATTTGTCCCTTCATAAGTTATACAAAGTCTATCCTATATGTCCTTTTCGCTTTTGCAAGTGGAAACCCACATGTAGTCTTCAGATTTTAAAGCATAAAAGAAACTGTTTAAACATTTGGCATTTAATTGTGCTAAGTCACGTTCTTCTATAGTCCAATCTGCATAAGGTGTTTCTACCCTAACTCCATCAATTAATCTAGTTGGTTTTATGTAACCTTCCTAGACTAGCATCCACATGCGATAATCAAGTGACTGTAAAAAGTATACCTGCATATTTTTCAAAAATCAAAAGGAATATTGTCAAACAGTGGAGGTCTAGTGATAGAGTAACCCTCAGGTGTGTTTCAGTTTCCAAATGTAGACATCTATGTTAATCAAAAAGTAGTTCAAACTTATGATTTTGAAACGATGCTCTGATACCACTTGTTGAGTGTAGTAATTAGGTTGTTAAGCCTAAGTTAATGTCCCAAAGGCTACAAAGAGGGGGGTGAATTGGTAGTTTAAAAAATTTAAGCGCTCTTTTAAAATTATGTTGAACCGAAATAAAAATTGTTTCTTTTAAGTTTTGTAGAAAAAGTTTTTTAACCACAGAGTTTTTAAGACTTAAAAAAAAATGTGGAAATGTAAAAATTATAAAGTAAATGACACCAGATTTATAGTGGTTTGGTCTATAACAAACCAACATCCACTCCCCGGAGGCACCCTCCGAGTATTGCACTAATACCACAAAGTGACTCACCTTTTGCACCCACAGCAAGGCGGAGAAGCCTTTACAAACACACTCTTTTCACCACTACCCGGTGCGGCAGAGAACAGTCGTCCCTTTTACACAATCCCCAGTGTTGGCAGAGAACCGTCCGTCCTTTCACACTCTCATAGTGTGGGTAGAGAACCCTTCTATCCTTTCACACTCTCCTAGTATGGGCAGAGAACCCTACAGCTGTTCTCACTCTCCAAGTGTAGGAAGCGATCCTTTCGGTTATTCACACTCTCCAAGTGTCGGCAGCGAACCGGATCTCCTTGTCAGATCTTCTCACAAGAAATCTAGAAGAAAGAAAGAAAAGAGTGAAGTAATCCCAATTCATAAGTAGAGATTCTTACCTTTGAACTCCAAGTGAAGCCTTCACGCTCCAGTGGTAGGAATCCTCCTTTGAATGCACTCTCACACTCTCTCCTTTGCTATTCTCTCAAGAGGCACGAAGATCAAATGACAAAAAGATTTGGTGGCAGTCTAATTTGGACTATTTATTCAAAAGATAAGAAAAACCGTCCAAAAACTGCAAGTTTTCAATTCTGTACGCAGTGGATCGTCCCGTACGATTGTGGATCATCCTGGATGATTTTACTTAAACGCTTTGAAATGACCCTATTTGTATATGTGTACGAAATGTCTTCGTACACACTGATCGTCCCGTACAAACTAAGTTTGTCTGGTACAAACGGTTATTACTAGGTCGGTCTAAAAAACTGCTGAAAACCGTTCTAAGTCGGTTAATCGTCTGGACAAAAATTGGTTCGTTTGGACGAAATTTTTACAGAGAGCATATCGTTTTCTGACAATAATTAATTTCTTCTGGACGAAAATTTTACAGAGACCAGATCATCCTGGACGATAATTAATTTCATCTGGACAAAAATTTTACAGAGAGTAACTCATTTTCTGACGATAATTAATTTCGTCTGGACGAAAATTTTACAGAGACCAGATCGTCCTGGATGATAATTAAATTTGTTCCGGACAAATAGGACTTAGAAAAGTTTTCAAGCCAGTTCCTATTCGTTCTATGTGCTCAATAGGAGATAACTGTATGATCGTACCGTACGATCTGATATCGTCCCGTACGATTAGTATAACTTAAATATGATCTCCTTATGTGTATGTGTATGTTTTTATTCACTCAATTACAATCACTCCGTTTCAAATTTAATTCAAAGAAAAATATGAGCTTCAAATTCACAAAGTATCTCATGTTGAATTTGATTTGAAGTTTTCGTAGTCATGAGTCTGATTTTCCTGAAATGTTAGTACACACAAGAGCACATACAAATCTTCTAAAATTATTAGGAGATAACTACACATTTGAACAATAATGTTTGGAATCATCAAAACTATACAAGTTGCAAAACTGTAAAGCATGCAAATAGCAACTATTTTAACAAGGCATTGATAGGATAACCACACATTCTCATGCCAACTATACTTTCTCTATCCAGGCTTGAATTCTAGCATGAATTAACACGGTCAGTTAATCTTTTCTATCACAAAATTCATAATAGCATTATATCGTGGGTCCTTAATACTTCTCTGTTTTCTCTTATTTTGTTTTTGGAAAATGTTTTAGATAATGATTCCATTTGACTATCTTGAATTCTTCGAAGACTTGAGCACTCTTGTAAATAAAATCATCATTTCAATGAGCAGAATTTGATGATGATGTTCGAAGAATTCTTCAAATAAATATAAAGCACGGTAGAATTAACATATTATGATCAAATTTTAGTTAAGATGATTAAATCTATACTACTATTAAAGTGTCGCTTATGAATCTTCCCACTTAACATCGTAAACGTTCATTGGAAGACCTTAAACAAATCTCCATCATTAATTTCTTTTTACTTTTCATATTTCTTCGTATAATCCCATATTCTTAAATGGCACATTCCATCTGCTTGCAACTAACTTAATTTCTAGCTTTTCTTACGTTTCTTATTCCCTTTTTGTATCAATGCATCCCTACACGCCACCAAATATTCATGTTTTCTTCCTCTCGTTATTTCTTCTTCATATCAACACATCCCTATATGAAATGGTGCATTCTATTCTTATATACAATTTCATCTGCTCATAAGAAAATCTCCCACAGGTCTGTTCTTCTTCGCGTGGATGCCTATGAATGTCCTTTTCGTCGAACCTACCAATAATTCCCATTTCAAAAGGTGAACTTAATAATGCCTCTTTTCAATTTCTTAAGTTGATTTCTTTTAAAATCCATTGCTTATTTTTATTCATAGAAATCAATGCTTCCTTTTTAGATGTGTAAATGGTTAAATTACTCAATTGAAAATATAAAGCTTCTTGACTAAAAGTAAATTCTCCATTTGAATCAATCTTAGTGATGTAGCCCAATCAGATAAAGCAATCATCAAAGAATGGTATTCTCGATTAAAAGCACGAATCAAAACTCAGTGTTGTTTTTTTTATCATTTTGAGAACTTTTATTAGGATGCCGTTCTCATCAAACAATATTATAAATTTTAGCAAAAGTTGAGAGTTGGTCGTGCTACTTTTACTTCAGTGATGCAATCTTGTTCTCCAAAAAATTGAATTTGTGTCCCATTTGTTATTGAGTGGAAAAAATATCCACTCAATAAATAAGTTAAGTTCAGGTTTTTCCATGTTTAATATCTGAAATAATTTTGAGGAACTCTTGATAAATATTTGAACTTCCTAAAGTAGCATCGTACGTTGTACATATTTGTTACAAATATCATTATGTTTATGTACACATAGAAATCCCAATACTATCTTAGCTCATGATAAAACAGTTGATATGAGCTTACCTCCATTCATTAATTTGGTAGATAAGACATGGGTTTATTACAAATAGCTTGCTTCATATGGTTCACTAAAACGCATAATCATATCAAAAATGAGATCCATAGCCGTTATTTCTTTATTGAACTTTATCTTTGTTAGTTCACCTTTGTAATTCATAACTCAAAGCCGTATAGATTTATAGAAAAAGTTTAAGCATTAAATTTATCAAGTTAGCCTTGTGATGAAACTTTCATAGTGCATGTCATTACTATCATATAAAATATTGACTGCTTATTCTTTCTTTTATTTATTGGAACATAGGTGGGGGATTGATAACCTCTAAAATTGAAAGAGTTATCTATCCATGACACATTTGTTGGCTTATGGGAGTAAAACAAAAACTAACTGCTGGCATAGCTTGATTCATGGTTTGATCCCCGGAATAAAAGAGTAAACAAAGAAGCCCGAGAAGTGAACTTTTGCATCAAACGTGCAATAGAAGGCACATATATCAAATTGGTCAATCTTACTCATCTAAGTTAGTTTATAGTGGATGCCAATCCAGCAGTTTGGTTAGGGAAGAAGGATGACATCACTATATGGGATCAAGATTACATGCATTCGTGCCCTACAAGCTTACCTGATACATGGGTTGATATCCTATTATTACAAATCTTGTACAGTTTGGAAGCAGGATGATGAAAGTGCCACAACTCATTTATACAGAATGGTAATTTATTCTTCTAATATTTAACTTGGTTCATGTTACTTAAGCAGCCTTCATTACCATAGAAGTTTATGCAGATTGTTCCCCTAAGGAATACTGATAATTGTCTGCTTGACTCCTCATCTTTGTCTCAATTGAGCAGATTTTTCCTATATTGAAGCTTAGAGTTTGGCATGAGTTAGATTATTATATTTTTAAGGTTGTTGATTTATTTTCAGCACAAATATTGTACAGTTTGGAAGTAGGATGATGAAAGTGGCACAACTCATTTATACATAATGGTAATTTATTCTTCTAATATTTAACTTGGTTTATGTTCCTTTATCAACCTTCATTACCATAAAAGTTTATGCAGATTGTTCCCCTATGGAATGCTGATAATTTTCTGCTTGACTCCTCATCTTTGTCTCAATTGAGCAAATTATTCCTATATTGAAGCTTAGAGTTTGGCAAAAGTTATATTATTATATTTTTAAGGTTGTTGATTTATTTTTAGCACAAATCTTGTACAGTTTGGAAGCAGGATGATAAAAGTGGCACAACTCATTTATACATAATGGTAATTGAGCAGATTGTTCCCCTATGGAATGCTGATAATTTTCTTCTTGCCTCCTCATCTTTGTCTCAATTGAGCAGATTTTTCCTATATTGAAGCTTAGAGTTTGGCAAGAGTTATATTATTATATTTTTAAGGTTGTTAATTTATTTTCATGAACTTGATGAATTGAAATAATCCGTATGAAATGTAGATTTTAGGAAGAGTACCATGCTTGCTTTGTTCGATTCTTGGCAAAATTAATACTAGGAGAAATCACTGAAATATGTTTGGTTCCATCATTTTTGAAACTACACACCACCATAATGGGATCTAAACTAAACTGAGTTAGAATTGGTCAATTCAGTTAGATTCTCATGTTAAAATTTAGACAACCTGCTCATTTACTCAGACAAAATCATTTACTAGCCAACACAGGTGCATTTATGTGAAATGGCTCACGTGCATTTATTTTCATGGACCATTGAAAGGTATTGTCATTTTTTTTCTACTTTTCCTACTTTTTTTTATTGTCTTCTTCTTGCTATTTGGTATTGTATATTTGTATTTGATCAATTATAGATTTGTTTGATGTAGAGAGTTCTACTTTTTTTTCTCATTACATATTCTTGCATGCTAAATTTTACTACTTGCTCGATTGAATATCCCTATTTTATATTTTCATGGAGCAGAGATTTTCGTCCACACAATTGAAAAAGTAAAACTAAGTTTCATTTTTCCTCATTTGGAATGATATTGTTTATCTAAATAAGTAATTGGGGGTACTAATTATGAAAACTGTAGGGATCATAGCTATAATAGTGATCAAAGGAGCCAACTTACACCAGCCATTAGAAGCTTACTACTTGAAGCTTCGCAAGTTAATTAAATTATTTAATATTTTTAATGGATTAAATATAAGTTCAAATTTCGAGCTAACTAACTTTAATATTTATTGGGTAATTACTTAGAATGCTGGTATGCTGTTGGGCATTGGTGCATTTGCCAGTGAAATAAGAAAACTAACTCAAACTACAATTTTGCAAGTTGCTGTAACCAATGTCCCAACAATCCACTAATGTTCTTTGAAGATGTGCTCAATTTGTTTAATCTATTTACTTCCTTTCCCCAGGGATGTAAATTTAAACTGATTTATTGGACATACCTGCTTCTCTAGGAAGCCTCTCCGAAGCACTTAGGAGTTTATAAATTTTTTTCTTATTTTAGATTATTTGAATGCCAGTACTCAGACCATCTAAACAAGAATAGGAAAGTAAGGTGATGGCTTCAATATGTGCTTGTGCTGAATATGTATGAGTTCTTTATGGATGAGGATGCTATATATTTCACTTTTAAGATTATTAATATGAATTACATCTATCTACTATTATAAAAGGGGCTTGAGTTTCCTTTCACAACAAATTCTAGCCATTCAATTTAATTAATTTAGTTATTCAAATCAAATCTCAACCTTCCATTTTATTTATTATAATTATAATTAATTAATAATTATAAATTTATTTGATGTATTAATAAACACCTCTTGGGATCTTATTTCACGTCAAATATATCTAATACTAACACCTCGCTTCCCTACACCTCGAGTCCCTTCTATACCACCCCAACCAGGCTTTAAGTCTTCGCATGAAGAAATAGTTCACCTTTGTCCTTCTATCAGAGTTTGCTACGTCTCCTTCGTTGATCTTGTCAGAGTCACTGCTTCTTGCTCCATTTCTCGGAAGTTGCCTCAGGAGTTCACTGTGAAGGTAGTGATCTTTGACAAGCCTTCTTTGTTCCTGTTCATGTTGGCTCATGACAGGAGTTTGTTTCTTGGAAGTCGCCTCTAATGACATCCTGACCACGATACTTGGTATAATAACCACCAAACAATAAGCAGATGTGAACATGTAAGTCAGTATTTTCTTTTAATCATGTAAGTCCATTGAATCTACAATGTGGTTCTATTGTTGACACAATAGTAATGAATTAATGTGGCAAGTTTTCAAAAAATTAA
Organism: Dendrobium huoshanense; assembly: GCA_016618105.1. NCBI lineage: Eukaryota > Viridiplantae > Streptophyta > Magnoliopsida > Asparagales > Orchidaceae > Dendrobium > Dendrobium huoshanense. The sequence goes on along the minus strand of CM028359.1, from coordinate 37,159,226 downwards.
GGTGTTGTGTTGCTTTATAGTCAACACTAAATCATTGTGTAAATTTATCGGGTGTTATGGTTCTCAGAATATTGGCATCAAGACACTTTCAATAGAATCAAGGAACTATGCCATTAAGTTCCACTATGATGTGATGCTGAATTAATTCTAATTTGTAACAGAGCATATATATTATAGTGCCAGATTGCCAAAATTATGAAATGCTGGAAGGAACTACATTGCTTGAAGACTTAGCTTTATGACACTATATATCAAATTTTCCTATATTTTTTAACTCTCACTAATCATTCAGTCATGCACGATAGTCTGACTAATGAAAAGCCAACAGTCCTACAAGGTCTTTTCATAAAAAAATAAAAAATATATATAATGCAAATACTAATCAAATTTATAAAAGAATTAGGTTACCTTTAAAGTAGGTCTAAATTTAAATTCTTAAGCTAAAATATACTAAATTCTCATTAAAGATGAACCATATTACTAGTACTCCTCAAATGATTTATTTCTCCACCACTATTGGGTTTCAAACTTTGGGCATTAACTTTAAAGTTTTGAGTGGTCTTTCTATCCTTAATATATATATATAAGTTCATAAGTAAAAACTCCATCAAGCATCTACTCAGTAAACGGTAACAAAAAATCATCTTTATTGGTAGTCTTATCCAATTTCCTATAATCAATGCAAATTCTCCACATAGACACTATCCAGTAAAGATCAAATCATTATACTCATTGGAAACTCTTATTTGGCCTCATTTCATAGGAACGTTGTGGATAGGACTTACCCATGCACTAACATAGATTGGCATTATAATTTTTGCATCTAGCCAATGATGGAACTCTTTCTTTACTACCTTTTTTATGGAAAAGTTTAATCTTCTTTTGGGATAAAATTTTTCTAGGGAGTTTTCATCCATCAAGATCTTTTGTATTAATAATGATAGACTAACTCCCTAAATGTTAGCAATTATCCAAGCAAAGCCTTTTTTATGATCTCCAAGAACCCTAATCAACTTGCCTTCGTATTCTTCTCCTAACTCAAGAGAAATGATCATAAGAAAAGTTAATTTCACACCTAAAAAGGCATACTCAATATGGGTAGGTGGGATATTTAACCATATACATTTCGTGCCTCTTATATAGATGGTCTTAATGATCTACTTAGGGATGAAGTATAAAAAACCTCATATATCACCCTGAAAAACTTTTTGATATCAATAATAATATTAACTACTCTCCAAACCCCTCACTAATCTACTCATCACTCAAAAATATCTCCAAAGCATTATCATGCAAAATATCCTCCACACACTCATCAAAATAATCCTCAACCAAGTCAACTCTAAAAAATTCCTCACCTTGGCCACTAGGGAATTTCATAGACCTAAGCAAACTAAGGGTAACCTCCTAATCATAGATTATCATAATAATCTCTCTCTTATTGACATCGATCATAACCCTACCAATTACTAGAAAAGGTCATCCTAACATTATGGATATCTCCTTGTCCTACTCCATAACAGAAATAATGATATATATATATATAAAGAGAGAGAGAGAGAGAGAGAGAGAGAGAGAGAGAGAGAGAGAGAGAGAGAGAGAGAGAGAGAGAGAGAGAGAGAGAGAGAGAGAGAGAGAGAGAGAATGAATCAACCTTAACCAACATGTCCAATAGTATTCCTTTATGATAAGTTAAAGATTTATCAACAAGTTGAAGGGTTATAGTGGTGACCTGGACCTCTCTTTAGTCTAACCTCTTAAAATTTTACCAAGGCATCATATTTACACTAGCTCTCAATTTACATAATGTATTTTCACATAACTTATCCCCTATGGCCATCAAAATGGTAAAAATATTTGGTCCTTTAACTTTTTATGGAGTTTCTTCAGTAAAAAGAACTGCACTCCTCGTTAAGGGCTATAGATTTTTATTCACTTTATCTTCTTCTCTCATTGAGGATGTCTTTCATAAAATTGGCATATATATATGCATCAGTTCTAAAGCTTCTGAATAGGATAGAATAATGGTAAATTTATATAACATCTCTAAAAACAAATAAAAATGTCTATCAAGATTATACTTGGTGGTGGGCTCTATATAAGCTTTTTAATTTGTTTATCAACTTCCCTAACAAGCTTAGGTTGTTCCTTATATTAGACATTATCTATAAGTTCTTCAATCATAAATCTTTTTAGGGGTTTCTCTCTATCCATAGTTATTTATCCTAGCTCCTTCCCACACCGCAATTGGATGGCTTTACAAACTCTATGCTCTTCTCCTTAGGATTTACTTCTATAATGTTAGGCAAGGTACCTTAAAGTCCACTATTGAGTTGGAGTTACCCTAATTATTTTCTATATTAAAAAAAATGACAACCTAACTTTGTAGTTAAGTCATAATCTATAAAACTAAATGCTCCAACGAGGGCTTCTTATCTATAAACAAGTTATTAAAATTGAAACCTATAAATTAATTAGGTATAGGGTTTTCAAAATGCTATTGAGGTTGGTTCCAAGATCCTACAAGGTTGTGTTTATTTAAATTGCATTATTTCCCCATATTTTTATCATTATTATTATTCAATTAGAAATTTCAGTGGTGTCTCAAGCCTGGATATTTGTATTTGAGCAAGGGTTATTGTGTATTTTAATGGCATTTTAAGTCTCTTCCCATTAGGCATTTGGATCACTAGATGGACTAAAGATAGTCTCTTTTAAAGGCATTGATGGTCTAGAGGATGATCAAACACTAAGACTATCCAACTTCCTTAAAATAGTTGTTACTTCAGTGGTTATAATGGAAACAAATAGGCCTATAATCACTTAGAATTTTACTAGCATTCACATTATCTGATGGCCATTAAATGTTATTGGTTTAGATCTCCATAATTAATTCATAAGTTTCATCAAAAGGCTTGGACTTCAATGACCCTACATCAACACTATCTATAGTCTTAGGGATCCTTCTAATCTATGGTAAAAAGACTAAATTATTAACCAATTGGGCAAGGTAATGTGGGGGAATTTCATAAGAAACTTTTTAAATCATTTCCAACTTTCCGAAATTGATTCTCCATTAGATTGGATAAATAAAGTAATAGCATTCCTTTGCTTAGTTGTCTTCAAAGGATAGAAATACATTACTAGAAACTTATGGGCTAGAACATTCCATGTGGTGATGGTCCTAGGCGCAAGAAATTTAACCACATTTTTATCTCATTCTATAGAGAAAATTAAAATAAACAAATTTTAATAGTGCCATAAAAATTTCTGTTGTACTTAAATATAACATGAATCTTGAGGAAGCTGGCTATATATAGGTGTTGGGATCCTCCACATAAGTTGCCCTGAACTATGAATTCTAGACCATTTCAATAATTGTGAACTTGAGTTGAAATCTTTTTAGTTAGATTTTAGCCTATGAATAGTCTAGTGGATACCTTCTACCATGGGATTAGAATACCCTCTAAGAGGTCTAGGTGGGTCATGCTTTTAATTGGGTTTGATAATCTCTAAATTTATAGTCTTTTTAGTTTTTTTATGTTATGTAAAGGTACTCTCTATCACAAGATCAAACAATATGTTTTCTTTATTTACTCAACTATGCATGAACAACCATAAACAACATATGAAATATTAGGGTGCAAAAAAAGTAAAAGTAATCTAACTCAAAAAAATCAAAAGTTTAGTAAGAAATAAAAATCATTCTATGGCAAAGCAAAATATAATTCTAAAATAAGTAAAATGGTAAATTAAATATGAACTTCTTTTATTAATATAGAGAAAAAAATAGGATAACCTAAGCTTCCTAGCAATGGTGTCGAAAACGTAATAACCAATTATGTTAAGCTTATATTAAAAAGTTTCTAGTTTTGAATAAAGCTAGACTGATTAATATGAAAGTGTACATGATGTGTAATAATTTTATAATAGAGTGTTAAACCCGTGAGGAAGAGAACTATCCAAGAGTTATCTTAATATTGACAACACAAATAACTATATTTATCCTACTAATCCAAATTATAAAGAAGTTATCTAAGTTCCTACTATAATTGTTGAAAGTGAATAAATATAAATATACAGAACCTATAATGTTTATAAAATACATGTTTACCTAAGTTGACTCATATATAGTATGTGGTAAATTATAGTCTATACACTCTTAGATCTTTGCCATGCTTTTAAGAGTTTTAAGTAAAAAATTTACTCCACTATAGTTTTAATATCTCTACAGAATCAAAAATCCTATTCATCCTTTATCTAGGAATGATAATATTTTATTTTAATCCTCCTAAGTGCTCCCTTATTCCTCCATCAAGTTTATAAGTCACACTAGAAGATAAATTAGAGCTAAACTAATGCAATAATTAAACTTTAAAAAGGACCAATTGAAAATAATAATAAAATATCTTAAGAACTAGAGTCTTCTTTGGTAAATCATGCTTAATATAGCAAACCATAAGTCCATAATGAATATTATAACAAGCCATGAAATGAAAGTACAAAAAACTAATTTCATTAACATAATCTAAATTAAATATAAAGATGAGTTATGAAGGATGCCACCCAAAAGCAATTTTATAATGCAATACAAACACTTTTCTCCTTTAAATGGATGACCCTAAAGCACCCCCCTGCTTTAAACACTGTCTAACTCTCACTCAGTATTTTATTCAAGAAACAAATGGCATCCCAAACAAATTTGGCATAAAAGCTATTTATACAAAACTGTCATTTGAGTCACAATTCTAGAAAAATTGACATCACGATGCTACAAATTGAAATATTGCTATGACACAACTTGCCTGTCTCTTCCACTACTCTCTTGTATCCTTTACGATGTTTTTCTAAATAATGAGATGTTCGACCATCTAACATATTCCAAGATTTCTACCTTAGCACATAGGTTATTTGATGCACTGTCAGTGCTTTGGTACTATAATATGACATTTAAATTTGACCTCACAAGCGCCACGATGGTAGGAAGCACTGGGGCACTTCATTATATGATGCTAGGGTAATGAACTATTTTCTAATATTCTTTAGATTATATCTACTATAACATTATATTTTTTGTATCAAATCACTAGTAGTGCAATGGTGCTTAGTATATGATACTGGGCATTTAATTAAATTATAAAAAGCCTAAGGGCATAGGAACTATGGCGCTTCTAGACTATCAGTGTGCCAATAAAGTGATTCTTTAGGTGCCATGGTGCCGAATAAGATCACATCCTAGTGCTAGACACTTCCTGACATTTTCAAACATTTTTATTGGAATTTCCTGCATAAAAATAACAGAAATAATTATATATATAATAAAATATATACAAAAAATATAACATTAATTTCCATAAACATCAATGGATATTGGACTTCTTCTTTATCCTCTAATTTAATATTTTTTCTCTATAGACTAGATCTTCCTCTTCATTATCAATCTCTCTATATTAGAAACCCTAATAGATTCATGAAAAGTGGCATGGGTGGATTCCTCAACAACTAAAGTTTTTTTAAAATTTTCTAAAAGTCTTGGTTATTAAGGAATATCATAAAAATAATGCTTCATCTTTTCTTGCATCAAATTTTATCAAAAGATATTTTCAATTATTTAAAACAAAATACTTATAACAAAATAAATACAAATGAGACAAATTAGGTGTTCTACGCTTAAGTAGTCCATAATGTGCCATATTTAACTTTGATGTTATGTATAACCTATTTTGTTTGTAGCAAGTATTATCCATTTCCTCTACCCAGAAGTACTTGGGTAGACTATACTCAGCACGCATCACCCTAGCAAATGATTTGAACCAATAGGTGTCCAAGGTTGACTAAGTTTTACCAAAGGAACCCTTAAACCCTCATTTTCATGAAACATGTCATATACCTTTATCGAAGCCTTAGGGTTTATTCTTATGGACTTTATAATCATCCATAAGCATTTCTAAATCTAATTGGATCCATATTTGACAAAAATTGACCTTAACTTGTTATGTTGGTAAAGTTTGACCTAAAATTTAATTTTTATATATCAACCAAATTAAACCTCACCAAAAGCATGCTAAACCCTCCAACTAATCACTCTAACATATTTCAAAATATTGGACCCATTGTTGAGCAATGGTTGACCATGTTTTACCATGGTTAACAAAAACCCCATTATTGGCCTTTTTGACCTAAAAGATCTATTCATGTTATTCACCATACATAGACCATAGCATGCCATCAAACATCTTCCAATAAACTATATGAGTCATTTAAACCTAATGGACCTATTCATTTGGCTATGTTAATAATTGTTGACTAAATGAGCCATTTGGGCTTCATTCTTGCATTCATCTAATTATTTAAGACTTTAGGCCCCCAAATAATGTAAATAGATCAATTAGAACCCCAATGGCCTTTTCTAGCTTACCCAACCTCTGGGCTAACCTATTTTAATCAATTGGGTTAACATAAGTAAACCCAAAAGGGTTCCATTAGCCATTTAACTCTTCAAGTCAAATTAGATCACATGAAAGAATTCATTATCTACATATATGTCCCCTCCCTCTACCACTGCAAGCCCAACCAATAGGTTAGCTTAGGTTAGCCAAATTTGCTAACCTAATTGATTAAAATAAATATTCAAAGAGACATCTTCCTATCCAAGCCCAATTGGGGCAAGCCATCACTTTTATTCTCTTCCCTAGACCCCAGACACAAGACCAACAAATCCAAGGCTTGGACTTTTCCTGAGCTTGCCAAAATCTCATTAAATAGCTTAATTTTCATTATTTTAGTGATAACAACTTTTCCAACTTACCACATTCCTCCTCTTATGAACTTTTGGAACTTCATTAACACATCCTCTAATGACCCAACAGATTTGTTGAGTACACCATGCCAAAATTTGAGCTACATAAAGATTATAAAATACTATAAAAACCCTAAAGTTTTTAATGGATGGTTCCTATATTTTATCACAAATTCTTTATGTGAATCCCCAGCTTCCTTAGTCCTCTAGTAGTTTCCTCAATCAACTACAATTAAGGTCTGATGACTTCTTGCCAATAATATTTTGATTCCCTATCCAGACATCCACAGCTCATACAGCCTGAAGGAAGATTATTCCCTATGTTCAATCAAATTCATTTGTGTCAAAAGCCCTATCCATAGCCCTCTATAATGAGGTAATTATGAATCATAAACTTAATTTCATATTGGGTGCAATATCATGAAAGAAATAAATAATCCATGATAATCCAATCATCAAATTAGATGATCCTTACCTATAGATCTTTATGATCAACTTCAATAAGATCTTTTATCCAGTAGATTATTTGGATCAATCTAAAAATAATGAATGGAATCTGTTGATGGCTAAAAGTAGAAGATAAAATTAGTATTATTTGATCCATTTAAAATGGTGGAATTCATTGAATCTTATTCATCTAATAGAGTCTATAATTTAGGGCATTTATTGGTACTTTGATCTTAAATCAGAGGACTCATAATAATACTAAAATGCCACTATGACCTATTGTGGTTTAAATATCCAATCAAAGAGCTCTAACTATTAAAGAGCAACTGACTTGGTATTTAAATTGAACTAAATCACAAATTATTATTAAACAAATATTTGAAAATTCCTATTTCCTTAAATATTAATCCAAATTATGCAAGTGATATGGATTCATGTTTTTAAGCCATATCCTATTGATCTAATTTTATGGAAAGATGGTGGGTAAATTAAGAATAATTAGCTCAATAGTTGTTTGCATTACTTAATTAATCATATCCTTAGCAAATTAAATTAGGGATCAAAGTTTTGGCTTGATTTTAAATTAGGGTGTGTTCAATCAGCTTGAATATTCTCATAGCCAACTAAATATCCAATTGCTTGATTTAAATTTTTAAATAATTGGGTAATTTTTTTACCCATGAAATTAAAAACTCAAAGAAATTTAAAAACATTTAATCATTACATGCAAATTATGTAGATTTTAAATAATATGTTAAGGGTTAGTTAGCCACAATTTATAATAAATTAACTGGTCTAGTTTGATCTAAATTAAAATTTTAATGTTTCGATGGCTTTACATTAGAAATTTATTAAAACACTTAGGAGGACATTGAGGAGTTGAATATTGCAAGAGTTCAATCTTTTGTTTAACATTGAGTCATGGTTTAAATTTCATGCTAATTAAAGCCTATTTGGTCTGCAAATTTGCCAACCCTAATTCTATGAACAAAATTTGCCTAGGGAATTCAATAAATCAAAACCTAACATTCCAATATAAATATTCTCTCTCCTCTCTGCTATTGTGCCCTGATAATCAGGTCTTTCCAACTGCAGCTCAGTTGTCTTCCTATTGATTTTAATGATTTTGGCTACTATTTTTGTTGTGTATGACTATATTATGTTTTGGGGACCCAAGGCCTTTCGGCCTTAGGCATTTTCCTTTCTAATTTTTCCAATGGCGGTTGGTCCATCGACATCTAAGCCCTCGCTATGGAGAAATCTGCATGCATCTTTGGTTGTTAGCAATAAAGGCTTCTTTAGTGATGCTGGTAATGATTTGAACCCTAAATCTCACTCTTTTAAGGATGTTCTTATTGGTAGTTTCCTAGCGAAAGAATCTGGCTTTGCTTTTACTAAATCTTCGATTAAAGGTTTTTTGGCTTTACTGATTTCTGTGGATCATATATTGAAACTTGCTTCACCTTATTACTTTATATTGGTAAGGATGTTTTTGTTAAGTTGTCCGAATCTCAACTCGATTAGGTCTTTTTTCGGTAATCTAAAATTATATCATTTTTTTTCTATTGGTTTACTTGACGGTAGGCATCTTGATGTCCAATTATTGAATGATTTGGATTATAGCCAATTTTTTGTGAGTTGATCTTATTACATTAATAACAATAAAATGTGGTTTTTGAGGTGGGCTCCTTACTTTGATATTAAAGAGGAGTCTCCTATCGTTCCTATTAGGAATTCTTCCTCAAATTTGAGATTACAATTGTTTAATCTGCATGTTCGTCATGCTTTGGGATCCATATTTTGGATGATCTCTTCAATCTAATCAGGCTACTGCTTCACAATCTTAGCTATCTATTGCCCAGGTTTTGGTGAAATTAGACATAACCAAAAAACACTCACCTGAAGAATAGCTTGGATCAAAAAGTTTAGGTTATTTAAAAAAGGATTCTTTTAAAAACATACTAGATTCATTCCCTCATTGTAAAGTTCATGGACATTCTTTTAATGATTATTTTATAGCTCACCCCATATTTAAAAAAAGGGAGCAAAGAAGGCAAAAATGTGGATAATTTTGGCAAGAATGATAGTGTTAACCATGCGACTCATATCCCTTTAGAAATGGTCGATCAAGACAATATGGATACAATACCTTTAGATATTCCTAATAATGAGGATGAAACTAAAGATAGAAATCATTCTTTAAAAGAATCTTACCTTGTGACTACTATGGATGGATCGTTTGGTCATGACATGTAAGAAGAATATTTGGATTCTAGAATATTGTCTTTGAAGGATGTTGGTGGAATTTTGAAAAACAGGATTTTTTTTGGAAAAATATTAGTTTCCTTTGAGAATTTTAAAACTAATATTAGATTCTAATTCTAAAGTCGAACCATCCTATTGAAAGAGTGTATATCACCTTGAAAGGTAAAAACACAATTTTCTAACGGTATTCAGGCTTAGAATTGTGAAAATTCATCTTGAATATCGTAACTAGATTTTAAAGAGAACTACGCATGGCCCCGAAGGACCAAGATTAAGTTCGATTTAATATCCAGCTACAATATTCAAGAAGTGTGATCGTCGTGTTCTCATCCGAAGCCTTATCGAAGAAGGATGTATCTCCCCAAAGGAAGATAACACTATTCAACAATAATCCTTCGAATGCGACAACAATAATCATCTTTTAATTTTATCCAAATAAAGCCAATAATTTTTTTAGAAAATCAATTTTGAAATCAGGTGAATGTGTGGTTCCAAATCTCCTACGAGTGCAAGCCCTCGTAGTTAATTATATCGTAGAGAGACAGAGTCCCCTACGAAAACTCTCGATTAAAATAGTGACAGAATTTTGTTAGATATTCTAAGAGTGATACCAAAAAGAGGTGAATTTTGGAAACATAAAAGAGAATGGATCAAAGTTGAGCAGTTATTAACAAAATCAAATGAAGAAGAGTAGGGGACACTTTGAGATTCCAGAACCATCCGGAAGTGTCCCAACTTAATCTAAGTGTTGGGCTTTATGTTTTAAGATCAAAATGAAGCTTTAATTAGAGTTGAGCATTTTATTAGAAATTTGGGATTATATTCCCGAAATTTGGGGTCTTATAATCAAAAATCTGCCCCAGATCCTAAGTCTAATTTGGACACTGGACCACAGTCGTCCGAACCTAACTAATATAGTGCAATGCCTGGACTTACCCCGGCCTGGATTGGGGAGCCAGCTAACCACCTAATCGATTTAAAAGAGATGAGTCCGATCTTTTATGAAAGCGTGGTAGGGACATTGTATTTAAAGTTTTGGAGAGTTGGGGCCGACATCTAGAGATTTTTTATAATTGGCCCCTTTGACTTATGTTGGGTGCTGAAATGCTAAAACTGATGCAATTAAAATTTTGACTCTTTTAATTTGTATCTAATGCAATGCATGCTGGTCGACAACTTCCAAATCAAATATGCTTGAAATTTTAAAAACAGGCTTTAAAAATAATTTTTTAGTATACTGGACTTCCCCAAGTCCGGCACCTCGTCCTCATAGGTCATACTATCCAGACTCTACCCGCAAAAGGGGAAGGGTCTAAAGCAAGGAAAGAGTAATGCAGAAATATGCATGCGACCCCGGGGTCGATCCCCGGCTAATTCCCTAGATTCGTTATCTTTTTATGTTAGTTAGACTCACAAAAATTTTAGACATTTAAGATTTTGAGTAGAAAACTTTCACACCCTCACGAGTCTCACGTATCCAGGCGAAAACAAAAGCGGCACACAATCGCCAAAAAACTAAGAAAAGCATGTAATTCTAAAGGCAATCAATTCAACACATCAAATATAAATAAATTAATAAATAAATGTCCATAGGCAAAGTTGCCTTGCTTATTAAAAACTAGGGTCTTACAGAAAGTAAAGTGGCCGGGCAGCACTGACAACAACCCGGATTCTAGACCTAATAATGACGCAAGGTTTTTTGAGTGGGATACTCTCAGTCTTTAAGTCTTTAGTCTTGCTCTCCTTTGGGCTCCTTTTCTTCAAGCTCCTTAGATTCTTCGTAGTAGGCTACCCAAATGGATAAGAGGGCACTTCCTATAAGGGGAAGGCCACTCTTTCCTCTTTGGGTAGGGAAGAAGTGTGGTCCAAATTTGGATCTCCAAATAGAAAAGGAGTACTCCCCAAAGGGGCATCCTTTTCTCTTCAGAGTCCAAGCTTTGGACCTATATATCCCAACTCAAAACTAACATTCACAACACTTAATAATTACACAAATTACATTTATATAAAAATAAAATCTAGACTTACCTACAAGGTTATCCTAAGCAGTTAATAAATAAGAAGCAATTATTCTCAAGCAGTTATATATGTGCAGAAAAGAAAGTAAACACACTGGCCACGCTCTTTTCATTTGGGGGCTTTAGCAGCTGAAGCATCTGTGCAAGCATTTATAACAATTGATATTTTTTTATTGATTTAGCCCCCTTTTTATTACCCTGCATGAGCGTGTCCACCTGCAGAAAACTGTGTGAACATCCAAATCGTACCTAACCTAATGGTAATCTGATCGCCAAACACATCAATCCATCCATAGAGTGCAGAAAAGTAAGCAGACACAGCAAAGCAATTTCATCCACAACATACAGTGAAAACTACAAAAAATCCGGCACACAGCGGTAAAGTAAACACCGGCCTAACTCAGATCTAGAGTTGGTTGTCCTATCACATCATCTAAAGTGTGTGTAGAAGGTCGTGTGGTTGGGGTAGGTCCTAAAGTGGGTGATTTGTTAAAGTTGTCTAAAATTCTGGGTTTGTTAAGGCTTAAAAAAGGGGAATTTAGATTAATGTTTAAATATTAATATATTAAGAGTTTTGATTAAGTATGTTTTAAGAGTTAATTGATTACTACCTTTGTTTCACACCGAGGCCGTGAAGTTTATTCCACCTTCCTTGGGGCTAAGCTAATAGCCTCGTAGGCCTGGGTTACCTAATAGCAATCAGGGTTAATTAAGTTGATTTAAATTATTTGGAATTAAAAGAGTGGATTAATATAAAAAGGAGTTGGTTCCTGATTTTAAAGGATTTATTGTGAATTTTATTAGCCTATTAATAAAATTCTTGAATTTAAGAGGGTTAGTGGATTTTAAAGGATTATCCGGGTATGCTAATTAAAGGGTAAAAATTTGACTTTTAGAATTAGAGATAAATTAAGGGGTATCAGATTTTTAATAAATACTAGACCTAATTATGAGTTGTTAGACAGGTGGTACATTCAATTTGGAGTTTTCTATCAAAAGTTATGATTTTTAGAAGTTTTAACCCGATTTTGACCTAGAGTTGACCAAAATGTTGACTTTTTAATTTTGACCATATTTTGGTGACTTGATAGTTTTTAGAAAATACTAGATCTTAATTGGAGTCATTATTCATTGATTTTGACTGATTTGGAATTTTCTATAATTAGTTATGAATTTTCAAAGTTTTCTTAATTATTTGAATTTTAAAATTCCTTAATTAAGAAGGTTTTGATTATTTTGACCCAAACTCATTCCAAACTGCATGTAATCATTCCCAAAGGTCCGGTATGACCCATGGGAATGTTTCCAATAATTTGGAAATTATTTGGGATTTTTTTAATAATTTTAAATTAATTAATTATTATGTTTCATTAGAAAATTAATTAAAGTTAAATTGAAGGTCTAGTCAAGGAGTTTTTATTTTGTTTAGGTAGATAATTATGTTATGGACAATTTAAGGTATTATTTGTAATTTTTGGATTAAAATTTGATTTATTATAATTTTCTAAATTTTGTAAGTCCTTAAATGGGCTGAATTTTGAGAAGGATAATTTTCTAACCTAATGAGCTCCAAACTTAGTAAAATTTAAACCTATGGTTTAAAATGTCACTAAGTTTAATGTGTTTGAGTTTAACCCCTATTGGGTGTGTGTATAGTTCCCTAGAAATTTTCTAAGTTTTCTAGACATTTCCTTAATTATTTTCCTTAAGTGTCCCTACTGTTCAAATGGGCATGAAATTTGGTGTGTCTAACCCTGGTACGCATACATGCATATCACAGAAATTTCACATAAAACAACTAAGTATCTAGAGAGTTATAAATTTTCAAAGTTTAGGGTCCAAAATGGACCTTTTACCTTGAAAATTCACATCACAGAAAATTAAAGAGCAAATGATCCTAGAAAAATCACATAATATGCCTAAGATGCTCAAGAACATTCCACCAAAAGTTGGGATTAATTTGATTCCTGGATTATAAGAAAATTAGAAAAATCTAAATTTAAATAAAATTAATTTTCTTATAATTCAGAACTCAAAAAAAACTAAAATTACTTTTATTAAATACTACATAAAAATATCTTTCCAACGAGCCCAAGAATGTCCAATTTGGTGGAAAATTCAATTTTCTATGAATTTTGAAAGATTTTGAGCATTTTTTGAATTATTTTTGACCAACTTTGGTCAAATTGTCCAATGATTGGTGCGGCGACATGGCGCCACAGCATAATACCACGTGTCACCCGTGGTCTAGACTGACCCACGTTCAAATCCCAGCGAAGATGTGCGTGGTATGACCAGATCTGGGCCGTCTGATCTTCAATCGGACGGTCCAGATCTTGTCTAGTTCATTTTGACTAGAAAATGTCAAATGCTCATATCTCCCAAAATACTTGACGAAATTTAACTAAATTTGAAACGTAGCTTGAGGGCAATATAATCTTCCAACACACTAAGTTTGGAGGCTTAATGTGTTGTAGATTTGCTGCAGTTTCAAATCAAAGTTTTATAGAAAAGTTGTCATATCTTACAATCCTGTGGACGGATTTTGATTTTCTTGGGCTTGTTGGAAATCTCTTGATATCCTCTACAACTTTGCTGAAGGACCCAAGAACGTTTGACAGCTAGATCAAAAACTGCTATAGGAATATTGTTTTCTCTCTCTTTCACTCTCTCTCTTCTCAATTTGGGTTTCTAGCTTAAGCAACAACCCTTCTAATGGCTGGTGGAAGCTTAGTTATAGGGGAGAAGCTTTATAATGCATTGGGGAATGTTGTGGGCTACTAGGATTGAGGATTTTGGAAAGTAGGAGGGTGAGATAAAGTTTTGAGTGAAGAGTGAAATCCTCTCCACCCCTTCTCATGATTACCATCCTAAACTTGATAAAGGGAAGATATTGGGTGATATCAAATGTCCTCTCCAGCCATCATTATGCATAGAACATGAGTTATCAAGTGTGCTTGGCTTACCAAGGTGATAAAGCCACTCATTAAGTAGGTTTGGCCACTTTGACTAGTCAAAATGCCATATAGGTTGATGAGGTGGCATGGAGAGAGTTATAAGCTGCTGGAATGAAAGGTTGAAGAGGGTTTGATGCCTAGGAATGAGGATTAAAGGCAAGGAATGAAGTTTAAGCTAGTTTGACCAAGTCTAAAGGTGTTGACTTGGTCAAAATGATCATGGATTTACTTATGTCATACCAAGGGATATTTAAGATGTTAAATGATGTGGAATCAAAGGTTCTTAAATCATCGAATGAACATGAGTGAAGTGGATTCAATCTTGAGTCAAATATTAGACCTTATATGAGGCTAATCAATTGAGTGGAAAGGTGTATTCAATACATGGCTTTGACCATATGTTTGACCATGTAAAATCAAGGTGACTTGGCTTCAAATAAGTTTGAATGGATTTGACTCAAGTTTTGAGATGGGTTTGAAAGCTTAAGGGGTTTTGATTTGATCGAATGGGTTAGAACATTTAAAGCTTTAAGGAGTACTTTTGTCAACATAGGTTAACTTGGTCAACAAAGTTGACCCAAGATTTGGATTGGGTCCAATAAGTCCCAAAAATTATTTGAAAACATTTAGAAAAGCTTTCAAAGATTGATAATCAAATCAATTCAAGTCTAGGTCAAAAATCCAAAAATTCCCTTAAAGGGCGTTTTTGTCATTTTGGCCTTGAGTCAATTTTGGGTCAAATTGATTCTAGAAAGATGTGGATTATTTCTTAAAAAGTTAATATCAAGGTCCTGAGAGTGATTAAAAGATTTGGAGGGGGGGTCCAAGGTCAAATTCCACTGGATGAAAGGTCCAATGGCATTGGCTATAAATATTTAAAGATCTTGCAGCCTTTGGGACTGGATTAAGTTTTTGGTGTTGAAGTCCTCCAAATGAGTTCACATTTGGAGGGTTGGCCCTATAGGTATGTCGCATCAATATAGAATTGACAGACTCTGAATTAGATGCCAATTGACAGGATTTCATTATGATGGAAAAATCACCTAAAAGGGGCTTTAGGACCTAAGTCTTTGGCCTAAGGATTCTGGGTTTTAATTGAATTTAAGATCTGAATTAGGCCTAAGGGCTAGGAGCTTGGAAGATCCTATGATCTAGGACTCAGGAAGGAATCAAGAGTGACCTCATACAAAAATGAGGTCAACAAAGGATTTAGTCCAAAATGAGAAAAGGATAGGTTGATTCTTCCAATGTTAGTGGTGATGGAGATGTGATGCATAATCATTGTACATTAAATAATAGTAGTGATGAAGAAGTGGAGATTTAGGAAGGAGATTAAGAGGACCAAACGGAGGAAGGGGAAATTGTTCCTAACAAAGAGGTTTCCTTATTAGGGAGATCTTTAGGTATGAATGATGTCTCAATGTTGTCTTCACCTTCTAATGCCAATAAGATAGATGAAGGTTATACAAAAGTGGGGAAGAAGAAATCTAAAAGTATCAAACTCTCTGAAGGTCATTCTTCTAAAGTTACCCGAGCTTCTCATAATTCTTCTGCCAATGGTTAAATCCCTCATAGGGAATATAAGGGGGGTGGGAAATCCAAATTCTAGGGATAGGGTTAAGAACTTATGTAGGATTCATAATATTAATGTTTTGGTTTTACTTGAACCTTTGATTCTGGCTTCCAAGATTATTTCCATGCGTACTAAACTTGGGTTTGATTACTCTTTTAGTAATTGTACCAACAAAATTTGGACTTTTTTTTAAACACTGGGTTACTTTAAAGATTCTTAATGATTTGCCTCAAATTCTGCACACTAATATTAATTTTTAAATTTTCTTGCGTTGCTTCTTTTTTGTATGCTTCATATTCTAGAGTTGAAAGGAAGAGTTTGTGGAAGGAAATTATGGATATTGCTTCTAATAATATTGATCTGTGGATGGTTGGTGGTGACTTGACTACCATCACTAATTTTTCTTAGAGAATTGGGGGGAAATGCTAAATTTCTAAGTTTTGGAGGATTTTAATGATACGTTATTAGCATCTAATCTACATGATATTGGTTTTTCTAGTAATAGTTTTTCATGGAATCAAGCCACTATGTGGTAACATTTAGATCACATTCTTTTTAATAACGTTTATATTTCTAAGTACCAGAAGAACCATATTGAGCATTTGTCTATAACCATCTCTTATCATGCTCCTTTACTTTTTAGCATTTCTATGAAGGATAACTCTACTTCCTCTAGTTTTATGTTTCAAAATATATGTTTTTTTCATGATTCATTCCTTACTAATGATCAATCTAATTGGCGTGCTTTGTTGTTTCCCAATAATAACTATTTTGGTATGATTTAGCTTTGGCTAAAGCTCAAATGACTAAAGAAAAATTTAAATTGGCGGAATAAATGTGTTTTTACGAACTATTTACTAATATTATGGAAATTTAGAAACAATTTGGTTTAGTTCATAATATTCATATGAATCTTCCTTTTAAGAAAAACCAAGTTCTTTAAATAAGGTCAAGAACACCTTAGTTAAGCTTCAAGAACAAGAAGAAGCCTATAAGAAACAAAAAGTTGCAAGCAAGTTTTTAGCTGAGGTAAATAGGAACACTAAATATTTTCACAATATAGCTAACCATAAAAAAGTTACTAGTTACATTCACCCAATTTCCACTCCTGAAGGTCAACATTTTGAGTCTCCTGAGTTGGTTTATGATTCTGTTGTCAAGTATTTCCGGAGGTGTTTAAAAAAAAAAAACTTTTTTTCCTACTTTAGATCTAGATTTTACTTTTATTCCATTTATTGTGTCTAAAGAGGATAACATTATACTCACTAAAATTCTATCTAAGAATGAGATTGAGTCTGTTACTAAAGAAATGAATACTAATTTTGTCGCTGGACCTGATGGTTTTACTACTAAATTATTTCAAACAATTTGGCTTATTATCAAATAGGATTTAATTAATGCAGTTGTTTATTTATTTAAAGATAATCCTTACCCTAATTTTTTTACCTCTATTACTATTATTTTGTACCTAAAAGTGATGTTACTAACTTTTGGAGTGATTTTCGCCCGATTAATCTTTGTTCCTTTCAACATGTTCATTGCCAAGTTAATTATGTATAAATTATCTTTAATTTGTCCTAATATAATTTCTATTGAGCAAACTAGTTTTTTAAAGGGTGTTCTATATTTGATAATGTTTTATTAGCTAAAGTTCTAGTGCATGATTTTGAGTCTAAAATTGCAGGCGGGAATGTAATTTTTAAGATTGAAATTACCAAATCTTATGATAATCTGAATTAAGATTTTCTTTACATCATGCTTCAATCTTTTTGTTTCAATCAAGAATTTTTTAGGATCATTAAGAGTATTATTGAACTTTATTATTTATCTGTGATTATCAATGGTAAAATTCATGGCTTTTTTAAACTCTAATAATGGCCTTAGGCAAGGGGATCCCTTATCTCCTCCTTTATTTATTATAACTACTGAATTTCTTTCTAGAGGTCTAAATAATCTTTTTAGAAATCACCATAATCTTCAATATTGTACTATGGGTTATTTTATGCTGTCTAATTTAAGTTTTTCTGATGTTTTTATTATTTTAACTAATGGCTTAAGGAATATGTTTAAAAGGCTTTTTAATTTTCTTGATATTTTTAAAAGAGCTAGTGGTTTAATTTTTAATTCAATGAAAAGTTACTTTATCACTACCAAATCCTTAGCTCAACCTAGAATCTCTTCTATTCAAGATAAGTATGAATTTTTACATAAGAATTACCCCTTAAATACTTAGACGCTCCTCTTTATAAAGGTAGAAAGAGAAATCATTTATTTGGTGATATTTTGTCTAATATTCATTAAAAACTTTTTGCTCAGTCTTTTAATTATCTCTCTTTTGGGGGAAGATTAGTGTTGATTAAAAGTGTTCTTTGCTCTATTCCTATATACTTATTTAACAATTTATCTCTGACTAAGAATACCTACACTAGCCTTGAAACGACTTTTAACAAATTCCTTTGGGGGGGCCAAAGAAAGTAACTCTGCTATTTTATGGCCTCTTGGGATAGATGTTCTAGTTTCCAATATAAAGGAAAGTTTGGTTTTAAGAACTTAAGTGACATGGATTTTGGTTTTTCTTATAAATTCTAGTTTAATCTGAGGTCTAAAAAAAGCCTTTAGTTGAAGTTTATAATTGCTAAATATTATCTTAGTAAGCATCCTTTTAATTGTTTTTTTAAAAAATGCAGACTCTTTTAATTGGAAAAGGCTTTCTTCCATTACATGGGTTGATAAAAATTTCATTCAATGGGGTGTGGGGTATGGTGACATCTTCTTTTTGCAAGATAACTTGCTTAGATTATCTTCTAATGATAATTTACTCAATACTCATACTAATAGTGCTTGTAAAGTTAATTGTATTCATGATGGGACTTGGAATTTGAATAACCTTATTCATATGGTTCCTAATTTTGTCATTATCCCCATCTTAAAAGTGCCATTACAGCTTGATCAAAAATATTGTATTTTATTTACTAAATCTAAAGCTAGGAGCTTAATGTTTAAAGTGGTGTGGCATTCTTTTAGGAATGTGCAACCTAAGTCTAAGATTTTCTCTTTAATTTAGAAAGAGGTATTCCAGCTTCTTATTCTAAACTAATGTGGAGGATTTTAAATAATTATATCCTTATTACTACTACCTTGATGAAAAAAGGTTTTTATATTGTGTCTAAATGCAATGATGGTATCATATTGAGAATTTGAATCATCTTTTTTGCTAATGGACTTGTTATATTAAAGTTTGGATTTATTTTTACAAATTTTTTACCACTCAATTTTGTAAGAATTATAATAACATCATTGATATCTTGTATGATTTGGTGGTTCCTGCTAAGAGGCGTATTAGAAATGTATTACCCACCATTATTTGTTGATTTCTTTAGAATAGTAGGAATGAGGCTAAGCATGAGAATATTATTATGAAAGCCTCGTCTATTGACCTCAAGATTAAGGATGAAGTGAGACAATTATTTTTGGCTAAGTTTATTAGTTTGGATTTTGTTAACAACTATTATCAATTTTCCAAGCAATTTGGCATTTCGATTGCTTGGCATAATAGTAAATTTTCTAAAGACATTTTAGATAAATGGATAAAACTAAGTATGGGTTTCTATAAACTTAATATTGATGGAATGTTCAGAAGGATTAAAGCTCATCTTGGTAGTATCATATGTGATTTCAATGGCCATATTATTGCTTCTTTTATGGGTCCCTATGATATTACCACAACGATTATAACTAAAATTCAAGTTTTAAAGTATGGGTTATAATTATGTATCTCACTTGGGATTACTAATGATTAGATTGAAACTGATGCTAACCTTGTTATCTATTTTATTTCTTAAAAGGGCATTTCTAATCCCACTTATTTCTATATTATCAAAGATATTAAATCTCTTATTAATTTTTCTATAACTCATATTTATAGAGAGGGAAATGTTGTTGTTGATTATTTACCAAATTTGGGTTGTAATATGACTGATTTTTTGGAATTTACAAATCCTCTATTCTGCCCAGATTATTTGGTCTAGCAAAACTTGATTGTATGAGCATCCCTTATGTCAGAGTTTCTTAGTTCATTCCTTTTTTTGTTCATGCCAGTTTTACTTTTATTTTGTCCCTGGGATTGCTACCTCTAAGTTTGGCTCTATTTCTTATTGCCTCCCCCAATTACTTGTTATAGTTATGGTTTGCTGGTTGGTTAATTCAATTTCTTTTAATATGGACGGGATTTTATGAATTGAAATAGTTGGCTCTATTTCGTATTGCCTCCCCTAATTGTTGGTAATTGAGTTGTTTTACTAGTTGGTTAACTCGATTTCTCCTTGGTGGGTTTTTACTTATTGCTACATTTATATTCTATTTAGCATTATGTGGACTGGTTTCTTTATAGAGATAAATTGGTTCCTCTTCAAGCTGGGCGAGAGTTACTTATTAATGGATTGATTAATTTGAGTATTTCTTTGTTAAGTGGTAAGATAGATACAATGGTGTTGTGGCATCCATGGGTTTGCCTTGTTTGAGGATATTTTAGTCACCTGGTATTTTGGTGATTCATATTTTTCTTCCCTAGAAGGTCTTCCCGGGAAAGCACACTGCTTGGAACAAAAGAATGCAATCTAAAACCTTTTTTGTTTTAGTTTTTCTATATTCGATTATTACTAATTCCTGCACTATTGTTATTCTACATTTAGTTGATGATTTTAACATGGCTGATTTGTTATTGATCTATAGGGCTGATAGGTTGATATGCATGGTATCCTTTGGGTTTTTATTTTGATTAGTTTCAAACTTACAAATATCCTGTTATACAAGTCATGCTTTGTTAATTTGATTCTTATGCAGATTAAGGGAGTCGAGAATTTTAGGAACAAGATGGATGATTTTGGTAGGAAGACTGCACCAAATTAGTTGACTTTTTCCTTCTTTTTTTTTGTGTTGTCCTCTGGAATACATAGAATGTCATTAGGTTTTTTATGTAAATTGAAGAATAGGGAACCATCAGCTCTTAGCTTTTCTTTTGATTTTTTTTGTAGCTTTTTTGAGTAGTAGCAAGTTGAAGGTTCCCTTTAAGGACCTTGTAATTTGGTTTTCCAAAAAAAAAAAAAAAAATTTTGATAATTTAGGCCACAACATCGCAACGTCTATATTTTTCCTCCTCTTTTGCTATTGTGCCCTAGCGATCTTGGTGTTCTCTGTTCATTCCAAGCTCATTATTGTTGATTTGGGTCATTATATTTTTTATTTTATTGGTATCTCGTTATGTTTTTATTTCTTAAGGCCTTCTGGCCTTATGAATTTGGTTGCTCCTGTAATATGGCATCGAGGACGTCATCTTCTCTACCAAATCCATCGGGTAGTCTTCGTACGGCTCCAATTGTTTCTAAGTCTAATTTTTTTCGATGAGGACGGTAAAGTTGCTAAACCTAAAACATGAACTTTTTGTTGCAAATTCAGGTCCATGAAATATGTTTTGATGATTGGAAAACACTCGTACTTGTCTTGGACTACCTTTTTTCTCCTAACTTTTCAGGACTCAAAGATCGGACAGAAATCAGAATTAGCTCAAGATGAGGTAGATTAGGGTTGAGTCAGTCTGTAATTTTATTTTTCCCTTCTTGAGTCAATTATAATCTTTGGTGTGACAGATGCAAAGTAACCCTACACACACACACTTGAGAGACTTAGAATTTCTATTTTTACTCAAATTGGCCAAGACGATATTTACATCATCCTGGATGATCGGGCTTAAAACAAAAAATCTAACCAGGGGTTCTTAATTAAGGAAGTCATCATTAGCCAATCAGCCTGGACGATACTAGTATCAGTTTAGACTATAGGCTCAAAATAAAAAGAAATTGCCGCCATAAATAATTAAGGTATTATGTTTTTTTGGTAATCGGCCAGAACAATCTTGGATCGGCCTGGATGATATTCAAAATTATGCCTTAATTGATCAGACAATCAAGGAAATAATTAAGGATGATTAATCTGATCACATCGTCTTGAATGATCGCAGGATCGGCCAGGACGATCTAGTCAAAAAACCTTAGTTACTCCTGGATGATCTGGATCGGAAATCTTGAATTCAGGGCAATTCTCAGGACGATTCTCCTTTGATTTGAACTGATCGGCCGGGATGATCGTATGGTCATCCTAGACGATCAAGCCAATTTTTCAATCGTCCAATTTGTATTCAGGGCGATGCTCTAGCCGATCTTCTGAGATTTGTACTAACCGTCTAGGACGATGTCCATATCGTCCTGGACGATATAGTCGGCAACTTATAATTAATGAGTTTCTTTGAAGCTCTTCTATTTAAGAGCTCTTGTTCAACGTTTTTTAACATCCTGGGGTACTGTCTTAACCTGAGACAACCTAAAGGAGAGAGAGAGAGAGAGAGAGGATCTTGTGAGGGGGAGCTTGTGAGGGGATTCACAAGAGTTGCTCCAAGTATTGTTCCACTTCTTCTTCCCTAGAGTATCTTGTCCTTGGAAGGGTTGGGAGAGGTAAGTTTCAGCAAGTGATCGTGGTTCTCTATCTGCTTCAGGAGGAAGCAAAAGGAGTTGGGTTCTCTGCCTTGCCGGGAGTGGCAAAAAAGAGGTGCTTTTGTGAGGGCTTCTCCGCCTAGCTGTGGGGCCTAAAGGAGAGTCACGTTGGTAGTGCAATACTCAGAGGGCGCCTCTGGGGAGCGGACATAGGTTAAGTTGACCGAACCACTATAAACCCATGTATTCTTGTTTTTTTTGCTTTCGCATTTATTTTCTTCCGTATTTGTTTTTGTGGTGATTTTGTTTGTGATAATCGTTCTTCTTTTTGCTTAAAGAAATTTTTAAAATACTAATTCACCCCCCCCCCCCCTCTTGGTTAGCCTCGGAATAGTTCTATTGAGCTTAACATCCCTAACAAACTTTCAAGTGGTATCAGAGCGGGATTCATAAAACTAAGTTTGAAAACTTTTGAATTTTGATCCATGGCTAACTTTGGGAAACGTAATACACTGGAAGGGTACTCTATTACCCGACCACCTATGTTTGATAATATCCCATTTGATTTTTGGAAAACTCGCATGACTGTGTTTTTACAATCTACTAATTATCGCATATGGATGCTTGTTACGGATGGTTACACACCACTAACTGGTAAACTTAACGGCATTACTGTTCCACTTCCTTTTACTTAATTGACTTTAGATGATAGGGATTTGGCTCAATTAAATGCAAAATGTCTTAATTGCTTTTTCTGTGCTTTAAAATCAGAAGACTACATACGTGTTTCCACATGCAAAATAGGTAAAGAAATTTGGGATAAATTGTGTATCACTTATGAAGTCACTAATGAAGTTAAACAATCCTGTTTGAACTTCTCTTTCATGACTACGAACTTTTCGTATGAAACCTCATGAATCAATTTCTAAAATGTATAGGAGATTTACTCAGATTGTTACTTCTTTGCATGCCTTAGGAAGAGAACTTTCAAACTTTGAAAAAGTAAACAAGATTTTATGATGCTTGCATTTCTCTTTTGATGCTAAAATCATTGCTATAACTGAATCTAAGGATTTGAACACGTATTCAATTGACAACTTACTTGGCTCAGTCATTGCTTACGAGTAATGGGTGAATCAAAGAAATCTTGATGCGGGTGAGAAAAAGAAAGAGAAAATGGTGGCACTAAAGGCACACAAATCTGACTCTGATTCTTCCGGGTCTGAGAGCGATGAAGTTGCCTTTATCTCAAGGCAATTAAAAAACTTTCTAAGGAAGAAGCAAAAGAATCATTGGAGAAAAGGTAAGGATAACAAATATTCTAAAGGATCTTCTGATTTTGTCTGTTATGAATGCAGGAAACTCGGACATGTGAGAGCTGATTGTCCAACAGTTGATCAAAAGCCAAAACTTAGGAAGATACATTATAACTCAAACTATTTAAGAAATACTTTTCCAGGTGTTAGATGTTTTTCATGTGGCATGCTAGGACACATCTCTCACACTTGCACTGTTCATCATAGTACACATTGGGTGTGAAGACCCAAGGTGCATGATTCATAGCATACCACACATGCATTGTATTCTACTTTTCATAAGAAGGAATCCAAACCTGCTTGGGTTCCTAAATCTAACATTTGATAATTTTGTAGAAGGGTTCTCACAAAAGACCTCGTGAGAGTATGTGGTACTTGGACAGCTGTTGCTATCGACATATGACTGGTGATGCCAATCAATTAGTTTTGCTGGAGGCTAGGTTAGTCTTGGAGACAACACCACCCAGAAGGTGGTAGGCGCAGGTATAATTGGTAATTCCAAGAACTTTATGATTGAAAATGTTTTGCTTGTAGATGGATTGAAGCACAACTTGCTCAGCATTAGTCAACTCTATGACAAAGGCTTCATCGTGTAATTCTTTGCAATTCATGCATTATAAGTTTAAGTAATAACACTATTTTGCAGGGAAAGAGGATCAATAATGTCTACATACTTGATTTAAATAACATTGAATGTGCTGCTTCATTTTGCTTAAAAAACATGGTAGATGATTCATGATTGTGGCACCGGAGACTATGTCATGCAAGTATGAAAACTCTTAGGAAAGTGACCCAAAAAGACCTAGTTAGAGGTGTCCCCAAAGTCAAGTTTTCAAAAGACCGCCTTTGTGATGCCTGTCAACTAGGAAAGCAAGTCCACTCCACCTTTCACCCCATTAAAGAAATTAGCACCTCTAGACCTTTAGAAGTCCTTCACATTGATTTAATTGGACCCATTAGCACTGCCAACTTGGGAGGGGAAACTCTATGGATTTGTGATTGTTGATGACTACTCAAGGTTCACTTGGACTAGATTTCTTACACATAAAAATGAGTCTTTTGAGGAGTTTAAAACATTTTCTACTTGGATTCAGAAAAAGCTAGGTTGTGAGATCTTGACCATCCATAGTGATCATAGGGGAGAATTTGAGAATGAAAGATTTGGAGATTTTTGTGAGGACAAGGGGATTAGCCCTAATTTCTCAGCTCCTAAGACCCCTCAGCAGAACGGGGTAGCTGAATGGAAGAATCGGACCTTGGTGGAAGCTGCTAGAGCCATGCTTGCTGAGTATTCACTTTCAAAATACTTTTGGGCTGAAGCGGTTAACACAGCTTGTTATGTGTTGAATAAGGTGAACGTTAGAGTCAAATTAGAAAAGATATCCTATGAGATCCTTAAGGGTAGGACACCCAATCTTTCTCACCTTCATGTCTTTGGTTGTAAGATTTTCATTCACAATAATGGGAAGCCTCACTTGGGAAAATTTGATCCTAAATCTGATGAAGGAGTGTTCTTGGGATATTCTAGTGTTTAGAAGTCATTTAGGGTGTATAACAAGAGAACTTTAGTGGTGGAAGAGACTACACATGTAGTATTTGATGAGTCTGATCCTAAAAAGCATGGAGTTGAGGATGATGATGATATTGGAGAGATTACAAGTGGAGTAGAATATTTGGAGAAGGTAGTAGGTCACCAAAACATAGAAGGAGTAGGAGATGTCACCCAAGGAATAGAAAATTTAGATCTGGAGGAAAGGGTTGGACCTTCTCAGACCTTACCTAGAGATTGGAGATACTCTACAAGTCACCCCAAGGATTTGATCTTAGGAGACCCTTCTAATGGAGTTAAGACTACACATGGACTTAGGAAGGAGGTGAACCACTCTGCTTTTATCTCAATGACTGAACCCACCAACATAAACCAAGCCCTTACTGATGAGTTTTGGATTTTAACCATGCAGGAGTAGTTGAACCAATTTATTAGGAATGAAGTTTGGGAGCTTGTAGAAAGTCCTACGGGAAAAATTGTAGTTGGGACAAAGTGGTTCTTTAAGAACAAGGTGAATGATTCAGGAGTGGTGGTTAGGAAATAAACCAAGATTGGTGGCTAATGGGTAGAACCAAATAGAAGGAATAGATTTTGAGGAGACATTTTCCCCTGTAGCTAGATTGGAAGCCATTAGAGTGCTATTAGCCTTTGCATGTTATAAAGGATTTAAGCTTTATTAAACGGATTTCAAGAGTGCCTTTTTGAATGGGGAAATAAAAGAGGATGTATTTGTAGAACAACCCTAAGGTTTTGAGAGTTCCCAATTTCCAAATCATGTTTTTAAATTAAAAAAGGCTTTGTATGGTTTAAATCAGGCACAGGAATATGGTATGAGAGGCTTAGCACATTTTTACTAGAAAGGGAGTTTGTTAAAGGGAAAGTAGACACTACTCTTTTTCTTAGAAAAATTGGAGATGATTTGCTCATTGTTTAGATTTATGTGGATGATATACTCTTTGGATCTCTTAATAAAAAACTTTGTGATAAACTCTAAGAAAATGAGTAGAGAGTTTGAAATGAGTATGATGGAAGAGTTGTCCTATTTTTTGGGGTTTAGCATAATGAAATTGGATGATGGAACCTTTCTTAATCAAACAAAATACATAAATGACATTTTGAAGTAGTATGAGATGGATAAATCTAAGCTAATTAATACTCCCATGACTTCTAGTGTTCCATTGGATAAGGACCCAAGTGGTAAGTCTATTGATCAGAAGAAGTACAGAGGCATGATTGGATCTTTACTCTACTTGACTGCGAGCCGACCCGACATAATATTTAGTGTTCGCCTTTGTGCTAGATTTCAAGCCGACCCTAAGGAATCCCACCTGACTGCAGTTAAGAGTATTTTTAGAAATCTTTTGGGGATCCAATGCTTAGGGATTTGATATCCTAGACAACGCACTTCTTTTGAGATTATTAAATAAAATTTTCTGACTCTGATTTTGCAGGATGCAAGGTGGATAGAAAAAGTACTTCAGGAACTTTTCAATTCATAGGACAATCTTTGGTCTCATGGTCTAGTAGGAAGCAAAATTATGTTACACTTTCCACTGCCGAAGCTGAGTATATTGCTCTTGGAAGTTGTGTGGCTCAAGTCCTTTAGTTGAAACAACAGGTATTGGATTTAGGATTACCTGTAGGCATCATCTCAATCTTTTGTGACAACACTAGTGCCATATGCATCTCTAAGAATTCTATCCAACATTCAAGGACTAATCACATTGACATTAGACATCACTTCATTAGAGACAATGTGTCTAAGGGAGACATTGAGTTACACCTTGTGAGAACTGAAAATCAACTGGCTGACATCTTTACTAAACCACTGGCCTTCGACACTTTCAGCTATTTAAGGACCAGATTGGGTGTGATTGACATAACTGCATAAACTTGATCTTTTATTTGTTTTATTTGGTTTTTGTTCTATTTCTTTTAGTTGCTTTTCCTTTTTTGCTCTTTTTTTTCTTTCCTTTTTACTCTTAGTTTTTTTTATTTGGTTTACTTTCTTTTTTGTTGCTTTTCTTTCTTAAATTTAGCTTTCAAAATCATCGCTGAAATGATATCGTATGCATTGTCCTTGCTTTTAAGAATTTGTAGTCAATGTTTTACATCTCTTAATCTATGAGATGGTAAAAATATTTCATTGATTATCTCTCTTTTTCTAACCTATTTTAGTGGCATATTTTCTTTTCTAATCGAAAATCTATTTCAAATTAAAGATTATGTATGAAATTTAGATCCTTTCTAAATTAGCTTAAGCAAATTTATCTTCTATTTATAATGCTTAAAGTCTTTTTGTCACATCAAGATTCTCGTTACTCTTATCATTGGTTAATTGATTATGTTTTATGGATAGTTCTTCTCTATATTAGAGAGAGAGCCCCTATTCTCTAATATCTAGAAGATATACTCACAACTAAAAATCCTTTTTAAGAGTTGTAAAAGAGAATGGAGCTTGCAAAAAAAAAAATTGGCCAATGATGCCATCAAAAGATGCGCACTGACGCCAAATTGAAAAATTATATATCAAAAAGCAAAAGATATGCAAAGCACCAATCAATTGACAAGAGGCATAAAATGAGCCCACAAAAAAGCATGCTCCTCTCTCTTTTCAAATCTTTTAAAAACTTAGAAGTTTTCATGTATCAAATGCTTGATTTCGATTGTTTTGTGATTGTGACAAATTTACTTTGGTTCATTATACTATAAGATATTTTTCCTTAAACCAAGTGATGAATGGATTCTTTTTCCTCATATCCAATTGATTTTTTGAGTTAGGTCATTGATTTGAAAAGACGATTGTACCCTAAGAGAAAGTCCGATCTAAGAGTATCCATGATCGAATATTCTACCATTCTTTGGATTGTTGATGTTGTTAACTCATTAACTCACAAATTTTTAAATCAATCACATGGAATACTACATCATCTTCATGCTTTGGTAAAAAAAAAAGGTGTCTTGTGGTTTGCTTTAGTTCTTAATTCTCTCCTTTTTGAGATGTCAAAAGGGGGAGTAGTTTTAGGATGTTTCTTGCACTTTCAGTTCCGTGTGTTACACTGCTATTTTTTAGTTATTTATTGTAGTGTTTTGCCATCATCAAAAAGGGAGAGATTGTTGCAAATTCAAGTCCATGAACTATGTTTTGATGGTTGGCAAACACTCGTACTTGTCTTGGACTGCCTTTTTTCTACTAGCTTTTCAGGACTCAAAGATCGGACGGAAATTAGAATCAGCTCAAGATGGGGTAGATTAGGGTTGAGTTAGTCTGTAATTTTATTTTTCTCTTCTTGATTCAACTATAATCTTAGGTGTGATTGATGCAAAGTAACCCTACACACACACAAATCAGCCAGTACGATCGGGCTTAAAATAAAAAATCTAATCAGGGGTTCTTAATTAAGGCAGCCGTCATTAGCCAATCGGCCTGGATGATACTTGCATCGTCTTGGACGATAGGCTCAGAATAGAAATAAATTATCGCCATAAGCAATTAAGGTATTCTATATTTTTGGTAATTGGCCCGGACGATCTTGGATCGGCCTGGACGATACATTATGCCTTAATTGATCAGACAATCAAGAAAGTAATTAATGATGATTTATATGATCACATCATTCTGGACGATCGCAGGATCGGCTAGGACGATCTAGACAAAAAACCTTAGTTACACCTGGACGATCTGGATCGTATAGCTTGAATTTAGGGCAATTCCCAGGATGATTCTCCTCTGATTTGAACTGATCGACCGGGACAATTGTAAGGTCATCCTAGATGATCAAGCCAATTTTTCAATCATCCAGTTTGCATACAGGGTGATGCTCTGGACGATCTTCTGAGATTTCTATTGATCGGCCAATACGATGTCCATATCATCTTGGACGATATAGTCGACAACTTGCAATTAATGAGCTCCTTTGAAGCTCTTCTATTTAAGAGCTCTTATTCAACATTTTTGAACATCCTTGGCTGTTGTCTTGACCTAAGAAAACCTAAAGGAGATAGACAGAGAGAGGGAGAGAGAGAGAGAGAGAGGATCTTATAAGGGGGAGCTTGTGAGGGAGTTCACAAGGGTTGCTCCAAGCATTATTCCACTTCTTCTTCCCTAGAGTCTCTTGTCCATGGAAGGGTTGGGAGAGGTAAGCTTTAGTGATCGATCAAGGTTCTCTTCCTGCTTGAGGAGGAAGGAAAAGGAGTGCGGTTCTCTGCCTTGTTGGGGGTGGCAAAAAGGAGGTGTTTTGTAAGGGCTTCTCCGCCTAGCTGTGGGGGATAAAGGAGAGTCATGTTGGTATTGCAATACTCGGAGGGGGCCTCCTGGAAGTGGACGTAGTTCAAGTTGACCGAACCACAATAAACCCTTGTGTTCTTGTTTTACTGCTTTCGCATTTATTTTCTTTCGCACTTGTTTTTGTGGTGATTTGGTTTGTGATAATCATTCTTCTTTTTGCTTAAATTTTTTTTTAAAATACCAATTCACCCCCCCCTCTCTTGGTTAGCCTCGAGCCAGTTTTATAGGGCTTAACATCCCTAAGGAACTTTCACTTTTCACGATGTTATTTCTGGCACTTCTTCATATATAGATCAAACTTTCACATTTGTGAAAGCTTTTGTTAAAGCCTTTTCGACACTTTTATTTATTGATGATGTTATTATGAAACTAGCTTCTCCATTTTAGTTAACTTTAGCTTGGATGTTTTCCATACGGAGACCTAATCTTGACACGATTCAGTTTTTGTTTGGGAACTTAAGACTTTCTAGTGTTTTTTCTATCAGTTTGCTTGATCCTAGACATCTTGCTATATAGTTATCAAATGATCTTGATTATAGCTATGTGTTTTCTTGGATATATTATTATATTAATAATTATTAGATGCATTTACTAAAATGGACTCACTATTTCAACATTCAGGAAGAATCCCCAATAGTTTAGATTTGGATTTCATTCCCTACTCTTTGATTACTTTCTTTAATTCTCATATTTTACATGCTTTGGGTTCCATTTTTGGGAGGCCTTTATAATCGGACCAAGCCACTACTTCCAAAATGTCGGAGTACTTGAAAAAAGTAGATTTTCAAAATGTTCCAGATTTTTGCTCTCATGGTAAGATACATGGACATTCAATAAATAAATATTTTGTAGTTCATCCTCTATTTTAAAAAATAAATATTGGTGCCAAAATTTTAGTTAAACAGAATGATGAGCCGAATATTTATGTTGGGATGGAAAAGGATAAATAAAACTAGATTTAAGATAAGTGCATAAATATGGATATTTGTGAACATAAAGCTTCTGACGACTACAATAAAAACATTCATCTAGAGAATTCTATTAAGGATTTAGGGAATAAAATTGTTGAAAATGATGAATTTGATAAACTTGATGATATTATTGGAGATATTGAGTGTCCTACATTAATTAATTCTATTGGGCCACTTTTCGGAGAAACTATCCATGTTGAAAGTAATCATAAATTTGTGAACACTAATGACAAGGTTGTGGTTAGTGTTAATGAGGATTAATTGGATCAAGATAATTTCTCCTTAAACCAAATGAATGGGGATAATACTAATTCTTTTACTGACCAAATTCCTAGAAATCATTTTGCACCATTGGACCTACGGGATGATGTAGTGGAAGAAGGAGAATATTTTACCCAAGACAATGATTCTCCTAAAGAAAATTTGGAAGGCAATATTACTACTTCTATGTCCATTCCTCATGGTAAGATTGATATCATTGATGAGGGTTATCAAAAATTTCTAAGAAGAAAAAGAAGAGTAGTTAAATTCTATTAGTTGGACTACTAGAATGACTCTTGTTCTGAATGTTTCATCTTCTATTAATGATTAAATCTCTTGTGTAGAATATTAGAGGTGTGGGTGTCACTTTATCCAAGGATAGATTAAAGAACTTATGTATGATTCATGATATTCACATGCTTGTTTCAATTGAGCCTTCAATTTCTAATCCTGCTAATTTTTATGTGTTAAGAGATATCAAGTTTTGGTTTTCTTACATAACCTTTGATATTTCACACATTTTAATGGAAGGAGATGTGGTTGATGATCCCCTTACAAAAATTGGGTGTAACTTAAACGAATTTATTGAATTTATTGGGTTATCTCTGCTTAAACTGACTAGAGGGTTAGTTAGATTAGATCGACCTCGTCTACAATATATTTGTTTTACTTAGGGTTTTCTTCTTTTGGCTATGTCTATTTGGCTGCTTTACAGCTTCTTGATCTAGGTTTCCTTATTTTAGTGCATAGTTACTTTTGGCAACTATTTTTTGGTTTATGATTTCTTATTCTATTATTATGTTGACCTTTCTATGACTGATCATTTTTTATAAAGGTTTTGGGGACTCAATATCTTGAAATGATTGGAAACTATTGGATACAAGGGATTGGTTGGATATTAGCATTTAGCTCCTTTATTGCTCATCTTGAAATGATTGGAAACTCGATTGACTGCAAGAGTAGCCGAATTACAAGGTCATTTTGTTTTGTTATAAAGGAGCCCTGCTATCTAGATATATCAAAACTGAGGCATTTTGTTTAATACTTTTGGTGTACTTATCATTTAGGTGTTAATTATGAGCTGGAATCTTTTTTTGTTATTCATGTGATATTGTAGTTGGTTCTAAACTTAGTGCTCATGATCAAAAGCTTTATTGTTTGAATTTCTCTTTCCTAGAACTTATGGTGTGTTTGTTTTATTTTTTGGCCTACCTGTAGGCTCTGGGGTGCGTGGTCCTTTGGTATTGAGTAGTGTAGTTTGATTGTTTTACTATTTGGTTGCTCTCTGACCTAGAGCTTTTATATGGTGGCTATTTTAGGCAGCCGGGTTATTTTGCTTGGCTATTTCTAGGAGTCTTGGTACTAGAATGTTTGTTATTATTCATAATTTCTTGGTTTGGTTAAATGGTCCTTTATTACTCCATAAGTTATTATTATATCTCGGTTCCAAGTATTATCTTCCTGACATCATATCTTTGTTGATTCTATTTCTTATGCAATTCAATCAATGTAATAGAGCTATGAAAATCTACATAAGTATTATATGGGTTAAGTTTTTGCTCAATTGTAGGTGTTGTTTGGCTCAGATACTTTATTTCGGTGATATCTCTTCTTATTATTTTGCATTTTATTTTGACACTTCTCCTTTATATTTTTATAATATATTATGCAATAGAATTTTATATTGCAACCTTTTCAGGTGGGTGTACTTCTATATGTATTCAATATTTTTTGTAGAATAATCGTGCTCAATGTTCTCATCAGTATCTTTCTTTTGTTGGTGCTACACTTTAGCCTCCCTAAAATGTTATTAGCTCATTTTTTTATTTTGGTTTAATGGGGATCTTCGACTCATAGGATTTCTTTTGATTTGTTTTGTAGCTCAATAGAGCATTAAAGAGTTGAAGGTCCCATTAAGGACTTGTAACCGCCTCCACTGATTTTATCCAATAATAATAAAAATAATAAATTAATAGGGAATTCAATAATTGATTAAATTTTAACACTTACTTTAATGTAAGCCTAGAACTAGCCACAATACCATCCCTATATAGCTCCATCTAGCAATACGATCTTATCATCATAACTCCTTGCATGGCACACAATAATGCGTCATCAGCACAAATGTTCACAATATCGTCATTTTTGAGTACATGATCTCGTCATCAAGGGATCAGACTTTCCCCAGCTGCATCATCCCCACATAGCTGTAGACTTATCATCCCAAAGTCACAGTCTCTAGTCCCCACCTAAACCATCTTAACTTCATAGCCTACAACTTCCACTTCCACTATGTCCTCACAGTCAATGAAGTATCCCAACTGGCCAGTCAAGATCGAGCTCATGCCCTAGCCATTCTGTGATGGTAGTCCTCGATGTTGTTCTCCTCCGTACCCTAGTCGTTCTCCTTCACACCACCCAACTCATTTCTTTTGGAATTTTTTTTAGCTTCGAGGAACTTCTTTCTTGTTTCTTTAGTTTATTTTGTTTGTAACTTTTGTTTTTTCTCGCTCAATTTTTCATCTAAAGATAATTTGTAGTTGATGGTTGTATACCATTTATCTGATCCCTAATTTTTAAATGGAAAAAACTCTACTTGTTTCGTTATAGATGCTTTATCTGATGTTTCTTCATCTATGGGTTTACTTGATCTGAAAATCACCTCTTAACGTGTCTTAACATCCCTATGAATTTTGGAAGATGAAATTCTTTCCATTGTTGCTCTTTAGAATTCACTTTATTTCAAAATTTTCATTGTCATAGGCCCTCTCTTGAGGTTATCTAAAAACATTTCTTAGACCATAAGCTAACTAATGAATTTTTAGTTACAATTCTCTATCCAAGGAAAATGTTGATTAATCTTATTAATGACTTTAATTATTGCAAATTATTTTCTCACTCACTTACTTTGTGAATAATTGCTTTATGAAATTATTTATATGAACTCCCACTTTTGATATTGAGGTTGAGTCACCCATCATTTTGAATTGGGTTTCATTTCCCCACCATAGGGGTCATCTCTTTTCTACTCAATTTCTTCATGGCCTTGGTTCCCTATTTGTCTACCTCTAAAAATTGATGGTGCTGCTTAACCTGGATCTCATCCCTCTGCCTCTTGTGTTCTGGTTGAGTTAGATATCACCATAAAATTGGCGGATAGTGTATGGGTTGGTCCCAAAAACTTGGCCTATATTCAGTCTATTATTATGGAGGATTTCCATTCTTATTTTTCACATTGCAAATTGCTGTGGCACTTAAATTTTGAATGTAGCATTATACACCCCCATTTTGATAATACTACCACTACTAACACTATCTATTAATATGGCTGATAAGCTTTCTAATGAGGTGCATGAGAATTTGCAAAGTAATGTATATGTTGATGTAGTTGAAAGTTAGAGGAGGTGATAAGACCTCAATGAACTGGCCGTTAGGCTCTCTAGGGTGAAAGCAAAAAAATCACTTGATGCAGAAGCTAATACACTTATCAAATGTTAATCATGATCAAATACTTGATCGAACTAAATTTTGACCCTCTAGGGGTCATATGTAGTTGTTCTTTTAAATTTGACAATTATAATCATGATGAACTCATAACTTTGTTGTCTGAACCCTTTACCGAATGATATTCTTGCCTCTTAAGGTGATACATCATTTATAATGACTTGTTTGATTTCAAAACTAGAAATTCAAAAAGATAAAAATTTCCAAAGAAATTTAATTCAACATTTGCTTTTCCTCTTTCCAAAGCAAAGCTTTTTTTCAAACTCATGGTGGTGCATCAAATATTCCTAAAAAAATTATTGTATGTAGGGAAAATACCCTAATTAACGCATCTAAATTTGGTCTTAAATGTCTAAGTATTTAAGAAGTAATAAAATAAAAATAGAAGGCATTCAAAGAAATTTTACTTTCTAAGTACCTAATAAATTGGTATATGTTATTTTTAAAAGATAGTAAGTTTAAGTTTGAAACCATAGTGCCCTAGAATGTGCATGATCTAGTATATTAATTACTATCAATTTTTGAAGTTTATGAAAGTTCGATAGGAATGTTAACCCCTAATGAACTAGTCCCAAGGCTAACCAAGAGGGGGGTGAATTGGTATTTTAAAAAATCTTTAATCAAAACACAAACTAAAACACAAGTTCACCACATAAATCAAAGTGCGGAAAGTAAATGTGGAAGCAGTAATAAAGAACACAAAAATTTATAATAGTTCGATAAATTCGACCTACATCCACTTCCCAGAGGAACCCTTTGAATATTTTACTAAACTCAGTGGTTCTCCTTTTACTCCCATAAACAAGGCGGAGAAGCCTGTACAGACCTTTTCACCAACCCCGGCGAGGCAGATAACCCAACTACTTTTACTTCATCTAGAAGCAGGCAAAGAACCAACTCCTTTTTCTTCCTCCTGAAGCTGGCAGAGAACCTTGATCAGATACTGAAATAGACCTCTCAAGAACACCCAAGGAACTAGGGATGATGACCGAAGATGACGATGAAAGATTCTTGCTTGGAGAAACCTTTATAAAACCCCTTACAAACTCCCCCTCACAATATCCTCTCTCTCTCTCTCTCTCCCTTGTTCTTCATCTCCTCTTAGCTCTCTCAGGTTAGAATAATAGTAAAATATTATCTCTTGGGTAGAACAAGAGGTCTTAATTAGAAGAACTATAGAATTGCTCTTAATTAGCTCAAACAACAAGTATGATTTGGGATAATCAGAAGGTTTTTGTTCATATCTTCTTGGTTGATAAAATATCATCCTATATGATTAATACAAGTCATTAAATATTGTCTAAAAAAACATCTTGAATGGATGTCTGGATGATGGAGAAATAACCTGATCATTCAGGCCAATCTTGCGATCGTCCCGGATGATTAGTTCAATTCAGTGCATATCATCTAGAGCGTTGCCATGAAAAGAAGCTGGCTGAGGTTTGATCATCCAAGAACAACTAAGGTTTTTGAACTGATCATCTCGGCAGAGCCTGTGATCTTCCAGGATGATATGATCAAGAACCTTAATTGCCTTCTTTAATTTCCAGATTAATCTAGGCATCATTGCATTTCATCATCCAGGATAATGTCCTAAAATAAAAGCTGCCTTTATGGATATGGTGGTTGATTCTTTCTAATTTTAGCCTATCATTCCGGTCGATATGAATATCATCCAGGATGATGCGCATAATAACGATTGCCTTAACTAGGATTCCCTAATTAGGGTTTCTATTTTTAACTGATCGTCCAGGCTAATTTTTTGGATCATCCTAGACGATGTGAGCAGAAACAAAAAACTTTAAAATAGTCAGAATAATTCCCACAAGTGTGTGTGTGTAAGGTTACTTAGCATCAGGAACCAAATCATTGACAATGACTCAAAAAAAGGAAAAGATTATAAACTGACTCAAACCTATTCTACCCAATCTTGAGTTGGTTCAAATTACAATTTGATATTATAGACCTGAAATATTAGTAGGCAATGCAGTCGTAGAGAAATAGAAGTGTTTGCTATCATAAAAATTCTATTCTCTGAAATCAGATTTGCAACAATTTAGGCTTTCATAATTATTTGATAAAGCCATTTGAGCTGATTCAATAAGCGAAACCGACATTTCAAATCCTTTTCACATGGCATGCCATGATTAGTCCACGTGAATGGTAGGGGTCAACCACTGAACCACATCAATTCATTCTATTTTTTCCATGGTAGGAGTTAGATAGTTCTAATCATTTAGATAACCTTAAATTGCATTTTGGCTTGGACATTTTATAAAGTGAATAATTTTACAAAACATTGCATAAAGCTTCCTAGGTATTAAAGCATCCCTTGCAAAGAGTTTGAACGCTTAATGTGGAGAATGCAAAAACTTTTTTAAATTCCTAGATTTAGGAGTAGAGTTTGATATTTACCAACATAATTTAGATCTTAGAGATTGAATTTGGTCTCATTCTCTTCTACAGTTCCTAAGCAACATGTTTAAAAATACAAAAAATGTGAAAAAGTATTTTTAAATTAATTTTTTTTTTAATTGGAGAGATTTAATGCTGTGATTAGTAACATTATAGCTCTAAGCTTGAGAGTACAGTGGTGCCGCAATTCACCATCATGATATTAGAGGCTCTGTTCTGCAGTAATTATGGATTCAACATGTAGTGCTAAAGTACTAGGTAAGAGCACTATCACACTAGGCCACTAATGGTATTTTTATATACATTTAATTCTATTCATAAGAACTAAATTCATCAGCCGATTCACCCTCCTCATTTTCTTGACTCGCCATAGAAGAAGAGAGGGAAAGGGAGAAAAAGAGAAGAGAGGGAAGAGAGAAAAAAGTAGGTTCTGGTCCTTTTTCCTCATTGATCAAGTTATAAAAAGTATTCTTATTGTTGTAACTATCCCAAATCCCACTATGGATTTTAATGATTTTGAGTTTAATGATTTTTATCTCTCCTAAATCGATAAAAATTTATCTTACCTAATTATTGTTCTTCTATTGTGTAACTTTTTATTCACAATAGAAATGAATTTTATGAATATTTTGACTTTAATATTATTGAATTTTACTTTTAAAATGAAAGTTATAATTTTTTGAAGTTATAGCCTAATATAAATATCTTCATATATTCCATAAATTTTGGCATTCCATGTTATATTTAGAGATTGATACAATTGATATATGATAAATTAATTATTTGTTTGTAAGTAGAGAAGGTTGGTTGTAAATAATATAATTAACATGGTTTGGCTCTTAAAATAAAATACACTACAAAGGATGGCGGTCTTATGGGCTTTCCTTTAAAGATTTTTAGGGTGCTATCTTTACTGTATCGTGTAACTGATGACTAATTATGTTGACAAGTAGAAGGTGATGACTTTAAATGATTCATTTAAATCCACCTATAATGATATAATAAAAAATATGTTGTAATGTTAATGACAATGATGAATACAAATGAAAGAATGAAATTACCATATTAAAGTTAGACTTCCTGTCTTATTAAATCTTATAATGATGCATATTTACAGATATACATAGATTTTTTTTTTGTATATGGCATATGATTTGTTAGCATGTAGTAATTTCATATAATAGATAATTTAAAAGATAGAGAAGGCTAATGAATTTGACACATGTATATTCCTGATCTATAGTACTAAATTATTAATCACTTATTTATTGATTACTGATATACTTTTCTTCTTGCACCTATTATTGATTAATGAATTTAAGCATAATGATCGTTACTTTTATTATTAGTCGTACTAAATAAAACTTGTGGTTGTTGATAATTAACATGGTTTTCAAAATTTGACCGGACCGACCGGTTCGACCAGTTTAACCGCGAACCAATCCGGCGGGCGGTCCTGGTTGCCAAATGAACCGACTACAAGCAAAACCGGCAAAAAACTAGTCAAGAACCCGGTTGAACCAGTGAACCACCAAACCAGGCAGGTTTTGGAGAACCGTCCGGTTCTAAGATTAGCGAATCTCAACCATCCAAAATGATCACACGCGTGTAATGAGGCTGGGAATCACTCCTAACGCTCCTCTACCCTAAATAGCGATTCAAAAATTCAATGGATTCATTATTCGGTTGTTCCTCTACTCGCTCGAAGTTGACGACTGAAGCAGCGGCTGTTCCGGTGTTCCACTACTCGCTCATCGATCGAAGCATCCCAATCGCGGCAAACTCCTCCCGTCCTCCGACCATCCCATCCGCGGCGAACTCCTCCGACCATCCCATCCGCGGCGTCCTCCTACCGTGAGATTTAATTTTGTTTTTTTTTTCAACATTTTTTTTCTCTCTTTGAATTAGTTGGATGACTTCCTTTCTTAATAACAATAGCACGATCATCCAAGCCGCCGGTGAACTCCTCCGACGATTCTAGCCGCTGGTTTACCGTGAGGTTTAACTTTTTTTTTTTCTTTTTGGATCTTCCTACATTAAAATCTAAATGTTTCTTTGAATTTTTTTTCCTATTTTAGTTTTTATTTTATTGGATTTCCATGTTATCTCAATATGATTATTTGTTATAAATATCTATTTATTTGTTGAATGACTTGAATCCCTCAATCTAGTTGTCTTTTGTATTTAAAATTTTTATATGGTTGTTTCAGATTTATATTAATAATTAGAGCATAATCCTCATAATTCATCTTAATCCCATGGTTTTCTAGACTTTGTTGTGTATCTGATTTGCAATTTTTTTAGTCTTTTACATTTGCTCATAGCCAACTCTATCATTTTGGCATGTCTACATTCAAAGAACTCAAAGAGGATGGAAGCATCTGGAACTCAGAGTGCAGCTTCAAGTAGTAGTGTGCGTGAAAAGGTGGATATTGCGTGGAATCATTTTAGTAAGATTAA
Source organism: Dendrobium huoshanense (assembly GCA_016618105.1). NCBI lineage: Eukaryota > Viridiplantae > Streptophyta > Magnoliopsida > Asparagales > Orchidaceae > Dendrobium > Dendrobium huoshanense. The sequence continues at coordinate 37,119,918 of CM028359.1, read as the reverse complement.
AGATGCTGAGGGGAAGAGACAATTCAAATGTTTGCATTGTGGTATTGTGTACAAGGGAGGAGGAATAAATAGAATGAAACAACATCTAGCAGGAGTTAAGGGGAATATAACAACATGCAAAAAGGTTCCACATGAAATTAGATTTCAAATGCTGGAGAACTTGAAGGACATTTCAAAAAGAAAACAACAAGTGTAGGAGGAGTTAGAAAGTACACCATTTCCAATAGATGCTGAAGTAGACGAGGGAGGGGATTCTTCCTCCCTACCTAAATCCCAATCCTCTAAAGCATATCTATCAAAACTTTCTAAGGGAAAGAGAAAGCATGCTAAGAATGACACTTTCTTTGCTCCAAGAACAAAATCAGGTTCACAACCTTCAATCAAAAGTGTTTTGGCATCTAAGGAAGCAGTACATAATGCTGGCCTAGCTGTAGCAAGGTGGTTTTTTGATTGTTGCATACCTTTCAATGCCTTAAATTCACCATATGCACAAAAAGCTGTGGATGCTATAACTGCTATAGGTCCTGGATACAAGCTTTTATCTTACCATAATATGAGGGTTAACCTACTTAAGGATTGTAAAGAGGAGTGTAGGTTACTCATTGATTGCCATAGGAATACTTGGAAGGACACATATGTACTCTTATGGCGGATGGATGGACTGATGGAAGAAGTAGAACATGAATAAACTTTATGATTTATTGCCCCTGTGGTATATCTTTTTTGAAATCAGTGGATGCATCAGATATTGTTAAGGATGCTACAAAGTTGTGCTCATTATTTAATGAAGTTGTTGAGTGGGTAGGGCCTGAAAACATTGTTAAGCTTGTTACCGATAATGCTGCTAATTACAAGAAAGCAGACCAGCTCTTACAAGATAGATTCAACAACATTTATTGGTCGCCTTGTGCTGCACACTGTTTAAATTTAATTTTGAAAGACTTGGGCAGCATGCCTCTCATAGAGGACTTGGCAAAGAAAGCATCCAATGTGATGATTTTTGCTTATAATCATGTTTATGTACTTTCTTGGCTTAGGAAAAGGCAAGGTTGGAAGGAGATTATGCATCCAGGAGCCACACGGTTTGCCACAACTTTCATAACCTTAAAGACTATATGTGAGCATAAACATGATCTACAAGCTTTAATTACAAGTAAGTTTTATGCAGATTCAAAGATAGCCAAAACCTGTAAGGGGAAAGAAGCAGCTACAATTATATTAGATTTAAAGTTTTGGAATGATTGTTTAACAACTTCAAAGATAGCAGGTCCTTTGATCAGGTTGTTGCGCATTGTGGACTCAGATGAGAAGCCATCACTTAGTTATTTATATAATGTAATGTATAGGGCACGGAAGGAAATCAAAGCTATGTTTAGAAATGTTAAAAGATTGTATAAGCCATTCACCAGTATAGTAAAAAGAAGATGGGATACTCCGTTAAGACAAGGCATTCATGCAACATCATATTTTCTAAATCCTCAATTTCAGTATGACAAGGAGAATTACTGTCAAAAGCCAGAAGTATTGCAAGGACTTGTTGAACTTCTTGGAAATAAGGATGTTTGTCATAAGCCCAAACTTGCAATGAATGAGGTTAGATTATCCCGAGATAGCTTAGAAAGTTTTGGAAAATCAATTGCTCTAATGATGGCAAAGGAAATGCAACCTGGTAATTATCTTTTAAATCTCCATTCATGTACCTTTCTTTTTACTTATATACATATTTACTAAACTTTATAACATCACATTATGCAGATGAGTGGTGGAAGATGTTTGGATCAAGTGCTCCTAACTTGTAGAAAGTTGCTATAAGAATTCTTAGCCAAACATCATCATCATCTGGCTGCGAAAGAAGTTGGAGTGTTTTTGAACAAATTCACTCAAAGAGGTGCAATCATTTGGAGCATCAACGATTGAACGACCTCGTGTATGTTTGATATAATCTAAATTTAAAAGATAGGTATAATTATTTATTTTTGAACGCAATGTCGCAATCAATACATTGTATGTTTGTAGAAATGTCACTGAAATTATTACTTCATTCTTTAGGTTTCAACTAAAAAAAAAAGCTATGATCCTCTTGATTATACTTGTGTTGAAATGGTAGATTTTTGGGTCCTTGATGAGGAATCACCTCTACATCTTTCATTAGAGGAGTTGGAAACTAAGATATACGAAGAGGTTTCAATGCCTGTTGGTGAAGAAGCAAATATTGCATCCACTCAGCCTACAACTGGTAAGTTAGTGAAATATGAACATATTATTTAAGTAAAATAAAAAATACCCATTAATATTTTTAATTTGGCTGTGAAGGTGAACTTGAGAATGAAGGAGATGGAGATGACATTATTGACTTCAATGATTTAGGTGCATTTGTGGCTGCAGATTTTGATGAAGCGGGACATGAAGACTTAAATAATGAGGATAGCTTTCCCGATGCAAATTAGGAGATATATGATTTTCCTTTTGTGGAATTAATTAAGAGAAACATTAGTAACTCTATATATGTATTATGAATGTGTTTTTCTTTTTCTTTAACAATGCACCCATGTTTTGAATGTTTTTGTGCTTGGCATATCAGTGCTAGATTGTAGTTTTATACTTTTATTCAAGGTTATAAATTCCTGTTGGCATATATTTAAAGATTTTTTGTTTGTATTTAAAGATATTCTTCTATTCCTATAACTAGTTGGTATTTAATTATTTGTTGAATGTTGTAATTATTCTTTCATTAAAACAAATTTTGTATGGCAGACGAATTTTGAAATGCTTCTGGCAAAACCAAGCAACACTGCAAAATTCCAAATCATATTATAGAAGGTTTCTTCCTCAAAATCCAACACTTGACAAAAGGTATGCATTCAAAAATTTCATATTTGGTTAGTTATTCACTTATTTATGAAATATTTGCTTATATTTTATTATTTTATTGACTTATTTGATGCCACATTTATATTGTGTATTAAGTTTTTTATGTTTTATGAATTTAATTGATGCAATACTTATGTTATTTTATGAGTTGAATATGAAAATGAAATGTAGCTAGATTGAAGTTATTAGAGGAAAATGTCTAATTCATTTTATAAATTTTATAATATTAATATATTATTATTTATTACGTCATCCGATTCGACCCCAATTCGACTGGTCGAACCGGTCGAACCTTGAACCTCTCCTTGTTCCAGTTCGTTGTCCGGTCCGGTTATCAAAATCTTGATAATTAATGTTAATGACTGCTAAAAATTCTATTGATTGAGAAGAGCTTGCACATTTATACATTTAATCTTGTATTTAAATATTTGGTTAGTTTTGGGTTTTTGTTGAGCATTACAACTTATTATACACTTGTATTGATTTCATGTCATGAAAGGGGTCAAAACCTTATGGATTTTTAATTTAATTTGTATTTTTATTTTGAATCTATTGATGTCACCTCTTGGCTATTGTAATTATGTTTGAGAAAATGACTATAGTAAAATATCACAATATGTATGATATTTAATTACTTTTGCTAGGCACATTTTTTTATATTGATGATTTATTAAATCTTTGGTAATTGATTTAAAATGATATAATATACAATTTTTCCAGTTTGATATGGAGCAGTACAAATTTTTTATCAGAATAGTTATTTAAAGAATTTTTCTATAACCAGGGTTATAGAAATTCATTATTAGTTGGGTAAAGGTTGGGTAGTATATACTTTTATCTTTGCATTTGATTGATTGATCTAAATATGTTTGTATATGTATTTTTGTTGTGTTTATATATTAGCTGATTAGGAAAAAAATTATATCATTAGACAGATAGATCTTACTGATCAAGATAAAAAGAATGGAATGAGCACAAAAATAGTTCTAATAAGTTGTAATAGTTTGATGCAGCTTACTAGTATGTTTACATAGATAATGAGTGATGCTGAGAGTAAACTGACTTGATATAAGGAATAAGAAGATGATTGACATTAAAATATGTTTCATAAATTGAAGCTACTATTTTTTAAGGGAGCTATAGAATCCTAGATTTCCAAAGACTAGCTGTTAAGGATAGAGAAAATATTTTATTTTATTCAATGTCGAGAGAATAGGAAAGTGGAACTAGCAATATCTCTATTCAAAGTAGAGACTGAGTGAAGGTGGATAGGACAATAGAGGGAGAAATTTTAGTGTAAAAGGAATGTAGAGTTTTATAGTATTTTTAGAGACTTAATAGTACTCTCATTAGTGTGATCAAAAATATAAGAAAATTTCATGAGATTGGTACAAGGAAATAAGATAATATAGTATGAAGCTGAATTTATTGTATTGGCATAGTATGACCCACTGTTGGTTAATATATTTCAAGAAAATTATTATAATTTTTTTATAGGTCTATGAGATGAACTATGACATCCAATAGTTGGAGTTAGTAAAGAGTGAGACTAGTAGAGTTCAATTTAGCTATTACCCAGATTAGATAAGATATAAGTAGGAAGAGATTAAGAAAGCATATGACCCAAAGAAATAGTAGTGAAAAAGAAGTAAATTTATAACTAGTAGGAAAAAATATGAGTTAAGTGTGGGTAGTGTATTAGAGTGTTCCTAATGTTATAAGAGATGCACTAGAAAGTGTTGTTTTATTACCGGATAGTGTTTCATGAGTGGAAAGTGAGGATACTGAATGAGGAAGTGCCCACAACATAGATAAGGAATATGATTTAGATTTAGAGCATAGCACATTAGACATGGATATAGATAGATGATTCTTGAATATAGAGAATACTATAAAGGGTCCATGAGTAGGACATATGGATTAGGAGTTACGAAAGGTCAAAGAGAACATACATAGTATGCTACACTAATAGTAACACTAGTAGGATCCATAGTTCACAGTTTCATCTAGTTGAATGATATGGTTGCACTTGCACTACAGGAAAATAACTAATCATCAGCAAATGTTTTGGAAGCTTTCTAGCAGACTATTTTCTAGTAGATTTTCTGACGTATTATGAAGAAATATTTTTGAATAATTTTCAGACAGATTTTTTGGTAGATTTCTGACGAATTTGTTTTCGGGGATTTTAATAAGCTCTAAAAAATTATATATTCGTAATTTAATTAATTAATAATTTAAAGCTTTTTTTAATTAATTATTAATTTCATAATTTATATTAATTAATTATAAATTTAATAAATTATTTTTATTAGTTAAAATAAAAAAATAATTATTTATTATGTTTAAAATTTTTAAAAAATTTTAAATAATTAAATAAGTAGTTAAATTAATAATTAATTCATTCATAATTTAATAACTAATTTTAATTATTTATTTATTTTAATCTTTTAATTTAATTTAATTTAAGGGCTTAGGTACTACTAAAAGAATTAGTTAGAAATTATTAGAAATGATCTTTCTTTATTCGAATTCTACATAATGGAGAAAAGGATTCATATAGCTGACCACACGATGTGGGATTAAGTCTTGTTCTTATTATTACTCTACATTTAATTTAATTTAAATTTTAATGTTTTTAATTTTTAACTCATTTTCTTCCACAGTAAAGTGGATTTTTTTCCCTCAACAGCCTGGAAAAAATTCTAATGGAAAATGTTTTTATGAACATTTTTTTGAAGCTTGTGTTACTGTTTAAAAATTTTCCGCCAGAAAATCTATCAATAATACTTGATTTTCCTATAGTGATGGAGGATCCATAGGTAGACCTTTTTTTTTTTTTTTTTTGAGAAAAACAAATAGCTTGCTTTAAAAAAATGAAACTATTACAAACTAGAATCTAATTCCTCCTTTAACAATTGCATAAATGAAGGAGGAATCTTATTAGAAGAAATATCATCCCAATAAATGTTACTTAAAAGTTCATAATTAGCACATAAATTGACCAACTTATTGCAATCTCTATTTACCAAGTTAAAAACTACATAATTAAATCCCTTTAAGAAATGAAGCTGTTCCTTCCAATTGCCGCCCAAATCTTCTAAAAATTTGATGATGTTCTGGTTGTCATCTTCAATAATTATTCCTTTGTAAGTACCAAACCAATCTTTTCTGATTTCTTTTATGATCTTTACTACCAAAAGTTCTAGATATAAGGTATCCCAATGAATGCAAGTATGCCCATAAGCCAAAAGAAACCTTTCTTTGTAATATCAGATTATACCTCCAACTCTTGCTTTGTATGGTTTCGACAAGGATGCATCCACATTAATTTTGATCCAATCGAGAGTGGGAAGGTACCAATGATCCAACAATATATCTGACATATTACTACCCCAGAAGCCTAATTTAACTTTGTCAAACTTATAAGATATTGAAGAATAGCTTACTGAATTATTTGCAATCATTAATGTATTATCATATTTACCTCCTTGAAGAAATTTATTTCTAGCACGCCAAGAGAAGTAAACTAAATTACATTATATATTAATAATGAAACTACATTCACTAGCATATTTGTCCATCCAATTCCAGCATTCATAAAATGAATCAAAAGTTGGGAAACCAAACCCCCATTTATTGAGCTGGTTTACCACCTCCAACATCGTCAAACACTTGACTGTGACATGATCCAGATCTTCTTTTTAGCTGCATCCTCTCAGACATCCAAATTCCTCATGGATTCTTCTATTAGAGAGAAAATAGAATGTAGATAATGCATTATTGAAGATGTGCCACTAAAAAACTTCCAATCGATGTCTATGTTTAATACTTTTGAAACATTTCCAATACAGGAAATCTGAATTTTCTTGTATGGAAGCCTTGTAAGCTAGAGTTGAAATGGAACAACCAGGATTTTGATAGATTAGTTCCATACAATCTTCTCCTTCAAGATTAATTGGAACATTACAAATTAAATAGATAAGGTTGTTCCCAAAGAGTAATTTTAAATTGCCAATGTTCTAATTACAATCAACCATAAGATTATCAACTGTAAAATTTTCTTGTTCTAGAATTGCCATAAAAGTAGGCCATTTATTCAACCTTTCATCAAAGATCCAATTGTCATTATAGACATCAATTGAGCATCTATTACCAACCTTTCTTGTAATAACATTTTTTAGGGAATCCAAATCATTTGCAATAATTTTACAAGAAGAACTCCTTTTTCTATCAACAAACTCTCCACCAACAAATCCATACTTCACTCCATAACTTGCTCCGGCTGACATAATGATTTCCAAGTTTTCCGTCATTCTTGTTCCATATGAAACTCCTACATTTCTTATCCAATTCATTTAACACACCTTTTGGAACAAGAGAAAGAGTACAAAAAAGACCGGAAAGGATAAGAAAATAGATTTTATAAGAGTAAATATTTCATCCAACGAAATGAACTTAGATCTCCAAACATTAACTAATCTGATAGCCTTTTCAATGATGAAATGGAAGTATGCCGCTACTAATCTCCTTAATGCCACTTTAATACCAAGAATTTTAAATTCTTTAACCACCTTAAAGCCCATGATATGTTCAATAGACTTCTTCTTCTTCTTCTTAACATGTTTCCCAAATAAAATAGTTGATTTCCCCATGTTGATCCTCTGCCTTATCCAACCACAAAATTCATTTAGGATACTTTTAATTTCCGTCACTTCTTTAATTTTTGCTTCATAGAATATTAGAATATCATTTGCATACAATAGATGAGAAATTCTAGGCCATTTGAAATAATACTGACTCGCAAATAATGTTCTTTTTATTTAAACATGTTAGAGAGCAACTGTGAGCAAAAAAAAAAAAAACAAATAAGGGGATAAGGGGCAACCTTGTTGAAATCCACTTTTTGCTTTAATCCAGGAGGATAGCTTTCCATTTATCAACAAAGAGAATTTAGGTTTTTGAACACACTCCATAATCCAACTAGAGAAATCCATTGGAAACCCAAATTATTCCAAAACATTACTTAAAGTCTCCCAGCACATACTATCATATGCTTGCTCCATGTGTATTTTAAATGAGACCAGCTTTTTTGATGATTTTGAAAATTTGAATTTATGAAACACTTCCTGAGTGATAAGAGTGTGATCCATTAAAGACCTACCACTCAGAAAAGTAGATTGTTCCATTGATATTAATTTATGAATAGCTAATTTCTTTATGTTTAACATAATCTTAGCCACCAACTTATAGATAGTAATGCAAAGACTAATAGGCCTGAAATGACTTGGAACTGTTGGATTGTCAACATTAGGATTAAGCACTATTAAAGTTTCTTTTCATTCATTATTCATCTCTACCGAATAGAAAAATAACTTAATTATATTCTAGATATCATCTTTAATAAAGAACTAAAACATTTTGATAAAAGAGTAATATATATTGAAATTTCCAGGAGAGATATTGGCCTCAGTTTTGAAAACCACCTCCTCCATCGACAATTCCTTAATTAAGTATCTCTTATAATTCTCATCTAGTGAACAATTAGGAGTAGGCCAACCGTTAACATTGCAACTCCTATCCCTCCATTTCTCATTAAAGAAGTTTAAAAAAATGTCATAAATTTGATCTTGGTCTTCCCCATCATCCTGTAACCATTGTGAATTTTTACAATCCTGTTCACATACCTTCTAGCAGAAGAAAACGAATGGAAGAATTTAGAATTATTGTCCATATTAGAAAACCAACTTATCTTTGCTCTATGTTTCCACTAGGAGCTCAAGCGAGCCAGAACATAGTTCAATTCAGCAACCTTAGCTTTAAGACACCAACTTTTAAAGATCCGTGCTCCTCCTACTTTGTTATCACACAAAGTAAATTTTGGCCCAATAAACTTGATCTCATGGAAATCATTTTTAAGTAAGAAGGATTTCATCTCTTTGGAAGAAAGAGAAAACTAAAATCTCTTCTCTTTTATCTTCTTTTGACAATAAACAATTAAAATTTCCCAATAGCTATAGGGAGATTGTTTTTAGAGAACTCTTCCAGCTTATCCCAAAGAACCCTCCTCTAAACAACCTCCTTTATGCCACATACTCTAGTAATCCTCCACAACCCATTTTTTACCATAATATCTCCTATAGCGACCTGTTAGGAGAGATCCACAAGAGAAAAAAATACAACCTTAATCTTCCACAAAATAAGAATACCTCCGAATAAGCCATTTGAAGGAACTTGAAAGAAATCCCAATCCTCTCAGATAAGAGAATTGACCTCCAACCTACTAAAAAAAGAAACCTTTGTTTCTAACAACCATACAAAAAACAAAAACTCCATTATCTTTCACCATTTATTTGAGATATAGAGAACCTTGCTTCTTTCTAGATCCTTTATAATTCCAAAACAGGATTGAATCCATTAACAATTCAAAGGGGAAGAAGACCCCACCTTGTCTTTCCCATCTCCATCTTTCTTTTTATTTCTAGAAACCAACTTTATACTGCCCAGACCCCTAAGTTCCTTAGCAAGTTTAACTTTTGAATTAGATGAACCCTCATCCAAATGTCCCATTGCCATCTTCAGGTCTAGATCACGAGCAAAAGGAGAGAAGCCACTAACCACATTATTTGAGATACCAATATTAGCTTCGTCTACCTTCCCATCAATAGCAACCTCTGGAATAATATTTTCCTTAGCATCTAGAATAATCTCACCATCTTCAAGTAAATCAGACGACATAATGAACTTGTTAACTCCTTTTAAAAAGGACAAACCACCTCCACCTCTATAGTTGTTTCACCTTGATTAGGATCTATTTTTTTCAACTGGATTACACACATTGAGATCATTCCCTGCTCGGACATTGACTGGTTCCTTCTTAGCCAGCTTCCCTTTATTCTTATTACCATCCAACTTAACCACATATTCCTTCAAAACAAACTTTCTTTCTAGATTTCAACCTTCTTTTGATTAAAATTCTTCTTCTTCCCATAATGAACATGAATCCAAAGACTGTAAATAGAATCAATCTCCTTTGAAGTATCTCCCACTTTCCCATCAGAATTAGAGATAGATGAATTACCCAAATTGAATGCAACCTTCACACCAATCTCATAACTTTTGGAAACATTCTAATTGTTTCCAATAATCACTTCAAAATAGCTATTTTAGAGTGACCAATCCTACCACAATTATAGCATTGATTAGGTAATTTTTCATATTCAAATTTCTAATAAAATCTTCCTGAGCTTCCTTCCACCTAGATGCCAGGTGGGACTTATTTTCTAATTGAATATGAACACAAATCCTTGCAAATTCCCTCCTCCCCATTGGAACATATTTTCATCTATTAAATAAGGCTTACCAACCTTAGATTCAATCCTAAAAACATTGATATCATCCTAGCATTGTAAAGGCAAACTCGATATTCTAAGCCATATAGGAGCAGTTATACCCTTTAATGAATCAGGTGAAAACTGAGGCAACCACTTATCCTCCCCTATGATTTATTTATTGTAAATCTAATTTCAAGAAAATATAATCTTAATGATAGAAAACATTTCTATTACTTCTATTTTTCTACGACTGCCATGCCTACTAATATTTTAGGTCCAGAAGGTCGAGTGCGAATAAAGACAGCTCAGGACACACACACTCGTGGAAATATTCTATCTATTTTTACTATTTTTTGTTTTTGATCACATCATCTAGGATGATCCAAAATCATCCTGGATGATCAGTTAAAAATAGAAATACTAATTAGAGCATCCTGGTTAAGGAAGCTGCAATTAAGAAAATCATCTTGGATGATATTATCATTGTCCAGGATGATAGGATCAAATAAAAAAGAATCAGCTACCATAACCTTTTAGGCATATTTTTATTTTTAGAGATCATCCAGGACATCATTATGGATGATGTACTATAATTATGCCTAAATTAGTTTGATAATTAAGGAAAGCAATTAAGGTTTGATTCCTTAATCATATCATCCTAGACGGTCACAAGATCGTCCGGGACAATCAGTTAAACAAACCTTAGTTCTTCCTAGATGACCTTAATGATGTTCTAGACGATATGATTTGATATGAAGTAATCATCTGGGATAATCCATAATTAGCTTGGACTATCGGTTCTCTTTTCATCATCCAAACATCCATCCAGGGTGATGTTTTGGATGATATTTGATGTTTTGTACTAATCGGTCTAGACAATTATGAGATAATTTGGATGATCAAGTTGTTTTTTCATCATCCAGACAACCATCCATGGTGATATTCTGGACAATATTCAATAACTTAAATTAATTGTACAATATCATCCTGGATGATTTGAACTAAGGAACCTTCTAATCATCCAGACTCCCAAATCAATCTAGCTCATTGAGCTAAATTTGAACTAATCATATAGGATGATCGATTGATTATCCTGGATGATCTTTGATGATTATTTGAAAATTAGGGCAAATTTGAAGCCCTTCTTTATGAGATATCTTATTTTCTCAAGAGAAGATCTTTTGCTGTTGTCCAGACCTGAGAGAGCCAAAAGGAGAGGGTGAATAAGGGAGAGAGAGAGAGAGAGAAGATCTTGTGAGGGGGAGTTTGTGAAGTTTTTTCCAAAGGTTGCTCTAAGCAAGGATCCGAGTCATCTTCTCTGGTAATCGTTCATAGTTCCTTGGAGGTTTGAGAGAGGTATACTTCAGCAACTAATCGAGGTTCTCTATCTTCTTTAGGAGGAAGCAAAATGAGTTGGGTTCTCTGCCTACTTCAGGAGGATACAAAAGGAGTTGGGTTCTCTGCCTCATCAGGGTCGGTGGAAAGGAGTTTTTGTACTTGTTTCTCCTCCTTGTTGTGGGGTAAAAAGGAGATACACTGAGTTTAGTGCAATACCCAGAGGAGAAGCTGCGAGGAGTGGATGTACCTCAAGGTTACCGAACCACTATAAAATTTGGTGTGTTATTTCTTATTATTATTTTTGCATTTAATTTCCACACTTTAATTTCTGTGGTGATTGTTTGGTTATGTTTTTGATTTTGTTTGAAGAAATTTTTTAAATACCAATTCACCCCCCTCTTGGTTAGCCTCGAGCTAGTTCACAAGGGCTTAACATTCCTGATAAACTTTCATCATCCCTTAACATACCAATGTTCATTTGATAGAACCAAGTTAGCCCCCTCCTCATCAACAAATGCACATAACTTCCAACCCTTTCCAAGCAAGTAAGGTTGAATCTCCCCAATTGCAACCATTGTCTCTTCAATTCAGCATTTATAACATAAGAAGGAATGTTGTCTCCAAATATTTTGACAACTAAAGCATTTTTTATTTTTTTTGTGTTCTCCAATACATTTTCCTCATAAAATTTAATATCTTCTCCATCCTCCATTAAGCAGTTCCCTTGCTCCAAGTCAGCAACTCTTCTACCTGATTTAGGTAGAACTTTTATTCATGTGTAGTAAATTTTAATTGATTAACAATGTATTACATATTAAATTATTAATATAATTAATATGCATAAGAGTTTGATTGATGTTGTGATTGATTGAATGTAATGAATAATAAATCATTGACCAATACTATTTGGGATATTATAGAATGAATTTAAGTTGGCTACTGGATTTGAATCATATCGATATGTTTTGGTGAATAAGGAATTGAATTATTTTCATTGATTTATTTTATTTAATATTTCTCATAGAAATGTCAAGGTAGACATTTTACCAAGGTGAATTGATTGTAATAAAATGAAAAATATGAAAAAATATATATTTTAAAATAAAATATATTTTTATAATAAATTGGTGTGTATTTTTGCTATGCTTGGCAGCATTGTGATGCTATGTTTAAAAGTATAGTATTTCCATAAATATTTACATTGTAATAAAGACTTTATTCAATAATATTTTTGGATTCAACATACATTACTATGGAACTCGGTTGGACCACTATGATAATAACACAATAATAGTGCTTTGCATATATTTAGTTCTAAAATCCTATGCAATAAAGCCACCAGCTGCTTCCCCCTTCCCATTTCACTTTACTTGCCATGGAAGAGGAGAGGAAAAATTTGGTAGAGTAGAGAGGGAAGAGAGTGAAAATCAAGTTTTTATCTTTTTTGTTTGTTGCTTCATTTAGGAAAGTCTTCTGATATAACTGATCTATATATGGAGTTTGAATCCATCTCTATTTTTAATCATTTTGAGTTTCATGGATTTCATTTTTCTTGATTGATTGCACTTCTATAGTGTATCTTATCATAAATGGTTAATATTGATTTTATGGTCATTTTGACTACAATATTATTAAATTTCCCTAGTTAAAATAAACGTTATGATATTTTGAGCTATAAACTATAATATACCTCATATAGTTTGATCTCCATATACTTTACACTCCTTTCCTCTCCAAATGTTTCTTTTCTTGCTGTAATACTATCCAACAACTCTAAACTATGCATCTTACTCTACTCTAGCCCCACCTTTAACTAAGATATTTAAAAATGTTGCAATCTAAGAGCACTTGCTTGTGATTTTGATGATAAAAAATTTTATTGATTGAATTTTTATTTTTCCTACTATTATACATTATGTATATATTTTTTGTGTACTAAGATTTTAGGTACAACATACAACAATAAGAAAATTTAAGGCTCAAGTTTTGGTAGATAGGAATGCAAAGGGTATTTAATCTTTATTTCTTTTACTTTTAAATTTCCATAGTCATAGTCCTATAAAAGGTCTATGCTATGTAGGCAACTGTGCACACCCACAAAGGGGTGAGAAATTAATTTATATTATTTTAAACTAATCATACTGTATGATCCAAATCATATGGTATGATAAGATATTTTTAAAAAGAATTAAAAAGACTAATTTTCAATTAACTTTCTTTGAACTAATCATATTATGTGAGCAAAATCATATTGTATGATATGTTCAAAATAGAAACCCTAGCCGCCAATTAAAATTAAGTTTATAAATTTTTTATCTTTGAACTGATCCCATTGTATAATACCAATTGTATAGTATAATATCTAAAACATGCATAATTAAATTTCTATGATTACATAATCAAAATAAAGTGCTAATTAAAATAGTCGATCATGCACTACGATTTTGAGATCAAACTATATGAGGTATATTAGTCATGGAAATCATCTTGGATGAAACCTTGATTTTTGAACTAATGATACTATATGATTCTAGTCATCTAGATGATAGCTAGAGATGATTTTCAATCATCCTAGCAATCATCCTGTATGATAACAAAAAAATTAAACTAATCATAATGTATGATCTGATATACACCTTTTGAATAGTTCATCCTAAGGTTATTCTATCATGTTATACTTCATCTATTTATTGAACTAATTATATTGTGTGATTATCGATCATGTTATATAAATAATTATGGCTAAATCAAAATTTTATAGTTTTTGCATACCATATATAAAAATATTTTCTTCTTTGTTTCAAAGAGAGAGACTTTGATAGTTGAAGGTATTTTAAGAGAGAGCAAAGAGAGATCTTGCAGAGTGGAGAAGGATAACATGAGGTTTATGAAAGGGAGTCGTGTGGGTGCTTTACACGATTGCTCCAATCAAGTTTTCACCTTGATTCCTCCATTGAACTCTGTGGATCTACTTGGGCTAAAAGATTTCAAGGTCTAAGTCTTAGTTCCTCTGCCTTCACTGAGAATGTTAAAAAATGTTGCATGGTACTCAACCATCACTTGGAAGGTGAAAGAGCTTTTAGGTTTGATGCCTTCACCAGGAGGGTGAAAAGAACTTCCTGGGTTCTCTTTCTCACCAAGAGAGTGAAAAGATACTTGTTCTCTTTCGCACCGGGTTAGTGAAAGTGATTCTTATAAAAGCTTCTACACCTTATTGTGGGGGCTAAATGTAAGACCCTAATAGTTAGTATAATACCTTGAGTAGGGGACTCTAGGAATGGATATAGTTCATTATTTACATAACCACTTTAAAAATACAAATTTTTATTTTTTTTTAATTTTGCTTTTCTATGCTTTACGTTCCTAAAAATTACAAGTTGAAAAATTTGTGGTTGATGTTATATTGATTTGATTAAATTATCATCACAATAATTTTAATTTTTATTTAGTTAATTTACTTTAGCATTGGGTGATAAAGTTGTTTATTTTCTGTTTTTAAAAAACTTCAAAAAGAATTTTTTGAGTTAACAATTTTTTTTAAATAACCAATTCAACCCCCCCCCCCCCCCCCCCCCCCCCCCCCCCCCCTCCGCCTCTTAGTGTGTCTAGGGATAATTCAATGAGGATTAACATTCTTCATTGAAATTTTAAGTTCTCCCACACATAAAAAAATATAATTATTACAAAATCGTCCATGCACTACGATGCTAGATAAGGTGGTACCATAGCAATATAATATGAACTAGCATCTTTGTAATTCTAATGATTTTCTACTTCGATGTTGAGCTGACATGGCATCGCTATTTGCTAATATAATACTGTGGTTGAATTATCTAGCACAATGTTTCTTTTTCCTTACTGCTCTACCATGGTGCTACAAAAGTTGGACATTGTGGTGCTCAATTACATCATTTAACAAAGTGATACCTTCCAGGTCAGCACTCTAATGTTGATTTATTATGCAATTTTCTTAAGACCCTTGTAGTGTAAAACTAATTTCGATTGTTATGGTGTTGTGGTTTTGTGAAGTGTTGTGGCGCTGACCTTAGTTTTGCTGGGCTACTGAATTAAATTGCCTTTTTTTTCTTGGGAATCCAACACCGTAATGTCCTTATATTGCTTTGGAGCATTAATATTATTGTGGCACTAATGGTTATGGCATTGCTTCATGGTTTTAATACTTATTAATTTTTGTCCAATACTTGAGAAATTCGTTGACAACATCAACTGAAGAAAATCATATTAACAAGAAATTTGCACGATAAAATACTACACAATTTCACTTAAGAAATTCCCCCAGTTTAATATGTTGCATTTCTTCAAACAATTAAGTTTATACATTTTATTAGCTTCATTAGTTCAAATTTTGAAATTTAAAATTAACTAAACTATAAGATTATACTCCACCATTTAGCTAAAAATTTTAATGATCAAAGAGTGTCAATTTTAATTTAACAAATGATCCACACTCATACTAAGGAATCACCTTTATTAATGTCCAAATTTAAATCATCTACCACAAGTGTAAGTACATTGTTAACATATTGGTTTAAATTGAGTAGTTAACTTTTAGAAATTAGTTTTACATTAGTTGATTTTAAAGTTTAAATATAAACCAAAAATATAATACTAACTTACACTCTCCTTTCAACAGAAATTATTAGGATACTTTAGGAGTTTAACAACCTCAGAAATAATTTTTTTATGTTATAGTTCACATTTTTCTTTATATTTCTTCATTCATTTCAATATCTTTCATTTCAATTCATTTCTTTTTAATGCACTAGAGTATTAATCTAAGTATTTCCATTTTCTAAACAAAGTTATCCAATCATATAACTAATATTTAGTGCCTTGTAAATGTAAGTACTAACTAAGATAATTTTCTTTAGTTGATTGTGATGATTTTCAAATAAGAAATTATTATTCTTTATTCTTTTAATTGAGCACCTATAATTTGTATTTTTATTTTAATTATTTTAATTTGTTAATTCTTTTTTGTTAAATTAGATATTAATGTGTAAAATTTTGTAGACATTTGAATAGTTAAGCCAACCTAGAAGTTTATTTAATAAAAATATTATTAACTAATATAAACACCAACAAAAAAAAAGAAATAAGTAAATAAAAAAATGATAAAACACCATATTGTAAACATGAACTCATAATTTACACAATAAAAAATATTAAATTTAGGTTGCCTCCCATCAAAGCCATGTTTTTATTTTTCAACGAGACTATTCCAATTATTTCTCTTAGGGGGAAGCCAACTCAGCAATAGTTTGTAAACGGTCAATGTCCCCTCCTAACAAAAGTTTTAACCAATGGCCATTAACTTTAAAAAGTTGGGAGGTCTTTTTATCATGAATTTCTACATCTCCATAAGCAAATACTAAAGTCATAGTTGCCTGTCTAGACTACCTTGACTTATGTTACCCTTGATATAATTTTAATTTTAAACTAAATAATAGTACCTCTTACACATGAGTGAAATCATTCTTATGAAGCTTTCAATCATACATCCTTTTGTTCGTTCCTTATATATCCTAGTATTTTTATATGCTTAACCTCAAAATTCCTCCAATTCATTCAACTAAATTAAACTTTTTCCTTCTACCTTAAAATAAAAATTTAGCTCTTTTATAGCTTAATATTCTTTATGTTCTAATTATAAGGGGAGGTGGTATTATTTTTAAAGCACTAAGAGGTAGGTAGGAATTTTAATAGAAATTATGTTTGCCCATAATTCATCATTCAACTCAAAGGCCCAATCATTCCTATAAGAACCAAAATGTTTCTTTATATTTTTTTAATCTCTCTATCACTGATTCACCATGTCTACTAGTTTGAAGATGATAAGAAGTTGTAATATTATACCTTTTTTTATAATTGAAGAATGCATTATAAAGCAAAAGGTAAACGACTAGGTACAAGCTAAAGGAAAGGCTCACATTCCTTCTTCAGTAAACTAGATAAGGAAGAAGGAATGTTAGCAAAAGAAAAATATTCAAAATTGAAATTGTTCTAAATAACCATAGTAGAACAACAATCTGCTACCTTATTACAATCTCTATGAACATGATGAAAAATTACCTTATTAATGTCGGCCAGGTAGAGAAAATCATTATCCTCCCAATTGCTTATTTTCCACGTCTCTTTATTCAAAGAACTTTGAATGAACTTTATGATATTGTAATTGTCTCCTTCTACTATTATACCTTTGCTATCTAACATCCATCTTTGTATATACTTTTTTATCAAGAAAATTGCCTTCATTTTGAGCTGTGCCACATCCCTGTGAAATCTTCTTTCCCCAAAAGAAAGTAGTAGTCTTCCTTTGTAATCTCTAAAAACTCCACGAATTCCTACATTATTAGATTTTAACAGAAATGCAACAATGTTAGTTTTATCCAATCTAGCGGTGGAGAGTGCCAATTTATATGATACTCCCTAAGGAGATTAGTAGCCCAGCTATCTAGCATTGTATTGGTTTGATTCATAGCAACAGAGAACACATTAGCTGCAATCATTGAACTACCAAGAGTAGGTTTACCGTGAGCTTTCCTGTTCCTGTCTTTCCAGCATTAATAGACCGAGGTACAATAGACCTTGATCGTGTTAGATGATTTAGTAAAAATTCACCTAAGTTCCGTCAGGCATTTTTCTAATGAATAAAAAGTTGGGATCATGAATCCCCAACCTTGCAACTTTAATAGGATTTCCTTCAAATATTTACAATGGACCATTATGTGCTCAATATTTTCAATTTGTTGATAGCCCCTTGCACAAAGATTATTATTGGTAAGTTTCCTATAAGTAAGAAACTCATTTGTTGGGATCGCAAACTTGCTCATCCTGCACCAAAATAATTCCACCCTTGGGCTTAGTTTGATTTTTTTGAGCCAAGATGAGAAACCAAAGTATCCTTCCCCCATATCACAATTTAAAGCTTTTTCATAAGACCTGGCTATAATAGTTGTACCTGTAAATTGCTGAATTTCCACCATGTAATCAGCTTCAGCAAAATGGTTAATTGGAATTTGCATTATAACAAAAATAAGATCCTCATGGAAGCTCAGATGAAGTTTCTCCACATTCCAGTCACCGTTCATGGATATAAATTTGTCAAGCATTGCATCTTCTAAACCTGTGCTGTCCATGAATGTTGTCTAGGCTCCCAGACATTTATCAAGCATCCAGACATCATTAAGGACATTAATCTTCCTCTAACTAACCACTTTCAATTTCAGCAAAGGTTTTAAAAATTTTCCTCCTTTTAAGATCTTCCAAGCTATAGTAGCTCCTTGTTTGCTCTCACCATCAAACATTGTATTACCATATTTAGAAACCATTACTTTTGTGAAATAAAGCTTCAGGTTATTTCATAAAACTCCAGTATAATCTAGCCTTGAGAGGTCCCGATTTATTGATTGCTGAATGGAAGTTCAAACGTCCAGCATCCCTTGGTTTACAAAGTTCTTGCCATGAAACATAATGCAATCCTCTCTTGCCATTATTTTTGTGCCAAACAAAATCTTTACAGCATTTATCTACTTCATATAGTATTTTCTTCGGAACCATCAAGTGAGTTGACAAAAAGTTTGGAATTGATAATAAGGATGACATAGAAAGTGTAATCTTACCAGCCAATGATAAGTTTTTGCTTCCCCACGAATTCAGCTTTTGTAACACTTTATCCAAATTATCCTGGGAATCAAATTTTACTAGTCTTCTCAAAGCCATTTTGACTCCCAGGTAGTGTATCTCCTTAACTTCTTTGTATCCCAAAATTTGCTTGACTCAATTTTTATTGGACCAGCATGAAGCAATGCTGAATATAATTTGGGATTTAGAGTTATTTATCTTCAATCCTGTCCAGGAACAGAAATCAGCAACAATTTTCTATAAAGTTTTGGCTGGCTTCCTAGAAGATTCTGCAAAAAATCAAAACATCATCGGCATACCTCAAATGAGTAATCTTCTAAAATATTGGTGAACTTTGAATGCCCAAATCATACCCCCTTTGTTCAATTGTATTTGATAATAACTGAGAGCACATAATGAATAGGTGCGGGGAAAGAGGACATCCTTGCTGGAAGCCATTATGAGCCTTTAAACACTTAGAAACTTTTCCATTAAGCACAAAAAAACATCTATCTTCCCTCACAGATTCCATGATAAGCGAAGAGATCTTGCTTGGGAAACCAAACAAATGTAGGACTTGATTCAACATTTCCCACCCCATACTATCATAAGCTTATTCCATGTCAAGCTTAACCGCCATCATTCCTTTTTTTATTTTTAGAGGTTCTAAATTTATTAAAAACCTCATGCGCAACTAGACAATGATCCAACATTGATCTACCAGGAATGAATGTCACCTGCTCTTCAGAGATGATTCTGCTAATGCACCCTTTCAATCTATTCAAAATCATTATAGCAACAAGCTTATAAGTCGACTGACATAAACTTATGGGCCTAAAGGATTTTTAATCTTGGGAATAAGAACAATCAATGTGTCTTTCCACTCAGCATACATATTACTGGATTTGAAAAAGCTGTCAATAGCTTTCCACGTATCTTCCTCCATAATTTTACAATAGAATTTGAAAAAGGATGCATTAATTCCATCAATTCAAGGAGATTTGTTATTACCTTGTTGAGAAACAACCTTTGTAAGCTCTTCCTTGGTGAAATCAGCATTCATCAAATCAGCTTCAATTTACAAAACTTTATGGTTTCCCAGAACATCAGGCCAGCCCGGCAAAGTAATTTTTCTGGCTTTCCATTTTTTTGATAAGAAGTTGTATAACACAGCTTCAATATGATCAAAATCTTCCATAATTTTGTTGTTTTCATCTTTGATTTGTCTTTTGAGATTTCCATTCTTTTTGGCAAATGCATAATTGTGAAATAAATTTGAGTTAGTATCTCCTTCCTCATGCCATCTTGTTTTTTCTCTTTAGTTCCACCATGTAGATAATCTCCCCAACATCACATTAAGGTCATGGACTTTGCTTCTAAGCAAGTTTAACTTCTCCTAAGAAAGTCTCGAATTAGTAGATTCCTCCATTTGAAGATCCCCTATATCCTTCTTCAATTCTTCCTTCAACATGCTTAGCTCCTTGCATTTATTTTTATTCCAGAAATATAAGGATTTTAACGTTCTTCTTAGCTTCCTTTGAAGTATTTTCTTCCAAGCGCTTGAAACAATTTTCCTAGTTGTTATAATCCTATACTGGATAACATATTTAGTGAATATTGCTTCAACTCTTTTAATGTAGAAGTGACTTCCCCCATCATAGATTAAAATAATAGGCATTCCAAATCTAGAAAAAAAAATAATTTTTTGTTAGAAATTTAAGTGCTACATGAGCAATAAAAGAGTTGAAGAATAAAATCCTAATTGAAAAGTTTAAGTAGTTATAAATGCTTTAAAATACCTTGCATAATATGAATCATTGCATTCTCTAATTGTATGTTCTATTTCATCTTCACGGACACATATCCTAATAATTTGATCACTATAATTTCTAAACTAATATGGCTCATCCCAAAAGAAAAATTTGACATCTTGCTATAATTTAGAATTTTTTAGTAGAAAGGTAATTCAAAGAAATAACACCACTAATAATAAAATTTATAATATTATCATACCAAGGCAATATACTCACATGCAATGCAAATAAAGTTTCATAATAGAAAATGTAAGTAATTTCAATTTCATGAGATGCATGTTCTTCACACACTAGTAATGAAATATAAGCAGCAGTTTGGTTCTCACTACCTTTCATGCCTAGGATTTCTACATGAAATTCATGTAACAAAAATTTCAACCTCGCAATTCTAGATATAATAACCTTCTAATTATAATACATTTAATTATCGAATAATTTGTATATACAAGAACCTTCGTGCCAATCAAATAAGAATATAAATTAGTAAAAATAATGATAGTAGCTACTAGTTCTTTTTTAGTTGTTATGTAATTATATTGTGCAGTATTTAGAGTTCTACTAGCATAAAAAATAACATGATGCTTTTATCTTTCCTTTGGCCAAGAACAACACCAACAACACAAACCCTAGCAACACACCTTTTTTAAAATTGATTAGACCAATCTAGTACAATAATAATAGGTACAGTGATTAAAAGCTATTTTAAAATTTTAAAGGCATCATAATATGCAAATTCAACACAAATGTAATAAAACTTTCATATAAATGACACAATAAATAGGATATTTTTGAAAAAAGCCTTGATAAACCTTTAATTTAACCCAGTCTAAGAAAACTCCTAATGCCCTGAATTGGAGTATGAGGTGGTAAATTTTCTATAATTTGGACCTTAACTCTATCTGCCTCTATTACTTTCTTGAAAATCTTATGTCCTAGCACAATTCATTCAATGACAATAAATTGACGCTTTTCTCAATTCAACATAAGATTTATTTCTATACACCGCTTAAGCATAGTGGTCTGATGGTCAAGGCAAGAATCAAAAGTAGTGTTAAAAATAAAAAAGTCATCCATAAAGATTTCAATGGCCTACTCTATTAAATCTATAATAAAAATTCATGATACATCACTAAAAGGTTGTAGGAACATTATGTAGACCAAAGGGTATCTTTTTGAAGGAAAATGCCTCATAGAGACTAGTGAAGGTAGTTTTTTCTTTGCCCTTAGGTTCTACATGAATTTGATGGAACTCTGAGTAGTTCTATAGGAAATAATAAAATGAATGTCCTACCAACCTATCCAACATCTGATCAAGAAATGTAAAGAAAAATAATCTTTTGTAGTTGCTTTATTTAACTCCCTATAGTCTATACAAATTCTTTAACCACTGATAGTCTTTGAGAGAAGATCTCATTAAGTTAGTTAGATATTATAGTTAAACCACCCTTCTGAGGAAAATAAATAATATAACTATCCCAAGCACTATTAGAAGTGGGGTAAATGAGTCGTGCATCTAAACATTTACATATTACCTTTTTAACAACATAATTCATATTTTGGTTGAATATTTTTTTGGGTGAGATTTTAGTAATAAATTTTCCCCCATAATAATCCTACCCATAAATAAAGATGTGTTAATTCCTATTATGTTAGCAATAGTCCATTCAAAAGCTTTTTTATGTTTTTCTTGAACCCTAATTGACTTTCGTTCATGATATTTTTCTAAACTAGCCAAAATAATTACAAGAAATGTTGAATTGCTACCCAAAAGATACACTTAGGTGGTTAGGAGGGGATTTAAGCTCCAAAATAGGGGCTTCCTCTACATATAATTTTAAAGTTCTACCCAATGATGTGGTGTCTAAGGTTTCAAATGTCTCCCTAAAGCTCTCAAAATTTCCTTAATCAATCTGAAAAGAAACTCCCAAACACTCAAAATTTTCCTCCATAGATTCATTCAAAGTATTTTATGCTATCATCTCTCCCTTAAATTTCTTAATAAAAGTTCCTTCCAATTCAACCCTAAAATAATCTTTATTTTTAAGATAGGGAATTTTGTATACTTAAGCACATATATAGTCAACTCTTGATCTTGTATTCTCATGGACAACTCCCCCATTTTAACATCTATCTTTTCTTTACTTGTTACTAAGAAAGTCACTCCAAGATAATGGATCTTCTTCCATATCTAAGACAATAAAAACTACAAGGAAGATAAATCTATATAATAGAACCAGAAAATCAACTTCCTTACCATAACGATAAATCAATGATTAATTGGAAATTTTAAAAAGGCATAAGATTTATGATAGATAATAGATCACATAATGCACTTCCATTAAATTTATGTCTTTATGGTCTTGGGAATGGTAAAACTACCAGGGTCTTTCAATTTTTTATGGAGCTTAATTTTAATGATAACATTGTACTATTTAGTTAGTGCAACAATTTTAAATTTCCCTAATTTTATTTTCGTATCAAGGATGTCTTTCAGGAATTTCACATAAGAGGGCATTTCTCTATGGATTCTAAGAAGGGTATGTTAATGGTTAAATTCTTAAACACTTCTAAGAACCTATAGAATTAATTATTCAGAATTTATTTAATATATCTCTGAGGAAATATTATTGAGATCTCACTACAAACTTCTTAATAGTCCTTTTAGCTTCTTTATTGGTTTAGGTTGATTTGTAGGTTTTTGACTTATGCAGGCTCTTCTACCACAATTTCATCTGAGTTTGATATTTTTACATATAAAAGGTCTCCTAAATCATTCCACTCCTAAGCTAAATAATATTGTAATGCTCTTCCAAATTCTTGTCTTCAACATTAGAATGCTCAATATGGGATTTACTATAAATCAAGCAATCACGTTACCCATTTAAATTATTAAGTCATCCGAAGGTGTCTTCCTATTTCTGAACATTTTATTTTAATTAAAGACTAGTGCATAAAAAGATCTAAGATTTTCTAAAGTTAGTAAATGATTATTCCAATTTTCTATCCAGTTTGATTGGTTTGCATTCCACTAATTTTCACCATTATTATTCTAACAAAATATATTTTTATTCCTCTAACCTATATTATAAGTATTAGAATAGGGGTTATTTTAATTTTCAATTAAATTCACATTTTCATTCCCTTGAGCACTAGACTCGATAGCTGAATCCAAGTCATATCCTCCAAATGCATATATGATCTTGAACCCAGGCTAACTCCAAAATTATCTAACTTCTTAGATTAGCTGCTACCTGAGTTATCAAAATTGATAAAGCTTATGACTCATAGACACTTGCTACTCTTGAAGGATTCATCTTATTAGAATGCTAGTAAAAATTATTTATTTTAATCTATAATTAAGGTATAAGCCTCTATAAAATGCTTTAACATCAAAGAACATTGAGTATTAATATCAATTATTGACCTAAGGGGTCCTATAAGGCCATTGTACAAAAATATGAATCATCAAACAATCAATCAAAGCATGATTAGGGCACCTTCTAAGCATCTTCTTAAATCTTTCTGAACTCTCATAAATTAACTCTTCTATAAATAGGGAAAAAAGAAGTTATATCATTTCTATGTTGAGCAATTTTAGAAGGTGGAAATTACTAAGCAATGAACTTATGTGTCAACTCATTCCATGTAGTTATGGATCTAGGGATCATGGTATCTAATCACCTTTTAGCTTTATCCCTTAGAGAAATTAGAAATAAATAAAATCTAATAGCATCATTATTGGCTCTATTATACTTAAATGATGCACATATTTCTAAGAGACAAGCTATGTATAAGTTGAGATCCATAACAAGAGTACCCAAAAATTCAGAATTCATAACCATTTGAAATATGGTAGGTTTTAGCTCAAATTTATTTTCTAAGATAATAGGTCAAATGATATATTGATGAATTCCACCTACTACTAGATTATCATATTCCCTAGGAGGTTATAAGTTGGTCCTAATACAGATTTTGTTCAATCATTCTTAATGATAAAGCCATTTTGGAATTATTTATTTTTTTAAAGTGTCCTTCCAATCTCTAAATTAAATAATAAATGCTCCTTAAAAACTCTATTATGCAAGCACCAATAATAAACAAAAACAAAAATCTAATTATTAAATTAAAAATAAAATTGGTAAGATGTAAACTATCACAAATTTACAAAAGAATAATGATAACTAAACAAAATAGAATTATGAATAAATATAATTTTTTTTGAAATAATATCAAAAAATTGCAAGAATACGCGTTACTTTCCTACCTATGGTCCCAAAAACTTTATTGTGGATCTAGAGATATTTTGGGTTATTTGCATAGGCTTATACTTATGACTAGAAAAATATAAATTCCCACTAAAAATTAAAATGCACATATCGATCAAGTAATAAGAGTGCTTACGAGAGAGTGTCGATCCAATGAGAAAGTTTTCTACTTCACATAATTATTTAAGTATTGTCTACTTAAAGCTACATATATTATCCTATGCAATGAAATCATGGTGTTATCTTGTTTAGAATGAGAATTTCCTAAGAAAAGTTAAGACACCAATATAAAAAGTTCTTTGGATAAAATATAGTAAAGTATTCTAAGCTTTCATAAGTAGACACTCCAAAATTAGTTATGAATTAGAGCACGGTCATCCTTCAATCTTTACCCAGCTTGTATGGATGTGAAGAATGATTTACGACCTTCCTATAGTAGTTATATCTCCACTAACCCTAGAATACTAAACAACTGATATTTAAGCATGCAAGCATTGCATTGGAATTATTCTAATTATTCCAATATTTGTCCATTGAGGCAGAATATCATATTAGGTATTAAGTCTCTACATTGTCACTACATAGATTAATAAAAGAGCAAGAGATATTAAAAATGAATATTCATAAGTTAAAGCACAAGAGTCTACAATAGTAATTAATTAAATTTTCACATATTTAATCCAGACCTAGAAGTCAGCTAGCCGTAGATTAGAAATAAAACAACATAATTTCCATTTCTTTCAATATAAAGAAAGTACAAGTAAAAAAAGTAAAAATTTATCACTCGAAATGATGTATCCTAAATAGATCCTAAAGAAGAACCAAACCCAAAGTGAAACTCCCATTACACTACTTTCCTCTTAAAATATTAGTTTGCTCAAAACAATGTTAGCCAACCACTCTAAAATATGTACCTTACTTTCCTTTTACCTCTCCTCAATGAAAACCATTTGAAACTTTAGCACTCACACACCCAAAAATTAAAAAATAAGAATAATTTATAATTATTACAAAATAGGCTTAGGCTTCGTGGAGCTCGGCAAGGTGGTTCCACTATATCATAATATGAACTAGCACCTCAACACTGCTTAAGGTTCTCCACTGAGGGACTAGGTTAACCTAAAATGACTGTTTGTTAACTAATCTTATACGATGCTTCTTTTCATTAACATATCCAGTGTGATGTTTTTTTTCATTAACTGATCCACCACAATGCTAAAACATTTTGTCACAGTGGTGCTCTCTTATTTCATGTAGCATTACATTTCTGCTTAGGTCGGCACACTGGTGTTGAATTATTATGCAATTTTCTTAAGACTCCTGCACTTCAATGTTAATTTCTATTTCTATGACATGGTGAAGCACTATGTCAGTAACCTTGGTTCCACTAGGGCACTAAATTAAATGTCATTTCTCTTGATACTACACTGTTGTGATGTAATGATAAGTCACTCGGGTGCTAATAATGTTGTGCCACTAATGGTTCCAGCATTGTGGCGTTAGTTCAGCCCATGTGATTTTTTTAATTTCCTAAGAAATTGATGCATAATAATAATTTAATACAAACAAATTCATTGGAATTTAATAGAATAAAAAACTTCATAAATTCCACTTAATAATAGTACTATCTCCTTATACTTGAGAGCACAACAACAAAAAAATAGCTACACAACATTAGATATTCTACTCTACAATAATTTTTAATTCAACATGTAGCATTACTATACTTGTCAGAGTGTTGTGGTGCTAGACCACTAACAATATTTTATACATATAGTTAATTATAACATCTTAAGCACTAAAGCCACCAGCCACTTCCCCATCCTCATTTTTGTTGATGTTGACCTCATTTTTAATAATGTCAATGATTTAAATCTAAATTCAATCTCTAAGAACCGATCATTGAACCACACATCTAAATTCAATTTCATTTCATCCATATGCCTTAGTATGGAGATTTCATCATTAACGCTTAAAACAATAACTTTACAATATCCATAAATTCTTATTTGATAACTTGGCAAAATCATTTACTATCATCCATGATTATAATTGATCTAAACATTTTAAAAACCCTAAAGCAAGCTATGGGAATGATTAAATCCATTAGAAACTTAAAACTCCAAAATTCAGTGTTCAAAGCAAGCCCAAAACCTTTTGGCCAATAACCTATTTTTGGAGAAATTTTGGTCACTTCAAAAATTGGACCAAATGATATTGTATTCATGATCTGTCTGTTGCAAATTAACTATGCATGCCCCTAGGGTCAACCATAAGAATTTTAAGCATTCCAAGACTACTAGCCCCACAAATTGATAATATTTCTTTAGGCTACAAAATATTCAAATATTTGTGATACATGCCATTAAATATATCATACTCTAGAATTTGAGCTTGAAACCTTCACAAAACTCATTGAACATCACCATTCAACTAAATATAATGCATCGAGTCAGCATTGAACTTTGATTGACCATGATTAACCATACAAACCTAAAACCTAAACTTTGAAAACTAAATTTTTTTTAAACCTCAACATGGCTCAGTTAAACCAAGACTTGCAACATTCACCAAACATATATAGAATATTAATTGACACCCATTGAAACTTACTCTAAGCATTGGTCAACTATGGTTGACAAAGTCAACATAAGTTGACCAAATTACCCTTTCAAAAAATATTACATGCATGGAGATGCCACCAAACATT
The DNA here is from genome assembly GCA_016618105.1 of Dendrobium huoshanense. NCBI lineage: Eukaryota > Viridiplantae > Streptophyta > Magnoliopsida > Asparagales > Orchidaceae > Dendrobium > Dendrobium huoshanense. Next base: position 37,091,942 of record CM028359.1, on the reverse strand, counting down.
AGGGCCACCTCTAATAATTTCTAATTATCATTTGAAATGCACTAAACCAAGTTTTAACCCTTGGTCAACCATGGTTAACCAAGTCAACCTTAATTGAGCAAATGATCCCTTAAGCCCTTAAAATTATGTTTAGAATCAAATGACTTCACCAATGTATAGGACTACTTCAACATGTCAAAAATATCATTTGGAAATAGTTGGAGTTACTTTGACTCAAGGTCAAACATGGTTGACCAAGTCAACCTAATTGACCAAAATCAACACATACAATTTAATTTTTTTTTCATGATTTTGACCAAATCATTGAATTAAACTCATAGGGATCATTCATGAGGACAACATGAATCTTCTATTTTTTTTAAGCCTTAGGATTACACGATTTGATAAATAGGGGTGAAGCAAGCACTCAAATAGGATTTTTTTTTGTTTATATCACTACTCTTACTAAAATAAATTCTAAAAGTTGTTGTATCATGTGTGTATTAACTTCATGATCCCACATAAAGAGTTTATACTAGTAGTTTGACCTGGGTCAAAAGTATGGGTTGAACCAAGCCTCCTAAAACCCATTAAATAAAGCACCATCCCATTCCAACCAAAATTGGCTTCAGCCAACACATGGGTAGGCTTTAGAAACTTTGTTACACATGCCCAAGCCACCTCATGCCACCTAAGCTATTGATGTAGTAAGAAACTACCAAAATTACCTCTCTCAATAATTAGTTCAATTTTAATTTCCCCAATAACAAACCATGTACTGTCAAACTCACCTAAAATTCCTCTTAGCTCCTATTTGTCTGTCCCCAACCAAAATGGTTGTTGGTCATGGCTTAGGTGGTAAGATCTCAACCCTTCATTTAAAATTTCTATCTATTTTGCTTTGTTTAAGTATAACTCTCTTTAATTGGACTAATGAGCTAAAAATTTCCATATTGATCCATTAGATCCAATTAGTTAGAAACAATGTGCTCTATATTAGTGATATAACATGTATGTGGCCCACTTAAAGGATAGGTTCATTTTATCTCTCCTATAAATAGCATGCCTTCTAAGAGCCCAATGGTTGATCCAATAAATTTTCTACATCTATAGCATTCTCTCTAGCAAATTTTAATTATTTCACAACCATCGCTAGTTCAAAAAAATCCTAAACCCTTAAGAGAGAGAGAGAGAGAGAGAGAGAGAGAGAGAGAGAGAGAGAGAGAGAGAGAGAGAGAGAGAGAGAGAGAGAGAGAGAGAGAGAGAGAGAGAGAGAGAGAGAGAGAGAGAGAGAGAGAGAGAGAGAGAGAGAGAGAGAGAGAGAGAGAGAGAGAGAGAGAGAAAGTATAATTCCAAATTGACTTCTACTAGGGCCAGATCAAGTTTTTTTGTGTCTTAACAAATGTTATGGAAATTATCTTAAGCTTTACAAAAAGACCAAGATCTTTAAAATCTAACCATAGGTTAAAACATTATCCTCATTTTAAGCTCTATGATGAAACCTTGATTCTCTCAAATTCCAAAAGACGAGGCTTGAAATTTCATAGATTGCAATATTAGGGTATCTATATCATATGATTGAAATTCTATTAAATTTGTATTACTGAATCGAAAGTTATGTTTTTGATAACTTGCTTTGGAAAGGGTGAAAAGCAAATTGAAATTAAATTTCTTTGGAAAATTTTTATTTCTAAAATTTTAGTTTTGAAGTTGAATGCATTATTATGTATGATATATCACCCTGGGAGGCAAAAATATCATTCCCTAATGGGTAAAGATAATAACATTGTAAGTTTCATCCTTATTAAAATAAACAAATTCAAGGATGAACTACATATGATCGTAACAGGTCAAAATGATATTTGCTCAAGTATTTAACTATGATAGTCTAGATGAAGTATAATTAATTTTATATTCAAATTCATGATAATAAATGATATATGTTTCCAAGAAAAGAAAATATTGTTTATTATCAATCATCCAAATATGACAATAATGATCATCTTTAATTATGATTTTTAATAAAGAGAATTAATTGATTTTTTAAAATTGATTTGGACTTTATAAATCTCCTACAAGGGAAATCACTCATAGTTAATTACATTGTAGGAATTTTGATCTTCCTAAGAAAACCCTTGATCAAAATAACAATACAAATTTTATTTTTGAGATTTTAAGGAGTGATATTAAAGGAGTGAGGTTTGAATTTCAACTGGGATTAGATCAAATTTCAGCCTTTATTTTGGGAACAAAAGAATAAAAGGTAAGAGATGTTTTGGGATTCTACAGTATTTCAAAAAACCTCTATCTGTCCTATGTGTTCGGCTTTAAATTTTTGTTTTGAGGTAAAGTTTAATTTATTTTGTCATTTTGTTAGAAAGTTGAGATTATATTCTCAAAGTTGGGGCCTTATGATTTTGGACCCGTTTCGAATCCTAAGTCTGATTTGGGCATTAAATAATTTTGGCCCAAACCTGATAAATGAAATATAAATATGGACTTACCCCGACATTGATTGGTGTGCTTGCTAATAACCTAATGCTTCTAAACCATGAATCTAGCCTTTTATAAAAGATAGGGGGTTATTGTTTAAGGCTTTAACAATTAGGGTTGATGTCTAGAGAATGTCCTACTTGACCCCTTTATATATATACATTATTATGCTCAAAATGTAATTAAAATTTTAATTATTTAATTGGTTTCTAATATAATGTATGCTAATTGACCTTAAATGCAAAAAAATTATATAAAGCAATTTTAAAATAAAGCTTAGAAAATATTTTTTTCTCTATAGATTGTACAACTTCCCCCAGATAAAACTATTCCCTAATAGGTCAGGTTGTTTGACACAACCTGTAGGCGAGGAAGTACCAAATAAGGAAAACAAGGTATAAATATGCATGCATGAGACCCTCAGAAAACTTGAGTTTACTCTTATAATTATTTAATTTTCTGTGTTGGCCTAAAATTTTTATTTAATTACGGTAAAAAAAATTTAGTCCTTAAAGAGCCTAAATGTTTCTAGGAAAAATCAAAATTGATATATAAGAGTAAGAAACCTAAGAATATTATGTACCAACTATTGTGTATAAGTAAACATATCAACAAAATCAATCAATTAAAATATAAATCAAGTGTAAAAGAATTCCTTGTGGAAAATGTCACCTAATTACAACCCTGATTCTATAGAAATTAAATGTGTCTGGGTACCACTAATAATAACCTAGATTCTAATCTTAAGAAAAATGCAAATGATTTTTAGAATGGGATATTCTTGTGTCATAACTTCTTCACTATTTTCCCTTCTGCAAATTCCTTGAATTCTTCATGCTCAAATATCCAAGTGGAAAAGAACTCCTCCCCATGATGTCCTTTCCTCTTAAAATATTTAAATCATCCTAACTTGAATCTCTAAATGAAAGAAACACTCCTATATGAGATGTTTCCCTTCTCTATGGCCTTCAGGTTGGATGGTTATTATCGTATATCAAAATCAACTTTCTCAACTCAACTGAATTAAAATACATAAAAATAATAAAAAGAAATTTAAAACAACCTATACAATTATCTTAGGAAATTATAATCAAAATCATCCCATAAAGTTATATAATTAAATTTCTCCCATTTCAGCATAAACATGATGGCCCATGCTCCTTTAATTTCAAGGGGTACTTTATATATTTAACACAAGCAAAACATATGTCAATTAAAATTTTAATTTGGATCCTTAATTTTAACCTTGTATGAGTATGGCTACCAACAAAAAAATTCGTAATCATCAAGATTATTCCTAGCCTATGAGTAATATATCACCAATCACATTAATTAATAGATTTCATAATAAAATTAACACATCACATCAATCAATCAGTTGTAACTAGCACACAGTGAAAACTATAAAAAATTAGACATATAAGTAGAAAAAAAGAATGTTGTGATAGTTGCTACTTAGCATTGCATGTTTGACATTCTTGTAACTTGTATGTTTTTGATGATTCCAAATATTATTGTTTTGATTAAGTATTTTCTTCTAACACATTTTGGAAGAATTATTTTTTCTCTTGTGTGTACTAACATTTTAGAAAAATCATACTCCAGATTATTGAAGACTTCAAATCAAGATCAGCTTAGAGTGTTTTATAAATTGAAGTCTGTATTTTTTTATTTTATTGAGTCTAAGATAGTGTGATTGTAATTGAGTAACTAAGCACACACAAACTAGGGGTAGAGTTTTTTAAAAATTCATAATTCTTAATTGATTGTACTATACAATACTTGTTCGAATGGGATAATCTGATCAGTTATTTTCCCTAATGATCAATGGAATGAATAAAAAATGGAAAAAAATATATATGTTTAGATCATATGGATGATATTTTACATTCATACTGACACGATATTCTCTATTTTTTTCCAAATATGAAGATTATACAGACGATATTTTATGTTTGTCTCAGGATGTTCTTCTTTAGGTTTGCTAAATGAACTATTCATCCAGACGATATGTCTCGTTCATCCCAGGATGATCTTCTCTAGATTTGGCAAATATATTATTCATCTTGATGATATCTTTAGTTCGTCCCAAGGCAATCTTCTCTAGATTTAATAAATACACTATTCGTCCAGATGAAATCTTTAATTCATCCTAGGATGATCTTCTCTAGTTTTGACAAATATACTGCTCATACGGACAATATCTTTAGTTCATACCAGGATAATATTCTCTTATTTGTCCTCTAATGCTATTCATATGGATGATATTTTTCAATCGTACCAGGAAGATGGGCTTTGTTGTGTTTTTATCCAGACGTTCGTACATACGTGCTTTTAAAATTTATGTTCATATCAGATGAACATATTTCATATATACAATGATCGGGTATGAATATAGTTAGTATCAATTCAAAATGAGTCATACGTAATAGTTTTTGAACTATTCGTATGTATAAAATTTGATCATACAGGACCATCCTGGATGGTCAAATTTGAAAAATATAGTTTTGTGGATGGTTTTTTTGTGTCTTTTCTATACAAGGTCCACTTAAGGTTATCATTAAAATATTCTTATCACTTGATCTTCATGAATGGTAAAATGAAACTAAAGGAGAAAGTAAAAGAGAGTAATTGAAAGAGATTTCTTCCTATTAGATCTTGAAGGATTCACTTGGTAACTCAAGGGTAAGGATCTCTGTGTGTACTTTGTGCTTATTTCACTATATTATCTTGTCCTTCTAGATTTCTAGTGTGTAGATCTTTTAAGAAGATCTGGTTCTCTGCCGACACTTAAGAAGTGTGAACAGCTGAAGGTTCTCTTCCTACACTTGGAGAGTGTGAACAACCGAAGGTTCTCTGCCTACACCTGGAGAATGTGAACAGCCGAAGGTTCTCTTCCTACACTTGGAGAGTGTAAAAGGATGAAGGTTCTCTACCTACACTTGGAGACTGTGAACAACTAAAGGTTCTCTCCTTACACTTGGCGTGTGTGAAAGGATAAAGGTTCTCTGCCTACACTTGGAGAGTGAGAACGACCAATGGTTTTTTGTCGGCACTTGGAGGGTGTAAAAGGAAGACGGTACTCTATGGCACCGGGTAGTGGTTGACGAGAGTTTTGTGAAGGCTTCTCCGCTTTTCTATGGGGGAAAAAGGAGAGACACTAGTGGTAAAAGTACAATACTTGAAGTGAGAGGCTTCAGGGAGTGGATATAGGTCGTGTTTAACCAAACCACTATAAATCTTTATGCCTTTTTATTTCCACTGTTTTAATTTCTGTCATTTTATTTTTTCGTGGTTGAAAAATTATTTTTCAAAATTCTTAAAAAAATAACCTACTCAGTTTGTTATAATGGTTTCAAATTTTTAAATTCCAATAAGAGGCAAATTTTTAAAAGTACTAAATCACCCCCACCCCTCTTAGTTAGCCTTTAGAATATAAGCTTAGGTCTAACAACCTAACTAATATTCAACAAGTTTCAACAAGTGATATCAGAGCTTTATTTCAAAGCCATAAGTTTAGACTACTTTTTTGATTAACAACCATGGCTACATTTACAAACTGGAATACACCAGAAGGTTACTCTATAATTAGACCTCTCTTGTTTGATAATATTCCTTTCAATTTTTGGAAAACGCACATGTCAACATTTTTTACAGTCACTAGAGTATCATATGTAGGTCTTAGTTCAAGAAGGGTATATAAAACCAACTAGATTAGTTGACAGAGTTAGAGTTTAAATTCCCTTCATAGACTAAACTGTAGAACAATGTGAATGCTAAATGTTTGAACAATTTCTTTTTTTCCCTTAAATATGAAGATTACATGCGGGTTTCCACTTACAAAAGTGGAAATGACATATGTGATAAACTTTCTATAACCTATGAAGGGACTAATGAAGCTAAATAATCCAAACTTAATATCTTGTTGCATGATTATGAATTATTTTGCATGAAACCCAATGAATCTATTTCTGACATGTACACAAGAATCACACAAATAGTTACCTCTTTACATGCATTGGATAGAGAGCTAATGAATACTAAAATGGTTAATAAGATACTTCATTGTTTTCTTAATACATAAGATGCTAAGATAACTGCAATTACAAAGTCTAAAGACTTAAATGTATATTCTATTGACAATCTTGTTGGATCACTAATTACTTACGAGTAAGGAGTGAGTCAACAAAAGATTGATGAAGGAGAGCCATGAAAGGAGAATAATATGACACTGAAGGCGGAGGAATTGGAGAGTGATCTCTCTGTAACTGAGGATGAGGATGACATTGCCTTAATTACTAGGCAATTTAGGAGCTTTTTGAAGAGGAAGCAGAAAAGACGCCAATAATGGAATAGAGGTACGTTCAATAGGAATGTTAAGGTTTCTAATGATGTGATTTAATATGAGTGCAGGAAACCTAGACACGTTAAGTAAGAGTGCCCAAAACTCAAAGTCACTCCTGGCTAGGAGAAGGTAGAGGAGAAACCAACTGTGAAGAATGACAAGAGGAAATTCCAAAGAGCTTTCTAGGCAAACTCAGCTTCAGACTCATTAGAGATTGAAAAGGAGGAGGAAGTCACCAATCTTTGCATGATGGTTGATAATCTTGATCAATCTGATCAAGAAGAGGTATGTGACTTAACTTATGATGAACTCTTTGAAGACTCTGAAAGAATAAATGATGCATATAAGAATCTAAAGAAAATGCATACTAGTATTAACCTAGAACTACAAGAATTGCAAAAAGAACACGAGATCCATAAGAAAGATCATGCATTAATTGATAGCAAACATATGAGCTTACTTGATGAATTTGATAACTTTAATAAGGAGAACAATATGTTAAAATCATCATATACATAACCGAAAAAAGAATTTATGAAATTTATGGATGATTCTAAGAGTAGAGTGCATTTCTTAAATTTTGATAAGCATATCCTAGAAAATTTGAATATTTGTTTAAAGTTGAAAGTAAAAAATCTCGAGAAAAATAGGAAACCCCCAACACCTGAAGATTTTATTAATCCTAGTTTGTATCTAAAATTTATACAACTTAGGAAGAGATAGAGTAGTTATAGAAGATTGAGAAATCCATTTCTTGGAGTTAAATTTTATAATTGCGGACTTAATTGACATATAGCACACACTTATACCTTGGATAGAAAAACTCATTTGGTATATAAAACTTGACATATCATACATAAACCTAGACATATCATACATGCATCTTTTTATAATTTGCCAAAAGGTGAACCGAAACTTGTTTGGGTTCCTAAGTCTAACATTTGATGATTTTGTAGGAACACTCTCATACAAGGCCTCATGAGAGCATATGGTACTTGGACATTAGTTTCTCAAGATATATGACTGGAGATACTAAGCAATTTATATCACTAGAAGCCAGAAGTAGAGGCAAGGATATACTTGGCGATAACACCATAAGGAAGGTAGTTGGATCAAGTATGATCGAAAATCTTGAGAACTTTTTTATTGAGAATGTGCTACTAGTTAAAGGCTTAAAGCATAATCTTTTGAGTATAAGCTAGCTATGTGATAAAGGATTCAATGTCAAATTTTTTCCTGCTAGCTAAATACTAAGCATAAATAGTATTGATGTTTTGCATGGTTTAAGGGTAAATTATGTTTGTATGTTAGATTTAAATTGTATCAAAACACCTACTATTTTTTGTTTGAAAATAATTTTTGATGAGTCATGGCTTTGGTATAGGAGACTTTAGCACTCTAGCATCAAAAATCTAAGAAGAATTACTCAAAAAAACTTAGTGAGAGGTATACCAAAATAAGACTTTACTAAGGACCTATAACATCAGCTTTGCTCCTATCGTCCGGGCCGATCGTGGATCGTCCCGGGACAATCAGTGGAAATTTTGTTCCAGAACATGTATAGAAGCTACAGGAAGATTTTCCTGTAAGGATCGTCCAGGCCGATTGGGGATCGTCCCGGGACGATCAGAGCATTTCAAAAGTCAGAGAACAGGGGTTTTTATCGTCCAAGGAAATTAATTATCGTCCTGAGAAATCGTCCCAGGATGAAGTGAAATTGGTCAGATCATCCTTGACGATCGTGCGATCGGCCGGGCCGATATCAAGCTTATTTAAAGAAAATCAGCTCGTTTTGAAGAGAGAGAAAAATCAAATATTTTTATAAAATATCTGAGGAGAGAGAAGATTGAGGGAAAAAGAGGAAAAGTGAATTTTTGGGCAACGTCGGTCCATTTTCGTCCGTCGAGACAGTTCAAGAAAGTGGTGTATGCAAAGTAAGGCACATTCCACCTTTCTAAATTTTAAGAACGGTGAAGTTTGAACAATTTTTCTGTCTGGATTTCATTTTCGTTGGCGAATTTCGTTCATTTTTTCCTATTGGTTCAGTTTTTACCGCGTAACTTTTTATATGTTTCTGAGGTGCCGAGTGCGCACATTTTGATTATTTTCTAATGAATTTTAACCAGATAGTTTTGATTCGGCAGTGTTTTATTTTGCCTGTAATTTCTGATGAAGTCTGAAATTGTCTGGGCAGTAGAATAAAAGTCTTGCAATGTTGTTGTGAATATTCTATGCTAATTTGGTAATTTATGAAATTAGGAATTTTTGTGTAAATTCCGTATACTGCCGTTATATCGTTGGATTTTTTGTACGAATTCTGAAATTGTCCGGATTTGTTCTGAAATGACATGATATCATTGTGTGCTATGAAAAGGGAGTTATAAGGGGTCAGGATCCTGTGAGATCCTATCTATGTCAGGAAAATCTGAAATGAGCTCTGAAATCTGAAAATAAGTTCTGTTCCAGATCCGATGATAAGTTCTGTTGTGGTGCTATAAGCACATCTATTCTGGGGCCATGAGCACAAAGGGAGGCATAAGGGGTCAGAATCCGAGAGATTTTGTCAGTGTCTGGGAAGGGAGGTATAAGGGGCCAGAATCCGTTGAGATTTTGTCTGTGTCAGGGAATCTGTTCTGTATTTTGATATGTTCTAAATTGATATGATTTTTTATTTCCGTACGTTTGATATGATGTATGATTCTGATACAATTTTCTTCTGTTCTGGTTTGATCTGATCTGTAAGGTTCTGTTCTGATTCGATATATGATTCTGTTGATCTGGTTTTTGTACGGATTTTTGTCTGATGTGTTTGATGTGGATTCTGAGAATTTTGATTGGAGGTTTGATGTCTTACTGAGCTGTTGTAGCTCATCCTTGTTTTCTGTATGGTTTTCAAGTTCTGGGAAAGGGAAGGAAGTCTTGGAGTAAGAGTTCAGAGTCTGATCTGTTATAGGTATTTTGTACTTTTGATTTTTGTACAGTCATGGCTTTTCTGTTCTATTTTTCTTTCTATTTGAAAGCCATGAGCTGTATTTGTATATGACCCTTTTTAAGGAAGAAAAAAGATAGATGATCTGTTATGCTGCATTTGATGTTTATAGTAGCTCTGTGTCTGTGTGTCTGTTTCTGTGTGTAAATGTTTGGAAGAAAGTTTTGAAACAAATTCCAAAGCCAAATCCTTGAATCAGTTCAATCAGTTTGAGTTTGGCCACGACCCGATGCGAGCGGGATCTGTCCCGGTCGGGTTGGGTTGTGACAAGCTTTAGTGGTATCAGAGCAATGGTTTTGGAATTTAGAATTTGGATTGTAAGACAGAGCTATAGGAAGTGATCTGAGTCTATCCGGGTAGTTTGGTTTGTCCGGATTTTTATTGTGTTGTTTTTGTGCTTAGTTTTCTGGATTTTCTAGATTTTCTAAATGGATCTGCCATACCCCGATATGACAGACGGTCAGAGTGTCAGTCAAGCAGCACCAGTGGGTAGTATAGCCCTAGTGGTTGGTACAGATACACTTTCCCAGTTTGCTACATTGGTTGCTCATATGATGAGCGAGACTCACAGTAGAGCCTCTATTGCACGATCTGAGGATATTGATAGACATCTTCAGATGTTTCTAAGATTGAAACCACCAAGGTTTGAGGGCGCAGTTGAGCCCATAGCAGCTGAGGAGTGGTTGAGGAGGTTAGAGAAGACTTTTGACGGCATGCAGTGTCCGTCAGACAAGAAAGTACCTTTGGCAGTTTTTATGTTAGATGGAGAAGCAGAACACTGGTGGGTTGGCCAGCAGGAAGCAAAGTTTCAGGGCAGATTGAACTCTATGATTTCTTGGGAAGAATTTTCTGAGGTATTCCGATCTTGGTTTGTTCCCCCTTCTGCATGACAGCAGATGCATGAGAGTTTTCTGAGGCTAGTTCAAAGGAGCAGGACGGTGATGCAGTATGAGGCAGAGTTTACTACCTTAGCCCGATATGCTCCGCAGCTGGTGAGTACTTCTACTGAGAAGTGCTATCAATTTGTGAGGGGACTACGAGACAGTCTGAGACAGCCCCTGGTACCATTTCATATTTCTGATTTTTTTTTGAGCTTGTGGAGAGAGCTCGTTTGATAGAGAACAATCTGATGGCTACTCAGCAGCGATGGATTGCGAGTAGGAAGAGGTTTGGGTGTGATTCGAGCAGTAGTTCCTCTGGCAAGAGGAGATTTGTTTCTAGTTCTGGAGACTCCAGGAGGAGTGGATAATCAGGATTTTCTGGTACTGCTACGACCAGTACGATCATCTCTAGATCTGTTAGTGGGGCACCTGTGTGCCAGAGTTGTGGACGACGACATTTTGGCCAGTGCTACAGGATGAGTGGTCAGTGCTTCAGATGTGGTCAGCCAGGACATCAGATTGCAGAGTGTCCATAGGCTGGATTTGATCGATGATCTGAGTTCTGGTCTGAGAGCTTTGTTAGACCTGGCGGTTCAGCAGGAAGATCGAGGACTGTTCCTCTACGCCCTGTGACTGAGGGATTTTCTGGTAGATGTGGTGGTTCGAGTTCTGTGCCATGGAGACCAACTACTGTTAGTCAGAGGGAGCCTAGTAGTTCTATAGCTTCAGCTCCAGCTCCAGTTCAGCCACGAGTGTACAGTCTGAGTCAGCAGGAGGCTCGAGATACTCCGGATGTAGTGACAGGTATGATTTATATTTCTGATCAGCCCTGTCATATTTTGTTTGATTCTGGAGACAGTCACTTGTTTCTTTCCGAGCATTATTTTGATGCTTTACATCTGGATTCAATTTTTCTACCGGTTTCTCTTTCTGTGATTTTGCCAGTTGGAAGTAATTTGATTGCTCAGAAGTTTTATTTTTGAGAGATTGATATTGCTGGCAAGAAGTGGAAATCGAGTTTGATTTTGTTGCCGATTTCTTCGTACGATGTGATTTTGGATATGGATTGGCTGAGTCTGTATGAGGCTCAGATTTGACTGTTTGAAGAAGTAACTGAGCTTGCTTATGTCAGGAGAGAGATGTGTATTCCAAGGCTTACGAGGTGTTCTCTCTTGTCTTATTTCTATATTGGAAGTGAGAAGAATGTGGAAGAAGGGTTGTCCAGAATTTTTGGCTTCGGTATGGGATATGAACCTGGAGGTGAGTTCTGTTTCTGATATCCCAGTGGTACGAGAGTTTGCAGATGTATTTCCTGAAGAGTTGGTTGGTTTACCTTCGGATAGAAAAGTGGAGTTCTCTATTGATATTTTTTCGGCTATAGCTCCGATATCAAAAGCTCCGTGCAGGATGGCACATAAAGAACTTTCTGAGTTGAAAGTTCAGCTTCAGGAGTTGGTGGATAGAGGATTCATTCGTCCTAGTGTTTCTCCTTGGGGAGCACCTATTTTGTTTGTGAAGAAGAAGGATGGAATACTCCGTATGTGTGTTGACTATAAAGATTTGAGTAAAGTCACAATCAAGAACAAGCATCCCTTACCACGAATTGATGACTTATTTAACCAGCTTTCTGGTTCTTCTGTGTTTTCGAAGATTGATTTGAGATCTGGATATTATCAGGTGAAGGTGAAGGAAGCTAATGTGATGAAGACAGCTTTCAGTATTCAGTACGGACACTACGAGTTCTTGGTTATGCCTTTTGGGGTAACCAATGCACCTGCTATTTTTATGGATCTGATGAACAGAGTGTTCAGGGAATATCTGGATCAGTTTGTGATCATCTTCATCGACGATATTCTAGTGTATTCTGCTTCTGAGGATGATCATGCCAGACATTTGAGCATTGTATTGGAGACTCTGATATGGCATCAGTTGTATGCTAAGTTATCCGTGTGAATTCTGGCTGAAGAGCATTTTATTTCTAGGGCATGTGATTAGCGGTGAAGGTATTTCTGTTGATCCCCAGAAGATTCAGGCTGTTGCGGATTGGCCAAGGCCTACTTCAGTATTTGATGTACGTAGTTTCTTTGGCATGGCTGGATACTACAGGAAGTTTGTGAAAGGATTTTCTCAGATCTCTACACCTCTGACAAGACTGACACAGAAGTCAGTAACTTTTGTTTGGACACTGGAGTGTTGTTGACCTCATTTTTGTATGAGGTCACTAAGACCCTTCCAGAATCCAGATCTAATCCTAGACCCTAGGATCCATCCTAAACCTTAGGAATCTTCCAGACCCCAGACCCTAGGATCTACTCTAGAGCTTAGGATTCCTCCATACTCTAGATTCTAAATCCTAGAACCATATAGATTCCAAATCCTAGAACCCTTCTAAATCCTTAATCTTAGAATCTCTAGATTCTAGGATCAATCCATATTCAAATCAATCCATACCCTTGACTAACTCAAACCTCAAGTCAATCTAAACTCCATTCAATTTAAATTCAAATCAATTCAAACTCCAGAACCCTTCAAACCATGACCCAGTTCAATTGAGAATTCAAACCTCAACTTTGACTTTGATCCTACCCTTGACCTAGCTTTGACCCTATCCATTCATTAACAATCACCACATGATTGTTAAAGGTTTGGATACTTCAATATTAATTACTCGAGCTTAAAATCCACTCCAAATCCAGAAATCCAGACCTTGGGTCAACCTGGTTGACCAAGTCAACCAGGTTTGACCCATTAACCCATACACCCCTTCCCTTTCAAAATTTTGAATCAATCCTATTCCAAGTCCTTTAGATGCATGGGATGACCCCTTGGGCACCCAAGAGACCCCTCTTGGTGACCCAAGCCTTGGGTTCACATGGGTTAGTCACATGGCTTGACCCAAGTAACCAAGAAGAGGTCTCCCTTGAGCCATCTTTTTGATCTTATCCAAATTGAATCCAAATCAAAGTGCCATTGAGTTCCCATGGACCCAATACACCTTCCTTGATCAGCCCAACCCTTGGGCTCATTTGGGTCAAGAGTTAGGCTAGCCCAAAGTGCCCAAAAGCTCTTGGGATTGAGCCAACTCTAAACCTAAGCCCAATTGAACTTGACCAACACCTCCTATAGGTGGCCCTAGGTCCAATACATCTCCTCCAGCCAGCCCACGTCTTGGGCTAGCTTGGGTCAATAGTTAGGCTAACCCAAAGTAGCCAAAAACACTTGGACCCGAGCCATTTTCCAGCTCAGATCAAATTGGACCCAATTGACACTTTCAATGGGTGCACCAGACCCAGACCCACTTCCCACCTCAAGCCTAGGGTCTGGCCTGACCTGGGTTGAGCCCAAATCGACCCGAACCGAGCAGGTTTGGATCAACTCGAGCCATCTTTTAATCCAGATCAAATTCGACCTAATTGCCACCTGCATTGGGTGCACCAGACCCAGACCTGCCTCCCATACCGAGCCCAGGGTGTGGCCTAACCTGGATCGAGCTCACTTCGACTCGAACCAAGCAGGTTCGAGCCCAACCGAGCCACCGGATCGACCCAGCTTCCTCAGGCCAATTTGACTCCACTCCCAGCTCCAGTGCGTCCCCATCGGCCTTCCCTGATCAACTCGACCCAGACCGTGGCCGACGGCGGTCGGAACCAATGGAGAGCAAGCTCCGGTGGTCCCCCCAGGCCGATCCTGACCGAAAGCCTTCCAAAGGCTGTGGCTCGCCGGCTTGAGGCTCACGAGCTCTCTGGAATGGTGCCCCTTTCCACTTGGCATCAATCCGAGGCCTCCTCCGATTCAATCCTGGCCGTCCGAGCTCGCGGGAGGAGGCTGAATAGGTTGGTGCTCCCCAGAGCTCGAGAGGCGATCCCAGTGTTTTCAAATGATTCCCCAGAGCTCCCTCAATCTCCCAGCATCTTCCTTCGAGCTCTCAGACCGCCCCTTCCATCACTTCAAGCAAACTCTGGCGAAAGGCTTCGGCGTCCCACTCGAAGTCATACCTCCAGCCGTCCTCCAGTCGCGGCCTCTGAAGGAAACCTGCTCGCCTTCGTCCCCTGAAGCTTCCAGATAGAGAAGCTCATTCGTTGAGGCTTTCTCTACGGTAATTCCTTCATCCCGAGCTCCCTAGCTAGGTAGTCCGGCCAAGTGTGAAGGAAACCTTCACCCCAACGGATTTCCACCATTGGATTGAAGGTTTCCACCCCCCTGATCCTCCCTGTGAAATTTCGTCAAAGTTCGCCGGCGGGATCACTCGGATCACGCCGGAGAAGGTTCACGGCTTCGGGTAAAGGCGAAGGTTGAAGACGTAATCTCAGCCGTTGATTTCGATCGACGTCTCGGATTAGATCCCGCGGTCCCGGAGCGCGTTTAATCCCAGCCGTTCGATCCGCCATCCGACGGCTGTGGTTAATCCGGCCGTTAACAGTTAACGCCAATCATTGTCTGGCGAATCAGCGCGCGCCGCGTGGGTAACGGTCGCTGACTGTGTAATTGCCGGATTAATTAAATCCAGAAATTCAAGGGAATTCTAAAATTCATAACTCCCTGCACACTTGTCCAAATTAGGCGTTCTTAGGCTCATTGGAAAGGTCTCAGGGAGCACTACAAAAGCTTTATGGTTCCAGACCCTGGTTAGGTCAATCTTAGGTTTAATTTCATTTTGAGCATTTTATGAATTTCTTTAATTACTTTTTAAATACATGTCCACCAGGTCTGGAATTTTGGGAGATTGAAATTAGACATGTTTTTGACATGTCCAAATTTTATCCCCCCGTTTTATGTTGTTCAAGGGCATTTTACCCAATTTTTAAGTTTAAGGGTCATGGTTTGACCCTTAAATTCAAAAAGGGATATGGACCTATCTAATGGGATTTAGGGTGTGATTTTTGGTGTGCTGATGATGTTTAGGATAAGGAGTGTAGAGCCACTGATTTTGCCCCAATCCAAGCCTAGGATAGATCCCTATAGTGATTTGAAGGTGACTTAGAGCTCACCTTGGGTGGTTTAGTTAACCACCTTAGAGTACTCCTTTTGATCCCAAAGTTTGTGTGTTTAGGCCTTAGGATTAGGTGATCCTTTGGTTTAAATTTCATCACATTTGGGGTTCATTTGGTTTCCCAAGTAGGAGCCGCAATAATTCCCCTTAGAAATAACCCCTTAGCCTTAATAAAATTCTAATAATTCTAATTTAATTTTTAAAATTCCTCTAAATACCCCTAACTAACCTCAATTCATCCCTCAATCAGTGAAATTGGAATCCCTTTAATTTGACATTCAAATATATTCTAATCTAATTTTTAAGCTAAAATCATTGTTTAATCAATTTTAATTAATTAAAAATTATTACAAATCCCAAAAAAAATCTTTAAACACTTGCTGATCTCTCCTTAGATCATTTTTGATCTTTGGAGTTGATCTCAAGAAGTTTAAGACTCATTTGGGTTCAAATTGTTAAAATGACCTTTAATTGAAATAATTTAATAATTCCAATAAATACCCAAACTTCCAAAATTCATAACTAATTGTAGAAAATTCTAAATCAATCAAACTCAGTGGCTAATGACTCTAATTAAAATCTAGTATCTTCCAAAAATTTCAAACCCCCAAAATCTGGTCAAAGTCAAAAAGTCAACATTTTGGTCAACTCTAGGTCAAAACCGGGTCAAAACTTCTAAAAATCATAACTTTTGATAGAAAACTCCAAATTGAATGTGCCACATGTATAACAACTCATAATTAGGTCTAGTATTTTAATAAAATACAATATTTCAGAATTTGAGCTTAATCATAAATTCAACGTTTAACCCTTTTATTAAATGATTAAAATATTCAAAAATTCATAAAAATTTCATAATCTTTCTAAAATTCAGAAAATATTGGTTTAATGCTTAAAACACTCAACAAATCCTTTAAAACACAACAACCACCCTAAAGTTAAAGTTTATTGGCTAGACTACTCCGGGCTGCGGGGCTAAGTGTCCTAAGGAGGTTGGTTCCTCGAGCCTGGTGGCACAACGCCACGAATGAATTCTAAGGGGTGTCAAACCTTAAAATGGATTAATTATTAATTATTTAACATCTTAAAAATCTCTAATTCAATTACGTTAATTTGGTTTATCGGCTGGACTACTCCGGGCTGCGGGGCTAAGTGTCCTAAGGAGGCTGGTTCCTCGAGCCTGGTGGCACAACGCCACGAATCAATTAATGGCAAACTTAAATTAATCAAGCTTTTAAAATCAGTAACTAACTCATTTTTATATTAATCCACTTTTTTATTTCCAACCAATTTAAATAACTTAATTAACCCCGATTGCTACTGGGTAACCCAGGCCTACGAGGCTATTAGCTTAGCCCCAAGGAAGGTGAAATAAACTTCACGGCCTCAGTGTGAAACAAAAGTAGCAATCAATCAACTTCTAAAATATATTTAATTAAAATTCTAAACCCCCTTCTAAGCCTTAACAAATCCAAACTTTTAGACAACATTAACTAATCACCTACTTCAGGATCTATCCCAGCCACACGACCTTCCTCACACAATTTAGATGATGTGCTAGGACAACCAACCCTAGATCTAGGTTAGGCTGGTGTTTACTTTACTGCTGTGTGCCGGGTTTTTCGTAGTTTTCACTGCATGTTGTGGATGAAATTGCTTTGCTGTGTCTGCTTACTTTTTCTGTACTCTGTGGATGGATTGATGTGTTTGGCGACTAGATTACCCTTAGGTTAGGTACGTTCTGGATGTTGACACAGCTTTCTGCAGGTGGCCACGCTCATGCAGGGCAATATAAAAAGGGGGCAAATAAAAATGCATAAATATTATAAACTCTTTGCACAGGTGCTTCAGCTGCTAAAGCCCCCCAAATCATAAAAAAGCGTGGCCAGTGTGTTTACTTTCTTTTCTGCTCATATACAACTGCTTGGGAATAACTGCTTTTTATATATTAATTGCTTAGGATAACCCTGCAAGTGAGTCTAGATTTTTATTTTGATATCAATGTAATTTGTGTTAGTGTCAAGTGTTGTGAAAGTTGATTTTGAGTTGGGATACATAGATCCAAAGCTTGGATTCCAAAGAGGAAAGGATACCCCTTTAGGGAACACTCCTTTTTCATTTGAAAATTCAAATTTGGATCATACCTTTTCCTTACCCAAAGGGGAAAGAGTGGCCTTCCCCTTAAAGGAAGTGCCCTCTTATCCATTTGGGTAATCCACTACGAAGATTCCAAGAAGATTGAAGAAAAGGAGTCCAAAGAAGAATGAGATTAAAGACTTGAAGATTTGAAGATTGAGAGTATCCCACTCAAAATAACTTGCGTCATTACTAGGTTTAGAATCCGGGTTGTTTTCAGTGGTGCCCGGCCACTTTACTTTCTGCAAAACTCTGGTTTGTAATAAGCAAGACAATTCTGCCTATGGACATTTATTAATTAATTTGTATTTGATTTGATGATTTGATTGCCTTTAGGATTACTTGTTTTTACTAGTTTTTTGGCGACTGCATGCCGCTTTTGTTTTCGCCTGGATACGTGAGGGTGTGAAAATTTTATACTCATAACTTTAAAAGTCTAAAATTTTAGTGAGTCTAAATAACATAGAAAGATAACGAATCTAGGGAATTAGCCGGGGATCGACCCCGGGGTCGCATGTATATTTTTGCATTACTCTTTCCTTGCTTTAGACCCTTCCCCGCCTGCGGGTAGAGTCCGGATAGTCTGACCTATGAGGACGAGGTGCCGGACCTGGGGAAGTCCAGTCTTCTAAAAAATTATTTTTATAAGCCAATTTTTAAAATTTCAAGCATATCTGATTTAGAGTTATTAACCAGCATGCATTGCATTAGAAATGAATTAAAAGAGTCAAAATTTTAATTTCATAGTCCTTAGCATTTTTGCACCCAACATAAGTCAAAGGGGCCAAATAGGAGAATCTCTAGATGTCGGCCCCAACTCTCCAAAACTTTAAATACAACGTCCCTACCACTCTTTCATAAAAAGACCGGATTCATGTATTTTAAATCGATTAGGTGGTTAGCTGGCTCCCCAATCCAGGCCGGGGTAAGTCCAGATCTTGCACTGCATTAGTTAGGATCGGACGACTGTGGTCCAGTGTCCAAAATAGATTTAGGATCTGGGGCAGATCTTTGATTATAAGACCCCAAACTTCGGGAATATAGTCCCAAATTTCTAATAAAATATTTAACTCTAATTAAAGCTTCATTTCAATCCTAAAACATAAAGCCCAACACTTAGATTAAGTTGGGACACTTCCGGATGGTTCTGGAATCTCAAAGTGTCCCCTACCTCTCCTCCTTTAACTCCGTTAATAACTGCTCAATTTTGATCCATTCCCTTTTGAGTTTCCAAAATTCACTTCTCTTTTTGATATCACTCCTAGAAATTCTAACAAAATTTTGCCATTATTTTAATCGAGAGTTTTCGTAGGAGATCTCGTTTTCTTACGATGTAATTAACTACGAGGGCTTGCGCTCGTAGGAGATTTAGAACCACACACGCACCTGATTTTAAAAACTGATTTTTCAAAACTCAATTGGATTTCTTTGGGAAAACCTAAATACTAGTGATCATTGTTATCATATTCAAAGAATTATCATCGAATGATATTTTCTCCCTTCAGGGAGATACATCTTTCTTTGATAAGGCTTTGGATGTGAACCTAATGATCACACTTCTTGAATATTGTAGCTGGATATTCAGTTGAACCTCATTTTGACCCTTCGGGACCATATGAAGTTCT
This sequence comes from Dendrobium huoshanense, assembly GCA_016618105.1. Classification (NCBI taxonomy): domain Eukaryota; kingdom Viridiplantae; phylum Streptophyta; class Magnoliopsida; order Asparagales; family Orchidaceae; genus Dendrobium; species Dendrobium huoshanense. The sequence continues at coordinate 37,072,504 of CM028359.1, read as the reverse complement.
CTTTAGCATCCGGTCATAATATTTAAGATGAATTTCATAATTCTAAATCTGAATACCGTTATGAAATTTTATTCTCACCTCTCGAGGTGATATACTTTTTCTAACGAGACAATTTGATTTTAGAATTCAATTTTAAGTCCTAAAGAAAACTAATATTTTTAAAATATATTTTCGAAATTCCACCAACAAAAAAATGGCACGCCCGGTGGGACCAAATTTCTCTTCCCATCTTTAATAGTGGCAGAATTTCGTTTCATCGGTAGTTTCAACTATCATTTCTTTTGTTGGTCCCTTTGCTCATTTCTTCCTTGGGTGAGTGTGGCCAACATCTAAAATAATAACAAAATATTAAAAGAGAGGTTCTACCTCCAAATTTGGCTTTATCTAGTTTTTTTGTTCTGATTTTGACCTTCTGCCCCAGCATAGTCTGTGAGGCGACAGTGTCAAATCAGATCTCTGGATATCCTTTTCAATCTTATGGATTTATGGTCGATAAATTTCTCATTCAACATATAAATCCTTAAAATTGAAAAGAATTCAAAATTTTTGATTTCATTCCAAACTACTTTAGTTTTAACCCCCCCCCCCCCCCCCCCCTCACTTCCACTTTGACTTCTAAGGGTGGGGAGGGTTAAACTATTCTTTTTACTTGGGCTTTCTCACAATTCCATAAGCCTTCGGGCAAGGGGAAACTCTGTCCGTTGTGTTTTGGAACCTGTAAGAAAACCCCTTTCAAATTCTCAAAATTTCTTAAACTCCAAGTTGTCATATGTTACCCCATAATTTCCTCGTGGGCCAACATATGTCATATCTTCAAAATAATAATAATAATAAAATACTTTTTACCACTCTTTTCAAGTAAATCTAATTTCAATCCTTTTCTTTAACTTTCAGAAAATCCCAAATGGCTGGCCAATTGATTTTCTCCTTTGACCGAGAGTTGTCTTCGATTGTTAATGACCAAGGGAGCACTGTTATTTTTGGAATGGGATTTAGTACTCTAGAGCTCTCTATGGATGGACACCAAATTGTTAGTTTGGATGCCAGTAAGGAAATTCCCCCAGTGGTTGAGTTGATTGTGGGATCTGCACCCACCTTGCCAGTAGTCAGTGATGATCAGAAACAGTCTAAACCAATTGATGAGCCTCCTACTGAAATTAAGTCTGTTTTTGAAGAAGGGTCTAGTTCTGGACTTAAATTTACCACTAAGAATCAGAAGAAGAACTATTTGAGGAGACTTAGAAAGAAAATCTCTAAGGCTAAGAGAGTTCTACCCTTTAAGATCTTAGCTCAAGTAGAACCTGAGGCTGTTGAGGAGCTACCTATTCCTGCTTCCTCTCCCCCTCCTAAAGGGGAGTCGCTTTTACCCCCTGGCTTCAGCTCAAGGGGAGGAGAGGATAGCTAGGATAGCCCGTTCTCCACCATGCCCGGTCGACTACTCGACTAAGAAAACTCAGAAATAAAGACATCTCCAAAAGACAAGGACTTTGAGAAATATAATTCATACCTGCGCTGCACAGTCTGGACAGACTAAAGAGGAATATGTGAAGCAATTGAAGGGAGTGATCTCACATCGCTTCCAAAAAGAAGTGTTGAAGGAAGAAGTGTCTGAAGCAAAGAATTTAACCCCACAATTCGTCAGAAAGAATAAGAAGTATGTTAGACAGCCCGCTACTTCAGTACTGGTTGATGGATATCACTGGGTGCCACGCCCTCCATCCTCTCAAACAGAGGGTATTGTGTTGACTGGGTCCGAGAGAGGCCACCATTTTACTGGTAGACCCCCGGTACCCCCACATAAATCTGTAAGATTGGCCTCAATGATTGTTAAACCAAAGGGGGTTGAAGTTCAAAAGTCTGTGGACCTTAAAGGGAAAAGACCTAAATCTCCTGAAAAGAGATATGTGCCAAAGAGAACTAAGTTGGAGAATCTGCCACCACCTCCTAGAACTTCTAAGTTCATTCTGCAGCTCCAACGAGTTTCATCCAACCCTACTCCGAGTTTAGTTGAATTGATGGATGTCCAGACTAGTACTCTAGTTGTTACAGTTGACAGTTCTACCACAGCCAGTCTAGCTCAGGATCCAATAGTCACCATCCCTGCTACCCCAGTTGATGATCCCCAAGGTTCGAGTGTCATTCCTAGGCCCCTTAGTCAGGTGTCTGAGGACCTTACCTTACCAGATGTGGGAACTATCACTTTACAAGCTTCTGCTTCTCCTGAGGAATATGTCCCTCTCCCTGTAGAGGATGCCACTCTTCTGACTACCAGCTCTGGGATAGTCGAAGAGGAGAGAATTGACCAGGATTTAGAAATGGAAGATGAACCGGATACAAAGTCTCAACCAGATCCTAATCCAAGACTCACAGAAATCATTGCCCTCATGGATTCTGAAGAATTATTTGATATGGCCGAGTATAAAGGATACTTACCCCTTGATCCTAAGTCAATTGGGGATAGACCGGTCGAGGAGGTAGTTCAAGAAATAAGAAACATCTTGTTGAACAAAGAAGGAATGGCTTCTTTTGACCCTGATATGGATGATCTCATTGGAGTTGAAGATGATTATGTTGGGGGCATTCATGTGGTCGAAACTAGAGGGTCTAATAAAGAAGCTGAGCCTAGCAAACGCCGATTTGCTAAAGATGATGATCCACATACTGTTGAGTCAGATTCAGATGAGTCTGTGAAAGATAGAGATGAAGAACACATAAAAAACTTGGAGACTCAGCTCGCTAGCATGATGTCACAAGTTAGAGAAATGTAAGAGAAGTTGGACAAATCACAGCAAGAGTCTTTTATGATCCACTAGTCAGCTCGAGAGCTCACAGAAAAGGCCAAAAGGGCAGAATTTAGTTCCAGACCTCCCGAGTCACCACCCGTGACCCTCCCTTGTCCAGTAAAAGCACCTCCAGTTCACCCTGCAGTTCCCACCATTCCTCCGATCCTACCTCAGAAGGATATCAAGCAGCTAATTGAGGACCAGGTAAGGGAGGCCTTAGCTCTTTCTCAAGGAACCGTGTCTATTTCAAAGGGTAGACCCTACCCCGAGGAATATGACTTAGTTCCTTACCCAAAGGGCTTTGTGCCACCAACTTTTAAAGGTTTCACTGGAATTGAAAATCCGAGACAGCATCTGGCCCACTCCCGAGCAAGCTGTTGCAATGCAGGAGGGTCAGATGCTCTACTATTTAGCCAATTTGTAAGTTATCTATCCGGCATTACTTTTGAATGGTACGCCGATCTGCCCAACGGTTCAGTAAGAACTTTTGGCGACTTAGAAAACCTCTTTCTTAAGAGGTTTTCTGGAGCGCAACAACGCACCATCGTGGGCGATCTCGTGGTTGAAAAGCAAAAGCCGGGAGAGTCTCTGGTTGAGTACATCTTGAAGTGGTGAAACCTCTCGATGAAGTGTGAACCCCAGTTGCAAGAGCAACATGCTGTGGAGATTCTTTTGAAGAATATCCACGGCCCTGTTGCTTTTCTCCTGAAGGGTTTCACTATTAAAACTTTTGAGAAACTTCTTAATAAGGCTAGCAATTTGCAGGAAGAGGCTCCTTGGATGCCATTCTTACGAGAACAGCCTGAAGAAAGGAAGGGTCCAAAATTGGTAAAAACATTTGAAAAGAAAGCTGTGGTCTCAGCAGTAGATAAAGGAAAGGGGCCAGTGATTAGTCAGCCTAGCACTCCACTTCCACCACAGCCGCCTCAGAAGCAGCCTTTTCAGATAGTTCCCCAACATACTAGAGATCCCGCCTTCATCCCTTTTAGAGAGAGATTGGCAAAGCCTTATCCATTTAAAAGGGAGTAAGTTAAGAAGATCTTCAGGAGTTTGTTGAAGAAACTAGATTTTCAGTTACCAGAGGCCAGGAGGCCTGAGGATGAGAGTAAGAAAGATGATCCCAAGTATTGCCCCTACCACAGGATGCTTAGTCACCCTCTTGAGGACTGCGTTGTGTTCAAAGATTGGCTTGAGAGGAACTACACCCAAGGTAACATCATAATACCTAAGGAATACTTGGTCGATCCAGAAAAGGCTTCAATTAAAACCATTTCAGGTAATCCTCTTAACTCTTCTTGTCTTGTTGAAGATGGTTGGGACATTGCTTTGTCCCGGGCACTTAAAAAGTTGATTAACAAGTCTTTTCGTCTTTCTCAACAGCTGACTACGATAGCCCAGGCCCCGGTGTGGAAGGTTGACCTGGATGCTTCACAGAAGGATGTTGAGCCACTTCCCTCTCCAGTAGTCTTAGGAACTACTGAGAAAAATGTAAAAGAAGAGAAATTTGATTTTGTAGAGAGGAAGTGTGTAGATGAGAGATGTATTAGAATGGCGGATGGCGGTGTTAAAACCCTTTCCCCTCTTTTGTTATCTGACTTTTACTTTGCCCCATCAAAGGCGAAGGGTCAAAAGATGAATAAAAAACATCCTTCTACTTCTGTCTTGATGATTAACCATGAATCTCAAATGCAAATTGATGACTCTCCTGTTTTGAATCAAACTCCTAATGAAATAAATGTTGAGGTTAATCAAACCGACCTCCCCGAATCGACTATTCAAGAAGAGGTCGAATGTGGAGCTTTATAAGAAAGTGATTTCCCTCAAATCAATTTCCAAGGAAATCCTATCTTGATAGAACTTTCAGATTCTGACTCGCTTTCAGGAAATGATGATCCAACACCTATGGTGTGTGTAGACACTGCCCTAGTTTGCCCGCCCAAAGACGTCGAGCAGGTGCAACTCCGTGGCGGTAAAGTCTTACCTCCTAGGTTGCCCCCTCAGGACAAAGGCAAGCAATCCTCATTCGAAAATCTAAATCCAGATTCCCCTCAACAACCAGAATTTCCTTTAATTCCTCCGGGTTTCGAGTCTGTCGTTCCTAAGGTTGATTACAATGTTCTAGCCCACCTTAGGAAGTTGCCAGCAAAATTAAGTATTTACGACGCCCTCCTTCTCTCCAAAGAAATGAGGGAGTCTTTAATTAAAGCACTTCTCGATCCCGAGATTTGCTTAACACAGTTGGCTGCAACTTCAGAAGGTGAGGCTCTCTACTTCAAAGAGGTCCCTGGGGTTACCTTTTCAGACGAGGATTTACTCTTGGGAACTGCTGACCACAATCATCCCCTCTACATTACTGTAAATGTGGGAAATTTCAAGTTATCAAGAGTCCTTGTTGATCCGGGTGCATCGGTCAATGTGATAAACATAAAGACTCTTGCTTATCTCAGAGTTGATACTAGCAAGCTTTCAACCGACAGGTTGGTGCTTCGTGGGTTCAATGAGAAGGGCGAGAGAGCTTTAGGTTCAATCACTTTACTCCTAGAAATAGGTTGGTTAAAAACTGAAGCTAAATTTTATATTATTGATTCGACTACATCCTTTAACGCACTTCTAGGTAGACCTTGGATTCATGAATATAGAATGGTTCCATCTACCCTGCACCAATGCGTCAAGTATCAACGAGACGTCATTGAACATGTGATTAAGGGTGATTTGCAACCATTCTCGATTCAAGAAATTGGGATCTACGAAGATGCTGCATATTTCATACCAAAAGGGTCCTCGTCCCATTCAAAACTGGAGATCAAATTTGAGGAGAAAATGGTTGGACAAAAATTCATCCAAAAGAAAGAAAAAGATAAGAATATCAATCAAGAAATGACGCAATCGAGTAGTGAAGACGACTCTGATATCGTTGTCCTTAGGCCTCCTAGCACATTACCTCAAAGAGGTGGGAGGATGGCTTTAAGGGCACGAGGTCGAGGCCGTGCTTCATTAAATAGAAGAGCAGCACCTGTGTATATTGATTTGGAATCAGATTCCGATGGTGAACTAGAAAGTCAAGGTACTGCCCTCTCTCTTGATTATCAAAACATAAATGCTCCTCCAAAATTTGATCTCACCTTAGACCAGGACAGTGACCCTGAGGTAGATATTTCAAAAGTTAAAAGTGACGAGCCTGAATTAACAATGTATGAAAAGCTCACTAGAAGGATTGAGGCCCTTTCTCTGACCCCACTGTTGGCAGGCAGGGTTGTAGGGTTGGAAGTCAAAGTGGCCCCCAACTTGGATGGTGAAGTTAAGAAAGTCCAGAAATTCTTTCCTGGCTCCTCCTCCGCAAGGGACGAAGGTGATGTAACCCTTGAGGAGGCAGATTTTAATGAATTAATGGAATTACCTTTCGGCTACTTCCCTGTTTGTGTAAAAAACACTTTTTCTAAAGGTTCTATACCATACCGATGGACTAAGGGTCAAGCTAGATACCACGAGAATATTTGGCGAACAAACGTAAATAAAAATCCAACAAGTGGTATTGGCTTTGGAACAGTTAGTTCATTCGATGATGATGAGTATTGCCTAATGATAACTTACTACCTCGATTCTCCAAATGTCCCTACAGATCCTCTTTGTCCTCTAGATGGACTCTGTCTGGAGACTTTAGATGATCCCGGTGATCTTCAAGTTTGGGATGCACCCCCTGAATTTGAAGAAGAAATTAAGTCGACAGTCGATGAGTTGAGAGAAATTAACCTGGGAAATGATGATGACCCCCGTCCGATTTTCATAAGTACTTTGTTGAGCGAGGGTGAAACCCAAGACTTAATCCAGTTATTATTCGAGTTCAAGGATTGCTTTGCCTGGACATACGATGAAATGCCAGGTTTGCCTGCTGAGGTAGCAGTTCACAAACTTGGGGTTCAGCATGATGCCATTCCTGTTAAACAAGCTCCTCGACGGATGCGCTTAGAGATTGAGCAACAAGTCGTTTCTAAAGTTAAGAAATTGGCAGAAGCCAGATTCATTTGAGAGGAGCAATATCCCTCTTGGGTGGCCAGCGTCGTGCCAGTTCGAAAGAAAAATGGTCAAATTTAGATTTGTGTCGACTATAGGGATCTGAATATGGCATGTCCTAAAGATGAGTTCCCTTTACCAATACTAGAACTCATGGTGGACATTGCCTCCTCACATGCTATTTTCTCATTCATGGATGGTTCGTCAGGTTATAACCAAATCAAGATGGCCCCTGAAGATGAGAGAAATACGGCGTTCAGAACCCCTATTGGAATCTTTTGTTATAAGGTAATGCCATTCGGCCTAAAGAATGCCGGAGCAACCTACCAACGGGCCATGACCCGTATCTTTGACGACTTAATTCATAATCAAGTTGAATGTTACATTGATGATTTAGTTGTCAAGAACAAGGTTAAAGAGGCTCACCTATATGACTTAAGAATTGTTTTCGAACGGTTGCGTCGCTACGATTTGAAAATGAACCCTTTGAAGTGCGCCTTCGGCGTCGCCTCGGGAAAATTCTTAGGATTCGTAGTGAGGCACCGCGGAATCGAGATAGATCCTGCTAAAATTGAAGCCATCTTAAATATGCCACCCCCTAAGAGCCTTACCCAGTTAAGGTCTCTACAAGGTAGATTTGCATATATAAGAAGGTTTATTTCTAATCTTTCCGGGAGATGTCAACCCTTTTCTGTCCTTGCGAAAAAGGATACTAAATTCGTATGGGGCGAGAAGTGTCAAAATGCTTTTGACGATATCAAACAATACTTTTCTAATCCGCCAGTCTTGGCAGCTCCAATTCCGAGAAAGCCGTTAATCCTCTACACTGCAGCTCTAGATGAGTCTTTTAGGTGCCTTGTTGGCTCAAGTTAACGACGAAGGGAAAGAGAATGCTCTCTACTACCTCAGTCGAAGACTCCTTCCTACTGAAATTCGATACCCGTCAATTGAGAAGCATTGTCTTGCTTTGGTTTTTGCAGCTCAGAAACTGAGGCATTACATGCTCTCCCACTCAATCAGTGTGATTTCAAGAGTTAATCCTTTGCAATATCTTATGACCCGACCTACGTTGTCATGACGTTTAGCTCGTTGGTCTATGATATTGTTGCAATTTGAGATTGCTTTCACTCCTCTTCGTGCTATGAAAGGACAGGCTGTTGCCGACTTTCTGGTAGCACACCCGCTGCCGGCAGATTCTCCTCTGAACGATGACCTACCCGACGAACAAATCATGAGTTTGAGGGAATCTGGCGAGGCCATCTGGGAATTATATTTTGATGGGGCAGCATCATCTCGTAGGATTGCGACCCAACAATCTGTAATTCCTGGAAAGGCTGGAGTCGGTCTGATTTTCATTACGCCAGAAAAAGGAATGATGCATTTTTCCTACCACCTATCAGAGCCTTGCACAAACAACGAAGCTGAAAACGAAGATCTGATAACTGGTTTGGAACTTGCAATTCTAATGGGAATTAAAGAGATTAAGATATTTGGAGATTTCCAGTTGGTGATTAACCAAGTCGCCGGAACTTGTAAAGTCTTGAATCCGAATCTCCTAAGATATCACCAGTACACACTTCACTTGTTGGAACAAATCCCTATTGCTACTTTGTATAGGGTTCCCCGTGGAAGCAATTCCGCGGTGGATGCCTTAGCAAAGCTTGTAAAGGAATTTGCATGTCCTGAGGAGGATTCCATCCCTATAGAGATTCAGGGTCGTAAGACCCTCTCCCTTATAGATTTGGAACACATTAGTAAGACTCCCCTTCAGATCCTTTCTGCCTCTTCGACAACCGACGAAGAAGGCGATTGGAGACAACCCTTAATCGATTACCTAAAAGAAGGGAAGCTTCCCCAGGATAAATCACTCTCCAACCAGATTAAGAAACGTGCCCTATCAAATGCACTAGTTAACGATCTGTTGTACCGTCGGTCCTTCGATCACATGTGGCTGCGCTGTTTGAACAAGCGAGAAGCCCAGAAAATTGTTAATGAAGTTCATTCAGGACTATGCGGTGCACATCAATCGGGTCCAAAAATGAAGTTAAAGATTAAAAGAATTGGATACTATTGGCCTACAATGATTGACGATTGCATGAATACTGCAAAGCATTGTCATCAATGTCAGGTCCATGGTATGGTTTTACATCAGCCGCCTAATGTGTTACACCCTACGATAGCCTCGTGGCCCTTCGAGAGTTGGGGCACGGATATCATTGGGCCGATTGACCCTCCCTCCGCGAGAGGTCATCGTTTCATATTAGCAGCAACTGATTACTTTTCAAAGTGGGCGGAAGCAATTCCCCTACGAAACGTAACATCACACCATGTCTTAAAATTCTTTCGTGACCATATTGTATATCGATTCGGCGTACCTCGCAGAATCATATCCGATAATGGGTCCGCATTCAAGTCTACAAAAATCAATAGTTTTGTAAGGCGCCATAATATTGATTGGAGATACTCGACGATCTATTACCCTCGGGCGAATGGATTGGCCGAGGCCTTCAACAAAACCTTGGTGCAAATTGTTAAAAAGACCCTTGATGATAACAAACGGCAGTGGGATGAGCGGTTGGTGGAAGCTTTATGGGCTTATCGTACCACTTATAGAACCCCGACCCAATCCACCCCGTTTGCACTAGTGTATGGATCTGAGGCTGTTCTACCCTTGGAGATACAAATCCCTTCGCTCAGAATTGCAGTTCATAATCAAATTACAAATGAACAAAATGCAAAACTACGATTGGAAGAACTCGAAGGCCTTGAAGAGCGACGTCTCCAAGCTCAACAAAGTTTAGAGTTGTATAAATCCCGTATGGTTCAAGCCCATGACAAGTTAGTGCGACCTAGGACCTTCCAAGCGGGAGACTTGGTACTGGTCCTTCGGAGGCCTATCTTGGCCCATCGGAAGCTGGGAGGCAAATTTGAACCTACGTGGGAAGGACCCTTCGTTATAGAGACTGTCTACGAAGGAGGCTCGTATCAGTTAGTAGATTGTAAAGGAAACCACCCAATGCTACCTGTCAATGGGCGTTTCCTTAAGAAATACTATGCTTGATGTAGCTCATTCTATCAATTAATAAAACTTCCTTTTCTTGATTTGCAACTTGAGTCTACCTTTTTTTTTAATGTTCTTCTCCTTTTCCTTAAGTTTAGGTCCTTCCTTCCCTTAGGATTAGACCCACTAGTGGTGGAATACGCCCTCCGTGGCACCACCCTAGCATTTTTCCCGGGGATTAGTGGTGGAGTACGCCCTTCGTGGCACCATCCTGATTCCCATTCGCTAGTGGTAGAGTACGCCCTTCGTGGCACCACCCTAGTTTGCCAGTTAATCTGTCTACTAGGAGTAAGTCTTCTATCAGTATCCTGTAGACCTAAGGTTGGGTGATGCCCTTCCTTAGACCCAAAGCTAGGTATTCCCTACTTTGGTTTCCAGTTGATCTGCCTATTTTGAGTAAGTCTTCTATCAGCATCCTATAGGCCTAAGGTTGGGTGATGCCCTTCCTTAGACCCAAGGTTAGGTATTCCCTACCTTGGTTTCCAGTTGATCCGTCTATTAGGAGTAAGTCTTCTATCAGCATCCTGTAGACCTAAGGTTGGGTGATGCCCTTCCTTAGACCCAAAGCTAGGTATTCCCTACTTTGGTTTCCAGTTGATCTGCCTATTTGGAGTAAGTCTTCTATCAGCATCCTATAGGCCTAAGGTTGGGTGATGCCCTTCCTTAAACCCAAGGTTAGGTATTCCCTACCTTGGTTTCCAGTTGATCCGTCTACTAGGAGTAAGTCTTCTATCAGCATCCTGTATACCTAAAGTTGGGTGATGCCCTTCCTTAGACCCAAAGCTAGGTATTCCCTACTTTGGTTTCCAGTTGATCTGCCTATTTGGAGTAAGTCTTCTATCAGCATCCTATAGGCCTAAGTTTGGGTGATGCCCTTCCTTAGACCCAAGGTTAGGTATTCCCTACCTTAGTTTCCAGTTGATCCGTCTACTAGGAGTAAGTCTTCTATCAGCATCCTGTAGACCTAAGGTTGGGTGATGCCCTTCCTTAGACCCAAAGCTAGGTATTCCCTACTTTGGTTTCCAGTTGATCTGCCTATTTGGAGTAAGTCTTCTATCAGCATCCTATAGGCCTAAGGTTGGGTGATGCCCTTCCTTAAACCCAAGGTTAGGTATTCCCTACCTTGGTTTCCAGTTGATCCGTCTACTAGGAGTAAGTCTTCTATCAGCATCCTGTAGACCTAAGGTTGGGTGATGCCCTTCCTTAGACCCAAAGCTAGGTATTCCCTACTTTGGTTTCCAGTTGATCTGCCTATTTGGAGTAAGTCTTCTATCAGCATTCTATAGGCCTAAGGTTGGGTGATGCCCTTCCTTAGACCCAAGGTTAGGTATTCCCTACCTTAGTTTCCAGTTGATCCGTCTACTAGGAGTAAGTCTTCTATCAGCATCCTGTAGACCTAAGGTTGGGTGATGCCCTTCCTTAGACCCAAAGCTAGGTATTCCCTACTTTGGTTTCCAGTTGATTTGCCTATTTGGAGTAAGTCTTCTATCAGCATCCTATAGGCCTAAGGTTGGGTGATGCCCTTCCTTAGACCCAAGGCTAGGTATTCCCTACCTTGGTTTCCAATTGATCCGTCTACTAGGAGTAAGTCTTCTATCAGCATCCTGTAGACCTGAGGTTGGGTGATGCCCTTCCTCAGACCCAAAGTTAGGTATTCTCTACTTTGGTCCCCAGTTAATCTGCCTTTGGAGTAAGTCTTCTATCAGCATCCTATAGGCTTAAGGTTGGGAGATCACCTCCCTTCCATCCTTGAGATTTCACTTCTATTCGGTCAACGCCAATGTGTGCAGCAGAAGTTCCTTCAACCACACACATTGGGGGTCCATTTGTTGGCCTCATTTTTGTATGAGGTCACTAAGACCCTTCCAGAATCCAGATCTAATCCTAGACCCTAGGATCCATCCTAAACCTTAGGAATCTTCCAGACCCCAGACCCTAGGATCTACTCTAGAGCTTAGGATTCCTCCATACTCTAGATTCTATATCCTAGAACCATTCTAGATTCCAAATCCTAGAACCCTTCTAAATCCTTGATCTTAGAATCTCTCTAGATTCTAGGATCAATCCATATTCAAATCAATCCATACACTTGACTAACTCAAACCTCAAGTCAATCTAAACTCCATTCAATTTAAATTCAAATCAATTCAAACTCCAGAACCCTTCAAACCATGACCCAGTTCAATTGAGAATTCAAACCTCAACTTTGACTTTGATCCTACCCTTGACCTAGCTTTGACCCTATCCATTCATTAACAATCACCACATGATTGTTAATGGTTTGGATACTTGAATATTAATTACTCGAGCTTAAAATCCACTCAAAATCCAGAAATCCAGACCTTGGGTCAACCTGGTTGACCAAGTCAACCAGGTTTGACCCATTAACCCATACACCCCTTCCCTTTCAAAATTTTGAATCAATCCTATTCCAAGTCCTTTAGATGCATGGGATGACCCCTTGGGCACCCAAGAGACCCCTCTTGGTGACCCAAGCCTTGGGTTCACATGGGTTAGTCACATGGCTTGACCCAAGTAACCAAGAAGAGGTCTCCCTTGAGCCATCTTTTTGATCTTATCCAAATTGAATCCAAATCAAAGTGCCATTGAGTTCCCATGGACCCAATACACCTTCCTTGATCAGCCCAACCCTTGGGCTCATTTGGGTCAAGAGTTAGGCTAGCCCAAAGTGCCCAAAAGCTCTTGGGATTGAGCCAACTCTCAACCTAAGCCCAATTGAACTTGACCAACACCTCCTATAGGTGGCCCTAGGTCCAATACACCTCCTCCAGCCAGCCCACATCTTGGGCTAGCTTGGGTCAATAGTTAGGCTAACCCAAAGTAGCCAAAAACACTTGGACCCAGCCATTTTCCAGCTCAGATCAAATTGGACCCAATTGCCACTTGCATTGGGTGCACCAGACCCAGACCCACTTCCCACCTCAAGCCTAGGGTCTGGCCTGACCTGGGTTGAGCCCAAATTGACCCGAACCGAGCAGGTTTGGATCAACTCGAGCCATCTTTTAATCCAGATCAAATTCGACCCAATTGCCACCTGCATTGGGTGCACCAGACCCAGACCTGCCTCCCATACCGAGCCCAGGGTCTGGCCTAACCTGGATCGAGCTCACGTCGACTCGAACCAAGCAAGTTCGAGCCCAACCGAGCCACCGGATCGACCCCAGCTTCCTCAATCCAATTTGACTCCACTCCCAGCTCCAATGCGTCCCCATCGGCCTTCCCTGGTCAACCCGACCCCGACCGTGGCCGGCGGCGGTCGGAATCAATGGAGAGCAAGCTCCGGTGGTCCCCCCAGGCCAATCCTGACCGAAAGCCTTCCAAAGGTTGTGGCTCTCCAGCTTGAGGCTCACGAGCTCTCTGGAATGGTGCCCCTTTCCACTTGGAATCAATCCGAGGCCTCCTCCGATTCAATCCTGCCCGTCCAAGCTCGCAGGAGGAGGCTGAATAGGTTGGTGCTCCCCAGAGCTCGAGAGGTGATCCCAGTGTTTTCAAATGATTCCCCAGAGCTCCCTCAATCTCCCAGCATCTTCCTTCGAGCTCTCAGAACGCCCCTTCCATCACTTCAAGCGAACTCCGGCGAAAGGCTTTGGCGTCCAGCTCGAAGTCATACCTCCAGCCGTCCTCCAGTCGCGGCCTCTGATGGAAACCTGCTCGCCTTCGTCCCCTGAAGCTTCCAGATAGAGAAGCTCATTCGTTGAGGCTTTCTCTGCGGTAATTCCTTCATCCCGAGCTCCTTAGCTAGGTAGTCCGGTCAAGTGTGAAGGAAACCTTCACCCCAACGGATTTCCACCGTTGGATTGAAGGTTTCCACCCCCCTGATCCTCCCTGTTAAATTTCGTCAAAGTTCACCGGCGGGATCACTCGGATCACGCCGGAGAAGGTTCACGGCTTCGGGTAAAGGCGGAGGTTGAAGATGTAATCTCAGCCGTTGATTTCGATCGACGGCTCGGATTAGATTCTGCGGTCCCGGAGCGCGTTTAATCCCAGCCGTTCGATCCGCCATCCGACGGCTGTGGTTAATCCGGCCATTAATAGTTAACGCCAATCATTGTCTGGCGAATCAGCGCGCGCCGCGTGGGTAACGGTCGCTGACTGTGTAATTGCCGGATTAATTAAATCTAGAAATTCAAGGGAATTCCAAAATTCATAACTCCCTGCACACTTGTCCAAATTAGGCGTTCTTAGGCTCATTGGAAAGGTCTCAGGGAGCACTACAAAAGCCTTATGGTTCCAGACCCTGGTTAGGTCAATCTTAGGTTTAATTTTATTTTGAGTATTTTATGAATTTCTTTAATTACTTTTTAAATACATGTCCACCAGGTCTGGAATTTTGGGAGATTGAAATTGGACATGTTTTTGACATGTCCAAATTTTATCCCCCCGTTTTATGTTGTTCAAGGGCATTTTACCCAATTTTTTAGTTTAAGGGTCATGGTTTGACCCTTAAATTCAAAAAGGGATATGGACCTATCCAATGGGATTTAGGGTGTGATTTTTGGTGTGCTGATGATGTTTAGGATAAGGAGTGTAGAGCCACTGATTTTTCCCCAATCCAAGCCTAGGATAGATCCCTATAGTGATTTGAAGGTGACTTAGAGCTCACCTTGGGTGGTTTAGTTAACCACCTTAGAGTACTCCTTTTGAGCCCAAAGTTTGTGGGTTTAGGCCTTAGTATCAGGTGATCCTTTGGTTTAAATTTCATCACATTTGGGGTTCATTTGGTTTCCCAAGTAGGAGCCGCAATAATTCCCCTTAGAAATAACCCCTTAGCCTTAATAAAATTCTAATAATTCTAATTTAATTCTTAAAATTCCCCTAAATACCCCTAACTAACCTTAATTCATCCCTCAATCAGTGAAATTGGAATCCATTTAATTTGACATTCAAATATATTCTAATCTAATTTTTAAGCTAAAATCACTGTTTAATCAATTTTAATTAATTAAAAAATATTAAAAATCCCAAAAAAAATCTTTAAACACTTGCTGATCTCTTCTTAGATCATTTTTGATCTTTGGAGTTGATCTCAAGAAGTTTAAGACTCATTTGGGTTCAAATTGTTAAAATGACCTTTAATTGAAATAATTTAATAATTCCAATAAATACCCAAACTTCCAAAATTCATAACTAATTATAGAAAATTCTAAATCAATCAAACTCAGTGGCTAATGACTCTAATTAAAATCTAGTATTTTCCAAAAATTTCAAACCCCCAAAATCTGGTCAAAGTCAAAAAGTCAACATTTTGGTCAACTCTAGGTCAAAACTGGGTCAAAACTTCTAAAAATCATAACTTTTGATAGAAAACTCCAAATTGAATGTGCCGCATGTCTAACAACTCATAATTAGGTCTAGTATTTTAATAAAATACAATATTCTAGAATTTGAGCTTAATCAGAAATTCAACTTTTAACACTTTTATTAAATGATTAAAATATTCAAAAATTCATAAAAATTCCATAATCATTCTAAAATTCAAAAAATATTGGTTTAATGCTTAAAACACTTAACAAATCCTTTAAAACACAACAACCACCCTAAAGTTGAAGTTTATTGGCTGGACTACTCCGGGCTGCGGGGCTAAGTGTCCTTAGGAGGTTGGTTCCTCGAGCTTGGTGGCACAACGCCACGAATGAATTATAAGGGGTGTCAAACCTTAAAATGGATTAATTCTTAATTATTTAACATCTTAAAAATCTCTAATTCAATTACATTAATTTGGTTTATCGGCTGGACTACTCCGGGCTGCGGGGCTAAGTGTCCTAAGGAGGCTGGTTCCTCGAGCCTGGTGGCACAACGCCACGAATCAATTAATGGAAAACTTAAATTAATCAAGCTTTTAAAATCAGTAACTAACTCATTTTTATATTAATCCACTTTTTTTATTTCCAACCAATTTAAATAACTTAATTAACCCCGATTGCTACTGGGTAACCCAGGCCTACGAGGCTATTAGCTTAGCCCCAAGGAAGGTGAAATAAACTTCACGGCCTCGGTGTGAAACAAAGGTAGCAATCAATCAACTTCTAAAATATATTTAATTAAAATTCTAAACCCCCTTCTAAGCCTTAACAAATCTAAACTTTTAGACAACATTAACTAATCACCTACTTCAGGATCTATCCCAGCCACACGACCTTCCTCACACACTTTAGATGATGTGCTAGGACAACCAACCCTAGATCTAGATTAGGCTGGTGTTTACTTTACTGCTGTGTGCCAGGTTTTTCGTAGTTTTCACTGCATGTTGTGGATGAAATTGCTTTGCTGTGTCTGCTTACTTTTTCTATACTCTGTGGATGGATTGATGTGTTTGGCGACTAGATTACCCTTAGGTTAGGTACGTTCTGGATGTTGACACAGCTTTCTGCAGGTGGCCACGCTCATGCAGGGCAATATAAAAAGGGGGCAAATAAAAATGCATAAATATTATAAACTCTTTGCACAGGTGCTTCAGCTGCTAAAGCCCCCCAAATCATAAAAAAAGCGTGGATAGTGTGTTTACTTTCTTTTCTGCTCATATACAACTGCTTGGGAATAACTGCTTTTTATATATTAATTGCTTAGGATAACCCTGTAGGTGAGTCTAGATTTTTATTTTGATATCAATGTAATTTGTGTAAGTGTCAAGTGTTGTGAAAGTTGATTTTGAGTTGGGATACATAGATCCAAAGCTTGGATTCAAAAGAGGAAAGGATACCCCTTTAGGGAACACTCCTTTTCCATTTGGAAATTCAAATTTGGATCATACCTTTTCCTTACCCAAAGGGGAAAGAGTGGCCTTCCCCTTAAAGGAAGTGTCCTCTTATCCATTTGGGTAATCCACTACGAAGATTCCAAGAAGATTGAAGAAAAGGAGTCCAAAGAAGAATGAGATTGAAGACTTGAAGATTTGAAGATTGAGAGTATCCCACTCAAAATAACTTGCGTCATTACTAGGTTTAGAATCCGGGTTGTTGTCAGTGGTGCCCGGCCACTTTACTTTCTGCAAAACTCTGGTTTGTAATAAGCAAGGCAATTCAGCCTATGGACATTTATTAATTAATTTGTATTTGATTTGATGATTTGATTGCCTTTAGGATTACTTGTTTTTACTAGTTTTTTGGCGACTGCATGCCGCTTTTATTTTCGCCTGGATACGTGATACTCGTGAGGGTGTGAAAATTTTATACTCATAACTTTAAAAGTCTAAAATTTTAATGAGTCTAAATAACATAGAAAGATAACGAATCTAGGGAATTAGCCGGGGATCGACCCCGGGGTCGCATGCATATTTTTGCATTACTCTTTCCTTGCTTTAGACCCTTCCCCGCCTGCGGGTAGAGTCCGGATAGTCTGACCTATGAGGACGAGGTGCCGGACCTGGGGAAGTCCAGTCTTCTAAAAAATTATTTTTATAAGCCTGTTTTTAAAATTTCAAGCATATCTGATTTAGAGTTATTAACCAGCATGAATTGCATTAGAAATGAATTAAAAGAGTCAAAATTTTAATTTCATAGTCCTTAGCATTTTTGCACCCAACATAAGTCAAAGGGGTCAAATAGGAGAATCTCTAGATGTCGGCCCCAACTCTCCAAAACTTTAAATACAACGTCCCTACCACTCTTTCATAAAAAGACCGGATTCATGTATTTTAAATTGATTAGGTGGTTAGCTGGCTCCCCAATCCAGGCCGGGGTAAGTCCAGATCTTGCACTGCATTAGTTAGGATCGGACGACTGTGGTCCAGTGTCCAAAATAGATTTAGGATCTGGGGCAGATCTTTGATTATAAGACCCCAAACTTCGAGAATATAGTCCCAAATTTCTAATAAAATATTTAACTATAATTAAAGCTTCATTTCAATCCTAAAACATAAAGCCCAACACTTAGATTAAGTTGGGACACTTCCGGATGGTTCTGGAATCTCAAAGTGTCCCCTACCTCTCCTCCTTTAACTCCGTTAATAACTGCTCAATTTTGATCCATTCCCTTTTGAGTTTCCAAAATTCACTTCTCTTTTTGATATCACTCCTAGAAATTCTAACAAAATTTTACCATTATTTTAATCGAGAGTTTTCGTAGGAGACCTAATTTTCTTACGATGTAATTAACTACGAGGGCTTTTGCTCGTAGGAGATTTAGAACCACACACGCACCTGATTTTAAAAATTGATTTTTCAAAACTCAATTGGATTTCTTTGGAAAAACCTAAATACTAGTGATCATTGTTATCATATTCAAATAATTATCATCGAATGATATTTTCTCCCTTCGGGGAGATACATCTTTCTTTGATAAGGCTTTGGATGTGAACCTAATGATCACACTTCTTGAATATTATAGCTGGATATTCAGTTGAACCTCATTTTGACCCTTCGGGGCCATATGAAGTTCTCTTTAGCATCCGGTCATAATATTTAAGATGAATTTCATAATTCTAAATCTGAATACCGTTATGAAATTTTATTCTCACCTCTCGAGGTGATATACTTTTTCTAACGAGACAATTTGATTTTAGAATTCAATTTTAAGTCCTAAAGAAAACTAATATTTTTAAAATATATTTTCAAAATTTCACCAACAAGTGTGAGACTAGTTTTCAGAGATTGAAGGATTGTCTGACTTCAGCTCCAGTGTTAGCACTACCGCCAGGTACGAAAGGATTTCAAGTGTTCAGTGATGCTTCACTGAAAGGTTTGGGATGTGTGCTACATCAGCATTGTCAGGTAATTACTTATACCTCGAGATAGTTAAAACCACATGAGAAGAATTACCCGACACATGATTTGGAATTAGTTGCAGTTATTTTTGCTTTGAAGATTTGGCGTCACTATTTATACGGCGTCACAAGAGTTTAAAGTACATTTTCACTCAAAAAGATCTGAATTTGAGACAAAGAAGGTGGCTTGAGTTGATCAAGGACTACAATCTGACGATTCAGTTTCAACCTGGAAAGGCTAATGTGGTAGCAGATGATCTGAGCAGGAAATCTTCTAAATTATCAGGTATTCAGCTCACTTCTGATGAGTTTCTGATTCGTGATATGGAACGTTTGCAGTTGAAGGTGATTTCCTCCAGTAGTTTGGATTCTGGAGTTTTGACTCAGTTGAGCATACAGTCTTCCTTGGAAGACAGGATTCAGGAAGCCTAGAAGTTAGATTCTGATTATTCGATGTTGATTGCTCAGATTGAATCTGGTAAGAAGCCTGAATTCTGAGTTTTTGATTCTGGTACTATTTTCTGTAAGAACAGGTTGTGGATTCCTGTGTTTGGAGATCTGAGGAAAGAGATTCTATATGAATCTCATCATTCAAGCTACACTGTTCATCCAGGAAGTGGCAAGATGTACGGAGATTTGAAGAGTTTGTTCTGGTGGCTGGGAATAAAAAAGGATGTAGCAGATTTTATTGCTAGATGTGAGGCCTGTCAGTTGGTGAAGGTAGAGCATCAGCGACCAGGAGGACTTTTGCAGTCGTTTTCTATCCCTGAATGGAAGTGGAAAGAGGTAACGATGGATTTTGTTATGGGTTTTCCTCGATCAAGGCAAGGGCACGATGCCATTTGGGTGATTGTGGATCGATTGATGAAGTCTGCTCATTTTCTTCCGATCAGGCAGACTGATTCGGTGGATCGATTGGCACAGGTATATGTGAAAGAGATTTTCAGATTACACGGTGTGCCTAAGGTGATTGTTTCTGATCGAGATGGACGGTTTACTTCTAGACTTTGGAAGGGTATTCAGCAAGGTTTGGGTACGAAGTTACATTTCAGTACAACTTTTCATCCGCAGACTAACGGACAGTCTGAAAGGACTATTCAGGTACTAGAAGATCTGCTGAGGCTATGTATTTTAGATTTTGGAGGAAGCTGGGAAGATCATATTCCTCTTATAGAGTTTGCTTACAATAACAGTTTTCAGTCCAGTATTGGTATGGCACCTTATGAAGCTCTGTATGGTCGGAAGTGTAGAACTCCTTTGACTCTGACTGAGGTTGGAGATAGACAGGAGATGGGTGCCACTTTTGTAGATGAAACTGTTAAGAAAGTCAATTTGATTAAAAAAAGGTTGAAAGCTGCACAAGATCGACAGCAGAAATATTACAATCAGAAGCACAGGTTCATTGAATTTCAAGTTGGTGACTGTGTATGTCAAAGTCAGTCCGATGAAGGGTGTGAGTAGATTTGGCAGAGTAAGTAAGCTCAGCCCAAGGTATGTTAGACCTTTTGAAATCCTTTAAACGATTGGTAAATCTACTTATCAGCTATTGTTATCTGATCAGATGTCCGATGTTCATAATGTGTTCCACGTATCTATTTTGAGAAAGTTGATATCTGACTCTGGAAAGAAAGTGTCTGCTGATGAGGTTGAGATTCAGGAGAATCTGAGATATAAAGAAGAACCCGAGTTGATTCTAGCTTACGATGTTCGTAAGTTGAGAAGTAAACAAATTATGATGGTTAAAGTGCATTGGAAGCACCGAACTGCACGAGAAGCGACCTGGGAGAAGGAGTCGGACCTGAGGAAGTCGTATTCATATTTTTTTTACTGAGTTTTGATTGGACAATGTCGAGGACGACATTTTTTTGAAGTTGGGGAGATTGTAACATCAGTTTTGCTCCTATCGTCCGGGCCGATCGTGGATCGTCCCGGGACGATCAGTGGATATTTTGTTCCAGAACATGTACAGAAACTGCAGGAAGATTTTCCTGTAAGGATCATCCGGGCCGATTGGGGATCATCCCGGGACGATCAGAGCATTTCAAAAGTCAGAGAATAGGGGTTTTTATCATCCAAGAAAATTAATTATCGTCCTGAGAAATCGTCCCAGGACGAAGTGAAATTGGTCAGATCATCCTGGACGATCGTGCGATCGGCCGGGCCGATATCAAGCTTATTTAATGAAAATCAGCTCGTTTTGTAGAGAGAGAAAAATCATATATTTTTATAAAATATATGAGGAGAGAGAAGGTCGAGGGATAAAGAGGAAAAGTGAATTTTTGGGCAACGCCGGTCCGTTTTCGTCCGTCGAGACAGTTCAAGAAAGTGGTGTACGCAAGGTAAGGCACATTCCACCTTTCTCAATTTTCAGAACGGTTAAGTTTGAACTATTTTTCTGCCCGGATTTTGTTTTCGTTGGAGAATTTCGTCCGTATTTTCCGATTGGTTTAGTTTTTACCGCGTAACTTTTGATATGTTTCTAAGGTGCCGAGTGCGCACGTTTTAATTATTTTCTGGAGAATTTTGACAGGATAGTTTTGATTCGGCGGTGTTTTATTTTTCCTGTAATTTCTGATGAAGTCTGAAATTGTTTCGGCAGTAGAATAAAAGTCTTGTAATGTTGTTATGAATATTCTATGCTAATTTGGTAATTTGTGAAATTAGGAATTTTTGTGTAAATTCCGTATACTGCCGTTATGCCGCTGGATTTTTTGTATGAATTCTAAAATTGTCCGGATTTGTTCTAAAATGACATGATATGAATGTGTGCTAAGAAAAGGGAGTTATAAGGGGTCAGGATCCTGTGAGATCCTATCTGTGTCAGGGAAATCTGAAATAAGCTCCGAAATCTGAAAACAAGTTCTGTTCCAGATCCGATGATAAGTTCTGTTCTGGTGCTATAAGCACATCTGTTCTGGTGCCATGAGCACAAAGGGAGGCATAAGGGGTCAGAATTTGAGAGATTCTGTCAGTGTCTGGGAAGTGAGGTATATGGGGCAAGAATCCGTTGAGATTCTATCTGTGTCAGGAAATCTGTTCTATATTTTGATATGTTCTGAATTGATATGATTTCTTATTTCCTTACGTTTGATATGATGTATGATTCTGATACGATTCTGTTCTGTTCTGATTTGATCTAATTTGTATGATTCTGTTCTGATTCGATATACTTTTTTGTTGATCTGATTTATGTACAGATTTTTGTCTGATGTGTTTGATGTGGATTCTGAGAATTTTGATTGGGGGTTTGATGTCTTGCTGAAGTGTTGTAGCTCATTCTTATTTTCTACGTGGTTTTCAGGTTCTAAGAAAGGGAAGGAAGTCTTGGAGTAAGAGTTCAGAGTCGAATCTTTTATAGGTATTTTGTACTTTTGATTTTTATACAGTCATAGCTTTTCTGTTCTGTTTTTCTTTATGTATGAAAGCCATGAGCTGTATTTGTATATAACCCTTTTTGAGGAAGAAAAAGGATAGATGATCTGTTCCGCTGTATTTGATGTTTATAGTAGCTCTGTGTCTGTGTGTTTGTTTCTGTGTGTAAATGTTTGGAAGAAAGTTCTGAAATAAATTCCAAAGCCAGATCCTAGAATCAGTTCAATCAGTTTGAGTTTGGCCACGACCTGATGTGAGCGGGATCCGTCCCAGTCGGGTTGTGTCGTTACAGGACCACCTTTGTGATGCTTGTTAACTAAAAAAATTGGTGAAGTCCTCTTTTCAATCTAATAAGGATCTTAGAACTAGTAATCCATTGGAGATTTTTCATATGGATCTTTTTGGACTAGTTGGAATTATGAGTATAGGAGGAAAGATATACGGATTTTTGATAGTATAAGATTTTTCAAGATTCACATGCGTTAAATTTCTATATCGTAAGAGTGAATCATTTGAAGACTTTAGAGATTTTTTGACTTGGATTCAAAGGAAACTAGGATGTGAAATTTTGATGATTCAAAGTGATCACAGTGGAAAATATGAAAATGAAAAATTTAAAGATTTTTGTAAGGAGAATGGGATTGATAATAATTTTTCTATACCTAGAACCTCTCAGTAGAATGGGATAGTTGAAAGGAAGAATAGAACATTAATAGAAGCTGCTCAAGCTATATTTATAGAATATTCACTTCATAAATATTTTTGGGCTGAAGCGATTAGCACGACATGTTATGTTTTGAATAGGATGAACATCATATCAAATTTAAATAATACACCCTATGATTTACTTAAGGGGAGAACATCTAATTTATCATATTTATATGTTTTTGGATACAAGGTATTCATACATAATAATGGAAAATCTGCCTTACAAAAATTTGATCCAAAATCTGATGAAGGAATTTTTCTTGGATACTCTAGTGTTGGAAAATCTTATAGGGTATTCAATAAAAGAACATTGGTCGTTGAGGAGACCACACTAGTTGTATTTGATGAATCTAGAATTTTAGAAGAGCCGATTGTTGAAGAGCATGAGATAGAAATTTACTCCTAAAAGATTAATAAAATAAATTTGGATAAAAATTTGGAGATTAAAATTTGTTGCCTATAGATTTAAGATTTTCTCAAAAGCACCAAAATGAATTTATTATAAGTGATCCTAGTGAAGGTAATAGGGCTAGGCATGGACTGAACAAAGAAGTCAATCATTCAGCCTTTATTTCCATGATAGAATCCATAAATATTGATCAAACACTTTCGGATGAATTTTAGATCTTGGCAATGTAAGAAGAATTAAATTAATTTATAAGAAATGAAGTTTGGGAATTAATTGTAAGGCCAAAGGATCAACGTGTAGTTGGGATTGAGTGGGTATTAAAAAATAAAATGAATGACTCAAAAGTAGTCATTAGAAATAAGGCTAGATTGGTGGCTAAGGGATATAATCAGATTAAAGGGATTAATTTTGAGGAGACTTTTGCCCCTATAGAAAGACTTGAAGCAATTAGGATTTGGTTAGCCTTTAATAATTTTAGAGGATTTAAATTGTATCAAATGGATGTTAAAAGTGCCTTTTTGAATGAAATAATTCAAGATAATGTTTATGTTGAACAACCTCTAGGCTTTGAAAATTAAAAATACCCATATAATATTTTCAAATTAAAAAAGGCATTATACGGATTGAAACAAGCACCTAGGGCTTGGTATAAGAGGTTGAGCACCTTCCTACTTGAGAGATCTTTTGAAAAAGGAAGTGAAGACAAAACTCTCTTTTTGAAGAAATTAGGAGAGGATGTACTCATTATACAAATTTATGTTGACGATATGTTTTTTGGATCAACAAAATAAAAATCTTTGCGAAGATTTTCTGAAACAATGAGTAATGAATTTGAGATGAGCCTAAGGGGAGATTTGAGTTATTTTTTAGGCTTTAGAATTAAGAAAATTAAGGAGTGTATATTTCTTAGTCAGTTGAAGTATGTTACAGACATCCTCAAAAAGTATAAAATGGACAATGCTAAACCTATTAGTACACCTATGAGTTCCTCAGTTCAGTTGGATAAGGACCCAAAGGAATAATCTATTGATCAAAAGAAATTTAGATGAATTATTAGATCTTTTCTTTACTTGACTACTAGCAGACACGAAATTATATTTAGTGTTTGTTTGTATGCTAGATTTCAATCAGATCCAAAAGAATTTCATTTGTCAACAGTGAAAAAGATTTTGAGATATCTCTTGGGAACTCAGAACTTTGGGATTCGGTATCCTATGTTTAGCTCTTCATTTGAAATAATTGGATATTCAGATTCAAACTTTGTAGGTTGTAGGGTTGATAGAAAGAGTACTTCTAGAACTTTTCACTTTATTAGAAATTCTTTAGCCTCTTGGTCGGGTAGAAAATAGAATTCTATAGCCCTATCTAATGTTGAAGCTGAATACGTTGCCTTAGGAAGTTCTGTGGCACAAGTACTTTGGATGAAATAAAAGTTAATCAATTTAAGATTAACAATAGGCACAATTCACATTTTTTATGATAACACTAGTGTCATTTGTATTTCAAAAAATCCTATTTAACATTCAAGAACCAAACATATTGACATCAGGCATCATTTCATAAGGGATAATATGTCCAAAGAAGAAATTGAATTAAATCATATTTCAGTTGAAAATTAACTTGCGTCTATTTTCACAAAACCATTAGCTTTTGACACTTTTAGTACATTAAGAATAAGGCTAGGTGTGATTGACCTAAATGCTTAAAGAAAATTTTCTACAACCTTGATATGTATTTTTGTATGTGTGTTTTACTATTTTTTGGATTTTTATTTGTGTATCTATATTTGTTCCTGTATTTTTATGTTGTACATTTGAAATGTTTTTTACATTAGATTTCATAATTTTGATTGATCGCCCAAAATTTTCTAATTGTTCTATTCATACATTACAAAATTTATTTAGTGCAGGACAAATTCTGTAGCATATCGATCGTTGGGCATAATAGAATGTGTATAGTTTTTAGTTTCTACTACAATTCATCTGTACGATCCCCAGATCATCTGGATAATGTATATTCATTTGCATGTACGCATGTAGACAGTTATACAGACAGAAGAAGTTTTTATTTCAGATCATATGTACGAACCTTGAGTTTGTACATACGAACACATGGCATTTTGAGTGGGGGATGTTTCAAACTATCATAAAAACAATCTTAAATAACCGATCATCCCAGAAGAACACCTATTCGTCTGTACAATTATTTGGTCAAAAGTCTAAATGAAAGGATGCCTCGTAACTTGTTTGAACGCATTCATTCATACATACAAAATTTTATTTTCTACGTATAAACTCAAGCATAGTATGGTATGAAACCCTTTTCGTATGTACGAAAGACCAAATTTTCTTTAAATCGAAGGCTTTAGAACTCTAATTTCATACACTTCAAAAGCCTTTCCAAACCCTCTCATCTTTCCAAATCTATCAAATGGAAAGCTCTAGCAAAAGAAGTTGAGTGGCTAAGGAACTGACTAGGGGACCTTCGTCTAGAATTCCCGAAGAAAATTTCCTGTCCAAAATAAGTGAAGAATCTTTTTCTAGGTTCATATCTACTAACATCACTCCTTATAGAGTTCTTCTCCAAGAGAACATTAAATTTCAAGTAATTCACCTTTTTACTTTGACCCAATTTTCTTTTATTCTGACCCTAATCCATTCCTTCAACAAGGAGACATTCCACTATTTCCTTGTAAACATGACTTTCAATACTAACCAGAGTCGAATTAGTTTCTATGTTTTGAAAAAGAGTGTAGAAATAACTAATGAGGATTTGAGGATATTCTTAAATTTAAGGACTCAAGGGATTAGAGCCCATACCTTGACCTCTACCTCTGACTACAACTGAACTGTGATAAACCAAGTTATTAGAGGGATTAGAGAAGTATGCCATCTGCTTAAGGTGTCCACTCTTAACCAAAATGTATGAATCATCCAACTTGTTCTTCGGACATCTATAATTCCTAAAGTTGGTGATCAAATAAATATTACTCCTCTTGTTTCCACTATAAAATACCTGATTATGACTGGCCAACCAATAGACAAAGCCAAAATGATCATTGATTACATGTATGGACTTTTTGAGATTGGCTATATCTCCCATAAGAGAAAGAAGAATATAGTCTTAGAACACCTTGTGACATACATTCTTGAAAAGAAGTAAGATCTAGTTCATCTTATTCAACATCTAGAAGAGCCTATTTGCAATAATGATGGTTTATCTCGAGAAATCATTGCTAAAGATGCGCATTTAAAAAGTGATGACTCTAAGGGAGAAAGGAGAGGACCTGCACCTGCACCTGCTGTTGGACTAGACTTTTTGGAGATGGTCCAATGCTTTGATCATCTTAAGAGCCACTTTGATCAATATTTTGATCAAATTGAAACTCATCTTCAACAGTAGGATTTCAATATCAGAAGGATATGGGTTCGATACGTGGTCAATTTGACTCGGTCAACATGAACATAGCTATGAACATAGCTATAATGAATAGTTATTTTAATCTCTTCAACCAGCCACCTCCTCCAGACCAAGGCCCCTCAGAATGATAGATGTACTTCTCTGTGAATGTCTTTACCATACTTAGTGAAATGATATTATGATTCCAATAGCTTATCTGTTGATGTGATTGTTGTTTGCTTATGTTTTTATGTCTGTTGTGTTTATTTTTCAAATTTTATTTATATCAACTGAAATTCAATGTATCATCCTTTATTGTTTTGATAATAATAAAACATGTACTATTTTTATTTAGATGTTTTTATCTTTATTTTGGAAATGTTCGTTAGCCTATATGATTATCTTTACTTAATCGA
The DNA here is from genome assembly GCA_016618105.1 of Dendrobium huoshanense. Classification (NCBI taxonomy): domain Eukaryota; kingdom Viridiplantae; phylum Streptophyta; class Magnoliopsida; order Asparagales; family Orchidaceae; genus Dendrobium; species Dendrobium huoshanense. The sequence continues at coordinate 37,045,623 of CM028359.1, read as the reverse complement.
TCTAAAAAGAGATATAATATGATCAGCAATACAAAAATTGAATTCATTAAAAAATCTAATTTTTCAAAAATATTGAAGTTAACTTATAACTCGATCAAGGTAAAACTATCAATCTCATGTTCTTATTAGGTTTAAAAAAAAATTAATATTATTATTGCAATTTTGATGTCTTATTATTATTTATTTCTCTTTTCAATATAATTATTAATGTACTTAGAGAAATGTAAGCTTTTTTATTATTGATTTTGGAAAGAACAACTAAAAAAATTGAAAAATGTACAAAAGTACAAAAATCGAAAGAATTCATAATGGTTCTTAAATTGAAAAGTGGCACAAAAATAGCCCAAATAAAAAAAGATGTACAAAGTGTGCCACAAATATTAAAAAGATGCTCAAAGCGCCACAAGTATATATTCTTTACTCTATCTTTCAATCTTCGATTTCAAATCAATCTAATGATCAATTGTATTTTGTATTGAAATTTGACTTAAATTATTTTTCATTTTGTTAGTTTTGCAATAATTCTTCTTATCTAATTATCTACAGTGATACATGACCTTGATTTATTTTTCATTATCTGTGTTATATCTTAACTTAAATGATATGAATCTTTATTTTTTCTTTAATGAACATTAATCTTGTTATTACAATTATAACTCCATCTCTTTCATGGTCAATTATCAAAGGCTTCTCATATGACTTCTTACATTTATGTTGCCTTTTTCTTCTTCTCTTTTTCTATTGTCAAAAAGGGGGAGAAATATTATTTGAACTTGTGTGCTTTTTTATGTTTTTGAGTTTGTGTTTCTTTGATTGTGTTTTTGTTTAGTAGTGTTTGATTGTGTTTTTGTTTAGGGTTTGTGTGATAAAAACTTAAAAATTTTATTTTTTTTGAATTGTTCATAATATAAAACTCCTTATATTCACATGCTTATTTATTTAGGGGAAGTTAAGGAGAAATTTATGACTTTCAATTGTACTCAAACAATAATTATTTTTCCATCATCAAAAAGGGGTAGATTATTGAGATAGTTGCTACTTAGCTTTGCATGTTTAACAGTCTTACAACTTGTACATTTTTTATGATTCTAAATATTATTGTTTTGATTAAGTATTTTCTCCTAACACATTTTGGAAGAATTATTTTTACTCTTGTGTGTACTAACATTTCAGGAAAATTATACTCCAAATTGTTAAAGACTTCAAATCAAGATCAGCTTAGAGTGTTTTGTAAATTGAAGTCTGTGTTTTTTCATTTTATTTAGTCTGAGAGATTGTGATTATAATTGAGTAACTGAGCATATACAAACCAGGGGAAGAGTTTTTTTTAATTCATAATTTTTTAATTAATCATATTGTATGATACTTGTTCGTACGAGATGATCTAATCTATTATTTCTTCCAATAAGCAATGGAACAAATAGAAAATGACAAAAAAATTTCTAAGCATAGATCATACAGATGATATTTTACGTTTATATTAGGACAATCTTCTCTATTTTTGCCAAATATGAAGTTCGTATGGACAATATTTTATGTTCATCCCAGGTCGATCTTCTCTGGATTTGCCAAATGAATTGTTCGTCCAGATGATATGTCTCGTTCATCCCAGGAAGATCTTCTTTGTATTTGGAAAATACACTATTCATCCAGACAATATCTTTAGTTCATCCCAAGATGATCTACTTTGGATTTGACAAATATACTATTCATCCAGACGATATCTTTAGTTCATCCAGGGATGATCTTCTATGGTTTTGACAAATACACTGTTCATACGGACGATATCTTTAGTTTGTATCGGGACGATCTTCTCTGGTTTATCCTCTAACGCTATTCATATGGATGATATTTTTTAGTCGTACCAAGATAATGGGATCTATTGTGTTTTTGTCCTGATATTTGTACATACGTGCTTTAAAAATTTTTGTTCATGCTGGACAAACATATTTCATACAGACAATGATCGAGTATGAATATAGTTCATACCAATTCACAATGAGTTCGTATGCAATAATTTTTGAACTGTTCATACGTATGAAATTTGATCGTACGGGACGATCTTGGACGGTCAAATTTGAATAATACAATTTTCTGGATAGTTTTTTGTATCTTTTCTATATGGGTCCACTTAAGACTGTCATTAAATTCTTTTTATCACTTGGTCTTCATGAATGGTAAAGGGAAACTAAAGGAGAAAGTAAGGAGAGTGTTTGAAAGAGATTTCTACCTATTGGATCGTGAAGGTTTCACTTGGTAACTCAAGGGTAAGGATCTCTATGTATACTTTGTATTTATTTCAGTCTATTCTCTTGTCCTTATAGATTTATAGTGTGAGGAACTTTCAAGAAGATCCGATTATCTGCCGACACTTGAGAAGTGTGAACAGCTAAAGGTTTTCTACCTATACTTGGAGAGTGTGTATAGACAAAGGTTCTCTGCCTATACTTGGAGAGTGTGAATAGCCGAAGGTTCTCTACCTACACTTGCAGAGTGTGAACAGCCAAAGGTTCTCTGCCTACACTTAAAGAGTGTGAAAGGATGAAGGTTCTCTGCATATACTTGGAGAGTGTGAATAGCCGATGGTTCTCTGCCGACACTTGCAGGGTGTAAAAGGATGACTATACTTTGTGGCATTGGGTAGTAGTGGAAGGGAGTTTTGTGAAGGCTTCTCTGCCTTGCTGTGGGGGCAAAAGGAGAGACACTAGTGCAATACCTAAAGTGGGAGACTTCAGGGAGTGGATGTAGGTTATGTTTGACTGAACCACTATAAATCTTTGTGTCTTTTTATTTCTGTTGCTTTAAAAACTATCATTTTATTTTTTTGTGGTTGAAAAATTATTTTTGAAAATTCTAAAAAAAACAACCTGCTCAGTTTGTTATAACAATTTTGAACTTTTAAATTCCAATAAGAGGCAAATTTTTATAAGTACCAATTCACCACCCCTCTTAGTTAGCCTTTGGAACATAATCTTAGGTCTAACTACCTAACTCATATTCAACAAGTTTCAATAAGTGATATCAGAGCTTTATTTCAAAACCATAAGTTTAGACTACTTTTTTATTAATGACCATGGCTACATTTGGAAACTAGAACACACCAGAAGGTTACTCTATAACTAGACCTCCCTTGTTTGATAATATTCCTTTCAATTTTTGGAAAACATGCATGTCAACATTTTTACAGTCACTAAACTATTGTATGTGGATCATAGTTCAAGAAGGGTATACAAAACAAACTAGATTATTTGACGAAGTTAGAGTTGAAATTCCCTTTGCAGACTAGGCTGTAGAAAAACATGAACTAGCACAACTTAATGCTAAATGTTTGAACAATTTCTTTTGTGCACTTAAATTTGGAGATTATATACGGGTTTCCACTTACAAAAGTGGAAAGGACATATTTGATAGACTTTCTATAACCTATGAAGGGACTAACAAAGTTAAACAATCTAGACCTAATATCTTATTGCTTGACTATGAATTGTTTCGCATGAAACTCAATGAATCTATTTCTGACATGTACACAAGATTCACATAAATAGTCACCTCTTTACATGCATTGAGTAGAAAACTAACGAATGCTGAAATGGTTAATAAGATACTTCATTGTTTGGCATTTTTAATGAAATCTTGTCACCAAAATGAGTCTAATGGCTTTGAATTTATTCAATTTACATTTTTTTGAAATTTAATTGAGTTATTAAATTGCTTAAATAAGGAGGATTTGATATTTTTTCTTCAAACGTGAGGGATGAACTCTATGAGTGTTCTGAAGAGTTTGAAATTTATTTTAAATTTTTAATATTTTTAATTAATTAAATTATTTAATTATTAATTTAAAAAAATTAAGTTTAAATTAGATGTCTAATGATCAGGCTTTTGATTTTCCTTAGTAGAGGATTGAATTCTTAAGAATTTATTATATTATTGGTGTATTTTTTATTTAAATTGAATTAATTATGTTTTAATTAAGCTCATATGTCATTTTTAAGGCTAATTTTTGTTTAACTAGATGATGGACCAAATGGATTAAAACTTAAGTGAAATTTGTACCATGAGTTCATCTAAACCAAAGGGGACCATCTAAGGTGGTAAACAAAAAAACCAAAGGTAACCACATGATTACCTTTAGGAAATTAATTTAGGCTATCTAGATTTTGGGAGGGGATAAAATCAGTGGAAATCAACTCTGTACTCTAAGAATGAATAGCATAACAAAAATTAAACCTAAAATGCCATTAGATAGGTCACTAAGCTCAATCCAAACCTAAGGGTCAACTAATGACCCTTAAATTTATATTAGGCAAAACATTGCCTTAGTTAAATAAAATAGAGGGGGAAAATTTTTGATATGTCAGAGTCATGCCCAAAATTTATTACTCAAGGTCCGAAGCCACACTGAGTTTAATCCTAAGAGAAATCATAATAATACCCCTATGATAATTAACTTAATTAAAAAACTTTTATGCAAAAGCATAACATATGACCATATGGATTTTGTAAGTCTCATAAAGACCTTTCTAACGAGCCTAAGATCACCTAATTTGGTCAAGTATGTGAGGAGATATAAATGTTTTTGTTCCCTTTATTTTTTTGAGCTTTTAAATCACGAGTTACACAGTTAGTTGTGCACTTTCAACATGGTGTAATCTGATTAGGTCCCCAATCATTATGACTAATTAGTTAAACCTGGGATTAACCATGACCAATTAATAAGAAATGTGACAGCGGAGATTAAGCCTGCTCCAAGACCATATGATTTAATTAGAGGCTTTAATTGAAATCAATGGCTATTATTATATCTTTAATCTCCTACAGTATACCATGTCATTAAAGTTTTTTTTTTTTTGATTTGAGATATCTCACAGTAAAATCTCTGTCAAAGTTCACACGGAGGATCAGGATAATAGAAACCTTTAATCTAATAATAGAAATCTATTGGATTGAAAGTTTTCTTTTTACTTGATCGGACTACCTATCTAGGGTGCTCAGGACAAGAATTATACCTCAATGAAGACTCCAAATGGTGCGGTCTTGTATCAGAGAGCTTGATTGGATAATGATGAGTATTTCTCCTTTAGATTTAATGGTCGAGGATCACAAGAACTAGGACTTCGAGCGAAGGGTTGAGGGATTTCTCTATAGCTTTCTTAAAAGATGGCCAGAGAAGGCTGGAGATTAGGGGAAAATAATGGAAATGCTTTGAAATATTTAGGAGAGTTTTTGAAATATTAGAGGTGAATGGGATCATTTAAATTGAATTCCCCTATTCAACCTAAGGCTATGGCTTTGGATGGCTGGAACTGACCAGGTGAACTACCAGATGCCTACCAATTAGAGGGAGCACCTTCTGTAAATCTTATCAGCCTAAATCTCATGCATACAAGCCATGGAAAGGCATTGGATATGACCCTATAAGAGGGCACTATCAGTGCTCAATTTTATTCAATTCAGACATCGCTGGCCATTTCTTTGGTCAAGCTTATGTGGAAAGTTATATGATGGTCTGGTGATCTCATCTTAAAAGTTAATAGGACATGAGATGATGCAATTCACCAAAGTGGCTCAAGTTGATTGAATGCTGGATGCTTTGGGTTAGTTAGGGGAAACTCTAGTAAAGCCAACTACTAGGATAACTAACGGATGTGTGGTTGGTCAATGGCTATTCAAAGAGATAGATAATTGGGATTCCTTTGAACTATAGTGGAAGTTAGCTCAAGTTAAATTTGTTTTGACTACTTTGGGATAGCCTAGGTATTAACCCAAGTAAAACTTAGGGTTGGTGTAGCTAGGGAAGATGCATTGGACCTAGGAACACCCAATGCAACTATTTGTTTGTCTTAATGAAGCCTAGGTGGGGAATTAGCTTAGGTTAACATGGTTTTGTCAACTTTGGCTTAGCCTAATTCCTAACCTAAGTTCACCTAAGGGTTGGGCCAACTAGGGTTGATGTGTTGGGTCATGGGAGACCCAATGCAAGTACTAACTTAATTTGATTTTACTCATAAAGAGATCTCTTTGACACTCACCTTAAGCCATATGTCTAATCAAAGAGGACCCAAGGGTTGGGTCTTCAAGGGAACCCACTTAGGGACCTAATGGGTCATCTTAAAGGCTTGGGAAGGAATGGCATAGCCTTTGTCAATGTGTTTGGACTAGGTTAAAGTGTTTGTGTATTTGGTCAAACATTGTTGACTTGGTCAACAAGGATGACCTAGGGTCAAGGGTTAGGTCCATTGAGTTTGGATGGATTGTGTGAACTCAATGGGAGTTATCTTAAGTGATGGGAAGACCATTTGAGTTGAAATGTATGTTCAAAATCTTAGGTCGAACTTTAATCAACCATGCTTGACATGGTCAACAAGATTAAACTAATGCTTGGGCTTAAGTTCAACACACTCCTAATGGTTTTTAGGGTTCGTTGTGAAAGGATCCATGGTCTGATATGGTTGGTCATGTTAAACTTTGGAGAAAACATCTTTGTTCACCTTAAAGGGCATTTTGATCATTTCGACACCTAGATAATTGTGGGCCAGCTTGGATCCACCAAAGTATAATTTTTTTGTTTAATATGTCATAATTAGAACTATGGACATGGTTAAGGGTTTTGAGAAAATCCATAATGTCAAATTCCATAAGGTGGAAGGTCTAGTGGCATAGGCTATACATTTATTAACATTTTGCAGCCTTTGGATTTAAATCAAGTTTCTAGGGTTAGAGGTCTTAGATTGGGTTATGTCACATAGGTTTTGACCTTAGGGATATTCCTAATTAATATGCATTTGACTAGGTTTTGAAGTGATTAAAAAGCACTCAAAAAGAGTTATAGCACTTGGGCCTTTAACCTTGAATTCTAGTATAGAATTCTTGTTTCCAATGCATTTTTGAATTTGATTGATTGAATTTGAATTACCCACTTTTATAGCAATTAATGATGATATTGTTAATGATTGGATAATTAAAATTAAGTTGTTGTCACTAGTTGATTGTGTACTTAATATGGCAATTTACTACATCACCTATTATAGTGTAGTTCTACAACTTCAAGTGATCAAAGATTTATATGTTGCAAATCTAGATCCAAGTAGTGGTATTTTGATTATAATAGATATTCTTGTTTATTTTCCACTACTATTATTACATATCTATTTTTCTGCCCTGCTTATTAACTTTTTAGGTCCATAAGATCACTTGTAATGCAAATCAACTCAAGATTTGGTATACTAGAGTTAAGTATATCTATAATTTCAATTTCAATATACTTTTTACTTTTATTGAGTCAAGTCATGTATCTAGTGGACCCCAAGCTAAGTAACCTTACACACACATACTTAAGGGGAGAAATTATTTGAGTTAGAGAATTTTTCTATTTTTAACCTAATTGTACAAGATGATTTTAAATCATACTGGATGATTAGTTAAAAATAAAAACCCTGATTAGGGCATCCATGCTAATTACAAGTAATTAAACGAATTATATTAAATGATCGATATCATTTAGGATACTTAATTTAGATAATGAAAAGTAGCCACCAATCATAATTTTTGTAATAATTTAATTTTTAAATTTTGTTTTAATAGCACAGGATGATGTATATCATCCTAAATTATTCCTGACAATCAAGCCTAAATTAATCCCATGATTAGGAAAGAAATTATGGTTAAACTTAATTCAATATAATAGTACAGGATGATTGGTGACAAACATTCTAGTTGATAGAGAATATTGTTGGCATAATAAGGGATCACCACCTATCGTACCAAATGAATACCATAATTTTTTTACTAATCATCCAGGATGATAGACCCATATCTTACTAGTGATAGAGAAGTGAATTGGATGATAAGGCATTATCGGCCTCATACTAGACAAAGTTTAACAATTTTATACTAATCGTCTAGTATAATATTCAAATTGACTAGGATAATCAGCCTAATTCTTTTTAACTAATTCTACAGGGCAATGCTGGTCGTCCAAGCCAAAAGGGCTATTTTGTACTAATCATATAGGATGTTCTATCGATCATACTGGATGATCAAATGCTTAGAATTAAAAAATTAGTGCTATTTTTAGAGGTTCTCTTTTTAAGAAATTATATTAACCCTTGAGTGAATCTTTTGTTCTGGAGGAGATCATGAGAGGGAGAGAGATCCTTATGAGGGGGAGTTATGAGAGACTCACTAAGGTTACCTCAAGCAAGGTGATAGACATCTTCTTCAATTTACTTCTCTTGTTCTTTGGTGGCTTTGTGGAGATCTTCATTAGCCTTATATTAAGGTTCTCTACCTATTCCAAAAAAAGGATTCCTTGGTTCTTTGTCTTCACCAAGTGGGTGAAAAAGGATTTCCTGGTTCTCTTCCTACTCTAGGAGGGAGTAAAAGGATTTAAGGTTCTCTACCACACTGGGACGATGGATAGATTTTGTAAGGGATTCTCTGCCTTGCTGTGGGAGCATAAGGAGAGTCACTTCTATTTAGTGTAATACTTGGAGAGGGAGTCTCCAAGGAGTGGACTTAGGTCAAGTTGATCCAACAACTATAAATCTTGGCATGTTCTTTCTATTTTTCCCCATTTTTTGTGATTTAATCACTGGAAAAATCATTGATCTGTGTTATTAATAAATTAGTTTTGCTTCTACATAAATCATTTATTTTTAAATATTAAAAAAGATTTCAAAAATATTTTCTTTTACATAAGAAATTTTTTAAATAACCAATTCACCCCCCTCCCCAACCTCTTGGTTAGCCTCAAGACTTGTTCTTTAGGATTTAAAACACCTCATAAACTTTCAAATGGTATCAGAGTGAGATTCATAAGATCAAGATTTAGAAAACTTTAAAATTTAGATCCATGGCTAACTTTGAAAAAAGAAACACCGCATAAGGGTATTCAATTACCAGACCACCTCTTTTGATAATATACCTTTTGATTTTTGGAAAACTTGTATGTCCACATTTTTACAATCAATTGATTATCGTATATGGAATCTTGTTAAGGAAGGTTATTCTACACCTTATAAATTAGTAAATGATTTTAAAACTAAATTCCTTTTGCTGATTGGACTACTGATTATAGAGTTCTAGCAAAATTGAATGCTAAATTCTTGAACTGTATTTTATGTGACTTAAAATATGAAGATTATATGACTGTTTTCACTTGCTAACTTATAAGGATATTTGTGACAAACTATACATAACATATGAAGGTACAAATGAAGTTAAACAATATATATTGAACATTCTTCTTTTTGATTACGAACTTTTTTACATGAAACCTAGCAAATCTATTTTTGAAATATATACTAGATGTACACAAATTATTACATCGCAGCATGCCTTAGATAGAGAACTAACAAACTATAAAAAAGTTAACAAGATTCTTAGATATTTACCTTCTTCCTTTGACGCAAAAATTACTACTATTACTGAATCTAGGGATTTGAAGGTTTGCTTAATTGATTACTTACTTGGGATTTGAAGTTTTACTTAATTGATTACTTACTTGGATCACTCATTGCCTATGAGGAAGGAGTGAACCAAAGATAGCTTGACGTAGGTGACAAGAAAAAGGAGTAAACCAAAGACAGCTTGCTAATGATTATGACACTAATTCTTCCTGAAAATGATGACATCTCTTTAGTAACTTGGAAATTCAAGAGCTTCTAAAGGAAAAATGCAAAAGCATTATTAGAAATGGAATAAGGGGAAGAATAATAAGAATTCTAAAGTTTCTTCTGAAGTCAATTTTTTTGAATGCAGAAAGCCAGGGCATCTGAAGTGTTATTGACCAACTCTTAAAGCTCACACCAGAAATGAGAATGGTGAAAAAAAACCTAAGTTCATGATGGATAAGAAAAGGACCCAAAAGGCTTTCTAGGCAGACTCAGTATCAAACTCCTCTAAAACTATAGCATAAGAGGAGATAACAAACTTGTGCTTAATGTCTAATGAACATCTTGATCACTCTGATCAAGAGGAGGTATGTGAGCTTACTTAAGATCAATTACTTAAAGTTTCTGAAAAAATTCATAGTTAATATAGGAAGCTCAAGAAACTACATGCTAGCATTAAAACTATTTTTTTAACTATACAGAAAGAGCATGAATGCTTGAGAAGAGATCATTCAACTTTAGATAGAAATCATATTACTTTACTTATAAATTTAATGAATTGAATAAAAAGCATCTTTAATTAACTAATGAGCATGATTTCTTAAAAATTTCACATGTTGAAGTAGAAAATGCATATAATAACTTAGATACCCTTGCATCTGATTTACATAGTAGGGAGCATGCATTGAAAATAGAAAAGTTATTTTTTGAAAAGTGTAAATAAGTTTTTAGAATTTGAATTAAATTCTTTTAAAGAAAATAAAAAACTACATACCCTGGAAGAGTTTGATAATCCAGCACATTAACATATGCATCATTCAAACCTAAGAAGAGAAACCCTTACCCAAATAGATTAATAAGCCTTTTCCTTATTTTAGATGTTTTCCTGTGGCATGCTAGGACATATCTCCTACACCTTTATAGTTCACCATAGAACATATTTGCTGTGGAGACCAAAACTTCAAAATTTATGGCATAGCATGCATGCATTTCATTCTTCTTTCCATAAGATGGGATCCAAAACTGTTTAAGTTCTAAAAAATAACATCTGATGATTTTGTAGGTGTGATCTCATAGAAGTCCTCATGAGAGCATGTGGTACCTAGATAGCAGATTGTCAAGGTATATGATTGGAGATGCAAATCATTTTATTTTGTTGGAGGTCAGGGCAGGAGGAAAGGTAACACTTGGAGATAACACCACCAGAAGAGTGGTGGGGTCGGGTATAATTGGAAACTTTTAAAATTTCATCATTGTAAATATTTTACTTGTAGATGGCTTGAAACATAACCTACATGATAAAGGCTTCAACATCAAATTCTTATGTACCAGTTGCATAATAAGCTTAAATGAAAAACTCTTTTATAGGGAAGGAGAATTAATAATGTCTACACGCTTGACCAAAATTGCATTAAATTTGACACTACTCTTTGTTTAAAAATTATTGTTGATGAATGTTGATTATGGCTTAGGAGATAGTGTCATGCAAGCATGAAAAACCTTAGAAAAATCACTCAAAAAGATTCAGTGAGAGGAATTATCAAACTAAAGTTCACATATGACCACTAGTGTGATGGTTGTTAATTAGGGAAACAAGTCTAATCCTCTTTCCACATAATCAAAAATATAAACACTAGAAAACCCTTAGAAGTCCTACACATGGATCTCTTTGGACCTGTTAGCACTACAAGCTTAGGAGGGAATGTCTTTGGGTATGTGATTCTTGATAATTATTTAAGGTTTACTTGGGTTAGATTCCTATCTCATAAAAGTGAATCATTCAAGGAGTTTAAGTCTTTTCTCACTTGGATTCAGAGGAAGCTTGGTTGTGAAATTTTAACCATTCATAATGATCACGAAGGAAAATTTGAGAATAAAAAATTTTAAGGAGCAAGGGATAGATCACAACTTTTTAGCTCCTAAAACCCCTCAGTATAATGGGGTAGCTGAAAGAAAGAGCAAGACCTTAGTAGAAGCCACTAGAACCATTCCAAAATACTTTTGGGCAGAAGTGGTGAATACAGTCTATTATATTTTGAATATGGTTAATGTTAGATCCAAACTGAACAAGACACCCTATGAAATTTTGAAGGGAAGGACACCCAACCTCTCTCTAATATTTTAGAATAATAAAGAAAATCTAGCATCCAAAAGATTAAAGACAAAAAAGGATAAATATGCATATTCAATTATATTTTATATTAGCATAGAAACCATAACTTGTTGTTTGTGGAACTGGCTACAATTTCTTTTCTATAGGCTATGGGTTATACTCTAAATTATATAATAAGAGTAAGCTTTTATCCCACTATGTGGGATCGACTACATGAATCTTTTTTTCTCCATTATTTTTTATTAAGATTCAACTTATCATTTAGATCTAATAAAGAAAGATCATTTCTAATGTTTTCTTGCCAAGTCTTTTCAGGTTTACCTCTGCCTTTCTTAACATAGGTTAAATCTAATACATATACTCTACTAACCAATTCATCTGAAGGCCGCCATTTTATGTGACCAAACCATCCAAAGTGACTCTCTCTAATCTTACCTACCACTAATGCTACTCCAACTTTTTAACGTATATACTCATTTTGTATCCTATCCCTAAGAGTAAAGTCACTCATCCACCTGAGCATCCTCATCTCTACAACACTTAATATTGTGCTTCTCATTTAATGGCCAAACTTCTACGTCACAAAGCATTGTAGGTCTAACCACCATCTTATAGAATTTTCCCTTATGTTTGAGGGGTGCTTTTTTTCACACAACAAGCCTAATGTATTCCTCCACTTCATCCATCCAACATGAATTCTACTAATATTATCTCTATGTATTTGACCATCACTCTGAACAATAGACCCAATATATTTAAAATCTATAATCTTATTAAAGTTTTGATCGTTTAAAGTCACAAAGCCCGTACTAGATCTATTACTACTAAAATTACAAATATTTTTTTATTTATACATTATTACTCATATGTCATTTTATCATGTGATCATATACATATTATAGAGTTATAATTATTAAGTATGTTGAAATAAAAAATTTTGATTCCTAGGATAGAGCCTATCAAACTTTTTATTCAAATGGTGATTGATTGTGCTTAGAATTGTTAACTAGTAGCTCACTATATGCAAGTGTAAGTTTAAAATGTATACACCCCCTCTGTCTCTGCACATTTTTCCCTATCTTGTTCTTCCAAATTTCAAAATCTCATATCTAAATCTAAATTCCAAAAGCAACTAGATTGAATAGTAAAAATCTAATTACAATAAAGCAAAACACTTTTTGTGGGATTGATACTCTTATCTATCACTTTATTACTTCATGGACATGTATACTTGCGTATTTAGTGGGCTTTCATTATTTTATATCAAAGAAAACATATATATATATATATATATATATATATATATATATATATATATATATATATATATATATATATATATATATATATATATATATATATATATATATATATATATATATATATATATATATATATATATATATATATATATATATATATATATATATATATATATGTACGAGTTCCATATGTAGCTAATATCTTTGATTGCATAGTTTAATTTCCACAAGCTCACATAAAAAAGTGTAGCATAACCAATCAGGAGATCTTCACCAATCATTACCCATTTAAAAAGAAAAAATTGGAAGAAGTAATGATGGATTTTACTATACTAAATATTGGTAAGGGCATCATGCCATATGGGTGATAGTGGATTGTTTAATAATGTTAGCTTTTTTTTTTTATTCCACTTGATGATTTGGTAGATAGATTGGCATGGATATATGCTTAATAGATCATTCAAACTCATGTGATACCTAGAGTAATATTTTTTGCTAGGGAAAATAAATTTACATCTAGGTTTTTTTTTTTTTGAAAAAAGCAAATTAATGCATTAAGAATCAAAAGCAAACTAATTACAAGTAATAAAAGGATCACATTCCTCCTTGATAAGTTTCCATAACAAGGCCGGAATGCTTTCCAAATAAAACCTATCAAAATAAAATCTATTGTTCAAAGCCAAGGTAGCACAACAATTAGCTACCTTATTACAATTCCTAGAAACATAATGGAAAATTACCTTATTGAAGTCATTCAACCAGCACGGATCCTTATATGGCCACCTATCCATGATCCAATTATTCTTCTTCTTCAAAGAGTCTTGAATGAATTTGATAATATTTACATTATCACTTTCAACAATGATTCTTTTGTATTCTTGCATCCAGTCACAAAGAAAATCTTTAACCGCAAGCACAGCATCTAGCTCAAGTTGAGCTATATCCCAATGGATTTTCTTCTTCCCAAAAGCACTGATAAATCTTTCCTTGAAGTCCCTAAAAATGCCACCAATCCCAGCTAGATTGGATGTAATTAAAGAAGCATCCACATTGATTTTAATCCAATCTTTTGGAGGAGGGCACCAAGAATCATGGGACTCCATAAGGAGATTAGTGCCCCAACTTACAAGAAAAGGATTAGAGTTAGAAGTAGCCAAATAAAGAGCATTTGACGCTACTACAGAGCACGACAAAGCAGGTTTTTGATGTTTGACTTCATTCCTATTTCTCCAGGACAAATATACAACTGTGAAATATAATCTCAAAATACCAGAATTCTGCATAGAGATTGTCTCCAAGCTCTGTAAACAGTTGTCCAAAGAGTGGAAAATTGGTATGTGAAAACCCCATTCACTTATTTTCATAATCACCTCAACCATATATTTACAATGAACCATAATATGCTCATAAGATTCAATGGAATTACAGCCCCTAGCACAGTTTACAAAATCAGATAAGTTTTGGTTCTTCAAAAACATATTAGTTGGAATAGCTCTCTTGCCAAGCCTCCACCAGAATAATTCAACTTTTTTGTTCAGTTTTAACTTCATTATCCAATTAGAGAATCCATTTTCCTCTTCATTCAGGCAGTAGGAAGTAATGGATTCAAAAGCAAGAGCTGAAACTGTCTTCCCAGAACACCAATTTATCAATTCAATGCTATCCTCACTCTCCTGATCAAAATTTATTTGAATAATCAGAGAAATCAATTCCTGATTAAATGCCCTTTGTAGCTTTGCATAATTCCATTCCACGTTGCTTAAAAGGAGCTCATTGATATTAGCATTTTCAAGGTACTCACAATCCATAAATGTAGGCCACCAGTTTATACATTTATCAAATAACCAAGTATCATATAAAACACTGATACTATTACCTTTTCCAATTTTCCATCTAACCACATTCCTCAAAATCTTTCCCCCATCCAACAGTATGCGCCAAGCACTTGAGCAAGTGCTTTTGTGAAATTCATGCATAATATCATCCCCATATTTATGTTTCATTATTCTATGCAACAGATAATTCGGCTTCTGAAGAAAATTCCATGCTAAATTAGATCTAAGAGCTCCAATTCTAAGCAAAGGAGAGTGCAAATCCAAGCCACCAAATCTCCTTGGTTTACAAATATCTTCCCATGCAACATAATGCATTCCTTTAGAGCCATCTTTTTTATTCCACAAAAAATTTCTACATAACTTTTCAAGTTCAAGAAGCACTCTTTTGGGAACTAAAGAATTTGTAATCAAATAATTAGGCATGGAAAGTAAGGAGCTATCAATAAGGATGAGTTTACCTCCCAAAGAAAGAGACTTCTTACTCCAAGCATTAAGTCTATCCATGACATTGCAAATAAGCTCTTGAAAATCTGCTATCTTTGGTCTTCTAAGAGAGATTTTCACTCCTAGATACACCATCTCCTTTACCATCTTAATGCCCAGCACTTTAGTAATCCTCCTCCTCAAATTTTTTCTCACCATTTTGCCGAACATAACTTGAGATTTGCTGAAATTCACTCTTTGACCAGTCCATTTACAAAAATCCTCCACTATAATCTTAATTCATTTAGCCAAAGTAGAAGAAGCATGGGAGAAGATTAATACATCATCTGCGTACAAAAGATGTGTAATCTTTGGTCCTCCAGCCGAAATTTGAATACCAAGAGAATGGCCTCTTTGATTGATTGATTGCATTAGTCAATAGTTGTGAACACAAAATAAAATGCTCTTGGAATGTGTAATCTTTGATTGATTGCATTAGTCAATAGTTGTGAACACAAAATAAAAAGGTAAGGTGAGAGTGGGCACCCTTGGCGAAACCCACTATAAGCATTAATCCAATTGGAAATATTACCATTAATGAGAATAGAGAACCTCACTTCAGTAACACCTTCCAAGAGCAATTTAGAAAAGTGAGATGGAAAACCATACCACTTGAGAACTTGATGAAGAGTAGCCCACCCCATACTATCATACGCTTGCTCCATGTCTAGTTTAATAGCCATTGCACCCTTTTTGTTTTTGGAAACCTTGAACTTATGAAACATTTCTTGAGCCAAAAGACAATGTTCAGAAATAGATCTTCCAGGGATAAATGCCATCTGTTCTTCTGATACCAATCTGAAAATAATTTTCTTCAATCTATTTACAAGCATAGAGGCAATAATCTTGTAATTCAATTGGCAAAGACTAATAGGTCTGAAATTGGCCAGAACCAGAGGATTCTTGATTTTAGAAATCAAGATAATAAGAGTGTCCTTCCAATCTTTACACATGATACCGGTTTTAAAAAAGTTATTGACAGCTTTCCATAATGTTTCCCAAACAATACTCTAGAAGCTTTTGTAGAAAGAAGAAGTAACCCCATCTATGCCAAGAGATTTGTTATTACCTTGCTGGAAGACCGAGCATTTCAACTCATTCACCGAGAACTCCTCATTAAGCAAACTGCTGTCCTCAGGAAAAATCTGCTGTTGCTGTAAAACCGAAGGCCATCCCTTTAAACATCAATCCTTGAGCTACCATTTCTTCTCAAAAAAGTCACAAAAAACCTTCTGAATTTGATACTCATCTACTACCAAATTGTTGGACTCATCTTTGATTTGATTAATTATATTCCCATTTCTACGAGCCATTGCAAAATTGTGGAAAAGTTTAGAATTCATATCTCCTTTTTCATGCCATTTAGCTTTTGCTCTTTGGTTCCACCAAGTAGATAACCTTCTTAAAGTAACATTAAACTCATGTACCTTATTACGGAGCAATTTGAGATCAGCATCTGTCCAACTCTCCCCCAAAGCCTCCTTCCTTTGAAGATCAATAATCTCATTTTTCAAATTTTCCTTTAGAGTATTCAAGTCTTTGCATTTGTTTCTACTCCAAAAAAATAATGCTTTTAGAGTTCGGCTGGTCTTTTTCTGAAGCACTTCATTCTCATTCCCCACATCCTTTTTCTTCCATGAATGGCTGACAATACCCTTACATGCCGGATAAGATCTCCAAGTATCTTCAAACCTGATAATTTTAGACTTGAGACGAGCTTCAGCATCCAATTTAAGAACTATTTGACTATGATCTGAAGCTATTCTTGCTAGGTGTTTGATAACAGCTAGAGGGATCTTTTGAATGGCTGATGAGTTTAAAAGACATCTTTCCAATCTCTCCCAAATACGTGAAGTCCCATCCTTGTTGTTACACCAAGTAAACCTTGGCCCAATATAGCCAATGTCATGAAAATCCAAATTCACCATAAATCCTTTCATCTCTTTAGGACCTTTAGAGAAAAGAAATCTCTTGCCTCCTCTCTTATCTTCCTTGCTTAAAATGCAATTAAAATCCGCCCTATGATAGAGGGAATAGAGTCCTCCATACAATCTTCAAGTTGCTTCCATAAGTTGCTTCTCTCCACACAACATCTACTACCATACACGGTAGCAACTCTCCAACTTCCCATATTAGGAATCATAAGGTCACCAATGATAACCTGAGAAGAAGATTCCTTAACCATAAAAGACACCAAAGTCACCTTCCAAAGCACCAAAATCCCACCAGAAGTACCAATAGCCGGATGATGCCAATATTCCCAATCCTTGCCAATAAAACAATCAATCTCCCTTCTATTCAAACAAGAAATCTTGGTCTTCATAAGACCAATGAAGAAAACATTATGATCTCTAACAACTTCCTTCAAATATAGAGAGGCTTCCTTCTTTCTAGCCCCCCTACAATTCCAAAACAAAATTGAATTCATTTAAACAAGAACGGGGGTTTCTCCCCAATAATGGAACTCACCCTTCCATCTCTTTTCATCTTCTTAGAATCAGGTTCCACCGGCCCAAGAGACTTCAATTCTTTGGCTAACTTCATCTTGGTAGCTCCACTTTGAGAAATCACTTCCAAATGAACAGGTGCATTTTTGTCTCCTTCCAAACCATCTTTCTTTGAATTTACATCTTCTACATACTTGTTATTATTTTCATCTTCACTGCAATCAGCTAAAATAGAAAATCTGTTAATAGATTGGACTTCAGCTGGTTTAATCCCCTCACATTCAGCAGCCGTTGATTCAGCAACAGGTTCATTAACTGAATTCACAACATTCTCCTCAGTCACCAACTTTTCTTTGTTAACTTTTTGAGTCCTCAGCCAATTGATGTTTGCTCTATTTTCCATACTTTTCTTCTCCCCCACGACTTTGCTGTACAATAAGTTGTTGTTCAACCTCCTCTTGTTTTTGAATTGCACATGAAACCATGGACCAAATTCTGAATTATTAATCACTTTCTTCCCGTCTAACACTTCAGATTTGTCAGCCTTATTAGCATCATCTGGCTTCCCATTCTTTTGATCCAGAATTCCAATCGATACATTTTCTGGTCAAGATTTGTCTTCATGACCCACTTTGCCACAATGATAGCAAAGAAGATCAATCTTCTCGTATTCCACACGTTGAAAAAATCGCCAGCCAAGCCTTCAACCCACACACCATTTAATATCTTCTTTTCCAATTCAATTCTAACACAAATACGGGCAAATTCAAGTTTCCCCCACTGAAATGTATTACCATCAAAATACATAGGTGTTCCGATACAAGAAACAATCCTTGCCAAATTGTCTTCATCCCAGCAGTATAGTGGTAAGTTCGGGAGTCTGATCCACACAGGAGCTGATATTCCCTTGAAAGAATTAGGTTCAAATTCAGGACACCATTTATCCATACCAACAATGAATCCACTAACATACCAAGGTCCTCCATTCAAAATTTCTTCAACCGCATCGTTCGTCTTGAACGAACAGAGTATCCAGTTCATGCCCATGGAGGTCATATGAAATTCCCCATATTTGCTCCACTGCTTTCTCAATTCGATACTACAAATTGAGAAAGGAATGTTACTTCCCAAAACTTTAATAACAATTGAGTTCTTCAGAATTTCAACATTCTTCACCACCTTATCAGAGTTCATCTTCACTGCCATTCCGTCATCAATAAATTCTACTTGATCCTTGTTGAAAGATGTCTTGATATGCTTTGGCTTCGACAAAGCCTCAGCAATCTCATTCTTGTTACCCTGGATAACTGAATAGCTCAGATTTTCCTTCATGATCAAGGGAACCTCAGCATTCTTCAAATGACCTGCATCCATCATCACATTGTTATCCACATTCTGATCTTCCATAAGCGAAACATTCTTCTCAACATTCTGATCCTTCTTCAAATCAAGAACTCCAGCGAAATTGTTAACTCGTAAGGTAAAATCCTCCGGAACAGTCGGTTCAAGAACAGAGAACTCTTTATTCCTATCTTCCTCAAAATTCTTTGAAACAACACAATCATTCAACAAGACATTCTTTCCCTTACCTTCCATTGCTATCGAACGGCATTGAGGCTTCATTCCTTCCTTGATTACTATCCCATTAGACGCTTTTCCAGTAGCTCTTAAAGAGCCAGATGAACGTTGGTCGTTCATAAATCAACGGCGAATAGCCACCGACGAAACACCGGCGTGGCCTCCTTCAACCGCGGAATTCCCGCGGTAACTGAAATTCAAAAAACACACGTGAACGCTTTCTCTCTCTAGAAAATTCTCAGAGCATCTCTCTCTCTCTCTAGCTGATGTTTAGTAAGGTCTAGGTATAAAAACTATATTTTAGGATAGATTTCATATATAGATTGTTGGATAGTTTGAGAGAATATTCAGGTATTATAGGATTTTTTAATTTCTAGGTCTTGATTTTTTAAGGAAGTTGGGAGGATCGCATTTCTCTAATTGAGTTTACTTATAACAATAGTTTCTAATCAAGTATCAATATGATGTCTTACACCTTATAAAGCATTATATAATATGTTTAGAACCCCTATATCTTTTTTGATAAAAGTGGGTTAAAGGAGTCTTATTAGGTTAATGCTAATGGATTATTCAATTGAATTAATTAAGGATAAACTGAAAGCGATGCAAAGACAAGAAAAAAAATATATTATGATGTTAAAAAATGAGTTATGGAATTCCAGATTAGAGATTTTGTATATGTTAATATCAAACCAATGAAAGGCTTAAGCAAAGTTTGGAAAAGATGGAAAGCTGAGTCTAAGGTAAGTTAAACTATTCAAAATATATCAAATGATTAGAAAATCTTTTTGTGGGTTACTATTTCTAGAGCAAGTATTTTATATTCATAAGTATTCATGTACCATCTATGAGAAAATGGGTATCTTATTCTCATAATAGAGTATCTACAGATAAAGTTGAAGTGCATCCAAATTCGAGCTACACTAAAGAACTAGAAAGAATTGTGGGATATGATATCAAAAGATTGATAAATAATCAGATTCAAATGGTTAAGGTATAATGAAAGCACATAATTGAAAGACAAGCTTCTTGGCAAAAAGAATCTAAATTAAATAATTATACCCTAATTTATTCATTTGATCTAAGTTTAAAAATGTAGAGGATGGATATTTTATGAGGGGATGATTGTTATACCCACTATAGTAAAATGCATTTCCCCCTAATCAAACCCTCATAGGTCAATATAACTCATTAAAGTTTTTATATTCATGCCTTTTGAATGTGCCTTTGAGTTTTCTAAATATGTAAGTGTACAAAACTATTTTAAAGTGGCCCATTGGGATATGTGTGCTTGCATGAAAAATTTAATTTTTTTCTCTAGGAGCACTATGATGTTGTGGCATCAAGCTCTTCAGTATTTTTGGAGAAAAATAACTAAAGTTGTGATATTGGGTTAGGCACTGCGGTGTTGTTGGGTCAAGTGTTACAGTGCAATGTTAAATTTTAATATAAATAAAAAAATCCACCCTATATTATTTTAATTATAATTCCCGCAGTCATTTAGAGAGAGTGTGTGAGAGAGGACATTTCTAGAGAGGAAAGTCTATTTTCTGCATCTTTGGATTATTTTTAATTGTTATTTTTTTCAAGAAATTATTCGGATAAAGGTAAGTCATATTTTATCTATCTCATTTTCAAAAGTATAAAAACATTTGACACTTTCTTTATTTAATTTATAATTTTATTTAGTAAAAATAAGGATAACTTCATACCCACAAAATTTTCACCATATAATTTTTCATTTGATATAGATAATATAGTTATAGATATTTAGGTATTTCTCAAAAAAAAAAAACTAGGAAAATTAACAAATTTGTAATTTTTATTAAATTTAAAATTAATTTTGATCCCATAAATTAAGGTTGTAGTATAGTGAAAGCTTTAAAATGACATTTTGAATAATGCATATTAATATGGCATTTTTAAAATAAAAAAAACTTACTAGGCAAATTAAAATTTTTTTTATTGTTACTAAATTTCAAAATAATTTTTAACCCAAATAAAAAAGTTGTAGTATAGCAAAAGCATTAAAATGACACTCTAAAAACTATAAGCTACCAATATAACTCATTGTAAATTTCTATAAGTTAATTTAACTAAAATTTCTTTACTTAATTAAAATAATATATTTGTCAATGAGCTTCAATGTGTGAATTTGAGGAGATCTGATATTCGAGAAAGTGTTAATATTCCAATTGAACCGGGAGTCATGAGGGCCTTAATTTTTAAATATTTGATATACTATGCATTTGAGAGTCATATGGCCAATTTTTTGACATGATAGCATAGGGATTCATAATGGCCTTAATTTTTATGATGGGAAATATAGGGATTTAAGAAAAATTTTATTTTCTACTCAGATATATGAAGCACTTATTTATTTCTTTTTCAGCGAATAGTTTGGTTTATTTTAGTTATGTGTAAGTTGTATTATGATCAATATAAAAAAAATTAACTAATATGAAATTTATTTAACATGCATAATGAGTTAATTATTAAAAATTTTGATTAGTGGGTGCCTACTAAACTGTTTTTGCTCACACGTACTCTTCACTCTATTTTAGGCCAGGGAAATGGGAATGAGCTAGTTGAGTAGCTAAAGTTTTAATATATATTATTTGTATATATGTAGAGGTAATTTCTTTTTTTTATATAGTTATGGCTTTTTTCTTATTTATTCTATCTTAGCCTATAGTCATACATTAAGCAAATTTGTAATCAAGATTAAGATTATAATTTTTTATGATAATAAAATATTATTGTTATGATTTTAATATTTTTCTCTGAACATATATTGGATATTCCTGGTTATTTCTGTGGATACTAACATTCAAAGAAAATCATATATTACTCAAGATTGTTGAAGACTTCAAGACAAGGTAGAATAGGATTTCATGTAAAAGAGTCTTTATATCTTTATTTTATTTCTTGAGTCTGAGCAAGAGTAATTGTAATTGGGTAACCATACGTACACATATAAAGAGAGTGTATAAAAATCTTAAAATTGATCATACTATATGACATATAATCATGTTGTATGATTTGACTTAATTCTTTCTCTAAAATTCAGTTACTCAAATCATGGCTTGATTTTCTTAATTGATCATACTGTTCAATATCCAATCATATAGATGAATGAAAGAGTATGAAATTTAGATCATACCAAATCCTATCATACGAATACAGTTATTTTTAAACTATTTATACAGTACAAAATCAATTCATATAGATTACTTATATAGTATGAAATTTAGGTCATACCAGATCATACCATATGAACATAATTATTTTTTGAACTGTTCATATAGTATGATATCAATTTGTATAGAAGATTAATATAATACTATTGCAAATCTAGATTCAGGGATTAGAATTTTGATGATAGAAAAAATTTCTTACATTTTTGTTTTCCTACCGACTAATGCTTCTGGTCCACACGGTCAATTGCAAATCAAGCCAGCTCAGGATTGGGTAGATTAGGACTGAGTTAGACTGTAAGTGTACTTCAAGTTTTTTTTACCTTTTCTTGAGTCAAATGTAATAGAGTGGTTCTTGGTGCTAGAGAACCTTGCACACACACACTCAAAGGGAAAAATTCTATCTATTTTAGAGTTTTTTTTATTTTTGATCATATCATTTGAGATGATACCAAATCGTCCTGCATGATTAGTTAAAAATAGAAATGCTAATTAGGGCATCTTAGTTAAGGAAGCTGAATTAAGCAAATCATCCTAATCAATATTATTATCATCTTGGATGATATGCTCAAATCAGAATGAATTAGTCACCAGCTCTTTTAGGCATGTTATTATTTTTAAACATTGTATAGGACATCGTCCTGGATGATGCATTATAATTATGCCTAATTTTTTTTTATGATTAAGGAAAAAAATTAAGATTTGATTGATCAATAATATCTTCATCGACAATCGCAGGATTATCGTGGATGATCACCTAAACAAACCTTAGTTTCTTCTTTGATGAATAGAATGATTTTCTGGATGATACGTATTGATTTGAACAAATTGTACAAGATGATCAAAGAATCGTCCTGAATGATCAGTTATTTTTTCATCATCCATATATGTAAATTCTGGCTGAACAAAGCGATGGCCTGGACAATATTTGACATTTTCAACTATTCATCTAAGACGATTGATAAATCATCCTAGATGATTGATTATTTTTTCATTATCTTGATTGATATAGTTTAGCCTAACAGAGCGATAGTCTGAATAATATTTGATGTTTTAAACTAATTGTAGATGATAAAAAAAAACAGACCTTCTAATCATCCAGCCTACCCTTGATTATCCTAGTTGATTGAGCATAATTTATACTGATCGTATAGGATGATTCATCGATCATACAGGATGATCTTTGTCGATTAATTATAATTTAGGGCAAATTTGAAGCCCTTCTATATAAGATCTCTTATTTACTCAAGAAGGGATCTTTTGTTGTTGTCCTGACCTCAGAGAGCTACAGGAGAAGGAAATCTTGGGAGAGAGAGAGGATCTTGTGAGGGGGATTTTGTGAGGGGATCACAAAGGTACTCCAAGTAAGGATCCAAGTTGTCTTCTCCGATAATTGTCCCTGGTTCCTTGGAGGCTCTAGAGAGGTCTACTTCATCAATTGATTGAGGTTCTCTGCTTGCTTCTGGAGGAAGCTAAAGGAGTCGGGTTCTCTGCCTACATCTGGAGGAAGTAAAAGGAGTCGGGTTCTATGCCTCATCAGAGTTAGTGGAAAGGAGTTTTATTCAGGCTTCTCTGCCTTGTTGTGGGAGCAATAGGAGAATCACTGAGTTTAGTGCAATACTCAGAGGAGAGGATTTGAGGAGTGAATGTAGGATAAGTTAATCGAACCACTATAAAATATGATGTGCTCTTTCTTATTGCATTTTTGTATTTAATTTCCACACTTTATTCTCTGGTGATTAATTGTTTGGTTTAGATTATGATTTTTGTTTGAGAATTTTTAAAATACCAATTCACCTGCCCCCCTCTTAGTTAGCCTTGGGCTAGTTCATAAGGGCTTAACATCTCTAACAAACTTTCAAATGGTATTAGAGCGGGATTCATAAAATTTAGTTTTCAAAAACTTTTAAATTTAGATCCATGGCTAACTTTAGTAATCGTAATACTACGTAAGAGTATTCCATTACCGGACCACCATTGTTTGGCAATATACCTTTTGATTTTTGGAAAATTCCCATGTCCACATTTTTACAATAAATTGACTATCACATATAGATGATTGTTAAAGAAGGTCATTCACCTCTGTCATGTGAAATTAATGGCATAAAAACTGAACTTCTATTTTCTAAATGGACTTTTATAATAGGAATTTTGCATAACTTAATGCAAATTATTTAAACTATTTTTTTATACTTTGAAATTAGAATATTACATGCATGTCTCAACTTCTGCTACTAGTAAGGAAATATGGGATAGATTATTTATCACTTATGAAGGCACAAGAGAAGTTAAATAATCTAGGTTGAATATCATACTACATAACTATGAACTTTTTTGTATGTAACGTAATGAATCAATATCTGATATATATAGTAGATTTACTCAAAATTTTATCTCACTCCATGTCTTATGCAGAGAGCTAACTGACTATGAAAAAGTTAAAAAAATTTTGAGTTGCTTTCCTTCTTTCTTTGATGCTAAGATTATTGCAATAACTGAATCTAAGGATTTAAATAGTTATTCTATCGATAACTTACTTGGATCAATCATTGCTTACGAGCATGGAGTGAACTAAAGATAACTTTATGTAGGTGAAAAAAGAAGGAGAAAATTATGGCGCCGAAGGCCAATGATACGGAGACTGATTCTTTTGGGTTTGAAAGTAATGATGTTTCCTTAGTCACTAGGCAATTCAAAAGCTTTCTAAGGCAGAAACAAAAGCACCAACATAAGTGAAATAAAGGTAAGGGTTGTAAGAATTCTAAAAGTTCTACTTATATGATTTATTTTGAATGTAGGAAGTCGGGATATGTTAAAGCTAATTGTCCTACACTTAAGGTTCACCCAAGCTAGGAGAAGGGTGAGGAGAAACCTTAGTTTAGGAAGGATAAGAAGCAGTTACAAAATGCATTATGGGTAGATTCTATATGTTACTCCTCTGACGCCAATCTCTATCTTTTTTTTTTAGACTTGGGTCATGAATGCGTTACTATGGACGATGTGTTATAGGCTACGAAAATGCCAAAATGGCCCGATCGGGCTAGAGGCAGAGGCGTCTGAGAGATCGAGAGGTTGCCATATGTTAAGGCCCGACTGACGTCCTTTACGTAACTACAACTACTATGATACGCAACTATGACTTTCGGGACTGTACTTTATTCTAAATGTTGAACACTGATTAGCACCGGCTCATCATTCATGCTCGCCATTTCTTTAGCAAGTTCATCCTTCTATTAATAAATTGGGGACTGAAATTGAAGAGGAGACAACTAACCTGTGTTTAATGGCGAATGATCATCTTAGTCAGTTTGACCAAGAATAGGTATGTGAACTAACATACGATCAATTACTTGAAGTTTTTGAGAAAATTCATGCATCACATAGGAAACTTAATAAATTGCATGCTAGCCTGAAATTGGAACTTTTAAATTTACAAAAAGGGCATGAAGTTTTATTTAAAGATCACTGCACACTTGATAGAAATCACATGTTATTACTTAATTATTTTGACCATTAAACAAAAAGCATATTGAATTATCTAATGCACATGATTCCTTGAAGTCATCACATATTGAGTTAGAAAAAGAGTTTAAGAAATTAGAGGAACTTGTATGAGAGATAGATAATAATGAAACATCAACTAAAAGTGGAATTAGCAAATTATGAATATGAAAATAAAGTATTGAAAGCAAAACTTATAGCATTAGAAAATGATAAATTATTTTTACATGCATCACACAACTTTAAGAAGAGGCATCATCACCATAGTAGATTAGTAAACCCTTTTCCTGGTGTTAAATATTTTTCATGTGGCATGCTATGACATATTTCACATACTTTTATTCTTCACCATAGTACACATTGGGTGTGGAGTTCTAAGTAGCATGATTCATAATATAACATATATGCATTACATTCTTCTTTCCATAAGAAGGGACCCAAACTTGTTTGGGTTTCTAAATCTAACATTTGATGATTATGTAGGTGTGCTCTCACAAAAGATCTCATGAGAGTAGATGGTACATAGATAGTGGATGCTGATGACTCATGACTAGAGATGCCAATCAATTCATATTGCTAGAGGCCAGGGCTAGAGGCAAGGTTACTTATAGAGACAACACCACTAGGAAAGTGATCAGTGTATGTATAATCAAAAACTCTGAGAACCTATTGATTGAAAAAGTTTGTCTTGTAGATTGGCTTGAAACATAATTTGCTTAGCATCAGTAAGCTTTGCTACAAGGGCTTTATTATAAATTTTTTGGCAAACACATGCATCATTAGCTTGAATAATAATAATATTCTATAGGGAAAGAGGATTAATAACATTTATATGCTTGACTTAAAAAATATTGAATGTGCCACTTCTTTTTTACTTTAAATCTGTTACTGATGAGTCTTCATTTTGGTACAGGAGATTATGTCATGTCGGTATGAAAACCCTTAGGAGAGTGACCCAAATATACCTAGTTAGTGGTATCCCCAAGCTTAAGTTCACAAAAGACCACCTGTGAGATACCAGTCAACTAGGGAAGCAAGTTCATTCCTCTTTCCATTCTATTAAGGACATAAGTACCTCTACACCTTTAGAAGTCCTTCACATGGTTTTTTTTTCACCCATTAGCACTACCAGCTTAGACGGAAAAGTTTATAGACTTGTGATTATCGATGACTACTCGAGGTTTACTTGGATTACATTTTTGTCATATAAGAGTGAGTCTTTTGATAAATTTTGATCCTTCTCCACTTGGTTTAAAAATGAAAAATTTGAAGGTTTTTATGAGGATAAAGGGATTAGTCACAAATTCTCAGCTTGTGGGACCTCTTAGTAGAATGAGGTAGATGAAAAGAAAACAAGACATTAGTTGAAGCTGCTAAAGACATGCTTACTGAGTATTCACTTCAAAAAATCTTTTTGGATGAAGTAGTAAACACAGCTTGTTATGTGTTGAATAGGGTGAATATTAGATCCAAATTGAATAAGATGCCCTATGAGATCATTAAGGGTAAGACACCCAACCTTTCCCACCTTCATATCTTTAGCTGTAAGGTTTTCATTCTTAATAATGGGAAGTCACGCATAGGAAAATTTGAGCCAAAATCTGATAAAGGAGTGTTCTTTGGATATTCAAGTGTGGGGAAATCCTTTAGGGTGTTTAACAAGAGGACATTGGTGGTGGAGGATATTACTCATGTAGTTTTTGATGAATTTTATCCTAAGAAGTCTAGAGTTGAGGTAGAAGATGAAGTTAGAGAGATTGCCCAAGGAGTGAAAAATTTAAAGAGAAGGGTAGAGCCTCAAAACACTGATGGAGTAGGTCAGATTACCCATGGAGTAGAAAGTAAAAATTTAGAGAGAAGGGTAGAACCTAGACACACTTTGACTAGAGGTTGGAGATATTCATCGAGTCATCCTAAAGAATTGATCTTAGGAGACCATTATGAATGTGTTAGAACTAGGTATAGCTTTAGGAAGGAAGTGAACCACTCTACCTTTATCAATGACTGAACCCTACAACATCAATCAAGCCCTTTTTGATGAATTATGGATCTTAGTTATATAAGAAGAACTTAACCAATTTATGAGGAATGATATTTGGGAGTTGGTAGAAGACCTAAGAATCAAAGTGTGGTAGGAACCTAATGGGTCTTTAAGAATAAAATGAATGATTCTGGTGTGGTGGTTAGGAATAAGATGAGATTGGTGGCTATGAGGTACAACCAAATAAAAGATATTAATTTTGAGGAGACCTTTACCCCTGTAGCTAGATTGGAAGCCATTAGAGTGCTACTAGCCTTTACCTATTATAAGGGATTTAAGCTTCTTCAAATGGACGTCAAGAGTGCCTTTTCAAATGGCATAATAAATGAGGATGTGTTTATAGATCAACCCCTAGATTTAGAGAGTTCCCAATTTCCAAATCATGTTTAAAAATTAAAAAAAGGCCTTATATAGATTAAAACAACCACTTAGAGCTTAGTATGAGAGGCTTAGCACATTCCAACTATAGAGGGAGTTTATTAAGGGGTGCGTAGACCCCGCCATTTTTTTTAGGAAAGTAGGAGGTGAGTTATTCATTATTCAGATCTATGTCGATGATATACTTTTTGGATCTTTTAATAAAAAGTTATGTGATGACTTTTTTAAGATAATGAGTAAGGAATTTGAGATGAGTATGATGGGAGAGTTGTCCTTCTTTTTAGGATTTAACAAAAGATAATAGGATGATGAAACTTGTCTAAATCAATTAAAGTATATTAAGGATATCTTGAAGAAATATTAAATGGATAAAGCCAACCTAATAAATACTCCAATAAGCTTAAGTGTTTAGTTGGATAAGTACTCAAATGGAAAATATCTTGATCAAAAGTAGTATATAGGAATTATTAGATCTCTTCATTACTTTATGACTAGCCGACTTGATATAGTGTTTAGTATTTATCTCTATGCTAGATTTCAAGCTGATTCTAAGGAATCCAACCTTATTGTAGTTAAAAGAATCCTTAGATATCTCTTTGGGATCCTAAACTTAAGAATGTGGTATCTTAGGTACAGTACTTCTTTTGAGATTATTAGATATTTTGATTCATGTTTTGTTGGGTGTAGGGTGGATAAAAAAAGCACTTCAAGAACTTGTCAACTTATAGGATAGTCTTTAGTCTCCTGGCCTAGTAGAAAATAAAACTCTGTTGTATTTTCTACTACTGAAGATGAGTACATTTCCTTAGGATGTTATGTGGCCTAAGTCCTTTAGTTGAAGCAACAAATTATAGATTTAGGATTACCTGTAGGCACAATTTATATTTTATGTGACAACACTAATGTCATCTGCATCTCTAAGAATCCTATCTAATATTCAAGGAGCAAACATATTTATATAAGACGTCACTTTATTATGGACCACGTTACTAAAGGAGATATTGAGTTACACCATGTGGCAATATAGAATCAACTAGCTGACACCTTTACTAAACCACTGGCCTTTGACATATTCAGCATCTTAAGGATCAGATTGGGCGTGATTGATATAAATGCATGAACTTGATGCTTTTTGAACTCTAGTTTTTTTATTTTCTAATATGATATTTATTATTGTATTCTATTCTTTCTTTTATGTCTGACTTTTCTTTGGTTTTTAGTATTTAGTTATTGATTGTTATTTCTTATTGTTTTTCAGTATTTTCATTTTTGATGTTCTTATTATTTTTTCAATTTTTCTTTTGTTCACTGCTGAAATGATATTTTATGCCTTATTTTTATTTTTGAAAATTTATAGTCAATGTTTGACATTCCTAAATCAGTTAAAGGAATAAACACCATTGATTGTTTCCCTTCCTCTAACTTCTTTTAGAGATGTAATTTTCTTTTCTAAATAAAATTCTAACTCATGTTAATAACTGGACTTTATGACTAAAATCTTTTATATCAAGTTACAGTAATCTATATTATATAAATAATGTTCAAAGTCATTAAATCACTTTCAAGCTTTCGTAATCTAGTCAATTCATTTATTATATGAATTTGATTGTGCTTTGCAGTTTACTCTTCCTTATATTAGAGAGTGAGTTTTTCTTCTCAAATATCTTGAAGATATTCTCACAACTGAGAGTATTTAAAAGTTTAGAAAGGAGCTAGCTTGGAGAAATGACAAGAGGCATAAAATGAGCCCAAAAAGAAGAAAACTAAAAAGATGCGTAATGATCGCCAAAAAAATTAAAAGATGCACAAAGTGTATCAAAAATCAAAAGATACATAAATTGAACCAACCAATTGACAAGACGTACAAAATGATCCCACAAGAAAGCAAGCTTCCTTCTCTTTCAAACATTTAAATCTTAGAAGAACTCATGTGCCACTTGATATTTTCGAAGGCTTGATTTTGAAATTCATGATTTTAACTAATTATTTTGGTATAATATTCTATAAGATATTTTTGTAGAACCAAGTTTTGTGGATCACGTTTTCTTCTCCAATTGATTTTTCTGAGATAGATCATTATTTTAAAAAGATTCTTTGCTCTATAAGAAGTTTGAGCTAAAGTTAACAGGATTAGTTGTTATATCATTTTTTGGATTGTGATAATGTTAACTCATTTTCTTACAAATTTTTAACTCAATTATATGGAAATTTTATCATATTCGTGCTTTGTTAAAAAAAAAATGTTTTTCATTCATTTTTTTAATCATTTTTGTAGTTTTTTTTTTATTTTCTTATTTTTTTTTTACTATTTTTCTTATTTTAGGGCCTTCTCTGATCACCTCCATCCATCCAAAAAATCTTTAATTTTTTCTCACATCATCCTGGATGATATTCCTATCATCCTAGATGGTATCATTACACATTTTTTAATCTTCCATCAAAGGCTGATCTTAGTCAACTATTTGAGATCATCCTGGATAATCTGCATTGTCCCAGATGATCTGATCAAATCCTACTAAATTGTCTGTGATTGTCTTAGATGATCCCCATAATCTTAGACAATCTAATCAAATTTTGCTTCAATTATTTATGATCATCCTTGATGATCCACATGTTCGTCCTAGAGAATCCATGTGGCCAAAAATGTTACATGTTTTAAATTTGAAAAGTACCATCCGTTAATATCGATCATCCTGGATGATCAACCTAATCGCCCCAGATGATCTACTTTTTCAACAGTTATCTAGCATGACTCCTTGGGACAATCACCTGTGTATAATCATCCCGGTTAATGTTTGATTATCCTGGGCGATATAACTTCTTTTTTGGCCAATCATCCCGGATGTTATAATTTTACCTGATCATCCTGTACAATTATGCGATAGTCCTGGACGATATGGTTGATTCTTCATAAACAGTCATTTTTGAACTATTTTCTTCACACCTTCCTTCTTCAATCCTTTATAATTAACCTTCCTCTCCTTAATTTATTCAATGGAGGGTGGCAAGGGCTCCAAAATGTTGGCTGGAAGTTTCTCGAGGGCCATTATTGACCCTCATACACTGAGTCGGCTCACGAAGCCACCTACCTTTTCAATAAGACTGTCAAGATCACACTGTCCAGGACTGTCAACCCTCGTACATTCACTTACCCTATCCTTAATATGTTTGCTCACACCTCCTTCACCTTCATCCGCATAATCACCTTCCCTTTCAATTTTGAACTTCTTTAAGAATTTTTTGCGAGCCTTAGGATCAACTCCACTTATACTACCCTTTAGTCTTATGTTAACAAATAACCTATAGAAATTACATATCAAGACTTCCACAAACTGCTTCAACCATCCACTACTGGAGATAAAATTCACTTTTTATCTTAAGATCCAGATTACAATTAGGCTCCTGCCAATCACGTTCTAAGAAACACTCAAGTCTCCTTTCATTATGTGGCATCTAGCACGTTAATCAATGATGCTAGGATAATCCAATATGTACTTCTCACCTTTGTAATCCTTAAGGTTGGTGATCTTGTATACATCACTCCTCTCCTTTCAATCACCACCTTCTACATCATGACCAATAGAGATTTCAATGCTGCTGATCATCTTTTTTGATACATTGAGCATCTGACTAGTATTAGGGATCCAGGACACATAAGAAATCCTAACCTTGCCTTAGGACACATCATAGCCTATATCCTTGAAACCAAATACAATCTCCAATATCTTTCCCCACCTAATTTTCAGCTTGCCTTCTACAACAATAGCTCCTTCCATATTCTTCATAGTACTCATCTCCACCCAGATCACGAGGAGGCTGAGGAAGCTGAGAAGGAAGCTGCTCCTACACCTGCTCCAATCCATCGGCAGTCACAATTGGATCAGCTGGTGGAGCGATTTGACCAGTGGGAGGCAAGGTTTGACTCTTTCATTGCTGCATAGGAGCAACAGCATGTGGAGGATATTCCTATATTTGATTTGTATATGGCACACTAGTAGATGTCGCATGATAAGGATATGGTCTAGTTTTGGGAGCAGTTCGCTGTTATTTCAAGATTCTTTCAACCACCACCACTACCTCCTTTCGATGATCAGAGCCCATTGTACTTGTAGACTCTTTCTTGTGTTGTTTTTTTTAATGTTGTTTAGTTTTTATTTTCTATTTTGTTTTTCTTTACTATTTTCCACCTTTTTGTAATGTCAAAATGGGGAGAAGTGGTAGTGTTTGTATTGTTTCGTTGTATTTTTTTTATTATTGTTGTTTAGTGTTTGTACCATCTATTTTATTTTAGTAAAATTTGTGTTACTTGATTCACATTGTTTCCTTTACGTTATGTTTCAATTAACAGCTTAAGTTAAATTTTCTATCAAATGTTTGTCATCATAAAAAAGGAGAAGATTGTTACAAATCTAGAATCATGGATTAGAATTTTTATAGTAGCAAAACATTTCTATCATTTTTATTTTCTATAATTACACTGCCTACTAATGTTTAAGGTCCATAAGGTCAATTATAAATAAAGCCAGCTCAAGATTGGGTAGAATAGGATTGAGTTAATCTCTAAGTATACTTCAAGTGTTTTTACCTTTCCTTGAGCCAAATGAAATAAAATGGGTCTTGATGCTACGTAATCTTGCATACATACACACACACTCAGAGGGAAAAATTCTATCTATTTTAAAGTTTTATATTTTTTTATCACATCATTCAAGATGATCCCAAATCATCCTAGACGATCAATTAATAATAGAAACCCTAATTAGGGCATCCTAATTAAGGCAGCCAAATAAAGCAAATCATCCTGGATGATATGCTCAAATCAGAAAAATGAACCACTAGCTCTTTTAGGCATATTATTATTTTTAGACATCCTATAGGATATTGTCCTAGACGATGCCTTATAATTATGCCCAAATTAGTCTAATGATTAAGGAAAGCAATTAAAGTTTGATTGATCAATCATATCATCTTGGATGATAGTAGGATATTCTTGGATAATCAGCTAAATAAACCTTAGTTTCTTCTTAGATAAATAGAATAATATTTTGGATGATATGTACTGATTTGAACTAATTGTACAAGATGATCCAAGAAACATCCAAGACGATCAGTTATTTTTTCATCGCCTAAACATATAAAGTCTGGCTGAAAAGAGCAATGGTCTTAATGATATTTAACATTTTGAACTAATCATCCAGGATAATTTATAAATCATCTTTGATGATCGATTATTTTTCATCATCAAGACAGTAAAGTTTGGCCAAATAGAGCGATGGTCTGGATGATATTCAACATTTTTTAAACTAATTATATAGGATGATGTACCAATTATCCTGGATGATCATAATAAACAAACCTTCTAATCATCTAGCCTCCCTCAGATCATCATTACTGATTGAGATGAATTTGTACTAATCGTAGAGGATGATCTGTCAATCATGTTGGACAATCTTTGTTGATTAATTACAATTTAGGGAAATTTTGAAACCCTTCTATATAAGATCTTTATTTACTTAAGAAGGGATCTTTTACTGCTATCTTGACCTGAGAGAGTCAAGAGTAGAGGGAGAGCTTGAAGAGAGAGAGAGAGAGGATCTTATGAGAGGGAGTTAGTATGGGGGTTCATAGAGGTTGCTCCAAGCAAGGATCCGAGTTGTCTTCTCCGTTCATCATCCCTTATTCCTTGGATGTTATATCGAGGTCTACTTCAGTAATTGATTAAGTTTCTCTGCTTACTTGAGGATGAAGTGAAAGGAGTCAGGTTCTCTGCCTAACCGAGGTTGGTGGAAAGGATTTTTGTATAGGCTTCTCTACCTTGATGTGGGAGAAAAAGAAGAGTTACTGAATTTAGTGCAATACCAATAGGAGAGGCTTCAGGGAGTGGATGTAGGTCAAGTTGACTGAACCAGAATAAATTTTGGGGTCCCCTTTCTTATTGCATTTATGTATTTAATTTCTGCACTTTATTTTTTGGTGACTGATTATTTGGTTTAGATCATAATTTTTGTTTGGGAATTTTTAAAATACCAATTCACCCCCCTTTTGGTTAGCCTCGGGCTAGTTCATAAAGGCTTAACATCCCCAACAAACTTTTAAATACAAAATTTAGGTTGTATCATAAGAACATATTCATTTTTGAATTATTTATATTGTACGATGTCAAGTCATACAGACAACCAACACTTTATGAAATTAGGTTCATACAAGATTTTATCATATGAATTTGTTCATTTTTGAATTATTTGTATTGTATGATCATAACCCATATAGATGACCCACTGTGTATGAAACTATGTTAGTCCTAGATTGTATGTAAATGAAGCCATGATTTTTGAACTATTTGTACCGGATGATCTATGGTCATACAGTATGAACCGTGAATGTTCTCTTGAATAAATTGAATTTTTGGATAGTTTTTTATGGGTTTTCTATAAATAGTATCCTAAAACTTTCACCCCTATCCTTTACTTTAAAATTTCTCTTGATAGTGTTTTTTAGGAGTTTGTTTGAGAGAGAGATTGAAATTGGTGAGTGAGAGATCTGGTGAAAGGAAATTGTGAGGGATCCATATGGTTGGCTAATGTGAGGATCTCTTTGTTCTTCTTCTAAATTTTTCCGATCTTCTTTGGAGTCCCATGAGAGAAGATCTTATAGACTAGATCAAGGTTCTCTACCTTCACCAGGAGGGCAAAAAAAATGTGATGGTTCTCTACCTTCACTAGGAGGGTAAAAAACGATGCTTGGTTTCTGACTTCACCTGCTGAGTGCAAAAGGATGTGTAGGTACTATGAATTAACCAGGTTTGTGAGAAAGGATGAGAAGGTATGCTACCATCACTTGGAGAGTATAAAAGGTGATGGTTCTCTGCTGCACCATGTTGGTGGAAGAGAGTTTTGTAAGGGCTTCTCCACCTTATTATGGGAGAAAAAGGAGAGTCACTTTTGTTTAGAGCAATACTTGGAGAATGAGTCTCTAGGGAGTTGATGTCGATATAGTTAGACTAAACCACTATAAAATTTAGTGGTATTCTATTACTTTTTATTTTTTTTGCATTTTATTTCATTACTCTTTATATTAGTGATTGAAAGATTATCTGTGAAAGTTACCTCTATAAAAAACTACATATTTCAATATTGTTGTTTTTAATTTTATAAAAAACATTTTAAAGAGGTTTCCCAAAACCTATGAATTTTTTGTATAACCAATTCCACCCCCCCCCCCCCCCCCCCCCCCCCCCCCCCCTCTTGGTTAGCCTTAAGAACATTCTATAAGGTCTAACAACCTCCACGAACTTTCAAGTGGTATCAGAGCTAAGCTAAAAAATTAATGTTTAGACTACATTTTAAAAAATGATCATGGCTAATTTTGAAAATTGAATTGCTTCTGAAGGATGTTCTTTTTATTTTTTGAATAAAATGCAACCAATTGCATTTAAATATTATTGAAAACTAAAAGCAAAAGCTAAGGATAACCAAAAGATTCCTCCTTTAACAAAGAAATAAAGGAAGGAAGAACCTTATTAAGAACTAAATTGTCCCAAATAAAGGAAGTAACAGTAACATAGTTAGCTTAAAGATCCGCTAACTTGTTACACTTCCTAACCATACAATTAAAAATGATATTTCTATAGTCTTCCAACATACCTCTTTCATCATCATTCTTGTGAATAGCACTATCTTGCAAGCCCTTGATTACATTTGCATTATCTCCTTCAATGATGATGCCATCATAATTCATCATACCATCTTTAATAACATCTTGAACGGAAAGAGCAGCAAGCATTTCTAGCTTACAAACGTCCCATTGAGTAATGGGATATCCGAATGCTAACAAGAACCTGCCTTTGGAATCCCTTCATACTCCTCCAATACTTCCTTTATAATTTTGAAGAAGAGAAGCATCCACATTAATCTTAATCCAACCGGGTGGAGGGGGATGCCAGTGAACATCCAACAGCTTACTAAGCTGATTGACACCCCATTTACCCGAGATAGCCACTGCATTTGAGATAGACATTGAAGCCATAGAGATAGATTCCAATGCAATGAATAAGGAACATGTTTCCTTTTCTGTGTGAACAAGATTGTTCCTAGCTTTCCAATTGAAATAAACAACATTGCAATATAAGTTGATCAACCAACCATTTTGAACAGAAATCCATAACATATAATCTGTGAAAGAGCTGCAGTTGGGAATACCAAATCCCCATTCTATTTAAATTGTGGAAAACAACTCCCATTTTGTAGCATTTAATAGCAATATGTTCAATGTCTTCCACCATTTTACAGCCTCTAGGACATTCAAAATATATTTGCAATCTTCTATAACACAAAAACTGGAAGGTTGGGATTGCTTTGTTAAAAGTTCTCCACCAGAATACTTCAACTCTAGGAGACAGCTTCGCCTTCTTAATCCAATCCTAATAGTTTACTTGCTGAAAAACTTGGATTGAAGATTCATAAGCCAATGCAAAAATTGACTTCCCAGATCTTCTATATAAATGTTCCATTTCATCTTTAGAATTTCTAGCCGTGACATTGATTTTCTGAATCAAATTAACAAGATCTGGACCAAAATGTTTGTTCAGCTCATCTTTATCCCATCTTCTATTAATAATAAATTTATCAAGTAAGGCACCTTCAAGATCCTGGGGATTGAGATAAGTAGGCCAATTATTAAGTTTTTTTATCCAAAATCTAGATATCATTAAGTATGTTAATGGAACTCCCATTTACTACATTCCATCTAACAATCAACCTCAAAAACTCTCCTCCATTTTTAATAATAGCCCAAGCTGAAGATCTTTTTTTTTAACTGATTTTCAAAACAAGATCCATATTTTGGAAATAATGCTTTATGCAATAAGGAATCCTCCTCTTGAATATATCTCCAAGCCATTTTTGCTCTCAATGGCCCAATTTTTTCATGGCAAGAATGAAGTCCTCTCCCTCCCCATTTGGTCGGAGAGCAAAAGATTTTCAAACTAACAAAATGTATTCCCTGATTATCATATGATTTATTCCAAATAAAGCTTCTACCCAACTTGTCCATCTCCTCAAGGGTACCTTCTGGGATCATAGAATGATTGCTATGAAAGATGGTATAAGACAACAAAAAAGTTTTAACAAGATTGAATTTACTGGCCAATGAGATGTATTTACTACCCCAAATATTAATCATTTTCATGGATTTCTCAATAATCAATTGGAAGTCTTGAGAAACTAATCTTCTAAAACAAATTTTAGTTCCAAGATACTGGAATTATTTAACACTAAGAATCCCCATAATCTTCTTGATCTTCTTCTTCATTTTTTTATTCACAAATTTTCCAAACATAACACAAGATTTATTTGCATTAACTTTTTGGCTGGTCCAACCACAATAGTCATTAATAATACCTTTGATATATTTGACCTCCTTCATATTTGCTTTTGAAAATAATAAAATATCATCCGCATACAACAAATGTGATATCCTAGGTCCATTTGGAGAAATGCTAATGCCATAATTATCACCTCTTTATTTAAGAGAATTAGATAACAATTGAGCACAGAGAACGAACATGTATGGAGATAAGGGGCACCCTTGCCGAAAGCCACATTTTGCCTCAATCCAATCAAAACAATTCCCATTAAATATAATAAAAAATTTAGCATTTGAAACACACTCCATAATTAAGGAAGATATAGAATAAGGGAACCAAAAATACCTCAAAGCTTCTTCCAATGTTGTCCAGCCCATAGGGTCATAGGCTTGTTCCAAATCCAGTTTGAAAGATACCATCCCGTTCGAATTTTTGAAAACCTGAATTTATGGAAGATCTCATGTGTAACCATGATATGATCTGTCATAGCTCTTCCCTTTAAGAATGCAGCTTGTTCAAAAGAGGTAACTTTGTGGATAACAGAGAAAATTCTGTTTAATAAAACCTTGGCAACTACTTTGTATACAACATTGCATAAACTAATTGGTCTGAAATTGGAAGGGTAGATAGGATTGGAAGCTTTAGGGATCAGGACAATTAGAGTTTCTTTCCAATTGGAATTCATCATTCCAGTAAGAAAAAACTTGTTTAAAGCTTTCCATACGTCTTCTTTTATAATTTCCCAATAGCTCTTCAAGGAGTATGTGACTCCATCATTCCCTGGGGCAATGAACTTCCCAGTATTCTTGAAAACCAGTTCAACTTCTTCTATAGAAAATTCTTTGTTTAAACTAAGAATATCCTCCTCCTCCAGATGATAGATGGACTTCGGCCAACCTTCCAAATTGCATTCTTTGAACTCCCATTTTTTCCTAAAGAATTGGAAAAAAAATGTTTTCAATCAAGAGTTGTTCTTCCATCACAACTCCATTTGCATCTTTAATTTTTTTTTTTTGAAATTTGCATTTTTCCTTGCAATAGCATAAGCATGGAAAAATTTAGAATTTGTGTCACCTTCCAAGGCCCATTTCACCTTAGCACGCTGCCTCCACCACATATCAAGACGAGCTAATTTGGAGTTAAGTTCCCCAACCTTCATTTTGAGTATCAGACATTCATCATTCAAAAGACCTTCCTTGCATTCTTTTTCTTGCAGCTCCAAGATCTGTTTATTAAGAGTTTCTTTATCTTGTGTTAAAGCCTTGCGTTTGTCTTTGCTTCAGTAGAAAAGAGCCTTCAAAGCCCTCTTCATTTTACTGTTGAGAATCTCGTTGTAATCTCCCTCTATTTTTTTAGTCCAAGTTATTTTAACCACAACAAAGGAAGCTAGATTAGAGACCCATATATATTTACACTTAATAGTTTTATTAAGATTTGCATTGAAATTCTGAAATTTCAAGATGATTGGACAATGTTCCGAGGCAATTCTAGCAAGGTGCTTAACTACAAGACGATGAGCAGAGCTTAAAGCATTTGAATTCAAATAACACCTATCCAATCTTTCAAGGATTCTGTTAGCTCCAAAATTATTGTTGCACCATGTAAATTTGGGTCCAATGCACCTTGCTTCGTGAAGGTCATTAGAAACAAGAAATGACTCCATCTCTTTGGCACCCAAGGAGTAAACAAATCTTTTTCCTCCTTTTTTGTCATCTTTGTTTAGAATACAATTGAAATCACCTCCATTGACCATAGCTATGTCATTAGTAGTATACAACTGCAATTTCTCCCATAGAATTCTTCTTTGTATGCATCTAAGCTTCCATAGATAGTAGTAATTCTCCAACTACCCTTCTTTTTGATATCTATCTCCCCAATAACAAATTGGTTTGAAGATTCCAAAATAGTGAAAGAAGCCATATCAGACTTCTAAGTAATCAATATGCCACCAGATTTTCCAATTGAGGGAACTTGAAATAAATTCCATCCAATTCCAATTAATAAATCCACATATTTTCTACTAAACAAAGAGACTTTAGTTTCCAAAAATCCTATAAAAAAAAAACTCCATTTTCTTTAACAATCTCCTTCAAATACAAGGAAGCTATCCTCTTCCTAGCTCCGCTGCAATTCCAGAAGCCAATGGATGTCATTAATTCAAAAGAGGGGAAGAATTCCCCACTTTTCCTTTTTGATTTTCTTCCAATCTTCTACTCCTTAGATTCAATTTAATAGGACCTAAGCTTTTAAGTTTCTTAGAACCTTTCTTCTTAGAGCTTGGAACTTTAACCTCCTCATTATTGTCTTCAAAGCCACATCCCTCCAAGATCAAGGAATTATTGTTGTTACAGCCAATAAAAGTATTTTATAACAGGTTCTACAATTTCACCTTCTTCAATCACATTATTCAATAGATTAAATTTGTTATTATCAATATAAATAATTGGGATAGAGTCTGTTATACGAGAGCAATTTTTTACCTTCTCCTGTTGAGAAACAGTAATAGAATCCTCTCCAGATATTTCCAGCCTTTCTTCCAAATCCGCTAAGGAACCATTCATTCCATGATTTTGCCTTCCAGGATCTTCAACTGAAGCTTTCTCCACCATTTTATACACCAAATTGCTCTTCAGCTACTTGAATGCATTTACAGATTGCAAACTGGATTTATTCTAAGGGTCGGATTTAGGAACCGAACCTTGCATCTTGAACTTATTCCTCCTTAAGTTAACGTGAATCCAAGGACGATAGCCAACCATATTAGAATTAGTCCCTTGAATAATGGCATCATTCTGATTTGATTCCATATTATCAACTACATTTCCAAACTGGACAAGAGGAGAATCCTTCACCAATTTTTCAGGACATTGTTCTTTAAAGTGTCCAATTTTGCCGCAACAAAAGCAAAAGTTGGGGATCTTTTCATATTCAATTCTTTGATAGAATTTGCCTAAAGATCCTTCAACCCATACTACCAAAGGAAGTTTTGAATCCAGGTTTATGCGGACACAAACTCTAGAGAATTCCCTTCTATTCCACTGGAATGAATTTCCATCTATCATATATATACTTGCTTATGTTACAATCTTGTAACTTGTATAGTTTTGATGATTTCAAATATTATTGTTTTATGTGCAATTATTTCCTAACACTTTTTGGAAGAATTATTTTTTGCTCTTGTGTGTACTAACATTTCAGGGAAAATTGAACTCCAAACTAAGAAGACTTCGAATCAAATTCAGCATACAATACTTCGCAAATTGGAGCTCTAAATTGTTCTTTGAATTGAGAGGCAGTGATTGTAATTGAGTGAATAAAAACACACACACACTTAAGGAGATCTTACAAAATTTGTATTGATCGTTCGGGACGAATCTAGTTCATACAGGACGATTAGGTCAGTTATTCCTCGTAAGAGCAATGGAATGATCAGGAATTAAGAAATTTTTTTTAAGTTCTGATCATCCAGACGAAATCCAAATCGTCCCAGGATGAATTCTTCTATGTTAAAATTTCATCCAGACTAAATCCAAATCATCCCAGGTCGAATTCTTCTCTATAAAAAATTTGTCTAGACAAAATCCAAATCGTCCCATGACGAATTCTTCTCTGTAAAAATTTCATCCAGATGAAATACAAATCGTCCCAGGACGAATTCTTCTCTGTAAAAAATTTTGTCCAGACGAAGTCCTGATCGTTCCGGGATGAAGTGAATCAACACTTCACATTCTAGCGGCATTCTGCTCTTTTTGGGAACCGACCTATGGAATAACGGATCGTCTAGATGAACCAAGTTCGTACGGGATGATAATCATGTATGAACACAATTTGTACCAATATTCATTAGGATCATTTCCGACACTTTAACTAAAATCGTCCGGGATGATCCACCATCGTACGGGACTATCCATTTCATGTTAACTTGAAATTTTTGCAGTTTTGGACGATTTTTCTTATCTCTCCTATATAAGATCCAATTTTTACTGCCACCCAATCTTTCTGGTCATTGATCTTCATGCCTATTGAAAGAAGACTCAAGGAGAGAGTGACAAAGAGCATTCAAAGAAGGATTTATTCCACTAGAGCGTGAAGGCTTTACTTTGTGTTCAAAGATAAGATTTCCTACTTGTGATTTGAGATTATTTCACTCTTTTCT
Source organism: Dendrobium huoshanense (assembly GCA_016618105.1). NCBI lineage: Eukaryota > Viridiplantae > Streptophyta > Magnoliopsida > Asparagales > Orchidaceae > Dendrobium > Dendrobium huoshanense. The sequence goes on along the minus strand of CM028359.1, from coordinate 37,003,654 downwards.
TTCTTCTTTTTAGATTTCTTGTGAGGAGATCTATCAAGGAGATCGGGTTCTCTGCCTATACTAAGAGAGTGTGAAAGGATGAAGGGTTCTCTGCCCACACTAGGAGAGTGTGAAAGGATGAAGGGTTCTCTGCCATAATAGGAGAGTGTGAAAGGACGAAGGGTTCTCTGCCCACACTAGTAGAGTGTGAAAGAACGAAGGGTTCTCTGCCCACACTAGGAGGTGTGAAAGGACGGACAATTCTCTATCAACACTGGGGATAGTGTAAAATGATAATGGTTCTCTACCGCACCGGGTAGTGGTGGAAAGAGTATTTGTAAAGGCTTCTCCGCCTTGTTGTGGGTGCAAAAGGAGAGACACTATTGGTATTAGTGCATTACTCAGAGGGTGCCTCTGGGGAGTGGATGTAGGTCTCGTTTAGACCGAACCACTATAAATCTTGTGTCATTTATTTTTGTTTTTTTTTATTTTCTGCATTTTACTGTTGAAAAAGTTGTCGTTGAAAAACTTTTTATAAAAATTCATTAAATTTATTTTTTGTTCAACTCATTTAAAAGATGGATAATTTTTAACTATCAATTCACCCCCCCTCTTGATAGCCGTGGGACATTAACTTAGGTTTAACAACCTATTCACTTGACTCAACAAGTGGTATCAGAGCTTAGTTTCAAAAATATAAGTTTAAACTACTTTTTGATTAACGTAGATGGCTACATTTGGAAACTGAAACACACCTGAGGGTTACTCTATTACTAGACCTCTACTATTTGACAATATACCTTTTGATTTTTAGAAAACATACATGTCTACATTCTTACAGTAACTTTATTATCGTATGTGGATCTTAGTCTAGGAAGGATATACAAAACCAACTAGATTAGTTGATGGATTTTGCAGACTGGACTGTAGAAGAACATGACTTAGCACAACTAAACGCTAAATGCTTGAATAGTTTCTTTTGTGCTTTAAAATCAGAAGACTTATGGGATAGACTTTGTATAGCATATGAGGGGACTAATAAAGTTAATCAATCTAGACTTAATATCTTGTTACATGATTATGAACTGTTTTTCATGAAATCTAATGAATTCATTTCTGATATGTACACAAGATTCATTCAAATAGTCACCTTTTTGCATGCACTTGGTAGGGAACTAACGAATGCTGAAATGGTTAATAAGATTCTTCATTATTTACCTACTGGTTAAGTTACTAAAATTACTATAATTATAGAGTATAAAGATTTAAACATTTATTCTATTGACAATCTTCTTGGTTCGCTTATTGCTAACGAGCAAGGAGTTTGCCAAAGAAAGATTGATGCAGGTGAACCAAGAAGGAAAAAGAACATAGCACTGAATGTGGAAGAGTCTGAGAGTGAACACTCACAACCTGAGGATGAAGAAGACATCGCTTTAATGACTAGACATTCAGAAACTTTCTGAAAAAGAAGCAGAAAAAACGCCAGCAATGGAATAGAGGTAAATTAAATAAAAATAATAAGGTTTCAAATTAAGTTGTCTGCTATAAGTGCAGGAAACCTGGACATTAAAAGACAGATTGCCCTAAACTCAATGCCAATCCTAGCAAGGAAAAAGTAGAGGAGAAACCTACTGTAAAGAAGAGTAGAAAGAAGTTTCAAAAAGCTTTCTGGGCGGACTCAGCTTCAGATTCATCAGAGATTGAAAAAGAAGAGGAAGCACTAATTTGTGCTTAATGCTGACAATATTGATCACTCAGATCAAGAAGAGTTATGTGACTTAACTTATGATGAATTATTTGAAGTTTCTGAACACATGCATGATGCATATAGAAAAATGAAGAAGATGCATGCTAGTCTAAGTCTAGAATTTGAAGAACTTAAAAAGAACATGAAATCCTTAGGAAAGATCATGCTTTGATTGATAACAACCATATGAAATTACTTGATGATTTTGATGACTTGAATAAAAATAATGAGAATTTAAAATCATCCTATGTAGAACTCGAGAAAGATTTTAAGAATTCTAAGGATGAATTTGAGAGCAAATTTTATAGAAGCAATTATACAAATCGAATTTTGGAAGATATGAATTCATTTTACAAATTAATGATAAAAGCTCTCGAGGATAATAGGATGCCACCTAAACTTGAAGATTTTACTAATCCTATTTTGTATCCTAAATTTATGCAATCCCTGAAAAGACAGATAAATGTTATAAGACTTAGGAATCCATTTCCTAATGTAAAATGTAATAATTATGGATTGTTTGGTTATATAGCTCACACCTGTACTTTGAAGATTAAAACTAATTTGGTGTGGAGACCTAAGATGTATAAACCTAGATATTTCATACATACATCTAATTATAAATTGCTAAAAGGTGAACCCAAACTTGTTTGGGTTCCCATGTCTAACGTTTGATAATTTTGCATGGTCGCTCTCACACAATACCTAGTGAGAGCATATGGTACCTGGACAACGGATGCTCAAAGCACATGACTGGAGATACTGCTCAGATCATAACACTGGAAGCAAGGAGTGGAGGAAATGTTACACTTGGAGATAACACCACAAACAAGGTGGTTGGATCAAGTATGATTGGAAATCTTTAAAAAAAAAATTATAGACAATGTGTTATTAGTTGAAGGCTTAAAGCATCATTTGTTAAGTATAAGTCAGCTATATCATAAGGGTTATTGTGTAAAAAAATTTCCTACTAGCTACATATTGAGCCTAAATGGTAAAGATGTTTTGAATGGAAAATGGATAAACAATGTTTATATGCTAGATTTAAATTGCATTCAGTCTCCTACTGCTTTTTGTTTGAAAATTGTTTCTGATGAGTCATGGCTTTGGCATAGGAGACTTTGTCATTCTAGCATGAAAAACCTTAGGAGGATTACCCAAAAGAATTTAGTGAGAGGTATACAAAAGCTAGACTTTACTAAGGATCACCTTTTTGATGCATGTCAAATAAGAAAACAGGTGAAGTCCTCTTTTCAGTCCAATAAGGATCTTAGAACTAGTAAACCATTGGAAATTTTACACATGGATCTTTTTGGACTTGTTGGAACTGTAAATCTAGGAGGGAAGGTATACGGATTTGTTATTGTGGATTATTACTCATGATTCACTTGGGTTAGATTTCTATTTCAAAAGAGTGAATAATTAGAGAAATTTAGAAACTTTTTGACTTGGATTCAATGGAAATTAGGGTTTGAATTTATTTCTATACAAAGTGATCATGGAGGAGAATTTGATAATGAAAGATTTAAAGATTTTTATAAGAAAAAAGGAATTGATCGCAACTTTTCTGCACCTAAAACCCCTCAGCAGAATGGGGTAGTCGAAAAGAAAAATAGAACATTAATAGAAGTCGCCCGAGCAATATTGGCAGAATATTCACTTCCTAAATATTTTTTGGTTGAGGCGGTTAGCATAGCATAATATGTTCTGAATAGGGTGAATGTGAGATCTTGTTTAAATAAAACACCCTATGAGTTGTTAAAAGGAAGAACACCTAATTTGTCTCATTTGCATATTTTTGGTTGCAAGGTGTTTATTCATAACAATGGAAAATCTGCCTTAGGAAAATTTGATCCAAAATCCGATGAGGGAATTTTTGTTGGGTACTCAAGTGTTGGAAAATCTTTTAGAGTATTCAATAAAAGAACTTTAAGAATAGAGGAAACAACACATGTTGTATTTGATGAATTAGGAAGTTTGGAAGAGCCAAATATTATAGATGATGAAATTGAGGATAACTCCCAAAAGATTGAAAGAATAAATTTGGAAGAAAATATGGAAGAAAATTTGGAGATAGAAAACCCTTTGCCAAATAATTTGAGATTTTCTAAAAACCACCCAAGAGAATTGATCATAGGTGAACCAAGTGAAGGTGTAAAGACTAGGCGTGGATTAAATAAGGAAGTCAATCATTCAGCCTTCATTTCAACTATATAACCCACTAATATTGATCAAGCACTTTCTGATGAATTTTGGATATTGGCCATGCAAGAAGAGCTGAATCAATTTATAAGAAAAAAAGTTTGAGAATTAACTTCAAGGCCAAAAGATCAAAGTGTTGCTGGAACTAAGTGGGTATTCAAAAATAAAATGAATGACTCAGGAGTAGTCATTAGAAATAAGATAAGATTAGTTGCTAAGGGGTATAATCAAATTAAAGGGATTGATTTTGATGAGACTTTTGCCCCTGTAGCTATACTTGAAGTAGTTAGGGTTTTCTAGCCTTTGCCTGTTTTAGAGGATTTAAATTGTATCAAATGGATGTCAAAAGTGCCTTTTTAAATAGGGTAACTAAAGAGGATGTGTTCGTAGAACAACCTCCATGCTTTGAAAATTCTAAATACCCAAATCATGTTTTCAAGTTGAAAAAGGCATTATATGGATTAAAACATGCACCTAGGGCATGGTATGATAGGTTAAGCACCTTTCTACTTGAAAGATCTTTTTTAAAAAGGAAGTGTGGATACAACTCTCTTTTTGAAGAAATTTGGAAAGGATATTCTCATTGTTCAAATTTATATGGATGATATCATTTTTGGATCTTCAAATAAAAGTCTTTGTGATGATTTTTCTAAAACAATGAGTAGTGAATTTGAGATGAGTCTAATGGGAGACTTAAGTTACTTTATAGGCTTTAGTATTAAGCAACTTGAGGAAGGTACATTTCTTAGCCAATCTAAATATGTTAAGGATATCCTCAAAAAATATGAAATGGAAAATGCTAAACCTGTTAGTACTCCAATGAGTTCCTCAGTTCAGTTGGATAAGGACCCTATGGGAAAATCTATTGATCAAAAGAAATTTAGAGGGATAATTGGATCTTTACTATATTTAGCTGCTAGTCGACCTGATATCATGTTTAGTGTTTTCTTGTGTGCTAGATTTCAACCAGATCCAAAAGAATCACATTTGACAGCAGTGAAAAAGATTTTGAGATATCTGTTAGGAACTCAGAACTTAGGAATTTGGTATCCTAAGTTTAGCTCTTCATTTGAAATAATTGGATATTCAGATTCTGACTTTGCAGGTTGTAAAGTTGATAGAAAGAGTACTTCTAGAAAATGTCAATTTATTGGAAATGCTTTAGTCTCTTGGTCCAGTAGAAAACAAAATTCAGTAGCTCTATCTACTACAGAAGCTGAATACATTGCATTAGGAAGTTGTGTGGCACAAGTACTTTGGTTGAAACAACAGATGATTGATTTAGGTTTGTCTATAAGCACTATTCCAATTTATTGTGATAACACTAGTACTATCTGCATTTCTAAAAATCCTATTCAACATTCAATATCCAAACACATAGACATAAGGCATCATTTCATACGGGATCATGTGTCCAAGGGAGAAATTTAACTCATTCATGTTACAACTAAAATTCAACTTGCAGATATTTTTAAAAAACCTTTAGCCTTTGATTCTTTCACTGCATTAAGAACAAGGCTTGGTGTGATTGATTTAAAAGCTTAAATAAAAATGTTTTTTCCAATATTAATGTTAGTTTATTAATTGACTTCTTTTTATGTTCTTATTTGTGTGATTTCTTTCCTTTTTTAGAGTCTTTATTTTCATCGTTGATTTTGGTTATTTTGTGTTTTTGATTTCTAATTTTTGTTTTGGGTACAAAAATAAATTTTTTTTGTCATCATCATCCGGGACGAAATCATTTTGTACGGGACAATTTGTGTATTGTGACAATCTGTCAATTTTTTACTCGTTTGAGTGCAGTTTTTAATATACTTCTTTTGTACGATCATTACGATCGTCCGGGACTAATTTTAATTTTTTTCAAACGACGAGATGAATGAATGGAGCAGTTGAATGGATAAGACAGTTATTAATATGAACTTCATCTGTATGAGCCTTTTCTTCATCTGGACGAATACATGTCGGTTCGATGTAGGGGACGGTTTCAATTACCATTAAAATGATATGTTTTCTGATCGTCCCGGGACGAACACGTGTTTGTCTGTATGATCTGACTGGTCAAAAGTTTATACGAAAGGATGCATCGTAAGTTGTGTTGATTACAAAAATCCGTTTTATTTTGACGCATTGAATCATCTGTATGAAAATATTTTATACGGGATGAATTTTTTATTCATCCGGGACGAATTGTCTTTCGTCCAGTACGAACATGCCAATTTTCAATAAATTGGCAGGCTTTTGTACTTATCTGTCACACTCTAAACATCACTTTCAATCTCTTTCGTTCTTTAGATCAGTCCTTTTCAGATGGCTAGTTCAAGTAAGAGGCAGAAGGTCATAGCAAAGAAACAACATAGAAATCCTTCAGAGAACTTCCTATCTAAGGAAAATGAAGAATCTTTTCCTCGATTTGCCTCTGCCAAAATCACACCCTCTAGGATTCTACTTCAAGAAAATCTTACTTTCCAGGTAATGAACCTGTTCGCCTCGAACCAATTTAATTTCATTCTTACTCTGGTCCATCCTTACAACAAATAAACTTTTTACTATTTCCTATCCAATATGTCCTTTGACCCTCGTCAGTCTGTAGTCTACTCATTTGTCTTAAAACAATAAGTAGAAATTACTAAGCATGACTTAGGAGCATTTCTAAACTTAAGAACTGAAGGGGATAGAACAAATTATCTGATCAATACCGATGACTATTCGTGGTCTGAAATCAATTAAGTGATTAGAGGGAATAATGTGAATGAACATGTGGCTAGAGTATCTGGTCTTGTGAAAACTGCACGAATCATCCAGCATGTCTTTAGAACTTTCATTATCCCTAAGGCTGGTGATAGAGTGAACATAACTCCACTTCTTTCTATGGCCACTTTTATGGTCATGACTAAAAAACCTATAGATGAAGCACAGTTAATTCTCGACTATCTTTTTGGACTTACTGAAATAGGTCATGTTGATCAGAAAAGAAAAAGGAATATTGCTTTAGGACATCTAGTTGCCTATATTCTGGAAAAGAAATATGGTTTGACTCATCCTGATCGGGAGTTTGAAGATTTGCTCTATTACAATGATGCATCATTCAGAGCAATTTTCAAAAATGATGACACAACTAAGGCACACGTCATCAGTGACACCAAGGAGGAACCTGAAGTCGAACCAGCACCGACCAATGATATAAATTATCAAAATTTGGTTCAACGATTTGATCAGCTAGAGACTCATTTTGTTCAACGTTTTGATCAATTTGAAAATCACTACAATCAGTATATGGGCTTCATAAGAGAGAAAATGAATGATTTAAACAATAACTTTCTCTTAGTAAGCAGTTACTTTACCTTCTTCAATACTCAACCTCCTCCTCCTCCAGATCAGGGACCGTCGGAGTGATTGTTGCATTTTCTATTTTTTGTTTGAGTTGTTATGGGTCATGTGTTTGTTGTTGTTTTTGTTGTATTTCTTTGGATTTTTTTTTATTTTCTGATTTTCTCTAGATTGTGTGTATTGATATCAATTGTAGTGACTGTAATATCTTTTTTATATCAATATAAGTAAACAACTTAAAATTTAAAATTTGACAAACAATAATTGTTTAGAATCTAGCTGATCAAAACAAATAATTGTTTAAAAATAGGGGGAGATTATTAAGAAGGTTTCTACTTGCTTATGTTACATTCTTGCAACTTGTATAATTTTAATGATTTCAAATATTATTATTTTATGTGCAATTAATTCCTAACACTTTTTGGAAGAATTGTTTTTAGCTCTTGTGTGTACTAACATTTCAGGGAAAATTGAACTCCAAACTAAGAAAACTTCGAATCAAATTCAGCATATAATACTTTGCAAATTGGAGCTCTAAATTGTTCTTTGAATTGAGAGGGAGTGACTGTAATTGAGTGAATAAACACACACACACACACTTAAGGAGATCTTACAAAATTTATACTGATAGTACGGGACTAAACTAGTTTGTACAGGACGATCAGTTCAGTTATTTCCTCATAAGAGAAATGGAATGATCTGGAATTGAGAAAAATTTTCTAAGTCCTGATCGTCCAGACGAAATCCAAATCGTCCTAGGACGATTTCTTCTCTGTAAAAAATTCATCCAGACAAAATCCAAATCGTCCCAGGACGAATTCTTCTCTGTAAAAATTTTGTCCAGACGAAATCTAAATTGTCCCAGGATGAATTCTTCTCTGTAAAAAATTTCATCCAAACAAAGTCTTGATCGTTCCTGGACGAAGTGAATCAATAGTTCACATTCTGGCGGCATTCTGCACTTTTTGGGAACCGACATATGGAATAATTGATCGTCCAGACGAACCTAGTTTATACGGGACGATAATCATGTACGAAGACAATTCATACCAATATTCAAAAGGATCATTTCTGACACTTTAAGTATAATCATCTGTTACGATCCACGATCGTACGGAACGATCCATTTCATGTTAACTTGAAAATTTTATAGTTTTTGACAGTTTTTCTTGTCTCTCCTATATAAGGTCCAATTTTTACTGCCACCCAATCTTTTTGGTCATTGATCTTCATGCCTATTGAAAGAAGACTCAAGGAGAGAGTGAGAGAGAGCATTCAAAGAAGAATTTCTTCCACTGGAGCATGAAGGCTTTACTTTGTGTTCAAAGGTAATATTTTCTACTTGTGATTTGAGATTAGTTCACTCTTTTCTTTCTTCTTTCTAGATTTCTTATGAGGAGATCTATCAAGGAGATCGGGTTCTCTGCCCACACTAGGAGAGTGTGAAAGGATGAAGGGTTCTTTTCTCACACTAGGAGAGTGTGAAAGGACGAAGGGTTCTCTGCCCACACTAGGAGAGTGTGAAAGGATGGACGGTTCTCTGCCAACACTGGGGATAGTGTAAAAGGATGATGATTCTCTGCCGCACCAGGTAGTGGTTGAAAGAGTGTTTATAAAGGCTTCTCCACCTTGCTGTGGGTGAAAAAGGAGAGACACTATTAGTATTAGTGCAATACTCAGAGGGTGCCTCTAGGAGTGGATGTAGGTCTGGTTTAGACCAAACCATTATAAATCTTGTGTCGTTTTTTTTTTTACTTTTTTTTATTTTTCGCATTTAAATGTTTAAAAAGTTGTGGTTGAAAAACTTTTTATAAAAATTCATTAAATTTATTTTTAGTTCAACTCATCTAAAAGAGGGATAACTTTTAACTATCAATTCACCCCCCCCCCCCCCCTCTTGATAGCCGTGGGACATTAACTTAGGTTTAACAATCTATTCACTAAACTCAACAATATTGTTCTTCTTGGTCCAAGCATTTGGAGCCCAATACTTAGATTTAATTGAAGCATTATCCTTCTGAATAAAAGCCTCAAGAAAAACATTCAGTTCAGCATTTTCACAAACACGAACTTCCTCCATATCAATTTTTTCCATTGTTTCCTGATTTGACCCATCCTTAAATTCCAAATTCTCATCAAGGATAATCTTATGGCCTTTGAACTTATCTTCCATATCCATCCTGGAATGAGTTAGACATTTCTTCAAATTGGATGTAGATGACTCACTGACTGTTCCGTCAGCCATTACAAATGATTCAACTGGAGAATCAAATTTTTTGAAAATCACAGAATTATCTGAAATTGCATTTTTTTCCTCCCAATCACCTCCATTGGTTTCTTTAGATTCAAAAGGCCACGTTCATTAATAATCAAAGAATTTCCATAACGGATCTTACCATCCAGCTTGATTGAAAATGCGTCGTCACCAAATACCAGAGGAGAAGAAGGCAAGATAGGCCGTGTAGGGATGAACGGAGTCGTAATCACACATCAACTCGTCATTTGTCTCCCAGCCGTTGAAGCTGGCCGGCGAATGTCCATCGCCATGAAAGCCGCGAATCAAAATTTGAAAATAGAATAGATTTTCTCTCACTACAATTTTGTCAGTCTAATCCCTACATAAAATAGGAGTTTTGTTAAAACAAATGAAATCTAAAGGATATTCAATCACTAGACCAACTTTATTTGACAACATTTCTTTTGATTTTTGAAAAACTCGTATGTATACTTTTCTGCACTCACTTGACTATCACATTTGGATATTAGTATAGAAAGGTTATACTAAACTTGTTAGAACATTAGTTGGCATTAGAATTGAAATACCCTTTATTGAATGGATAGTGGAAGAAAGGTATTTAGCATAGTTAAATGCAACATGTGTTAAATATCTTCTTTTGTGACTTAAAATCTGAGGATAATATGTATCCTTCAACCTGTAAAATTGGAAAAGAAATTTGGGATAGACTTTGCATAACTTATAAAGGGACAAATGAGGTAAAGCAAACTACGTTAAAATCCTATTACATGATTATAAACTTTTTTACATGAAACCACATGAGTCTAGATCTTATATGTATGCAAGGTTTTCCCAGATTGTTATCTATTTATATACTTTAGGTAGAGAGTTTACAAATTTAAAAAAAGTTAATAAAATTTTACATTGTTTGCCTACAACTTATAATGCAAAGATAACTATCATTCTTGGGTTTAAAGATTTAAATGTATACTCTATTGATAATCTACTTAGATCACTTATTTCTTATAAGGAACGAGTGAATCATAGACATATTAATGTTGGTGATAAGAGGAATGTGAGAAACATAGCTTTTGAAGATTGATGATTCAAAAAGTGATCAATCTATGCTGAAAGATTATGAAGATATTGGTCTTATGACAAAGTATTTCAAAAGTTTTCTTAAGATGAAGCAATGATGATGTCAGTATAGGAACAAAGGTAAGTTAATTAAAAATCAGGATTTCTAATGAAGACATTAGTTATGAGTGCATAAAGCTTAGACATATAACGATAGAGTGCCCAATTCTCAAAGCTAATCCTAGTAAGGAGAAAGCTAAGGAGAAAATGAATGTTTGGAAGGGAAAGAAAAGGATGCAAAGAGCTTTTTGGGCTGACTCAACTTCAGACTCTTCAAAAATAAAACTAGAAGTGGAGGATACAAACTTGTGCTTAATGGCAGATAAGCTAGATAATTTAGATCAAGAGGAGGTATGTAACCTATCATATAATGAATTATTTAATATTTATAAGAAAATCCATAATGCATATCAAAAACTTAAAAAAATACTTGCAAATCTTAACATTAAGTATTTGAATTTATAAAAAGACTATGAAAATCTAAGGAAAGATCATGCAAATATAGATAGCAACCACATGACTTAGCTAGATGAATTTCATAATTTGAATAAGGAATATGATTTATTGAAAGCATCTTATAATGAACTTGATGTTGCAAATTTGGATTAATGGATTTTAATTTTGATGATAATAAATATTTATTACTTATTATTTTTCTACTATTGCCCTGTCTACTAACATTTTAGGTCCACAAGATTAATTGAAAATAAAGTCAGCTCAAGATTTGGTAGATTGGGAATGAGTTAATTTGTAATTGTACTTCAAGTTTTTTTACCTTTTCTTGAGTCAAATGTAACAAAGTAGGTCCTAATGCTAAGTAAATTAACACACAAACTTAGGGAAAAAAATTATGTCTGTTTTGGAGTTTTTTGTTTTTGATCATATCATTCGGGGTGATCCAAAATCATCTTAGATGATCATTTAAAAATAGAAACCCTAATTAGGGTATTCTTGTTAAGGCGGCCAAATTAAGCAAATCATCTTAGATAATATTAACATCGTCTTGGACGATATGCTCAAATAAAAAAGAAACAGCCACCAACCCTTTTAGGCATGTTATTATTTTTGACAACATACAGGACATCATTTTTTATGATGCATTATTATTTTGCCTAAATTAGTCTGATGATTAAGAAAAGAAATTAAGGTTTGATTGATCGATTATATCATCCTAGACGATTGCAGGATCGTCTGAGATCATCCGTTAAACAAACCTTAGTTTCTTCCTAAATCAACTAGGATGAACAAAATGATATGTTTGATGATATTTGTTAATTTGAACTAATTATAAAGAACTATCCAATAATCGGCCTGGACAATTAGTTATTTTTTTAACGTCCAACATGTGAAGTCTAGCTTAACAAAGTGATGGACTGGATGATACTTAATATTTTATACTAATCATTCAAGATAATATACTCAACATCCTAGACAAGTAAAACACATAAATCTAGTACTTGTATGCCCCTCCCCCCACCAAGGTCATCGCAGTCGAATGAGCTAAAAATGAACTAATCATATAGAATGATCGATCATCATGGATGATCTTTATTGATTAATTACAATTTAGGATGAATTTGAAGCCCTTCTAAATAAGATCACTTGTTTACTCAATAAGTTGTTTTTTGCTACTATCCTGACATATGAGAGCTAAGAGGAGAGGGAGAGCGTAGGAAAGAGAGGGAGAGGATCTTGTGAGGGGGAGTTTATGAGAGTTTCACAAAGGTTACTCCAAATAAGGATCTAAGTCTTTGTCTCTGATCATCATCCTTCGTTCCTTGGAGGTTTTCGACAGATCTACTTCAGTGATTAATTAACGTTCTTTGTCTGCTTCAAGAGGAAGCGAAAGGAGTCGGGTTCTCTGCCTGCTTCAGGAGAAAGTGAAAGTAGTTGGGTTCTCTACCACACTAGGGTTAGTGGAAAGGAGTTTTTGTATATGCTTCTCTACCTTATTGTGTAAGAAAAAGGAGAGTCATTGTGTTTAGTGCAATACCCATAGTAGAGGCTCCGGGGAGTGGATGTAGGTAAAGTTGATCGAACCACTATAAAATTGGTGTGTTCTTTCTTATTGAATTCTCGCATTTAATTTGCACACTTTTTTTTTCTATGGGTGATTGCTGGTTTAGATCATGATTTCAATTTGAGAGTTTTTAAAAAATACCAATTAACCCCCACCCCCCCCCCCCCCTCCCCCTCCCCCCCCCCCCTCTTAGTTAGCCTCAGGCTAGTTCATAAGGGCTTAAATTCCCTAATGAACTTTTAAGTTGAATCAGAGCAGGATTCATAAAATTAAGTTTTAAAAAACTTTTGAATTTTGATCCATGGCTAACTTTGCTAATAGAAATGCTATGGAAGGGTATTCCATTACCCGACCACTATTATTTGACAAAATACCATTTGATTTATAGAAAACTAGTATGTCCATATTTTTACAATTAATTAATTATCGCATGTGGATGCTTGTTAAAGAAGGTTATTCACCTCCATTGTGTGAAATTAATGGCATAAAAAATGAACTTTAATTTTCTGAATGGACTTTTGATGATAGGAATTTAGCATAACTTAATAAAAAATACTTAAACTATTTTTTCTATGATTTAAAATTAGAAGATTACACGCGTGTCTCAACTTGTGCTATTGATAAAGAAATATGGGATAGATTATGTATTACTTATGAAGGGATAAATGAAGTTTAGCAATCTAGGTTGAATATCATATTGCATAACTACAAACACTTTTGTATGAAATATAGTGAATCGATATCTGAAATGTATATTACTTTACTCAAATTGTCACCTCACTGCATGCCTTAGGGAGAGAGCAAACTAACTATGAAAAAGTTAACAAAATTTTGAGATGTTTGCCTTCTTCCTTTGATGAAAAGATAACTACTATCACTGAATTCAAGGATTATAATATTTATTTTGTTGATAACTTACTTGAGTCTCATTTCTTATGAGAAATGAGTAAGCCAAAGACAACTTGATGTAGGTGAGAAAAAGAAAGAGAAAATTATGGTGCGAAGGCCAATGATACGAATACTAATTCTTCTTGATTTGAAAGCGATGATGTGCCTTAATCACTAAGAAATTCAAGAGTTTTCAAAGAAAGAAGCAAAAGAACCATCAAAAGTGGAATAAAGGTAAGAGTTACAAGAATTCTAAAAGTTATATTGATATGATTTGTTTTGAATGCAGGAATCCGATACATGTTAAAGTTGATTGTCCTATAATTAAGGTTCACCCAAGTAAAGAGAATGGAGAGGAGAAACCTAAGTTCATGAAGGATAAGAAGCAATTTTAAATTGTGTTCTAGGCAGATTTTGTATATAATTCCTCTAAGATTTAAGCTGGGGAGGAGATAACAAGCTTGTGTCTGATGGTGGATTATTATCTTGGTCAGTCTGACAAAGAAGAGGTATGTAAACTAACCTGTGATAAATTACTTAAATTTTTTGAGAAAATTCATGCATCATATAAGAAACTTAAGAAATTTCATGCTAGCCTAAAATTGAAAATTTTAAATTTACAAAAAGAGCATGAAGTTTTACTTAAAGATCATTCTACAATTGATAATAATCACATGCCATTACTTAATGAGTTTGATGTATTAAATAAGAAGTATATTGAATTATCGGATACACATGATTCCTTGATGTATATTGTATAATTAGAGACTCCAAGAACCTATTGATTGAAATGTTTTTCTTATAGATAGGTTGAAATATAACTTGCTCGACATCAGTTAGCTATACGATAAGAGCTTTATCATAATTTTTTTGGAAAATACGTGTATCCTTAGCTTGAATACTAATATTGTTTTACAGGAAAAAATGATTAACAATGTTTACATGGTTGATTTAAATAGAATTAAATATACTACATATTTCTATTTAAAAACTTTACTAATGGGTCATGATTGTGGCATAGGAGGTTATGTTATGCCAGTATAAAATCTCTTAGGAAAGTGACCCAAAAAGATCTCGTTAGAGGTATCCCTAAGCTTAAGTTCACTAAAGACCACTTGTGTGATGCATGTAAACTAGGGAAGCAAGTACAATCCTCTTACATTCCATTAAGGATATTAGTACCTCTAGACCTTTAGAAGTCTTTCACATATATTTATTTGGACCCATTAGCACTACCAGCTTAAGAGGAAAGGTTTATGGATTTGTGATTGTTGATGACTACTAGATGTTCACTTGGATTAAATTTTTTTTACATAAGAGCGAGTCTTTAATGAATTTAGATTCTTCTCTACTTGGATTAAAAAAAAAGCTAGGTTGTGAGATCTTGACCATCCATAGTGACCATAATGGAAAGTTTAAATATGAGAGATTTAGAGATTTTTGTGATGATAAATGGATTACTCATAACTTCTTAGCTTCTAGGATCCCTCAGCAGAATAGGGTAGCAAAAAATAAGAGCAGGACCTTAGTTAAAGCAACTAGAGTCATGCTTGTTGAGTATTCACTTCCAAAATACTTTTGACTAAAGTGGTAAACATAGCTTGTTATGTATTGAAAAGTGCGAATGTTAGATCCCAACTAAATAAGACACCCTATGAGATCATTAAGGGTAGGACACCTAATATTTCCCACCACCATGTCTTTGGCTATAAGATTTTCATTCTTAATAATGGGAAAACACTCTTAGGAAATTGGACCCAAAATCAGATGAATAGTTCTTAGGATATTCAAGTATGGGGAAATCCTTTATGGTGTTTAACATTAAGGATATTGGTGATGGAGGAGACTACTCATATAGCATTTTATGAATCTGATCCTAAGAATTCTTGAGTTAAGGAAGAAGATGATGTTGGAGATGTTACTCAAGGAGTTGAAAACTTGGAGAAAATGCTAGAGCCTAAAAACATTGAAATAGTAGGTGAGATTACCCAATGAGTGGAAAATAAAAATTTGGAGGAAAGGGTAGAACCTAGACACACTTTGCCTAGAGATTGGAGATATTCTTTGAGTCATCCTAAAGAACTAATCTTCATATACCCTTCTAAAGGCATTAGAACTAGGTATGGACTTAGAAACAATGTGAATCACTCTTCCTTTATCTCAATGACTGAACCCACCAACATTGATCAAGTCCTTTCAGATGAATTATGGATCTTAGTTATGCAAGAAGAACTTAACCAATTTATGAGGAATGATGTTTGAGAGTAAGTAGAAAGACCTAAGAATAAAAATGTGGTAGGAACCAAATGGGTCTTTAAGATTAAAAATGAATGATTATGGTGTGGTGTTTAGTAATAAGTCATGATTGGTGGTTAAGGGGTACAACCAAATAGAAGGAGTTGATTTTGAGAAGACTTTTGCTTCTATACCTAGATTGGAAGCCATTAGAGTACTACTAGAATTTGTCAGTTATAAGGGATTTAAGCTTTTCCAAATGAACATCAAGAGTGTCTTTTTAAATGGGGTGATAAAAGAGAATGTGTTTGTAGAGCAACCCCAAGGTTTTGAGAGTTCCTAATTTTCAAATTATATTTAAAAATTAAAAAAAAAAAGACCTTATATGAAATAAAATAAGTATCCATAGCTTGGTATAAGAGGCTTAGCGCATTCCTATTATAAAGGGAGTTTGTTAAGGGAGTATAGACACCACCCTATTTTTGAGAAAGTAGGAGATGCGTTTCTCATTGTTCAGATCTATGTTGATGATATACTTTTTAGATCTTCTGATAAAAAGTTATGTGATGATTTTTCCTAAATAATGAGTAAGAAATTTGAGATGAGTATGATGGGAGAATTGTCCTACTTTTTGAGGTTTAGCATAAGACAATTGGATGATGGAATGTTTCTTAATCAATCAAAGTACAATAAGGACATCTTGAAAAAATATTAAATGGATAAAGCAAAGCTAATAAATACTTCCATGAGCTCTAGTGTTTAGTTGGATACAGACTCAAATGTAAAATTTGTTAATCAAAAGTAGTACAGAGAAATGATTAGATTACTAGTTTACTGTACTGCTAACCTACCTGATAGAGTGATTAGTATTTATCTCTGTACTAGATTTAAAGTTGATCGTAAATAATCCCACCTAACTATAGTTAATAAAATCCTTAGATATCTCTTAGGGACTCAAAACATAGGTATCTGGTATCCTAGGCACAGCACTTCTTTTGAGATTATTGGATATTTTGATTCAGATTTTGTAGGATGTAGGGTGGATAGAAATAGTACTTTTGAAACTTGCTAGTTTATAAGATAGTCTTTAGTCTCCTATTCTAATAAAAAGCAAAACTCTATTGCACTTTCTACTGTTGAAGCTGAGTATATTACCTTAGAAAGTTGTGTGG
The DNA here is from genome assembly GCA_016618105.1 of Dendrobium huoshanense. Taxonomy (NCBI): domain Eukaryota; kingdom Viridiplantae; phylum Streptophyta; class Magnoliopsida; order Asparagales; family Orchidaceae; genus Dendrobium; species Dendrobium huoshanense. The sequence continues at coordinate 36,986,705 of CM028359.1, read as the reverse complement.
CCCAAGTCCTATAGTTGAAGTAACAAATTTTGGATTTAAGATTACCTGTAAGAAAAATTTTAATCCTATGTAATAACATAGTACCATCTGTATATCTCTAAGAATCAAATCCAACATTCAAGGAATAAACACATTGACATAAGGCATCACTTTATTAGGAACCATGATACCAAAGGAGACATTGAGTTACACCATGTGACAATTGAGAATCAATTGGCTGACATCTTTACTAAACCACTGGCCTTTGACACATTCAGCATTTTAAGGACCAAATTGGTTATGATTGATATAAATGCATGAACTTAATATTTATTGAATATTTTTAATCTATTACTTCTTATTTTCTACTCTTTCTTTTTTTTACCTTTCTTTAATTTATAGTTTTAATTATTAATTTTTTATTTGCTATTATTTTTTGTTCATTCATTTTTGATGTTTAAGTTTTTTTCTTTCAATTTTACTTTTGGTCACTACTAAAATGATATTTTATGCTTTGTTTTTGTTTTTTAAAAATTTATAGTCAATATTTAACATCCATAAATCAATTAAAAGAAGAAACACCATTGATTGTTTCATTTCCTCTAACTTATTTTAGCGGTGTAATTTTCTTTTATAAATAAAAGTCAATCTTAAATTAACAACTGGACTTTGCAATTAATGTATTTTCTATATTATTACAGTAATCTATCATATATAAATAATTTTCAAAGTCATTACGTTACTTTCAAGCTTTCATAATCTTATTCGTTGTGTTTATTATATGAATTTTATTCTGCTTTGTGGTTTACTCTTCCTAATATTAGAGAGTGAGTTTTTCTTCTCTAATATCCAGAAGATATTCTTATAACTGAGAGTATTTAAAAGTTTCAAAAAGGGATCAAGTTTGCAAAAATGACAAGAGGAATAAAATCAACCCAAAAAGAAGAAAAATTAAAAAGATGCGCAATGATAACAAAAAAAAATTAAAAATTACACAAAGTGTATCAAAAATAAAAGATGTGTAAAATGCGCCAACTAATTTTCAAGAAGCACAAAATGAGCCCACATGAAAGCAAGCTTCTTTTCTCTTTCAAACCGTTAAATCTTAGAATAATTCATGTGTCACTTGATATTTTATGGACTTGATTCCAAAATTCATGATTGTGACTAATTACTTTGCTATATTATTCTATAAGATATTTTTCTGGAAATAAGGTTTGAACGTATCACTTTTTCTTATTAAATTATTTTTTTGAGTTAGATCCTTATTTTCAAAAGATGGTTTAACCTATAAGAAATCTAGGCTGGGAATAATAGGATCAGTTGTTCTACCATTTTTTGGATTTTGATGATGTTAACTCATTTTCATATAAACTTTTAATTCAATCACATGAATAATTAATCATATTAGTGTTTTGATAAAATATATATAATTTTTTTTCTTTTTTTCATTTTTGTATTTTTATTTTTTAATTATTTGCTTGGTTGTTTTTTTGTGATGTTGACTAATTTCTATTTTCTATTATATTTTTCTTTTATGTTTTTTCTCCTCCTTTTTATGATGTCAAAAGGGGGAGTAGTGGTAGTGTTTATGTTATTTCATTGTACTAATTTGTTTACTACTATTATTTATTTTTTGTAACATCTAGTTGATTTTAGTAAAATCTGCATGGCTTGGTTCACAATGTTTTCCTTCACGTTATATTTCATTTAACTACTTAAGTTGAATTTTTTACCAAATATTTGTCATCATCAAAAAGGGGGAGATTATTGTGAATTTAGATTCAATGATTATAATTTTGATGATAGCAAATATTTCTGACATTTCTATTTTTCTACAATTGCCTTCCTACTAATGTTAAAGGTATATAAAATTAATTACAAATCAACTTAGCTCAAGATTGGGTACATTAAGACCAAGTCATTCTGTAAGTTTACTTCAAGTGTTTTCATCATTTCTTGAGTCAAAAGTAATAAAGTGGGTCCTGGTGCTACGTAACCTTGCACAAACACAATAAAAGGGGAAAAATTCTATCTATTTTAGAGTTTTTTGTTTTTGATCAAATCATCCAAGATAATCCAAATTTATCCTAGACAAATAGTTAAAAATAGAAACCCTAATTAGGGCATCTTAGTTAAGGCACCCGAATTAAGTAAATCGTCCTAGAAAATATTAGCATCATCTTAGATGATATGCTCAAATCAGAAAGAATCAATTACCAACTCTTTTAGGCAAGTCGTTATTTTTAGACTTCATACAGGATATCATCCTGGATGATGCATTATAATTTTACCTAAATTAGTCTGATGATTAAGAAAAATAATTATGGTTTAATTGATCGATCATATCATCCTAGATGATTGCAAGATTATCCAAGATAATCAATTAAATAAAACTTAATTTTTTTTCCTGAATATTCCAGATTGAGAAGAATGATATGTTGGATGATATTTGTTAATTTAAACTAATTGTATAAGATGATCCAATAATCGACCTGAATAATTTGTTATTTTTTCATCATCCAATATGTAAAGTCTGGCCAAGCATAGTGATGGTCTGGACGATACTTGAGTTTTTGTACTAATCATACAGGATGATATACTCATTATCCCGTACAATCAGAATAAACTAATCTATTGCTCGTTCAGCCCTTCCCAGATTGTCATGGTTGAATGAGCTGAAGATAAACTAAACTTACAGGATGATTTATCGATCATTCTAGATGATCTTTATCAATTAATTACAATTTAGGGTAAATTTGAAGCCCTTCTATATAAGATCTCTTATTTACTAAAGAAAATATCTTTTGTTACTATCCTGACTTGAGAGAGCCAAAAGGAGATTGAGAGCTTGGGTGGGGAGAGAGAGAGAGAGAGAGAGAGAGAGAGAGAGAGAGAGAGAGAGAGAGAGAGAGAGAGAGAGAGAGAGAGACAGAGACAGAGAGAGAGGATCTTATGACGGGGAGTTTGTGAGGGTTCACAAAGGTTGCTCCAAGCAAGGATCTAAGTCATCTTCTCTAGTCATCTATTGAATCTTGTTCATTCTAGAATAGTTTGTTAGACCTAAATTTATGTCCCAAGACTAACTAAGACGGGGGTGAATTTGTAATTTAACTTTTTAGCCTGTTCTTGGATTTTAAAAAGATAGAAACCAATTTATGAACTTGAGCAAGTTGATTTTAAGGTTTTTAAAAAATAATATTTCAACCAGAGAAAAATAAACTTGTAGTAAAGTAAATAAGAAGCATAAATAAAATGACACAAAAGTTTATAGTGGTTTGGTTAAACATAACCTACATTCACTCCCTGAAGTCTCCAACTTCAGGAATTTCACTATACCAAAGTATCTCTCCTTTTGCCTCCACAGTAAGGCGAAGAAGCATTTATAAAACCCTCTTCCACCAATCCCTGGTGTGGCAGAGAATCGTCATCTTTTTACACTCCCCAAGTGTAAGCAGAGAACCTTCATCCTTTCACACCCTCTAAGTGTATGCAGAGAACCATTGGCTATTCACACTCTCCAAGTGTAGGTAGAGAACCCTCAGTAGATCACACTCCTCAAGTGTTTGCAGAGAACTGGATATTCTTGAAAGATCTTCACATTATTGCAAATCTATTTTCATGACTTATGTTTTGATGATTGACAAACACTATTGATTCTCTTGGACTGCATGTTACTTCTAACTTTTCAGGAATCAAAGATCGGACGAATAAATGAAGCCAATTCAAGAATGCGTAGGTTAGGATTGAGTCAGTCTGTACTTTGCTTTTTCTCTTCTTGAGTCTATTTGTAATGTTCAAAGAGACTGATGCTAAGTAACCCTACACACACACACTTGAGAGACTTAGAAATTCTATTTTTACTCTAATCGACCAAGATGATATTTACATCGTCCTAGACGATCTGGCTTAAAACAAAAATTCTAATCTGGGATTCTTATTTAAAGGCAGCTGTCATTAACAGATCGACCTAGATGATACGTGTATCAGCCAGGACGATAAGCTCAAAACAGAAAGAAACTGCTGTCATAAATAATTAAGGTATTCTGTATTTTTTGGAAATCGGCCAGGATGATCTTTGATCGTCTTGGATGATATTCATAATTATGCCTTAATTGATCAGACAAATTAAGGATGATTGATACGATCACATCGTCATGGACGATCACAGGATCGGCCAGGATGATCTATTCAAAAACCTTAGTTACTTCTAGATGATAAATATCGGCCAGCACAAATTTAGAGCGATGCTTTGGACAATTTTCCTCTGATTTGAACTGATCGGCTTGGATGATCATGAAATCATCCTGGATGATCAAGCCAATTTTTAATCGTCCAGTTTGCATTCAGGGTGATTCTCTTGCCGATCTTCTGAGATTTGTACTGATCGGCCTGGACGATTTCCATATCATCCTAGATGATATTGTCAGCAACTTGCAATTAATGAGCTCCTTTGAATCTCTTCTATTTAAGGGCTCTTGTTCAATGTTTTTAAATAATCTTTTTCTGCTCCCTTGACCTGAGAAGACCTTGAGCGGAGAAAGAGAGAGAGAGAGAGAGAGAGAGAGAGAGAGAGAGGATCTTGAGAGGGGGAGCTTGTGAGGGGATTCATAAGGGTTGCTTCAAGGATCGCTCTGCTTCTTCTTCATCTAGAGTTTCTCGTCCGTGGAAGGGTCGGTAGAGGTAAGGATTCAGCATCTGATTGTGGTTCTCTGCCAACTTCAGGAGGAAGTAAAAGGAGATAGGTTCTCTGCCTTGACGGGGTGGCAAAAGAGGTTCTTTGTAAAGGCTTCTCCGCCTAGCTGTGGGGGCTAAAGGAGAGTCACGATTGTAGTGCAATACTCGGAGGGCGCCTCTGGGGAAAGGACGTAGGTCGAGTTGACCGAACCACTTTAAATTTTTGTGTTCTTATTTCTTGCTTCCGCACTTTAAATTTACGTGCTTATTTTTCTTGTGGTGTGATTTTGGTTTATGAGATTTTACTTCTTTGTGAAAAGAATTTTAAAAATACCAATTCAACCCCCCCTCTTGGTTAGCTTGGGCCAATTTTATAGGGCTTAACATCCCTAATGAACTTTTAAGTGGTATCAGAGCGGGATTCATAAAAATTAGTTTGAAAACTTTTTGAATTTTGATCTATGACTAACTTTTGGAATCGTAACACTACGGAAGGGTATTCTATTATCCGACCTCCCCTGTTTGATAACCTACCTTTTGATTTCTGAAAAACTTGGATGTCAACGTTTTTACAATCTACTTATTATCGCATGTGGATGCTTATCAAAGAAGGTTATTCTCTACCTTCTCGTGAAATTAATGATGTTAAAACTGAAGTTGCTTTTACTGAATGGACCTTCGATGAAAGAGATTTAGCCCAATTAAATGCAAAATGTTTGAACTATTTTTTCTGTGCTTTAAAATCTGAGGATTACATGCGTGTTTCTACTTGCAAAACTGGTAAAGAAATTTGGGATAAATTATATATCACTTTTGAAGGAACTAATGAAGTTAAATAATCTCGTTTGAATATTCTCTTGCATGACTACAAACTTTTTCGTATGAAACCATCTGAATCTGTTTCTGATATATATACTAGATTTATACAGATAGTCACTTCCTTGCATGCATTATAAAGAGAACTTTCAAACTTTGAAAAAGTAAACAAGATTTTGAGATGTTTTCCTCCATCATATGATGCTAAAATCACTGCAATCACTGAATCTAAGGATTTGAACACTTATTCTATTGATAACTTACTTGGCTCACTCATTTCTTACGATCAAGGGGTGAATCAAAGAAATCTTGATGCAGTTGAGAAGAAGAAGGAGAAAACAGTTGCACTGAAGGCGCACAAATCTGACTCTGATTCTTCCGGGTCTAAGAGCGATGAAGTTGCCTTCATCACAAGGCAATTCAAAAGCTTTCTAAGGAAGAAGCAAAAGATTCATTAGTGAAAAGTTAGGGATCATAAATATTCTGATGTTGTTTGTTATGAATGTAGGAAGCCTGGACATGTGAAAGCGGATTGTCCTACAGTTCAAGATCACTCAAGCAAAGACAAAGAAAATGGTGAGGAGAAACCCAAGTTTAGAAAGGACAAGAAGAGAGTCCAAAAGGCGTTCTGGGTAGAATCTGGTACTGATTCCTCTAAGACTGAACCAGACGAAGAGACAACAAACCTGTGCTTAATGGGGGAAGATCATCTTGGGCAAAGTGATGAGGAAGAGGTATGTAAACCAACCTATGATGAATTGTTTGAGATTTGTGAGAAAATTCATGCATCATATAAAAAACTTAAGAAGACTCATGCTAACTTAAAATTTGAACTTGTGAATTTACAAAAAGAGTATGAAGTTATTCTTAAAGATCATTCAACGATTGATTCTAATCACATGGTTCTTCTTGATAAATTTGATGATTTGAACAAAAAGCACTCGAAATTAATTGATGAGAATGAAGCATTAAAAGTTTCACATACCTCTCTTCAATTTGATTTCAAGAAATCTAAAGAGAAAGAGAAATGCTTGAGGGTTGAGAATGATGTTCTAAAAAATACAAACTTGAGGATTAAGAATGAATTGTCTACACTTAAGAAAACTTGGAAGATGCCTACTCTTGATCAAAAGCCAAGACCTAGGAAGAGGCATTATAACTCAAACCATTTAAGAAATCCTTTTCGTGGAGTTAGATGTTTTTCTTGTGGCATGCTAGGACACATCTCACACACTTGCACTGTTCACCGTAGTACATATTGGGTGTAGACCTAAGGTACATGATTCACAGCATACCATACCTGTATTATATTCTACTTTTCCTGAGAAGGGACCCAAACCAGTTTGGGTTCCTAAATCTGACTGTTGTTGAGTTTTGCAGGGGTGCTCTCACCAAAGACCTCATGGGAGCATAGGGTAATTGAACATATGGAGGCTCGCAACTCATAATTGCTTAAACTTGCTACTTCGTAATTTCTTGAAATGTTTTTTAATTAGTTTTGTGTTATTTTTGTTGTGTGCTAGCTTTTTGGTGTTTTAGATTATTTTGTTTTCGCTGTGCTTTTATGTTTGGTTTTCTATATGATTAGTTTTTTAAGCTTTTAGATTTTGGAGATTTAAAGCCATTGATTATCAAATCTAAATCGGTCAAAGGGAGAAACACCGTTGATGGTTTCCCTCCCTCTAACCTCTTTTAGTGATATAATTTTCTTTTCTAGACAAAAGTCTATCTCATATTAACAACTGGTTTTTGAAACTAAAATTCTTTTTATCTCGTTACAATAATTTATCTTGTGTGTAATATCCAAAGTTCTTATATATCTTTAAAGTTAAATGAAATTTTGTCATTGCATTTATCACATGATTTTTATTTTGTTTTGTGACTTTTTCATCCCTATGTTAGAGAGAGAGCTCCTATTCTCTAATATTTGGAGGATATACTCACAACTAAGGTTCTTTTTAAGGGTTTTGTTAAAGAGAATTTAGCTTGGAAAAAATTAAGAGGGAAAGTGGAAAAGAAGCAAATTTGAAATGGAATATATATATATATATATATATATATATATATATATATATATATATATATATATATATATATATATATATATATATATAATGTGTATAAAAAATCAAGATGCTTAAAGAGCCAATTAAAGTGACAAGAGGCATAAAATGAGCCCACTAAATGCAAGCTATTCTCTCTTTTCAAAACTTTTAATACTTAGAGAACTCATTGGATATTTGATGCTTTCAAAGGCTTGATTTCAAATTTCATGATTGAGACAAATTACTTTGGTATATTATTTATAAGATATTTTCTTTGTAACCAAGTATTGATTGAATCTTCTTTTTACCCAGTAAAGTTTTTCTGAGTTTGACCTTTTTGTTTTTAAAAGGATGATTATTGCCGTGAAAGAAGTCCGAGCTAGGGATTAACAAGATTGGATATACTACCTTTTTCAGATTTTGACTTGTTAACTCTTCGATCTTTTGAATCTCTAAAATTGAATTATTTGAAAAATCTGTCATATGGATACTTTGCTAAAAAGAAAATGTTTAACCAAAAACAAATTTTTTTTCTTCAGTTTTCTTTTTAGTTTTTTGCCTTTTTTTAGCTTTGTTTTATGAGTCTTTTATCTCCTTGAGGGCTTTGATCATCAACTTTTTCCTTGGATTCAAATCTCTTGTCACATCGTCCTGGCCGATCCTCATATCATCCTGAACGATAGGACAAATTTTCTTCAAAATTCCATCTGCTGAACTTTTTTGATCTTGCTATAACTCTTCGTCCTAGATGATAACTTATCATCCTGGACGATCTGATCGAACTCTATTGATAGTCTTGGCCGATAACATATTTTGTCCTGGCCGATGCATTTTATGGTCATCGTCCTGCCCGAGACACTAGATAGTCCACGACGATCCACGTGTCAGCACGTTTAAATCTTTAAAATTGGCCCCGGACTATTCATTATTTGACAATCATTCTGGCTGATCCACTGTTCATCCTGGACGATACATGTGGCACAGATTTAAAATGTTTTAACTTCGGCCGGTATGATCAATTATTGTGCATCGTCCGGGACGATACACCTAATCGCCCCGGACGATCTGCTTTTCAACGGTCGTTCGGCTTGACTCCTCGGGACGATAGCCTGTCTCTAATCGGCCTGGCCGATATCTGATCGGCCCAGCCGATCAGACCGCTTTTTGACCAATCGGCCTGTATGCAATTATTGTACCATATCGTCCTGGATTATTCTGCGATCAGCCTGGATGATATGGCCATTTCTTTAAATTCAGGCCGTTCCAGCCATGTTTTTCACTTCACACCTCTTCTTCTCTTGTGTTTTCTTATTAGTCTCTTGCTATGGCTGGTGGGAAGCGAGTTCGACAAACTTCTGGGAGTTCTTCGAGGGCTAGGATTGACCCTCATTTCAGGGAGGTAGAAGATGAAGCTGCTTACCATCGATATAAAGAATGTGGGATAACTATCTCCATAATCATCAATCCTATCCACCTTTCATTCCGGTAATGGATCTCTTTGCTCACACTTCTCTTTGTTTTATTTTTTCTCTCGTTTTCCCCTTTTATACTGAACTTCTTCATGAATTATTCGCAAATCTTCGCATAAATCCTACTTTCATAGCCCTGACCTCCTATGTGAATCGACGCTCGGTCGAAATCATATATCAGGACTGTGTTGAACTTTTATAGATATCCACCACCGGGAATAAGCTGCACATAATCATTTCAGATCCTGACTTTTACTAGTCCGCGATAAATCATTTCCTTCTCCAGACTAATGCACATTTTCATATTGGATAGACTAGCTCTTTAGTCAAAGATACTAGGACAATCCAACATGTCCTTCGCACCTCCATAATTCCAAAAGCTGGGGACCAAATCCACATCACTCCTCTACTTTCTTTGACTACTTTTTACATCATGGATCATAGAGAATTTAATACAACTGACTTAATTTTTTGGTACATTGATCATTTAGCCACAATTCGTGATGCAAGTTATAAGAGGAAACCCCATCTGGCTTTAGGATACCTTATAGCCTATGTCCTTGAAACCAAATATCAACTTAAATATCATGCTCCTCCGCACCTCCCAACTCTCTTCTACTCAAACAATTCTTTCACTATCCTTCACAGTACTCGTCTCCACCTAGGAGATGAGGAACCTCGGGGGGCTGAGGAGAAGGATACTCCCGCTCCCTCTCCTGTTCCTGATCCTACTCCTCCTCGCCAACACTCTCAGCTTGACCAATTAGTGGAGAGGTTTGATCGATGGGAGACCCGCTTCGACGCTTACGTTGCTGAACATGAGCAGCAACATTCTAAGGACATGGCCCGCTACGAGCAGCACCGCACAGAGGACTTAGCCCAGTTTAATAGCTTCATTACTCACCAGCAGCAGCAGCATGACCAGGACATCGCCTGGTTCAATGCTCAGTTCACTTCGCTAGCTAGCTACTTTCAGCAGCCACCTCCACCACCTCCATCTGATGATTAGGGTCCCTCATTTTTCTAGTCTTTTGTTTTTTGTTTTCTGTTTTCTATTTTCTGTAGTTTGTCTTGTAGTTTGTATTAGTTTCTATTATGTTGTTTCCTTTTTTTTTTTGTGTGTCTAGGACCCTCTTCTTGTGATGACAAAAGGGGGAGTAGGATGTGGTAGGAAAAGTTGATGTGCTTGTAACTTTGAAATTTTAATGAACTGCTATTTTTATTGAGATTTTCCTACTTGTGTTTGCCATCATAAAAAAGGGGGAGATTTTTGCAAATATATTTTCAAGACTTATGATTTGATGATTGACAAATACTATTGATTCTCTTGGACTGCATGTTACTTCTAACTTTTCAGGAATCGAAGATCAGACGAACAAACGAAGCCAGTTCAAGATTACGTAGGTTAGGATTGAGTCAGTCTGTACTTTGCTTTTTCTCATCTTGAGTCTATTTGTAATTTTCAAAGAGACTGATGCTAAGTAACCCTACACACACACACTTAAGAGATATAGAAATTCTATTTTTACTCAAATCGGCCAGGACGATATTTGCATCGTCCTGGATGATCTGGCTTAAAACAGAAATTCTAATCATGGTTTCTTAATTAAAGGTATCCGTCATAAAAAGATCGGCCTGGACGATAAGCTCAAAACAGAAAGAAACTGCCATCATAAACAATTAAGGTATTCTATATTTTTGGAAATCGGCCAGGATGATCTTTGATCGGCCTGGACGATATTTATAATTATGCCTTAATTGATCAGACAAATCAAAGAAGTAATTAAGGATGATTGATACGATCACATTGGCCTGGATGATCGCAGGATCAGCCAGGATAATCTATTCAAAAACCTTAGTTACTTCTGGATGATAAATATTGGCCAGAACAAATTCAAGGCGATGCTTTGGAAGATTTTCCTTTGATTTGAACTAATCAGCCTGGACAATCGTGAAATCATCCTTGACGATCAAGCTAATTTTCAATCGTCTATTTTGCATTCAGGGCGATGCTCTGGCCGATCTTCTGAGATTTGTACTGATCGGCCTGGATGATTTCCATATCGTCCTGGACGATATTGTCAGCAACTTGCAATTAATGATCTCCTTTAAAGCTCTTCTATTTAAGGGCCCTTGTTCAACATTTTTAAACAATCTTATACTGCTGCCTTGGCCTGAGAAGACCTTGAGGAGAAAAAGAGAGAGAGAGAGAGAGAGAGAGAGAGAGAGAGAGAGAGAGAGAGAGAGAGATAGAGAGAGAGAGAGAGGATCATATGAGGGGGAGCTTGTGAGGGGATTCATAAGGGTTTCTTCAAGGATCGCTCTGCTTTTTCTTCGTCTAGAATTTCTCGTCTGTGGAAGGGTCGGTAGAGGTAAGGATTCAGCATTTTATTGTGGTTCTCTGCTAGCTTCAGGAGGAAGCAAAAGGAGATAGGTTCTCTGCCTTACCGGGGTGGCAAAAGAGGTTCTTTATAAAGGCTTCTCCGCCTAGCTGTGGGGGCTAAAGGAGAGTCACGATATTAGTGCAATACTCAAAGGGTGCCACTGGGGAGTGGACGTAGGTCGAGTTGACCAAAACACTATAAATTTCTATGTTCTTATTTCTTACTTCTGCACTTTAAATTTTTGCGCTTATTTTTCTTGTGGTGTGATTTTGGTTTATGAGATTTTACTTCTTTGAGAAAACAATTTTTAAAATACCAATTCACCCCCCCCCCCCCCCCCTCTTGGTTAGCTTGGGCTAGTTCTATAGGGCTTAACATCCCTAACAAACTTTCACACATGAGAAATCTAGAAGAACAAGAGAAAAGAGTGAAAAAAATATAAAATAACACACAAGATCCTTACCCTTAAACTAAGTGAACTCTCCATGCCCCAATAGGAAGAAATCTCCTTCAAACACTTTCTCTCACTCTCTCCTTTAATTTCCCTTTACCATTAACAAAGACCAAGTGACAAAAAGATTAAAGGCCAATTTTTAGTAGACCTTTTATAGAAAAGACACGAAAACTATCCAAAAAAATTGAATTTTTCAAGTTTGACATCAATGATCGTCCCGTACGATTATATTTTTTAAGTACGATTAGTACAAATACTATTGCGTATGAATCCATTATGAATCGGGACGAAATCATTTTATACCTGATCATTGTCCGGTACGAACTGTGTTCATTTGGTACGAACAGAAGAAATGTCAAAATGGGTATGTATGAACCAGTAGGACGAAATGAATGAAAGCACACCAGAGCTATTCGTCCAAGTATGATCGAAAAATATCATCCATATGAACTTCGTTCGTGCACGCTCAGGAGCCCAGCATCCCAGTACTATAAAAGAAATCATCCATACGAACTACATTCATACATGCTCTAGAGTCCATCATCCCGGTACGATAAAACATTATCGTCCATATGAATAGTATTTGAGGTCGAACTAGAGAAGATCATCTCGATACGAATGAAAAATATCATCTGTATAAATAGTGTTCGAGGCAAAACTAGACGAGATCATCCCCGTACGAATGAAAAATATTATCTATACGAATAGTGTTTGAGGCTGAACCAAAGGAGATCATCCTGGTACAGACAAAAAATATCATCCATTAGAAAAAAAAAATTTCTTTCACTCCATTGCTTGTTGGGGAAAATAACTCACCGGATCATATCGTATAAATTAATTTCATAGTATACGATCAGTCTAAAAATGTGAATTTTAGAACTCTCCCCCAGTGTGTGTGTTCAATTACTCAATTACAATCACACTCTCTCAGACTCAATAAAATAAAAAATACAGACTTCAAATTATAATAACTCTAAACTGATTTTGATTTGAAGTCTTCAACAATCCGGAGTATGAATTCTCTGAAATGTTAGTACACACAAGAGCAAAATGATTCTTTCAAAATGTGTTATGAGAAAATAATAAAAAAAAATAATATTTTGTATCATAAAAAACAAATAAGTTGTAAGAATATCAAACATGCAAAGCTAAGTAGCAACTCTCTCAACAATCTCCCCCTTTTTTATGATGGTAAAATAATTATTATTCGAGTAATAATAAAAATCCTAAATTTCTACTAAACTCCCCCTGAATGAATAAGCGTGTGAATATAAGAGGTTTATATTATGAACAAATCAATTTTTAATTTTTAAGTTTTATACACACAATCAAATTGACACTAAAAAGAAACTAAAACGAGAAACAAATCATAAAACATGAACAAAATAAAACACAAAAAATTACTCAAAACATGAGCAAAGCATTCAACAGTCAAATAATATTTCTCCTCCTTTTTGATAACTGCAAAAAGAGAAGAAACAAACTACATAAAATGTAAGAAGTCATATAAGAATCCTTTGATAATTGATCCTGAAAGAGATTGAGTTATACTTGCAATGACAAGATTAATGTTCATTTGAGAAAAATAAAGTTTCATATCATTTAAATTAAGATATTACATAGACAAAAAAAATATATCAAGGTTATGAATCATTCTAGACAATAAGATAAGGAGAATTATTGCAAAGGTGATGAAATGAAAATTAATTTATGTCAAATTTCAATACAAAATATAATTGAACATTAGATTGAACTGAAATTGAAGATTAAAATATAGAAGGAAGAACATATACTTGTGGCACTTTGCGCATCTTTTTAATACTTGTGGCACACTTTGTGTATCTTTTTATATTTGAGCTAATTTGTGCCGCTTTTCAATTTGCGAACAATTGCGCACTCTTTTAATTTTTGTACACTTATACATGTCCAATTTTTTTATATTCGTATTTCTAAAATCAATAATCTAAAAGCTCAAATTTTTTTAAAAGCAAAGAAATTTATATTAAAAAGATAAATAAAAGAATAATAAGACATCAAAATTGTAATAATAATATTAAAGTTTTTATATGGCTAAAAAGAACATGAGATTGATAGCCGTAAACTTGATCTAGTTATAAGCTAACTTAAAATATTTGAAAAATTAGATTTTCTAATGAATTCAATTTTTTTGTTACAGATCATATTATATCACTTTTTAGATTAATTAAGTTAGGATAATCATATAGTCTAATGAACATTTCTAAAATAAAGAACAAAATCAACTAAATAAAAACATGACATGTTTTATTGATATCAAAATAAGATAATACAGTAAAGCTCACATGATATCAATTCAACTACATGGATCATCAACCAAAATAAAAGATAGTCATAAATGCTACAAAGGTCATCACATCATATCAGAAGTATTGACAAAGACAAACACAGAGAAGTACATTTATCACTGGGAGGGACCCTGGTCTAGAGGAGGTGGTTGGTTGAAGAAAGTAAAATAGCTACTCATCATAGCCACATTTGCATTCATCTAGTCAAACTGACCTTGAACCAAGCCCATGTCCTACTGCTGTAGGTGAGTCTCAATTTGATCAAAGCATTGATCAAAATGACTCTCAAGTCTGTTAAAGCATTGGATCTTATCATGAAAGGCTGGTCCATGAGCAGGTGCAGGTACAAGTGCTCCCCCTTCTCGCTCAGAATCCTCACTTCCATCATCTTTCTCAAAAATTATTCAGAACGAAGCATAAGAATAGTAGATAGTAGTTTCTTGGTGAGGATCAGGAAGAACTAGATCGTACTTCTTCTCAAGAATGTATGTCACAAGATGTCCTAAGGCTATGCTCTTCTTTCTCTTATGAGAGACATGTTTAATTTTAGAAATCCCATAGATATAGTCAATAATGAGCTGGGATTCGTCTATAGGTTCATTAGTCATGATCAGGTAAGTTACAGTGGAAATAAGAGGAGTAATTGTTATGTGATCACCAACTTTAGGTATTATAGAGGTTCTAAGAACATGTTGGATGATTCTAGCATCTTGGTATAAAGTGGATACCTTAGGCAAATGACACACTTCACTAATCCCTCTAATCACTTGGTTTATTTCAGTCCAGTCATAATTAGAAGCAGTGGTCAAAGTGTGGGCTCTTATTCCTTCGATCCTTAAATTCAAAAATGCCCCCAAATATTTCTTAGTAATTTCTACCCGCTACTTAAAAACAAAAGATCTAATCCTAGATTAATCGATGCTAAAGGTCATATTCGCAAGAAAATAGTGAAAAGTTTTCTTGTTATAGGAGTGAATCAGAGTTAGAATAAAAGTAAATTGGGTAGAGGCGAAAAGTGGCATTACTTGAAAGATAACATTCTCTTGCAGAAGAATATTAGAAGGTGTGTTTTTTGTAGAAACAAACCTAGGAAATGAGTCCTTGTTAATTTTGGACAAAAAGTTGACTTTATCATTCCTAGAGGATGGACTATTAGCCATTCTACTCTTTTTCTATAGCTTACCATTGAAGGATTTGGAAAGATGAGAAGGATTTGAAAGGCTATTGAGGTAAATGAGATTTGAGTTATAAAGCCCTTCGATTTAAAGAAAATTGAACTTTCATACATATGAAACGAGGATCATAATGTACGATGCATGAGTTCATATGTACGAAATAAATTTTCATATGCACGAATAAATGCAAGTAAAATAAAACAGTTTTTCGTAATCACAGAAGTTATGAGGCGTCCTTCCATACAGACTTTTTGACCATACGATCGTATAGACGAATAGGTGTTCATCCAAGATGATCAAATATTTAAGATCGTTTTAATGACTGTTTGAATCATCCCTCATATTGATATGCCATGTGTTTGTATGTACGAACTCTAGGTTCATACATATGATCAGAAATAAAAACTGCTTCTACCCATATAACCATCTATAGGCATATATATGAATGTATACAAATCATTTAGCTGATCTGGGGATTGTATAGATAAATTATATTGGAAATAAAAATGATACGCAATATGTTCTACCCAACAATCGATTTGCTATAGAATTCATCCAATATGAAATAAATTTTATACAGTACGAATAGAACACTTAGTAAATTTTGTACAATCGATCAAAAATATGAAATTCGATGTGAAAACAATTTGAAGTCACACAAAAACACTGAAAAAAACACAAAAATAGAAAATACACAAAACACACATATCAAGTTTGCAAAAAGTTTTCATTACGCATTCAAGTCAATCACACCAAGCCTTGTTCTTAATGTGCTAAACGTATCAAAGGCTAGTGGTTTTGTAAAATTATATGCAAATTGATTTTTAGTTGTAACATAATTTAGTTCAATTTCTTCTTTGGATACATGATCCCTTATGAAATGATGCCTTATATCAATATGTTCGGTTCTAGAATATTGAATAGGATTCTTTGAAATGCAAATAGCACTAGTGTTATCACAATAAATTGGAATAGTGCTTATAGTTAATCCTAAATCAATCAACTATTGTTTCAACCAAAGAACTTGTACCACACAACTTCCTAAGGTGATATATTCAACTTCAGCAGTATATAGAGCTATGGAATTCTATTTTCTACTGGACCAAGAAATAAAATAATATCTAATAAATTGATAAGTTTTAGAAGTACTTTTTCTATTAACCCTACAACCTACAAAGTCCTAATCTAAATATCTAATTATTTCAAATGAAGAGCTTAACTTAGGATACCAAATCCCTAAGTTTTGAGTTCCCAAGAGATATCTCAAAATTCTTTTCACTGCTTTCAAATGAGACTCTTTTATATATGATTGAAATTTAGCATACAAATGAACACTAAATATAATATCAGGTCTGTTAGCAGTCAAGTAAAGCAAAGATCCAATAATTCCTCTATATTTATTTTGATCAATAGATTTTTCTTTTTGATCCTTATCTATTTGAACTGAGGAACTCATAGTTCTACTAATAGGTTTAGCATTATCTATTTCATACTTTCTGAGGATATCCTTAACATACTTCGACTGCCTAAGAAATGTACCCTCCTCAATTTACTTAATGCTAAATCCTATAAAGTATCTTAAATCTCTCATTAATCTCATTTCAAATTTATTACTAATTATTTTAGAAAAATTATAACAAATATTTTTATTTGTAGATCCAAAGATGATATCGTCAAGATAGATTTGAATAATGAGTATATCCTCTCCAATTTTCTTCAAAGAGAGTTGTGTCTACACTTCCTTTTTCAAAATATCTCTTAAGTAGGAAGCTGCTTAAACTCTCATACAAAGCCCTAGGTACCTGTTTCAATCCATACAATACCTTTTTTTAATTTAATAACATGATTTGGGTATTTTGAATTTTCAAAACCTGAAGGTTGTTCAACATAAACATCCTCTTGAATTACCCTATTTAAAAAGGACTTTTAACATCCATTTGATACAACTTAAATCCTCTAAAATAGGTAAAGGGTAATAAAACCCTAATTACTTCAAGTTTCGCTATAGGGGCAAAAGTTTGCTCAAAATTAATCCCTTCAATCTGATTATACCTCTTAGCTACCAATCTAGCCTTATTTTTAAAAACAACTCCTGAGTCATTCATTTTGTTCTTAAATACCTACTTAGTTCTAACTACACTTTGATCTTTTAGACTTGCAATTGATTCCCAAATATCATTCCTAACAAATTGATTTAATTCTTCTTGTATTACCAAAATCCAAAATTTATCCAAAAGTGCTTGATTTATATTTATGGGTTCTATTATATAAATAAAGGCATAATGATTAACTTCATTGCATAGTCCATGTCTAGTCCTAACACCCTCACTAGGTTCACCTAAAATCATTTCCTTAGGTGGTTTTTAGAAAATCTCAATTCTCTAGGCAAAGGGTTTTCTATCTCCAAATTTTCTTCCAAATTTACTTTCTCAATCTTTTGGGAGTTTATTTCTATCTCTTCCTCTTCAAAATTTAGCTCTTTCAAAATACCAGATTCATCAAATACAACATATATGGTCTCCTCAATTACCAAAGTTCTTTTATTGAATACTCTATAAGATTTGCCAATACTAGAGTATCCTAGAAAATTTACTTCATCTGATTTTGGATCAAATTTTATTAAGGTAGATTTTCCATTGTTATGTATGAACACCTCACATCCAAAAATATATAAATGTGACAAATTAGGTGTTCTCCCTTTAAGAATCTCAGAGGATGTTTTATTCAAATTCGATCTGATATTCGCCTTATTCAAAACATAACATACAGTGCTAACCACTTCAACCCAAAAATATATAGGAAGTGAATATTTGCCAACATGGCTCGAGCGGCTTCTATTAATGTTCTGTTCTTTCTTTTGAGTAACTCATTCTACTGAGGGGTTCTACGTGCAGAAAAATTATGATCAATTCCTTTTTCTTTATAAATTCTTTAAATTTATCATTTTTAAATTCTCCACCATGATCACTTTGGATTGTTAAAATTTCATACCCTAGTTTCCTATAAATCTAAGTCGAAAAATCTCTAAACTCCTCAAATGATCCACTCTTATGATATAAGAATCCAACTCATGTGAATCTAGAAAAACCATCCACAATCATAAATCTGTATACCTTCCCTCCTAGACTTACAGTTCCAATTTGTCCAAAAAGATCCATATATAAAATCTCTAATGGTTTACTAGTTATAAGATCCTTATTAGACTGAAAAGAGGACTTCACCTATTTTCCTAATTGACATGCATCGCAAAGGTGATCCTTAGTAAAGTCTAGTTTTAGTATACCTCTCACTAAGTTCTTTTGGGTAATCCTCCTAAGGTTTTTCATGCTAGAGTGGCAAAGTCTCTAATATGAAAGTCATGACTCATTAGAAATAGTTTTCAAATAAAAAGTAGTAGGAGTTTTGATACAATTTAATTCTAGCATATAAATATTATTTACCTGTATATCATGCAAAACGTAATTACCATTTAGGATCAATATACAGCTAGTTGGAAAATATTTAACACAGTATCCTTTTTCACAAAGCTGATTAATACTCAAAAGATTATGCTTTAAGCCTCCAACTAGTAGTACATTCTCAATAATTTTTTTTTTTAAATTTCCTATCATACCTGATCCAACCACCTTCCTTGTGGAGTTGTCTCCAAGTGTAACCTTACCTCCATTCTTAGCTTCCAGCGATATGTATTGCTTAGTATCTCTAGTCATATCCTTTTTGCAACTGTTGTTCAGGTACCATATACTCTCACGAGGCCTTGTGTGAGAATGTGCCTACAAAATTATCAAATGTTAGACCTAGGAACCCAAACAAGTTTGGGTTCACCTTTTGGTAATTTTAAAATAGATGCATGTATGATCTGTCTAGGTTTATGCATCTTCGATCTCCACACTAAATTAGTTTTTCTATCTAAAGTATAAGTGTATGAGATATGTCCAATCATGCCATAACTAAAACATTTGACTCCAGGAAATAGATTTCTCAATCTTCTATAAATATTCTGTCTATTCTTGGGTTGTAGAAATTTTGACTTTAAAATAAGATTTATAAAATCTTCAAGTCTAGGGGTTTCCTATTTTTCATGAGAGCTTCCAATTTTAATTTAATAAATGTGTCCAGATCTTCCAACACATTATTATTATATTTTAATTGATATTTTTTACTCTCTAATTTATCCTTAAAATCTTTAAATTCTTTTTTCATTGCTACATAGGATGATTTTAAATTTTCATTATTCTTATTCAAATCATCGAACTCATCAAGTAAGCTCATGTGGCTGCTATCAATTAATGTATGATCTTTCCTAAAGATTTCATATTCTCTCTACAGTTCTTGTAATTCTATATTTAGACTAGCATGCATTTTCTTTAACTTCCTATATGCATCATGAATTCTTTAGAAACTTCTAATAATTCAGCATATATTTAGTCACATACCTCTTCTTGATCTAAATGATCAAGATTATCTTCCATTAAGCACATGTTGGTGACTTCTTCCTCTTTTTAGTTTCTGATGAGTTTGAAGCTGAGTCCACCTAGAAACCTCTTTGGAATTTCTTCTTGCCCTTCTTAACATTTTGTTTCTCCTCTATCTTCTTCTTGTTAGGAGTGGCTTTAAGTTTTTGACAATCTGACTTAATGTGTCTAGGTTTCCCACACTCGTAGAAAATCACATCATTAGAAACCTTGATATTCCTACTAAACTAACCTCAGTTTCACTATTGGCATCTCTTTTGCTTCCTCTTCAGAAAACTTCTAAATTGTCTAGTCATCAACGCGATGTCATCCGCATCCTCAGGTTGTGATATATCACTCTCTTACTCCTCCACTTTTAGTGCTATGTTCTTCTCCCTTTGTATTTCTCCTGTATCAATCTTTCTTTGACTCACTCCTTTCTTGTAAGAAATTAGTGATCTAAGAAGATTATTAATAGAAAAAACATATAAGTCTTTAGACTCTGATATAGCTATTATTTTTATATCATAAGCAGTTGGCAAATAATGGAGTATCTTATTAACCATTTAAGCTATAGTTAATACCCTACCTAATGCATGCAAAGAAGTGACTATCTAACTGAATCATGTATACATGTAAAAAATAGATTCATTGGGTTTTAGGTAAATTAATTCATAGTCATGTAACAAGATGTTTAATCTAGATTGCTTAACTTCATTAGCCCCTTCATAAGTTATATAGAGTCTATCTCATATGTCCTTTCCACTCTTGCAAGTGGAAACCCATATGTATTCCTCTGACTTAAGTGTACAAAAGAAACTATTTAAACATTTTGCATTAAGTTGTGCTAAGCCACGTTCTTCTACAGTCCAATCTGCAAAGGGCGTTTCTACTCTAATGCCATCAACTAATCAAGTTGGTTTGTATACCCTTCTTGTACTAAGATCCATATATGATAATTAAGTGACTGTAAAATTGTAGACATGCGTGTTTTCCAAAAATCAAAAGGGATATTATCAGACAAAGGAGGTCTGGTGATTGAATACCCTTCAGGTGTGTTTTGATTTCCAAAAGTAGTCATACTCATTAATCAAAAAGTAGTTTAAACTTATGATTTTGAAATAAAGCCATGATACCACTTGTTGAATCTTGTTGATTTTAGAATAGGTTGTTAGACCTAAACTAATGTCCCAAGGCTAACCCAGAGGAGAGTGAATTATGAATTTAACTTTTTAGCCCTTTCTTGTATTTTAAAAAGATAGAAACTAATTTATGAACTTGAGCAAGATGATTTTAAGGTTTTTCAAAAATAATTTTTAACCATAGAAAAATTAAACTTGCAGTAAAGTAAATAAGCAGCAAAAATAAAAAGACACAAACATTTATAGTAGTTTGATCAAATACAACCTACATCCACTCCCTAAAGTCTCCAACTTCAGGTATTACACTATACCAAAGTGACACTCCTTTTGTCCCCACAGCAAGGAGGAGAAACCTTTATGAAACTCTCTTCCATCAATCCCCGATGTGGCATAGAATCGTCATCTTTTTACACTCTTCAAGTGTAAGCAGAGAACCTTTGTCCTTTCACATCCTTCAAGTGTAGGCAGAGAACCTTCAGCTGTTCACACTCTCCAAGTATAGACAGAGAACACTCAGCTGTTCACACTCCTCAAGTGTTGGAAGAGAACCAGATCTTCTTAAAAGATCTTCATATGAGAAATCTAGAAGGATAAGAGAAAAGACTGAAGAAAATACAAAATAACACATAAAGATCCTTACCCTTGAGTAACCAAGTGAACTCACCATGCTCCAATAGGAAGAATTATCCTTCAAACACTCTCTCTCACTCTCTCCTTCATATTCTCTTTACCATTCACGAAGACCAAGTGACAAAAAGATTAAAGTTCTGTTTAGTAGACCTTTTAAGAAAAGACATGAAAAATTATCCAAAAAAAACCAAAATTTTCAAGTTTGACATCCACGATCGTCCCGTACGATATTATTTTTATACGTATGAATAGTATAAATACTCTTGCATATGAATCCATTGTGTATCGAGATGAAATCATTTCGTACCCAATCATCATCCAGTATGAACTGTGTTCTTTCGATAAGAATAAAAGAAATGTCAAAATGTGTATGTACGAACCAGCATGATGAAAAAATTGAAAGCTCGCCAGAGCCATTCGTCTTGATATAATCAAAAAATATCATCTGTATGAACTTTATTTGTTCACGCTTCAGAGCCCATTATCCCGATAAGATCAAAAAAGTTTTCCATATGAACTTCGTTTGTGCACGCTCTAGAGCCCATCATTCTGATACGATTAAAAATTATTGTCCGTATGAATAATGGTTGAGGTCGAACCATAGGAGATCATCCTGGTACAAACATAAAATATCATCCATATCAATAGTGTTCGAGGCAAAACCAGAGGAGATCATCATGGTACAAAAAAATATCATCTATATGAATAGTGTTTGAGGCTGAACTGAAGGAGATCATCCTGGTACAAATGAAAAATATCATCTGTACGATCTATACTTAGAAAAATTTTGACTTTTTTTTTTGCTCGCTCCATTGGTCATTGGGGAAAATAGCTAACCAGATCATCCATAAAAATTAATTTTATACTATATGATCAGTCTAAAAATGTGAATTTTAGAACTCTATCTTGGTGTGTATGTTCTCAGTTACTCAATTACA
The DNA here is from genome assembly GCA_016618105.1 of Dendrobium huoshanense. Taxonomy (NCBI): domain Eukaryota; kingdom Viridiplantae; phylum Streptophyta; class Magnoliopsida; order Asparagales; family Orchidaceae; genus Dendrobium; species Dendrobium huoshanense. The sequence goes on along the minus strand of CM028359.1, from coordinate 36,964,218 downwards.
ATTATATTCTCTCAGACTCAATAAAATAAAAAATATAAACTTTAAATTATAATAACTCTAAACTGATTTTGATTTGAAGACTTCAACAACTCGGAATATGATTTCCCTGATATGTTAGTACACACATGAGCTAAACAATTCTTCCAAAATGTTTTAGGAGAAAATAATAATAAAAAAAATAATATTTTGTATCATAAAAAACATAAAAGTTGCAAGAATGTCAAACATACAAGTTGCAAGAATGTGAAACATGCAAAGCTAAGTAGCAACTCCCTTAACATCATCATCCATGGTTCCTTGGAGGTTCTAGAGAGTTCTACTTCAGTGATTTATTAAGGTTCTCTACCTACTTCAGGAGGAAGCGAAAGGAGTCGGGTCCTCTGCCTGCTTCAGGAGGAAACAAAAGTAGTTGGGTTCTCTCCCTCACCAGGGTCGATGGAAAAGAGTTTTTATATAGGCTTCTCCACCTTGTCATGGGAGCAGAAGGAGAGTCATTGAGTTTAGTATAATATCCGATGGAGAGGCTCCAGCGAGTGGAAGTAGGTCAAGTTGATCGAACCATTATAAAATTTGGTGTGTTCTTTCTTATTACATTTTTGTATTTAATTTTCACATTTAATTATATGTAGGTGATTGCTTGGTTTAGATCATGATTTTTATTTGAGAATTTTTAAAAAGATACTAATTCACCCCCCTCCCTATGTTAGCCTTGAACTAGTTCATAAGGGCTTAACATACTTGTTCCTAAGTCTAACATTTAATAATTTTATAAAAATGAGCCCTCATGAGAGCATTTGGTACTTGAATAGTGGATGTTCAATATAAATGACTAGAGATATGAATCAATTTATATTGCTAGAGGCCAGGACTAGAGGCAAGGTAACACTTGGAGAGAATTCCATTTGGAGAGAGATAGGAGGTATGATTGGTAATATAAAGAATTTTTTAACTAAAAATATTTTATTAGTGGAAGGATTGAAATATAATTTGCTAAGTACTAGTCAGCTTTGTGATAAAAGTTTTAACATAAAATTTTTTTCTACAAGCTATATTATAAGCCAAAATGGAGTTGATGAGTTCCAAGGAGATAGGGTAAACATTGTTAACATGCTTTATTTAAATTTTATTAAATATTTTAATGCATTTTGTTTAAAAATTATTATGATGAATCTTGATTATGGCATAGAAGACTTTGTCATGCAAGCATAAAAATTCTAGGAAGATAACCCATAAGTAATTGGTAAGAGGTATACCCAAATTAGAAATTACTAAGGATCACCTATGTGATGCATGTCAATTAGGAAAATAAGTCAAGTCTTCATTTCATTCAATTAAGGATGTTAGAACAAGCAAACCCTTAGAAGTCCTTCATATGGATCTCTTTGCACCTTTTAGCACTATAAGTCTATGAGGGAAAACTTTTGGGTATGTGATTAATGATGATTATTTAAGGTTCACTTGGATTAGATTCTTATCTCATAAAAGTGAATAATTTGTAGAGTTTAGAAATTCTACTACTTGGATTCAGAGGAAGCCAGATAGTGAAATTCTTGTAATTCAAAGTGATCATGAATGAGAGTTTAAAAATAAAAATTTTAATTTTTTTTTTAAAGAGAAAGGGATTAATTAAAACTTTCAGCTCCTAGGACCCCATAATAGAATGGGGTTGTTGAAAGAAAGTACAGAACTTTAGTAGAAGATGTAGGAGCCATATTGGTTGAATATTTACTTCCTAAATATTTTTATGCTCAAGTGGTTAGTACATCATGTTATATTTTGAATAGGATGAATATTAGATCTAAGTACAATAAGACACTTTATAAACTTATTAAATGTAGAACATCCAACCTCTCACACCTACATGTCTATAGAAGTAAAGTGTTCATTTATAATAATGGGAAAATTCTTTTAGAAAATTTGATCCTGAATCTGATGGAGGAATCTTTCTGGGATTTTCAAGTGTTACAAAATCCTATAGAATTTTTAATAAATAGACTTTGATAGTAGAGGAGACCACTCATATTATTTTTGATGAATTTGATATTTATTGAGGGTCTAGGCTGGAAGGAGAAGATTTTGAAGAAAGTACCCAAGGAATTAAAAAAATAAATTTTGAAGAAAATGTTGAAATATAAATAATATGCCAAAAGAATCAAAATATCCTAAAAGTCGCCCTAAAGAACTGATTTTAGGAGACCTGAGTGAAGGTAGGACTAGGCCTAGACTTAGCAAAGAAGTGAAACATTCAACATTTATTTTAATGGTTGAACCCATTAATATGAATCATGCTCATTCTAATGAATTTTAGACTTTAGTTATGCAAGAAGAATTGAATCAATTTGTTAGAAATGATATTTAGGAATTGGTAGAATGACCAAAAAATCAATGTATTGCTAGAACTAAGTGAGTTTTCAAAAATAAAATGAATGACTCAGGTGTAGTGGTTAAGAACATGGCTAGATTAGTAACCAACGGGTACAATTAAATATAAGGTATTGATTTTGAGGAGACTTTTTCTCCTGGAGCCAGACTTGAAGCAATAAGAATGCTTCTAGCATTTGTTTGTTTTAAAGGATTTAAATTATTTTAAATTAATATTAAAAGTGTTTTCCTTAATGGGGTAATAAAAGAGAATGTTTATGTTGAGGAACCTACAAGTTATGAAAATTCATAATTTTTTAATCATGTATTTAAATTAAATAATAGTGTATGGACTAAAACAGGCACCTAGGGCATTATATGAAAGGCTAAGCAATTTCCTACTAAAAAATTATTTTATCAAAGAAAGTGTGGACATCACTCTCTTCATAAAATGGGTAGGAGATTTCATTCTTATTCTTCATATTTTTATTGATGATATCTTATTTGGATCCACGGATAACAATCTTTGTGAAAACTTTTCAATAACAATAATTATGGAATTTTAAATGAGTTTGATGGGATACGAGATACTTTCTTAGTTTTAGCATAAAGAAGAGAGAGGATGGCACCTTTTTTATTCTAACAAAATATGTTAAGGACATCCTTAAGAAATATGATAAGAAAAATGTTAATCTAATAAATACTCCTATGAGTTCCTCAGGTGAGTTAAATAAGGATTCTAAAGGAAAATTTGTTGATCAAAAGAGATTTAGAGGGATGATTATATCATTAATTTATTTAACTATATAAACCTGATATCATGTTTAGTGTTTCTTTATGTGCCAGATTTTAAGCTGATCTAAAAGAATCTCATCTAACTGATGTTAATAGAATTATGAGATATCTCATAGGAACTCAAAATTTAGGGATTTATTATACAAGGCCTAGCGCATCTTTTGAAATGATTAGATATTATGAATCAAATTATTCAGGTTATAGGGTTGATAGAAAGATAACTTTTGAAACTTGTCAATTCATAAGAAACTTTCAGTCTCCAAGTCTAGCAAAAAATAGAATTCGGTAGCTCTTTCTACTACTGAAGCAGAATACATAGCCTTAAGAAGTTATGTGGCACAAGTGCTATAGTTAAACAATAATTAGTAGACATAGGTTTTTCAATTATTACTGTTCCAATTTTTTTTAAAAAGATTACTGTCATTTGCATTTCAAAGAATCCAATTCAACACTCAAGAACTAAGCATATTAACATATAGCATCACTTCATTAGAGATCATGTTACTAAAAAAAAAGTTAAGCTATATCAGTAACAATAGAAAATCAACTTGCAAACATCTTCAAAAATCTACTAGCTTTTGAGGCTTTTAGCACTTTATGAACCAGATTGGGTGTAATTGATATTCTTGCTTCACAATTGTAATTATGTATATTAAAACTGTAGTGTATTTCTCTTGGTTTTTTTCATTGAGTTTTGTTTTATGTTTTTGTGGGTTGTCTTAGTTATATTTTATCCATTTTATGTTTGATTTTATGTTTTGATTTTTATTTTGTGTTTGATTTTTTTTTCAATTTATTTTTTTTTTTTTTGTTTTTTTGTGAGTCTTATATGAATTTGTTTTTTAAGTGTATCTTATTCATCAAGTGAACCATTAAATTTTATTTCTCATTCATACTGTGCAAAAATAATTTATATTGTATGAATTCTTCATATTTCACATGGTTTCTTTTCTGTATTGGGGAGAGAAATTTTTTCTCTGATCATACGGTATGAAAATATGCACTTCTATACAAACCATCAATTTTTCATATGTATGATCCTTGCGAGAATTCTAATATTAGTTATTTTTTAAACATCGTATGTACGAACAACTATTCATTTGTACGATCCAATTGTTAGATTGCATGTGCATGATCTCAACTGTTAGAAACATTATTAAATGATCATCCCATAAAAATACATGTTTATCTATATGATCGGTTTGGTCAAAAAGTCATATAGAATAATTTGTCATAAATCCACTTTACAAAAAGATATTCCACAACATTAACTATTCTTGACTGTTTCCATTCGTATGTGCAAACTGAATATCATCCGGTATGAACATAATCATTTGTACGAAGGTAACTTTGTACTATACAAGCTTGTTTAAATTCTATAAATTGTGGTTTTTTCATTGAATTTTTACAATCTTTATCATCTCCAGTCCCTTTCAATTCTTGTGTTTAAATTTTTTCTCAAATGGGTAGCAATAGCAACCGATCTCGACCTTTCAAGGGTGGTTCATCCCATTCTGAAAGAGAAGATAATTTTCTTCCTAGGGAGAACGAACAGGCCTTCGAAAGGTTTGCTCGAGCTAAGATTACCCTTTCTCAACTTCTGATTCAAGAAGATAATAGCTTTCAAATCATGCCACTTTTCAAATCCACTCAATTCTCTTTCATTCTCACATTAGTCCATACATTTCATTCTGAGAAAGTTTTCTATTTTCTTGCCAATATGAGAATGTAAGGAAATAAAAATGGTAATTACCTACTATATTTTTCATCAATGTGTTGAAATTACTAATACATATTTGGGGACTTTTCTACATCTTAGAACTGAAGGGGTTAGGCCTCATTCAATGATATATAGAAGTTATTATGACTGGACCATTGTTAATCAAACACTTAGGGATATATGATCTCACATTTACCCCTTATTTCTTCACTGAATCAAAATGTTATGATCATCTAGCATGTCTTAAGGACTTCTATCATTTCTAAAGCTAGTGATCAAATAAATATTACCCCTCTTCTTTCCTTCATTACATATTATATCCTGAAAAATACTCTTATTGATGAAGCACAATTGATTATGGACTACATCAATAATTTGTCTAACATTATTCTCTCTGCTACCAAAAAGAAGAAAAATATAGCTTTATGACCCCTAGTTGCCTGCATTTTTGAAAAGAAATACAACCTCATTCTTCATGAACCACCAAATAATCTACCTATTTATTTCACTGATGCCTCATTTCAAATTCTTTCTCATCGGGATCAAGGGGATAAAGGAGAAGAATTTGATGAAGGAGGACTCACACCTGCACATGCTCCTTCTCCTGAACATGATCAACAATTCTATCAAGACATGATATAGAGATTTGATCGCCTTGAATCTCATATAGGTCAACATTTTGATCATGTTCAGACACATCTAGATGAGCGGGATTATAGATGTAGCGAAGATATTGGTTGGATTGAAGGACAATTTGATTTGCTCAACACTCAAGTAGCTACCAACAATAGCTACTTCACACCATTCATTCCTCCACAGCCTCCTCCAGATCAAGGCCCACCTGATTATTAGTTTAGTTAAAGTTTGTTATTTGTTCTTTATTTAGCTTTTATGATTGTATGTTTAGTTGTTATCAGTTTCTGTCTCGCTTCTTAGTTGGTTTAGTTTTTTTTGTTGTATTTTCTTTATATTCTTAGTTCATCTTTTAAAAAAAAATTATGTATGATTGGTAATTTCTGAGTTCCTATATCTTTTTTTTTTCTAGAATTATCAATTAATGAGTTATTTCGGGCAAAACTAAAATGTGCTTTTAAGGAATTGAAATTTTATAGTTTTTGCATCTCAAATTTAATTCCTTTGTAAATATTTTTCTTTACTCTTACTTTAAATCAAAATATAATGAGATCTAGATAAGGAGATCTTTTCTGATGTTCTGGTAAGGCATTTATCTCATAATTATAATTATTACAAAAAGCAACCTTCTTTTCATTTATTTTATTGTTCAATGTGTTATTTTTATTGTTATCTATAGGTTTTTCTTTTGTGGTTTATTTTTTCTTTTAAGAGAAATTTTCTTTCTTTTATTTGGAAAATACTCATACAGCCTAAGATTTACTTATTTTGGTTAAGGAAAGAACATAATATCACAAGATACATAAATATCACCAAATTTAAAAAGAGGAACAAAATGAGCCAAACCTAAAAATAGGTGTAATAATCGCCAAGTAGAATTCAAGATCGAAATATGAATAATAATCGACAAAATTGAAAAGAGATATAAAATGAGCCCTCACTGCATTTAGTTCTTTCCTCTATATCTCTAATTCTTAGAAAAAATCTATACATTTAACAATAATCTTCTACTATTGAATTGGAATCTATGTGTTTATGTTTAATTTTTGCTATATTTATTCTTTTTAAGATTTCTTGTCTTTAGAATGATCATTAAATTTGATCAACTATTCTTATCTTATTTTTTTTAAATATGAGGTTATAAAAGGTTTTTGCTTCATGAATTTAATATTGTCTTACAAATTTTTAAATTTATGTTCCTTATCAGCCTTTTAGATCAGTCAATATTATCTTTCATTCAGATGATTTTTTTTTATTTTTCTTTCATTTTTTTATTGATGTCAAAAGGTGAAGGTTATTATTTGTGTTTATTTGAAGGTTGAAGTCTTCTGGATTATATTATTTATGTTTTGTTTTAATGTTTAATTTTATTTTCAGTTCTATGTCAAAATACTCTCAAGGGGAGGTTATTTTTGTGTTTTGTGTTCTATGTCAAAATGCTTTGTAGTTTATTTTGTGTTTGTCTTGTCTTCTCAGTTCTATGTCAAAATGCTCTGAGGGGGAGGATATTTTTGTATTTTGTGTTCTATGTCAAAATGCTTTGTAGCTTGTTTTGAATTTGTCTTGTATTTGTCTATAAAATTCAAATTTAAAAAGAATGGTTTTAGTTTTCATTCATTTAAGGGGAGTTCAGGAGAAAATAACTTTAATTTGTTACTCAAACAATAATTATTTTTTACATCATCAAAAAGGGGATGATTATTGCAAATTAGTAATCAAGATTGAGATTATGATTTTGATGATAACAAAATATTATTGCTAAGATTTTATTATTTTTCTCCTAACATATAATGATATTTCTGTTAATTTTAGTGAGTACTAATATTTCATGAAATTTCATATATTACTCCAGATTACCGAAGACTTCAAGATAAGGTAGAATAGGATTTCATGTAAAATAGTCTGTATATCTTTATTTTTTATTTCTTAAGTCTGAGAAAGATAATTATAATTGGATAACAATGCACACACACACAGAAGGGGTGTGTATAAAATTCTTAAAATTCATTGTATTGTACGACATATAATCATACTGTACTTAGCTATTCCTCTAGATTCTGGTTACTCAAACCATGGCTTGATTTTCTTAACTGATCATATTATACATCATCTAGTCATACATACGACTGATAGAGTATGAAATTTATGTCATACCAGATCATACAATACATACACATTTATTTTTGAACTGTTCATACAATTTGATTTCAATTTGTAGAGATGACTAATATAGTACAAAATTTAGTTTGTAGTAGATCGTACCATACGAACACAATTTTTGTTAACTATTCATACAATACGATATCAATTCGTACAAATGACTAACATAGTACAAAATTTAGGTCGTACCAGATTTTATCATATAATGTGTTCATTTTAGAACTGTTCATATTATACGATATCAGTTCATAAAGATGACTAATAGTATATAAAATCAAGTTTAAACCAGATCATATAATATAAAATTGTTCATATTTCAACTATTTGAACCATACAATCCAAACTTGTACAGACAACCCATAGTGCATAAACTATGTTCATCCCAGTTCATATTCAAATGAAGCCATAATTTTTGAATTTTTTTGTACTAGATGATCTACGATCGTACAATACAAACTGTGGATGGTTCTCTTGAATAAAATTGGTTTTTTAACAATTTTTCATGTGTTTTCTATAAATAGGTTCCTAAAACTATCACTCCTATCCTTTGCTTTAAATTTTCACTTAAGAGTGACTTTTTGATGTGTATTTGAGAGATAGTTTGAGATTGGAGAGTGATAGATGTAGTGAGAGGAAATTGTGAGGGATTCACAAGTTTGCTCAAAGTGAGGATCTCTTTGTTCTTCTTCTAAATTCTTCCTAACTTCTTTGGATTCTCTTGAGTGAAGATCCTAAAAACTGGATCAAGGTTCTCTATCTTCATTAGGAGGGTAAAAAAGATGTGACAATTCTCTGCCTTCACCAGGAGGATGAAAAAAGATGCTTGGTTCTTTGCCTTCACCAGGTTTGTGGAAAAGGACGTGGAGGTACTCTTCCTTCACCAGGTGGGTGAAAAAGGATGAGAAGGCAAGCTGCAACCACTTGGAGAGTGTAATAGGTGATGGTTCTCTACCACATCATGTTGGTGGAAGAGACTTTTTTAAGGGCATCAAATCTTTGGGATAGTTCTTTAAGGACTAAAAACCTACACAAACCTTCATTGTATTGTGTAGATTCTTTGTAAATATATTTTATTGATGAATGAGAAAAATAAAGAAAACTTGTGGATTAGTTATTTATACTATTTGGCACTACAGTAAAAGCTCTATAAACTATTTCAAAAAAAGTAAAGAAATATGAAAAGCCCCTAAATATTTGATCTTGGGTTTGTCCTATAACCATACAACATGATATAACTTATCTTACATATGGGTCATATTTCAATTTGTTGTGATAGTGTGTTCCTTCCAAAAGAAATATTGTATTGTTCTTTATTTCTTCCTACTCTTTAAGATTTTATTATAAATCTTTAAATATTGACTGAGAATATAAGCCATGCATTAAAACTATTTGCATTGATCCCCAAGCTAGATCATGCATCTCTTTTTTTTTTAAACTATATTTTTTAGGTCATGAAACTACTAAATACATTGAAATATTAGGTTAAGTTGTGATGCATGTCAAAATTATGAATATTGAGAAAAGAATTATATTACCCATACATATCTCTTAAGCCAAGCTAGGAAGTCAACATCAATTATATTTTCGATGACAATAATACAAAATGTGGAAAGATAATTGATGAAATAACTAAAGATCGGTGGATTTTTGTATTAGCATCTACATACAAATGCTAATATGTCTTTTTAAAGTGAAATCTTACTCTACCAAAGGTTCCACTTCTGAATAATGCAAGAGGGCATATAAGGTAACACCTTACATCTCTCTAAAATTTTGATATATATTTATGCATTTGACCAAAGGATTACCCCGGGAATTAAATAATTATAACGGTGTTGTTTTTGTATCCTTATCCCTCATATTGTTATATTCAAACTTTGTAAATATGTTTTAAAGTACTAAGAAAAAAATTAGATTGTCTTTTTAGGGTATACAAAAATATATCTTAATAAACTTTTTTCTTTTATGATAAAACTATACAAATAATCATTACTTTGTTAATAAAGGATACATACCTCCCAAACAGATCTATCCAATATTTTTATACGGGATCAAAAACTCTAGATTCATTTGTTGAATGTATTAGTAGATGTACCATCGAGTAAAAGTATTTGGGGTAAATTCTCTCAAGTTTTCAAAGAATGATTGAAATATTTACTTGCTGCTAATTAATGCATCATTAAAAGTTCTTAAGAATAATTCCATAAAGAAAATTATATGTTTAGTTAAGGGATTTAATGTTAAATCTGATAAGAAGTTCATTGTTATATACAACAAATACTTCATAAATATATCACAGTCATGACTCTTCATTCCAAATACCTTTTCTAGTAAAAATTCCACAAATCTACTTAAATTTGAGCAATATCCCTTAAGCAACTTTGGATTTTGGACGCACACACACTTTTATTATTTGATTTAATGTGAAAGAGTGTGCAACTTCCAATTTTAAAATATTACCATTTCCTCCTTCTTTAGCTCAAGATATTCTCTCTTGTAGAACTCTTCTAAGTCTAGACTTTCTATGAAATTATCCTCAGATTTGCCATTCACAAGTATCACAATATATAATATGTTATGAAAAAAAATATTTTTGATGTTTGTAATATCTTGGTTGTGCACAATCATGTTAGTTTTCTAGTTAAGCAAATCCTAATAATACCTTTCTTTGTATAGTTGTGCTCAACTCCATAACTCAATACTTTATAATATGCTTGTATAGGAGCATTAACAATCTTATGAATTGCATCCTCTCTTTCTAATATATACTTACCTATTAGTCTTGGTGGAGGTATAGATGTTTGCACTTTATTTCTCACAAAAGCATATCCTTATATATTCAAAATGGAATGCCAATCGGTAAGAACATATAGTGATAGTTAAACTAAGTGTTATTACCTCCATATTTTAGTATAAATACATAGTTCCGTTTAGTATGGAGACGCAAATACTAGTTATACTCCAACCTAATAACACCCCATTGATTGAAAAGTCACCAATCATCTATAGTAGCACTACTTTCATTTGAAAGTTTTATTTAAGTGAAATATAATTAGTTAACATGCATTCTTTCCTTAAAATACTAAAGCCAATGATTGTCTACAAGTAAACATTTATTTGTACTTTAAGATTATGTGGTAAAAGTATGATGAGTGTGAGGAACATGTTAGGAGTTATTATACTCATCTCTTGTTGAAGATTGTAGGGGTCAATATTACTGGCCAACACAAGTAAGGTGAAGAAACCTAACTTTATGTAGTTAATTAATATGTGCATTAGCCTAATTAAATATGATAATAAATTCTAGATTTATAAGGTTAAAGTGCTGTCATGAATCTGCATTTGATGGTTGAATCAAAACTCCGCAAATTTGGAGACTTATTCATAGTTCCATCACATATAAACAGTATATCCTATTAATGGGTAAGTCTTTAAAGATCGATAATGATAGGCAGTAAAAAAATTAGCTAAAATGAAGTTCATTTTATTTTCATTACTTCCCTTATTTTAGGTTGAATAATGGTATGCATAATGATGGTATGTAGTTTCTGCTAATTCATTTTTGTAATATGACATGTACCATTAATGCAACAATCAATTTTTTAGTAGTCAAGCATAATTTTGATACTAAACTTCTTTGACTTGTATAAATCAGTTTGAATTATATGATCAACAAAGTTAATTTCCATTATTAATCTAACAAGTTGATTGAAACAGCCACAAAGAGCTATAGGAAAATCTTCTATTATTGTAAAACTTTCCGATGGATTTAAATGTGACTGTAGTTTACAGTAAAATTTTTGGCCTATTTTCCAACGCCAATTTACATGCGTATATTCTATCAAATAATTCAATGGTTTTTATAATATTATGATGCATTTTCTATAAGAAATCAATGGCAAATTGTCGGGCATAAATTGCGTTGGTTTACTTAAACTCGATAAAAATTTTTTGGTGTTATTTCTATCGTTAATATTTCAATTAGAAACTCCTCTAAAAATTATGAAGGAGAAAGCCCTATTTCATCCACTCCTTTATATTTCTTCTCATTTTCTTTCCTGCTCATTTTGGTTTGCATCACTCACATCAAATACCTATGCCGAACACCATCGCCATCGAGATTGATCTGTTGCCGACATTTGCCATCAACCTTACCCATGTTCACTGCCATATTTGGATAATTTTTCCACATCTGTTGCTAATGTTTGCCTCCTAATATTTCAAAAATACACCGTATGTTTTTTTCCGTTTATCATGGATGTTCTTGGTAGACATTTTTAAGAGAATATAGCATGGTGTATGCATTTTATTGATGGTAATCTTTTTATTAATGAGTCTTGAGAGGGAGTTGATGTGTATATTATTAATTGATATTAAAATGCAGGAGATTAAAATGCTCTTAAAAAATTTACTCTTAGAGATAAGATATAGAATGCGCTGATAGGTGAAAATATTATAGAAGCTCTTATGGATGATAATATTATAGAGAGTAAGAGATTTTCCTTAGATGGTTTATAGAGATTATAATGCTCTTGAGTGGCTAGATTTACTCTTAGAGACAAGTGAACAAATGAGAATATACATAAAAATGTTTAGAAGATCTTATGTAAGATAAGATTAGATTGAGTGAGAGATTTTCCTTAGATGGGTTTTTCACACATAATACGCTTTCACATGTTAAGAAAATCATTAAATCCACCAGAAATATCTCCAACGTAAACTACATTTTCACTAATATACCCCCTTAAAGACCTATACATACCTTTCTTATCATAGTAGGATTGAAGACCACAATTGCGATGTCATGCAACATCGATCGTATATGTCTTTCTTGACATGATGGGCAGGCAAAGACTCTTTGTATTTCCTCAAAATAAGCGTGATGCTGGGAGGCTCCCGGATTTTTTTATTGACATGGGACCTATGTGATATTACACTATTTGATTTACAAATAAAAATAAAATCCATCTATTTTCATTCAATAATTATTACAATGATATCTAATATACTCATATTATATGTAGACTATATTATGGATATCATAAATCAAATTAGTTGGATGTATAACTGATTGGTGCAAGATGAAAGGCATTAACATATGACTTCATTAAAGGAATGATTTTTTTCATTTAGACAGCTTGTCAATTGCCTAGCTTAATCTAAGATGGAAAGTTTTGATGCACATATTCTAAACATAAAAATTAAGTACTCCTAAGCCCATATGATATAATTGTTGATCTGTATCATATAGGATAGACTTCTCATGGTGACTATGATCCACATTTCAATTATCAATATGGCATATCTATAAGTTCTAATATAGCTGAGGAAGAAAATATCAAACCTAATCTTGAGAACTATGTTCATGATGCATTAGAGCACAATTTAAATAATAAACATAAGAGTCACCTAATAAGAAGGCATAAAATTTTTATGATTTATTATATGCTTTCAAAAATAAATAAGGAAGGTGTATAGCACTCAATCAGAGTTAACCATTGCTGCAAAGATGTTAAGAATCAAGATAGAATATAATGTCCCCAGTTAATATTTTAATCAATTCATTAGCCTATTTAAGGAAACCAACCAGACAGATAACATAATTTCTATAGATTTATATTGGACTAAGAAGTGGAGTTCTAAACTTGGTTTGACAAATATAAAGATAGATTATTATGTCAATTAATGCATGTTATACTTTAAAGATGATTTAATAAAAGATTTCATGATGTCATTGTAATACAACAAGATTTAAATCAAGCGTATAATGAAATTAAAGCTAAAGAAAGTACTTATTATTATGATGTTTTACTAACTCATACTTCCTAAATTATAATGGTTATATGCATCCATGAGATTTGATGCACATATGAGATGTCATAATGAACATATTTTGCATGAAGGTGTTATTACACAACTGTCAGAAGCAGAGGACTAGAAAAAGTTTGATTATGCACATCCCCTTTATTATAGAATTAAGAGATACAAGATTAAGTTTGTGATAAGATGGTATTACTCAATTTAGCCAATCTATTTCACATTACACACGTGGTCTTTTACAATCTTCCCCCAAAGTTGTGTATGACTACTCCTTACATATTTATGATGATTATTATTCTAGGGCATATAAATATTGATGTATTCTTACAACTGTTAATTGATTATCTAAATTTATTATGAGAAGAGGGAGTTAGTACATATGATATTTCCACCAAATAAAACATCATAATTAGTGCAGTATTACTTTGGACAATTAGTTACTTTTCTACATACGATATACTCTTAGGTTGGACCACTTTTGCCAAGCTAGCTTTTCCATATTGTATGGAATATACAAAGTCATTCATTTTAAAGTATGGTAGAAATAACACTTGCCTTGACTTTCACCACATATTCTAACCTACAATTCATCCTTTCAAGCAAAATAAGGTTGTCATTACTAAAAATAAAATGGTGATGTCACAGCCTCCTTCTAGATTAACTAGTAAAAAAAATTGAAAGAGTAAGGTTCATACCCACAATAGTAGATTTTCCAGCATTAACTAATTAAAAATTGCTAGGATATGCTATCAAGGACAATTGAACCAAGAAAAATATTTTTTTTGTCATTGTCATATTGGAGGACAAACCTGATCAGACATAACTTTGACATGATGTATATAGAGAAAAATATTTTTGATAACATTTTCAGTACATTCATAGAAATCAAAGAAAAATCTAAAGATAATATAAAAGCAAGAATGAACTTAAAAGAGATTTATTGGAAAAAATATTAGAATTGAAAGATGGTGGAAATAGAAAACATCTTAACAGAAAAGCTCCTTTCATCTTGACTTTAGAGCATAAATGAGCAATTTATGAATTGGTGAAGACTCTATGAGTACCTGGTAGATATTCTTCCAATCTAAATAGATGTGTTGACATAAATTCAAACAGATTGTTTGGATTGAAAAGTCATTACTATCACATCTTCATGCAATGTTTACTACCACTGCCTTTAGTTTTCTACCATATCAAATTTTAAATATCTTAATCAAGCTAAGTGACTTCTTCAAAGATTTGTGTTCTTCAAAACAAAATGCATAGCACTCCTACTAATTTAGTGCATACTCAATGTGATTTACAGTATTCTGGTCTACTTGGTCTAGCTTGGGGATCAAATAGATTATTGAAATATTATCCAAGTTTTTTGGTTAGTGGATATAAATTCTAAATAAAATTATGGTGTGAAGGTAGGAAGATAAATAATTCTTGTGTATTTGTAAGAGGGAACATCAATACATATTATGATTAATACTATAGCGTATTATAGAAATATTATAATTGAAATATCTCAATCATGATAATAATGTGTATATATGCAATTGTGATTGATTTAATCCAGTACAAAATAGATGTAAAATAATAAATCCACTTTATGGTATAACAAATATAAAGCGGGGTAGGAGATATGCAAAGTTTAACCCATTCATCATTACTAGCCACACAACATAAGTCTATTTTGCTAACTATCCAATTAAATTACAAGACAAATAGGATTGGCTCAAAATTATAAAAACCAAACCAAGAGGAGTAATTGAGAGAATCACTTCAATATCACCAGCACATCAAGAAGAGTTTATGTCAAAACTTAAATAATCTTGCTAATATTGTGGACAATCAAATTATAATTAATGAGTGTGAGTTGCAATTAGAGGAAATAAATTTAAACCTACGGGAAAGTTATAAAGAATCTTATATTGGTATAAATCTTTCATCATATAAAAGTAAATAAACAAATAATGAGTAAACATAAGGTAAATGATTTTTGAAAATATGATTTATTTGAACAATGTGGTAATAGTTAATTTTTTTTATTTTATTGTTACTCTAATTTATTTATTTAATTATTATGTTATTTTATACTAAATGTTTCTTATAATTTATATTGCTAATATTTCTTAAGTTGTTTTGCTGGCGGATTTAGGTGATGATCGTCATAGAGGATTGATAAAGAAAATTTTTTGGTTGGTTCAACAAGAAGATGACAAGTGGCCCACCCAGCAGGTCTGTATATAATGAGGGGACCTCTTTGTCTCAGCTTTCCACTCAGATTCAACCTAACCTGCCTTTACCCGACTTCTATAACTCGTACCCATAGTTCTACTCATCATACCCTCACTTTTGTTTTCCCAGATGCCATATAGTGTACTCCCTTCTATCCTTATTACCCACCCCCACCTTCTCATTGCGACCCTCCAACTTATTCATATCCACCATATGTCATGCCATACTATCTCCCACCACTCACTCAGCCTGCTATAGGTGCACCATCCACTCTGACTATAGCAGAGCATGTGATAGGGGGTCACATGTTAACTAAACCTACCGGTGACACATACATACTTATTATAATGTTAACATACAACTAAAATTAAAAATATATATATTTTTCTCACCTAATATATCTTGTGCAAGTTTCACTCATTAAAATAATCAAAGTATAAAATATGGGACATAATATGGAGAAGGTATGATGCTCCTTCTATTTCATAGAAGAAAGTCCCCAAAAAAAATATGGGATGTATAGTTTGAAGAGTTTGATATTTGTTATTATATTTTTTTAATTTAAGCTATCAAAAATATATATTTTATATTATAGGTTTTTAAATACAGAAAGGTGAATGTTGGCTATCCCAACATAATGATAAATTAGAAAGAAATTTAAGAATCTTGGGTCGAATCTCATGTGAGACAAGTTTATAGACATTAGAAAGCAAAGCTAGAGACCATTCTAGATTGATGAGAGTATATGTACTTAATTTACCAGTGCTTGGGGTAGCCCATAGTATAGTAGGAGGAGGGGTCATAATAGACAAAATAAATGATATTAGGAGTTCAGTTCCACATACTTTGCACAAATGATATTTTGTAAGGAATTCTAAAAGATTTAAATAATTTACTTTAATATGAATACTAATATAAGTCTATTATAGAAAGAGATGTTGGGTAGATAACCGACCCCTATTGAATTGCATAGTCATAGTCACAGGGAGCAGGAGAACTAGTAATAGGTTGATGAGCGAGCAAGAAAAGCCTACATAAGTATATAAGTTTAATATTTTTGATGTTATATCTAAATTGTTTAAATTTTTATTAACTTTGGTATGAGGAGTATACACGACTTTGAGAGAGCCAGGATGCAGTAGGTGAGGGTTCTTCTAGCTGATCAACAAAATATTATGACTACCTCATTTGGTCACTAGTGATAGGAGGAATGTAATAAGCTAAGGTTTATAGTTTAGGCTCATAAGCCTCTACATATGAGGGACAGACATCTGGTGGATTGATCTTCTCAGTAAGTACCTAAGAGTCCTTATATAGCCAACAAGTAGTTGCCCTTACAGCCAAGAAAGAGCAGGTCAATAAATCACAAGCTGACTAGCATATGCAACAAACTCAGTTGTTGGATGAAATCTAGGACATGAAAGAGTAGTACAGTAAAAAGAAAACAGATTCAATAGAGATGGATACTGATTTAGATTAGATGTTGGGTAGTTTTTTTTTAGATTTGTACCTTTTTTAGACATTTGTGTAGCTTTAAATAAATAAACTTTAAATTTCATTTTAAAATGTCTGTTTAATTAATTTGAAATGTATGTTTATGTTTATATGTTTATGTTCAATATTTGGTGATATTTTGATTAGAGGTTTATATTTGAATGAATATAGTTTTGAAATTTTTGTATGCAAGATGTACTGTTGAAAGTAGTTTATTAAGAGGAATGGTTGATTTTTTAATGATAAAGGTTTTTGACATATTATTTATAAGAAAACTATCATAAAATAAGATACAACGAAATATTTATAAATTTTTTATGGATTCATTACGTCGGTATTTTTGACGGATTATTTGTCAGTTTTATTCATCAATAATAGTTTGGGGAATAGGGTGGAAGATTATTTGCAAGTAATTATGGTGCAAAACATTTGTCAAAAATACTAGCGTACATAATGCAAGAATTTATTCAAAGAAAACAACACACTTCCTTCATTCCTTCACAAAAAATTTTCCAAAAATCCATTGGAAATTTTTTTGGAGGTAATATTTCACCTAAAAAGACATTCTAACATGTAAATTACCGTTGCATGAATATCCATCAGAAATTCACCATAAATAAAATATTTTTGACTAATTTCCCTTATTTTCCATTGGATTTTGTGCGCCTGCAATAAGCCATATTCAAAAATTAAAGTATGTCTTCACGTTGAGTATCATAATGGAAATAAATAACTTATAATGAGTGATATATCATTCCAAAATTGGTTATTGAACCATATGTAGAAATTCATAGACATTTTCTACATCAATATAAGGTGATTTTCTATAAATTTTATAAATTATGTGTTTATTGCTTCAGAGGCATTTCTATGCATGTCTTAGTATTTGTTTTCATCAATTATTATGTAAATTATTGAAAGATTATATTGAGGGTCAAAATGTGGCTCATACTTATTGACCTTATTTTTGTATGAGGTTACTAGGACTAATCAAGACCCTAGAACAATCCTGACCTTAGGATCTAATCTAGACCCTATGATCAAATCCATACTTGCAAACCCAAAATCCAAGGTTAAAGGCTCCATCTTGAAAGCCTTTCTTAAAGATTTTTCAAACACTTCAAAACTTAATCAAACGACCTTTAATTTAGAGTATATCAATTTCATATTGATAAGACATGTCTCTAGAGGCAACCCTCCAAATTTAAGCCCATTATGAGGTCCTAACCTCAGAAATTAATTGAAATCCAAAGGCTGTAAAACCTTTAAATATTTATAACCTATGGCACTAGACCTACCACCCAGTGGATCCTGACTTTAGAGCTATCTCCAAAGCCTCTAATCACTTCAAAAAACTTGATTATTACATATTAAATTTTAAACTGCATTTTTATGGACCCATTTTGACCCGCAGTTGACTAGGACAAAATGACCAAAATGTCCCTTAAGGGCAATTTTAGAGTTTCCATAAACTTCAATATAGACTCTTTAAATCAAATCCCATAATATCTTCCAATTCATCTTAATCATTATTAGGAGTGTAATGGACTTACTCCCTGACCCTGGTCAAGCATGGTTGACCAGATCAACCTTTTTGACCAAAATACCCCTTAAGGGTTCAAACATCAATTTCAAATCAAATAACTTCCAAATTGCTTGGAACCCCTTCTAGCAATTTTCAAATTTTAAGCAAAACCTGTTGAGCTTGTGCCAACCCCCTGGGTCAACCTGGTTGACCTAATCAACCTAAGTTGACCAAGTGATCCCTTAAAAGTTCAAATGGGTCATTTAAACCCACTTAATCAAATCTAACCCTCTGAGTTCTCAAACCCATTTCAACCTATGATTCAAATATAACCAAACTTGTTTGAAGTTAAATCACATCTGATATAACTAGGTCAAACCACCATAAGTGGTTAAATCCCATCATATGTTGGCCTCTCCTTCCATTCATCGAATTCATCTTTAATCCTATTAAACTCCATTCAAATTAGTAGTCAAATCTTTCTCCAATGCCAACTTAGCTGCTATGTGGCATAGGGACAGATCAAATCAAGGCCTTATGTGGGTCAAACTTGGTGAAAACCCACCTTAAGTCTAATCCCTTCAATCCTTTTGAACCAAAATCACTCAGTCAACATACAATAAACTCTACCCCTTTGCCACCTCACCAATCCAAGTGGCATTAGACCAGTCAAACAGTCAAATCAAGGGTTTAGAGGGGTCAAACTTGGTCAAAACCCCTCTTAAACCTAATCTATCTTAATCCATATCATTCCAGCTATTTAGTCAATCTCTAGAACATTCTCAGAGATCTCCCTAGCCCTTAGATCTAAATCCAAAGGCCCCATTTGCTCCCATTCCCAAATGAGGACCAAAGCTCCTTTCCATATGGCTTGTACCTATATCCTTTGATTTCCTGGCATCCCACCTACTCTTGGGACACATGGCAACATCATAGAAGCTCTCTAAGGAAATCCCAACCCTCCATTCGATCAGAAGGAGTTTAAATAGGGAAAAATGCCCAAATGAAGCTGAAATCTAACCCTTGTATTATCTCTCCACTCAAGCCCTCCTAGAGCTCAAACTCTTTTTGTTTGAGCATTACAGACCTCCATCCACATATTTCCAGCTCAATACAGTTGGTCAAAGCTCACTGACGGCCAGATATTGGTGGCCTTAAGCCAATATCCATCCAAGCTGATTTACGGCTAATCCAAGAGCTTTCAAGCTTTGGTGTCTCCATAAAATTTAAGCGTGGACAAACAACAAATTCAGAGAGACCAAAAACACAAAAATCCAACTGTTAGATCTCTCAAAAACTTTAACCCTAGTTTATACACATAAATTTAAATAGCATTTTGAAGAGCACTTTTCAGACCATGAAAATAATTCCCCAAATTTTTGGTTCCTGATCTTAATTTAAGTATAAAATTTCATTTAAAATAATCGATCCGATTGTGAGAATAAGCCATTTCATGTGATTGGGGTTTGGTTTATACAGTTTTGTAACTGTGAGAGATCGATACTGTGTATCAAGAAATCAATGATCACAATCTAATCCTTTTGCGATTTTGTTCGACTGCTTTCCTGATCCAGCTGTTTACCTTTTCATTCAGCTCAATCTACGCTGTCGACCAAATAGCAGAGGACTGAACGGTTGGAACTCGATGTTGACTGGGTTAAGCGACTTGTGCATGGAGTCTGCCGCTTATTCAATCAACAGGCAATGATTGCGCAACAGCGCAATCATTGCCAAGGATTGCCCACTGTTATGCTTTTCCGATTTGGCCATTCAGCATTCGCCACATGGCTCCAGCCGTCGTTAGCGCCTTCAGGGCTTTTAAAAGTCTAAAAATGTTTGTTTTAATCAATTTAAATTTAAAAAAATATTTAAAAATTATTTTAAATAATAAAAAATATATATTATATAATAAAATAATTTTAAAATCAATTATTGTTTTTTAAAAATAATATTAATTTTAAATATTACTTATATTTTAAATATTTAATATTTTAAAAATAATATTTATTTACATATATTTAAATATTTTGGAGATATTTAAATATTCTTATTTAAATTTTAAAATATTTAAAAATTCCCGTAATATTATTAAAGTATTTATTTTGAAATCAATATTAATTAATTTTTTTAAAATACTTTAAATTGAAATCAAATTAGTTTAAGATGTTAATTTTATATTTAAAATAAATAAATATAAATTTATGATTATTTGAAATTAAGTTTAAATAGTTTTGAAAATCCAAATAAAATCAGTAATAATAATTTAAAACTTCAAAAATATTTTAACTTGATTAAAGAATTATTTTAAATATTAATTATTTTTTAGATTAATATAAATATCCTAATTAACTTAAAACTTTAAAAACTAAAAACAAATTCATTTTTAATCACAAAAATTCAAATTACATATCAAACTTTTCATAAACTTAAATATTTTAATTTAAAACAAATTTTAAATTTTAAAACTTAATTTAATTTGATTTATTTGAATTATTTAAATATTATTTATTTAAATATTATATTAATTATTTTAAAAATTAAAAAATTATTTTCAATTCACTTTTAAAAAAAAAATCATAAAATCTCTTAAGTCTTTAAAAATTTATTTCAACCATATTTTTGATTTATTTATTTTTAAACTTATATTATATATATATAGGTTTATATATATATATATTAAAATCTATTTTAAAGTTATATGTATTTTAAATCCTTAACTCTTAAGAGATATGTTGAAATTTTAAGCATAGATTTAGACTATTTGAATAGGTTAGTGGGGAATGATAGATAATCAATGGGTAATTACTTTGGTAATTGTTCATTGATTAACTCTTTAATTAAATAACTTATGTTTTGTTCTTTGCATGCTTAGGGTGCACACACCACTTAACATAGGCTCTCCTAGATTTAGGATTTTATTGTGCTTATGTATATTTTCTTTATGCTTGTACAAGGGTTAGCATGACTTTGATTTATTCCGACACAACCTAATGATATCATTAAGGACAATAATTAAGGACCTTTATCTACAAAATTTAGATTAATTCTAGAAATTAGAATGCACATCTTTTTGACTCAAAACTTTAATCAATTGAACTAAGTGACATATACAACATTAAAAAAAAATTCACTGGTTTTAGAAATCATTAAGCCACTTAATCAATCTACTTAAGCTTAAACCATTAATTAAGCCCTTAAACTTCTAAAAATTTTAATAAATCAAATTTAAATCCAAAAAATATGTATAATATCTCAAACAGACTAGAATTCAATCCTTAATCAACAAAAAATAAAATCATTTTGATTTGATAGTAAACTCAAATCTAATATAATTTTAAGTGGAATTAAATATTTAATTATTTTAATTAATTAAAAATAACTAAAATTCCAAAAAAAATTCAAACGCTTGAAAATCTCTCCATTGGACATTATTGACATTTGGAGTTAATTTCAAGGAGTTGGGAGTTCATTTGGACTCAAATCATAAAAAACCCCTTAATTAAATAATTTTAAAAAATCAATAATTACTCAAACTTCTAAATGTGGAAAAATTTAAATCCAGCAAACTTAGCGTCTAACGACTCATTCTAAGGTCTAGTATTTTATAAAAATATTAAATTTCTAGAATTCAACCCTTAATTAAAAGTAAATTTTTAACCCTTAATTAAATGATTAAAAAACTCTAAAAATTTCTTAAAACTTAAAAATCACTTTGAAACTCCAAAAATCTTTAATTAACCTTAAAATCAGTAATCAACCAACTTTAACTAAAATTTATTAACTTTTAAACTTTATTTAAATCAAATTACTTAAATATATCGGGTACCACTAGGTAATCCAAGCCTATTAGACTATTAGCTTAGTCCCAAAAAAGGTGAAATAAACTTCATGGCCTCAATGAGAAACAAAGGTGGTAATATATAACCTTTAAAATATATTTTAAAATTAACTTTAAGCCATTAATATTTAAACTCAAACTTAAATCCCTTAAGCTTTTCAACCAAACAAAACTTCAAGCAACTTTAACAAATTGCCCTCTATAACACATATCCAACCCACACAACCTACCCCACACACTGTATATGATTTTATAGGATAACCAACTCTAGTTTTAGGCTAGGCTAGTGTTTACTTTTCTATAATTGTGTGCCATATTTTCTGTGGTTTTCATTGCATGCTGGTTATTAGATTAGAATTGATTGATTATTTATTTATTTACTGCACTCTATGTTGTGATTGATTGAGCATTTAAATTTCATATATATCAACTGCTTGGGATGTTTTAACTGTTGATTATTAAGATAATCCTACAAGTGTCATGTCTAGATTTTATATTTTCAAATGTAATTTAATTTAAGTTTTGAGTTGTAAATATTTAAGTGATTTGAGATGTGATATTTATATCCAACTATCTCCTTGGCTAGTTCCCCTAGTTAGATATGAGTTCCTATGCTTTCCAACTAGGTTAGTCATTAAAAACCCAAAATAAATCTGATCCTTTAGGAGTAGGTGTGAGTCCCTATGCTTCCTATCTCATAGGATCTCGACTAACTAGTGGTGGATTTAAGCATGTTGGGCCCAACTATAGTTCAGTCTCTTTCTTTTCCTAAGGTTAGGTGTGAGTCCCACAGCTTTCTTTCTTTAGGATTAGAATCACTAGTGATGGAGCACACCCTTTGTGGCACCGTCCTAGTTTCACATTTAAATCTGATCCTTTAAGAGTAGGTGTGAGTCCCTGTGCTTCCTATCTCCTAGGATCTCAACTAACTAGTGGTGGATTTAAGCTTGTTGGGCCCCACTATAGTTCAGTCTCTTTCTTTTCCTTAAGGTGAGATGTGAGTCCCTATACTTCCTTTCCTTAGTATTAAATCTACTAGTGATGGAGCACGCCTTCTATGGTACCATCCTAGTTTCAAATTTTAAATCTCATCCTCTATGGGAAGCAATGCTTCCTTTCCACATTATCATACTCTTTTCTTTAAGGTTAGGTGTGAGTCCCTGTGTTTCCTTTCCTTAGGATTAGATCCACTAGTGATGGAGCACACCCTCTGTGGCACCGTCCTAATTTCAAATTTTAAATTTGATCCTCTGTGGGAAGCAATGCTTCCTTCCCACATGATCACCCTCTTTTCCTTAAGGATAGATGTGAGTCATCGTGCTTTTTTTCCTTAGGATTAGAACTATTAGTGATGGAGAACGCCCTCTGTGGCACCATTCTAGTTTCAAAATCTAGTTGAGACTTTCTATGGGAAGCAATGCTTCCTTCCCACAGGGTCCTCCAATCTTCTTCTCCTTAAGGTTAGGTTGCTTCCTTCCCTTAGTATTAGATGTACTAATGGTAGAGTATGCCCCTCGTGGCACTATAATAGTATCAAATTAAAATTCAATCTTCAATAGTTAGGAATTATTCCTTCCTATATGATCACTCAAGCCTTCTTTTCCTTAGAGTTAGGTTCTTTCCATCCTTAGGATTAGACCCACTAGTGGTAGAGTATTCTCCTCGTGGCACTACCCTAGTATCAAATTCAATTCTGATTCTTTATAGTTAGGATTTCTTCTTTCCTACATGATCATTCATTCTTCTCTTCCTTAGGGTTTATGTACTCCCTTCCCTTAGGATTAGATCCATTAGTGGTAGAGTACGTCCCTCATGGTAATTCCATAGTATCAAATTCTATTCTGATCGTGTGTAGTTAGGATTTATTCCTTCCTATAAGATCATTCAATCTTCTCTTCCTTAGGGTTTAGGAACTCCATTCCCTTAGGATAAGATCCCCTAGTGGTAGAGTACACCCCTCGTGGCACTACCCTAGTATAAATTCAAATCGATCCGCTATAATTAGGAGTTCTTCCTTCCTATACGATCATTCCAACCTTCTCTTCCTTAGGGTTTAGGTACTCCCTTCCCTTAGGACCAGATCTATTAGTGGTAGAGTACGCCCTTAGTGGCACTACCCTAGTACCAAATTTAAAGCTCAATCCTCTAGGGTTAGGTCTTCCCTTCCCTTAGAACTGATCTCAAATTAAATCTCCTAAGGTTAGGTCTTCCCTTCCTTAGAACTAATTTCAAATTAAATCTCCTAAGGTTAGGCTTCCTTCCTTTAGAATTAAAACACAAATTTGATCCTCTATAGTTAGTAATTCTTCCTTCCTATACAATCACCCAGGTTTTCTTTTTGTCCAGGGATAGACTTTCTCATCTCTTAGGATTCATCTCACTAGTGGTAGAGTACGCTATCCATGGTACTAACCTAGTATCAATTCAAACCCTAATTCCCTAGGGATTGATCTTTTCCTTCCCTTTGGATCAAAACTCCAGACTTGACCTTTCAATTTGGTTAACACCAATACATGCGTTCTATCACACATATTAGGGGTTCTTTTTTTGACCTCATTTTTGTAAGAGGTTACTAGGACCAATCTAGACCCTAGGATCTATCCAAACCTTAGATTAACCTTGTCCTTATGATATAATCTAGACCCTATGATCAACTCCATACTTTCAAACCCAAAATCAAAGGTTAAAGGCTGCATCTTGAAAGTTTTTCTTAAGGATTTTTCAAACACTTCAAATCCTAATCAAATGACCTCTAATTCAGAGTCTATCAATCTCATATTGATAGAATAGGAATCTAGAGGTAACCCTCCAAATTTGAGCCCATTTTGAGATCTCTAACCTTAGAAATTGAATTGAAATCCAAAGGCCATAAAACCTTCAAATATTTACTGCCTATGTATGCCACTAGAGCTGCCACCCATTGGATCCTAACCTTAGAGCTTTCTCCAAAGCCTCTAATCACTTCCAGAAACTTGATTATGACCTATTGAACATTAAATTGCATTTTGATGGACCCCTTTTCACCCTCAGTTGATTAGGGGTCAAAATGACAAAAATGCCCCTTTAGGGCAATTTTGGAGTTTCCATAAACTTCAATATAGCCTCTTCAAATTAAATACCACAACATCTTTCAATGCATCCTAATCGTCATTAGGAGTGCATTGGACTCAAGCTCTAACCCTGGTCAAGCCTGGTTGACCAGATCAGCCTTTTTAACCAAAATACAACTTAGAGGTTCAAACATCAATATCAAACCAAATGACTTCCAAATTGCTTGGAACCTCTTCTATCCATTTTCAAATATTAAACAAAATCTCTTGAGCTTGGGCCCACCCTCTGGGTCAACCTTGTTGACCTAGTTATCCTAGGTTGACCCAATGAGCCCTTAAGGGTTCAAATGCATCATTTCAACCCACTTAGTCAAATCAAACCCTTTGAGTTCTCAAACCCATTTCAACCTATGATCCAAATATAACCAAACTCATTTGAAGTTAAATCACATTTAATTTGATTAGGTCAAACCACCATAAGTGGTCAAATCCCATCATATGTTGGCCTCTCCTTCCATGCATTGAATTCATCTTTAATCCTTTTAAACTCCATTCAAATTAGCAGTCAAATCTTTCTCAAATGCCACCTCATATGCCATGTGGCATGGGGATTGGTCAAATGGTTAAATCAAGGCCTTATGTGGGTCAAACTTGGTTAAAACCCACCTTAAGCCTAATCCCTTCAATCCTTTTAAACCAATTTCACTCAACTAGAATTCAATACACTCTACCCTTTACCACCTAACCAGTCTAAGTGGCATTGGACCAGTCAAACAGTCAAAGCAAGGGTTTAGAGAGGTCAAACTTGGTCAAAACCCCTCTTAAACTGAATCTATCATAATCCAAATCATTTCAGCTATTGGGTTAGTCTCTAGAACATTCTCAGAGATTTCCATAACCCTTAGATTTAAATCTAAAGGCCCCCATTGCTCCCATGCCCAAGTAGGACCAAAGCTCCTTTCCATAGGCTTGTACCTATGTCCTTTGATTCCCTACCATCCCACATACTCTTGGGACACATGGAAACATCATAGAAGCTCTCCTAAAAAATCCTAACCCTCCATTTGATTAGGAGTTTGAATGGGGCAAAATGCCTAAATTAAGTCGAATTCTAACCCTAGCATTATCTCTGCACTCAAGCCCTCCTAGAGCTCAAACTCTTTTCATTTGAGCATTCCAGACCTCCATCCACATATTTCAGGCTCAATCCGGCCGGTCAAAGCTTGCCGACAGCTAGATTTCGGTGACCTTAAGGCAACATCCATCCAAGCTAATTTGCAACTGATCCAAGAGCTTTCAAGCTTTGGGGTCTCCATCAAATTTAAGCGTGGACAAACAACAAATTTAGAGAGACCAAAAAAACCAAAATCCAACAGTTGGATCTCTCGAAAACTTAAACCCTAGTTTATACACATAGATATAACTAGCATTTCAAAAAGCACTTTTTAGACCATGAAAATAATTCCCAAGATTTTCAATTCATGATCTTAATTTAGGTATAAAATTTCATTTAAAATAATCGATATGATTCTCAGAACAAGCCATTTCATGTGATTAGGGCTAAGTTTACATAGATCTGTAACTGTGTGAGATCGATATCATTGATTAAGCGATCAACAGTCACAATCTAATCCTTTTGCGGCTTTGTTCGACTGCACGCCTGATCCTGCTATTTACCATTTCGTTTGGCTCGATCTATGTCTTCGATTCGAATAGTAGAGGATCAAACGGTTGGAACTCGTTGCTGACTACGTTAAGTGACTTACGCGTGGGGCCTGCTAATTTTTCAATCAACTGGCAATGACTGTATGAGAATACAATCATTGCCAATGATTGCCTGCCATAGCGCTTTTCTGATTTGGCCATTCAGCATCTGCCACATGGCTCCAGCCACCACCAGAGCCTTCAGGGCTTTTAAATGTTTTAAAATGTTTTTTTATCATTTAAGTTAAAAAAATTAAAAATTTTTTTAAAAATAAAAATATATATTTTTTATATAATAAAATTATTTTAAAATCAATCACTATATTTTAAAATTAATATTAATTTTAAAATTTACTTATATTTTAAATTATTTTAAATATTTAATATTTTAAAAATAATATTTATTTAAATATAATTAAATTATTTGGAGATAATCAAATATTCTATTTTAAATTTTAAAATATTTAAAAAATAAAGTAATAATATTAAAGTATTTATTTTTAAATTAATAATAATTATTTTTTTTAAATAGTTTAAATTGATATCAAATTAGATTAAGATAAATATTTTATATTTTAAATATTTAAATTTTAATTAAAATTTAATTAAATTAAGTTTAAATAGTTTTGAAAATCTAAATCAAATAATTAAAAATAATTTAAAATTTTAGAAATATTTTAACTTGATTTAAGAATTATTTTAATTATAAATTAATTTTTAAAATAATTTAAATACCTTAATTAACTTTAAACTTTAAAAAGTTTAAATAAATTCATTTTAAATCATACAAATTCAATTTATATATCAAATTTTTCATAATTTTAAATATTTTAATTTAAAACTAATTTTAAAATTTAAAACTTAATATATTTTGATTAATTTGAATTATTTGAATATCTTAATATTTAATTATTATTTAATTAAATATTATATGAATTATTTTAAAAATTAAAAAATTATTTTCAAATCACATTTAAAAAATAATCAAAGGATCTTTTAAGTCTTTAAAAATTTATTTCAACCATATTTTTGATTTATTTATTTTTAAACTTATATATATATATATATATATATATATATATATATATATATATATATATATATATATATATATATATATATATATATATATATATATATATATATATATATATCTATTTTAAAATTTATTTTAAAGTTATATGTATTTTAAATCCTTAACTCTTAAGAGATCCGTTGAAATTTTAAACATAGATTGAGACTATTTGAATAGAATTAGTGAGGAATGGAAATTAATCAATGGGTAATTACTTTGGTAATTCTTTATTGATTAACTCTTTGTTGACCTCATTCTTGTATGAGGTCACTAAGGACCTATCCAGACTCCAGATCAATCTAAAAAAAAACCTAGGATTCTCCAAATTCCAGACCTTAGGATCCATTCTAGATCCTAGGACCCTTCTAGACTCCAGACCCTAGGATCTACTCTAGACCCTAGAATTCTTCCAGACCAATCTAGATATTAGGATCTATTCTAGACCCTAAGACTCTCCTAGATTCAAGCCCTATGATCTTCTTAGACCCTAGGAGATGCCTAGAACTTAATTCAGTTCAAACTTCAATCAAATCCAGACTTTAAACCCATTCAGATCTTAATCTCCAGTTTAATCTTAGATCTTACCTTTGATCTAGCTTTAAACCTATCTAATCATTTATAGTTCCCTAAATAACTATAAATGATTTGGATAATTCAAACTTAATCTATCAAACTCAAAATCCAGATCAAATCCAAAATCCAGACCAAAATCCAATGGTAAAAGGCCAACTCCTAAAAGCCTTTTTTAGCAAATTTTCAAACACTTCAAAATCAATCAATTGACCTCCGATTCAGAGTCTGTCAGTTGCATACTGATGGGACATGTCTCTGGAGGAAACCCTTTAAATTTGAGCCCATTCCGAGGTCTTTAACCCCAGAAACTTAATCAAAATCCAAAGGCTGTAAAACCTTAAAATATTTACAGCCTATGCCACTGGACTTGCCATTAAGAAGATTCTGACCTTAGAGCTCTCTTCAAAGCCTCTAATTACTTCCAAACCTTTAATTATGACTCACTGAACAGTAAACTGTGTTTTGGTTGATCCATTTTGGCCCCCAGTTGACCAGGGGTCAAAATGACCAAAATACCCCTATGGGGGCTCAAACGGTGTTCTCAAACCAAATGAACTCCGAATTGAACGCAACCACCTCCAGCAAGTTTCAAATATCAAACCAAACTTGTTGGACCCATTTCCAAGTTATGGGTCAACCTGGTTGACCAAGTCAACTCAGTTGACCCAAATGACCCTTTAAGGATCCAAATAGGCCTTTTGACCCAAATGACCTCTCTAGGCCATGGAACCACTTCCATTGGTCTTGAAACGTCATTTGAAACCTGTTGGACCCATTTCCAAGCCCTGGGTCAACCTGGTTGACCAAGTCAACTTAGTTGACCCAAGTGACCCCTTTAAGGGTCCAAATGGGTGTTTTGACCCAAATGACCCCTCTAGGCCATGGAACCACCTCCATTAGTCTTGAAGCGTCATTTGAAACTTGTCGAACCCATTTCCAGACCCTGAACCCAGTCGGTTGACCAGGTCAACCAATTTTGGCTTAAGGGCCCATTAAGGGCCCATTAAGCCCTTTTGACTCAAAATGAACCATTCAATCCCTGAAAACACCTCTATCAGTTTTCAAATTTTATTTTAAACCTGCACAGCCTTGACCCACCCCTTGAGTCAACCTAGTTGACCCAGTCAACCTAGGTTGACTCAAAATTCCCTTAAGGCTTTAATGGGTTATTTCAACTCATTGAACCCATTGAGTTCACTTCAAAGCTCTAAAATTAACTTCAAACATAGCCTAATCATGTTTTTGGGTGTTGGCCAATCAAACCCATTTAGAGTTGACCAAGTCAACTCTAAGGTTGGGTCAAATCCAATCCAAACCTCATATTAAATTCAAATCTCAATCCCTTCATTTGACCTTTGCTCTAAATCAAACCAATTAGCTCTTGAGGTCATTTGGCTGCCACCTCTACAGTCAACATGGTCAATTGACCAGTCAACACATGGTCAACAAGCCTTTAATTAGTCAAATCTTTTGGCCCAAGCCATTTCAACTCATTTGAACTCCCAATGACCCACCACTTCAGCTCTTGAACTCCTCCCCATGCCAAGTCAGCTGCCACCTCAGCACCCTTGACCTTTTGGCCGGTCAATTTGGTCAACAACGGTTCATGGAGGAGCCCCATGGTCAAGCTCACATGTGAGCCTCCCTCCAACTGATCTAGGCAGCTGGGTTAGTTCCAAATCAGACCTAAAGCTCTTTAATAAGCTCCCTAACCAAGCCCAACCCTTGGTTTAGCCTTAAATGGCAATGGTCCCCCCCACCTCCCAAAGGCTACCCAATGGTTGGAGGGCCTTTCCCAGCCCTTCTCCCTGCCACCTGACGGTTTGGGACACTTGTCCCTCATCAGGGAGAGCCCCCTGATGCATCCCAGCCATCCATTTGGCTTGGAGATGTTTAAATAGGGAGAGAAGATTCAAAAAGCCATTCATTCAAACCCTAACTCTCTCTCACCACTTCCAGCCCCTTAAGCCAAGCTCTCTGTTCTATTGAGCTTTCCAGAAACTCCTATCCCTCTCCCCGATCAAATCCAGCCGGTCAAAGTGGTGGCCGACGAACCTCCGGCGAGATCTAATCCAAATCCGTTCCAGGAGATCTAGCAGTCGATCCAGGAGCTTTCGGGCCGAGGAGTCTTCTACAAATTGGAGCGTGGACAGTCTACAACTGCAACCGAACCAAAAAATCCAAAATCCATCGGTGAGATTTCTTTAAAACTCAAAACCTAGCTAGGACACTTAGTGTTAAATAACTTTCTATTAAGTGATTTCCAGAAAAAAAAGAACGTTCCCCCATTATTTCTGTTCACCTAGGCTATCTAGGTTTAAAATTTCAACTATTTTCGTCCATCGGATCGAAAGAACGAACCAAAAAAATGAGATTTGGGCCATCCCGTTAATTTGGTTCAGGCGTACGTTTTCTGGACCGTCGATCGTTCGATCAACGGTCCGGATTAAGCCATTCCACGGTCCGACCTGACCGTGTATTAGATCCCCCATTCGGCTGGCCGTCCGACAACATCTGGTCCGTCAGCTCGTTTCCGCGGGATTAATTCCCTACCGTCTGATCATTCTCTGTTAAGATCGGACGATGGGATCTAATCTCCAGCGTCGGATCAAACTCCCGCAGATCCGACGGCTACGGCGGGCTGCTGACTTGGATAAGTGAATTGCGCGTGGGTCCCGCTGCCAGGCAATCATCCCGAAATGATTGCTCAATGATTGACCCGCCGCCGGCGTGTTTTGGAGTCCCAATCCGAACACGCCACGTGTTAATCCCGCCGCCAGATCATATTAATTAAGGATTAATTAGTCTTTTAGTTATTTTTAATTACTGAAACTTCAAAAAAATATTAAAAAATAAATACTTGTCAGAAAATTAAGTGTTTTATATCAAACTGTTCAGATTTCTGAGACCTTTAATTTAAAATTAGAATCATTTAAAAATATTATATATATTTTGAGCAATTTTAAATATTGATTATTTGAATATTTTAATTATTATTTAATTAAAATAAATCTAAATACTTTCAAAATTTTAAGAAAGCTGAGAATTTTAATTCAAAACTATTTTCACTATTCAAAACTTAATTCATTTCAATTAACTTGAATTATTTGAATTTCTTTAATATTTAATTAAATATTATATTAATTATTTTAAAATTAGAAATTAATTTTTTTAAATAGCTTTGAAATCAGAAATCTCTCAAGTCATTAAAATTTTATTTTTGATAAATATTTTGATTATCTATTTTTAAACTTATATTCTATACATCTATAAGTTTATTTATATACACATTTGTTTTGAAAACTACTTTTGAAATTATATACATATTTTAAATCCTTAAATCTTGAGAGGTTTGTCAAAATTTTAAGCATGGATTGAATGTGTGAATAGAATTCATTGGGGAGTGATTAGTGAGTGATTAGGTTTTAATCGTTCACTAATCAAAACTTTATTCTCTTAATTACCATCAATATTTGCATGCTTAGGTTGTGCACACACTTGCACTTAGTCTAAGGCTCTCTTAGATCTAGGAATTGGTTGTTATTGTGTGTCTACTTCATGCTTGGTCAAGGGTTAGTGAAAACCTCGATTCAAACCTAGTGAACCTAGTGACACAATTAAGGACAAAAATTAAGGACTTTGATTAGAGAACTTTGAAAATTCATTATAATTAGGATGCACTTCATTTGAACTTAAACTTTGAACATCTCAAACATAGTGACACTCACAGCCACTAGGAAAATTTTCACTGATTTTAGAAGTAACTAAGGCCCCTAATTAATTTTCTTAAGTTTAAACCCAAATTAAGCCATTAAACCTTCCAGAAAATGTAATAAATTCAATTTAAATCCAAATATTATTTTTAACCCCTCTAACTGACCATAATTAAACCCTCAACCAATGAAAATTAAAACAAAAATTATTTGACAGCGATTTAAACCTTAATCTGATTTTAATTGAAATTGAATATTTAATCAATATAATTAATTAAAAAAAATATTAAAATTTCCAAAAATTTCCCAAACACTTGGGAATCTCTCCTTAGGTCATTTCTGACCTTTGGAATTGATTTCAAGGAGTTTGGGATTCATTTGGAGGAAAATCATAAAAAAGACCTTCTAATTAAGAAATTTAGAAAATTCATTAAATAGTCAAAACTTCAAACCTTCATAACTAATTCCAGAAAAAACCAAATCACCCAAACTCACTTGCATTCAACTCCTAATAAGGTCTAATATTTATTAAAAATATCAAATTTCAGAAATCTGTAATATTTCAAAAAGTCAACAAATTGGTCAAACCGTAGTTAAATCTAGTTCAAAACCTCAAACCTTTGTAATAAAATGCAAAAAAATTCGATTTCAACGTACTTACCTTCTAACTGATCGTAGTAAAGTCTAGTATTTTAATAAAATGCAAACATTCCAGAATTTAAGCTTAAACAAAAAGTCAATTTTCAACCCCTTAATTAAGTGATTAAAATATTCAAAAAAAATCATAAAACTCAAAATCATTCTAAAATTCCAGAAAATGTTAACTTAATGTTTAAAACATTCAACAAACCTTTTAAAACACAACAACCATCCTAAAGATGAAGTTTATTGGCTGGACTACTCCAGGCTGCGGGGCTAAGTGTCCTAAGGAGGCTGGTTCCTCGAGCCTGGTGGCACAACGCCACGAATGGATTCCAAGG
Source organism: Dendrobium huoshanense (assembly GCA_016618105.1). NCBI lineage: Eukaryota > Viridiplantae > Streptophyta > Magnoliopsida > Asparagales > Orchidaceae > Dendrobium > Dendrobium huoshanense. Next base: position 36,930,551 of record CM028359.1, on the reverse strand, counting down.
GGTGTTAAACCTTAAAAATAGATTAATTATTAATTATCTAACCTTTTAAAACCTCTAATTTAACTACATTAATTTGGTTTATCGGCTGGACTACTCCGGGCTGCGGGGCTAAGTGTCCTAAGGAGGCTGGTTCCTCGAGCCTGGTGGCACAACGCCACGAATCGATTAATGGCAAACTTAAATTAATCAATTTTAAAAATCAGCAACCAAAAATTTTTTATAAAATTTATTAATTCTTAAGTCTTAGTCAATCTAAAATACTTAATTATATCGGGTACCACTGGGTAATCCAGGCCTACGAGGCTATTAACTTAGCCCCAAGGAAGGTGAAATAAACTTCACGGCCTCGGTGTGAAACAAAGGTGATATCCAACAAATAACGAAATGAATCTTAAAATTAACCTCAAGCCATTAATATTTGAATTCAAACTTAAATCCCTTAAACCTTCCAACCAATCGAACTTTAGATAACTTTAACTAATAATCCTAATTAGGACACATCAAAACCACACGACCTACCTCACACACTTTAGATGATTTGCTAGGATCACCGACTCTAGTTTTAGGATAGGCCGGTGTTTTACTTTCTGCAGTTGTGTGCCGAGTTTTGAGCTTTTACTGCATGCTGTTTGCTAGTGTAGAATTGATGTGTTTATTTACTTACTTTCTGCATTCTGTGATTGATTGTACGATAGATTTACCCCTAGGTTAGGAGCGAATTATACTTGTGCAATCTTATGCAGGTGGCCATGCTCATACAAGGAGCTGAAATTAAAGGGGGCAGTTAACAAAAAATGCATATATACTCTTTGCACAGGTACCTGCCGCGCTTAAGACCCCCTTTGAATAAAAGAGCATGGCCAAGTGTGGCTAAAAAATTGCATTTCAAATTTTCATATTATAACTGCTTGGGATTGAATATACAACTGTTGATTATTAGGATAACCTTGCAGGATCGAGTCTAGATTTTTTTATTATTATTAATGTAAATTTGATTTGATATGGTTGTATTTTTTTTAAAATGATTTGAGATTGGGATATAAATATCCAATTTAAATTCCAAAGAGGTGAAGACATCCCTAAAGGGGAGAGTCTTCTTCCATTTGGAATTCAAATTAGGATACTTTGCAAACATCCAAAGGGGAAAGATAACACCTCGATCAAGAGGGAGTTTCTTTCCATTTGGATATCCTGAACCGACGAATCAAGATGTTCGTGAGAAGATCAAGGATTGGACAACGAGAAGAATCCCAAGTCTCAAAATCATTTGATTTAGGATTAGAAATCCGGGTTGTAGTCAGTGGTGCCCGGCCACTTTAATTCCTTGTAATTTTTGAGATGAAATAATGAGTGGCACTTTCCATATGGACATTCAATTTGATATATTTAATTGATTTATTTAATTGATTGGGCATTAGAACTCCTATTTTTCTAGTCTTTTTATTTGTATGCCGTGTTTGATTTAGCCTGGAATTCGAATTTAGGCTCTTAGGGGTCTGTCAAAAAAATTCTTCTACTTTAATTAAATAAAATTTTTAAGATAAGATAGAAACTCTAAACGGTCCTAAGAAGTAAGCTCGGACTCGCCGAGGGTTTTTCATGCATCCATATTGTACTTTCTCAACCTTATTAGGCATCTCCCCGCATGCGGGTTCTGGCAGACCACCTGGCCTATGAGGGTGCCGATCTGTCAAGGGGATGTTATGCAATCTCTAGAGAAAAACCTATTTTCTAAACCAAAATTTTTAAACTGCTACATACAGATTTTGCATTCAATCGAGTCAATTAGCATGCATCGCATTAGCAACAAATTTAAAAGAGTCTAATATTTAATTGCATTACTTAGACATCGAATACCCAACATGAGTCTAAGGGGGCCAATTAGGATCCGCTCTAGATGTCGGCCCCATTCTCAAAAACATATCTTAAATAACGTCCCTATCACTCTACATAAAAAGACCGGATTCATATTTTAAAATCGTTTAGGTGGTTTAGCTGGCTCCCCAATCCAGGCCGGTGTAAGACCAGATTCGCATTGCACTAGCTAGGTTCGGGGTGCTAACTTTTAGTACCCAATTTAGACTTAGGTTCTGAGGCTGGCTCGGGCCATAAGACCTCAATTTCCGGGAATCGAATCCCGAATTTCTAATAAAATGAACCACTTAAATTAAAAATTTCTTTCAATCAAATACAAGCCTAACATTTAGGATAGATTGGGGTGTTTCTGAAGTAATTTAGAATCCCAAAACACTCCCTACTCTTCTTCCTTTGACTCTGAAAATAAGTGTTAAGATTTGATCCAATCCCATTTGGAAATTCCTACCCCTTTCTTCCTTTGATGTCAAACTTTGAAAATCCAAAATGAATTTTACACCGCTATTTTAATCGAGAGTTTTCGTAGGGAAATTCCAATTTCTCCTACGATGTAATTAACTACGAGGGCTTGCGCTCGTAGGAGATTTAGAAACCCAGAATTGATTTTCAAAATAACTTTTTCAAAACCTCAATTATTTTTTTGGGAAAATCAAATACAACGATCATTATCGTCATTTTCGAACGATCGATAATAATTGATACCTTTTCTTCGGATAGATATATCAATTATTATCGTGATTTTGATTATGAATGATCTTTCATCCAAATTAGCATAGTCAAATTAATTTGAGTTTGGCTACGACAATTTGGATAACTTTAAAGCTTCGAAATTTGAACCAATTAGTGAATGATATTTTCTCCGTTTGGGATGATATATCGTTCCTAATATTGTGTTAGATTTAGAAACTAGAGTTAAAAATTCAATTTTCCCAAAAATAATTAAATATTTTCAAAACTATACATACTTAAATAAATATTTTTTTAATCAAAACAAAAATGGCGACTCCACTGGGGAACATCTTACTCTCCATCTTTAATAGCGATGTAAATTTTATTGAATCGGTAGTCTTAACTACCTTTCTCTCCGTTGGTCCCTCTACCCATTTCTTCCTTGGGTGAGTGTGGCCAACTCAATTAAGACATGTTAATAGAGAGGTGAGTGTAGGAAGCCTCCCTCTGAATTTAGGCTTGGACATTTTGCCCCCAACTTGGTTGGTAGAGCGAAAGAGTCAAGCCTATCCCTTTCTATAAATTTTAGAAACTAGCGTGCTCGGGTTACTAGTGGCATGCTAAGTTATATAACTTATAGAAAATTTTCTCAATTTTCCAAATCTAAATTCTAGCCTTTTAGCAGAGTTTTAATCCTTCCAACGTCTAGATAATCGTTATGATTGTATCGTTGTATATTGAATTGTAACAATTTCAATTCAATATATACGATCAAGCATAACACTCACTTTTAGGGTTCATTTTAAAATTCAACTATATCGGTAGAGTTAAGCTATGACATTTCATTCTTAGTCCACTAACTAGAATGAAAGAGTCAAGTAAATTCCAAATAAATCTCCCCTAATTAATGTGGACCTTTTTGTTGGATAGATATCCAACACCTCGAGTCTCAAAATAAGGGGAGATGCTGCCAAATTTTTGAGTTTTCAAAACTCTCTTTAAAATCTTTTCAAATTGATTATCGTTGTTGTATGTTCTTCTACGACAATCATCGTAGTTAACATATACAACGAACCTTTAAACTCTATCTGGTACAAGTTCGCCATTAACATTTCATCCTTTAAAGATTGAAAGAGTTAGGCCTTCTTAGTGATTTTCCCGACGTTTATTTGTGAACCTTTTGTCGAATGAAAATTCGACACATTGAGTTCCAAAAACGAGGGGAAATGCTGCCGGATTTTCGAATTTCCAAAATTCAATTACTTCCAAATTCAAACATCCTCTCCAAATTCATCCAAATCAAATTCAGATTATCATTGTTATATATTTTCCTACAAAATCCTTTTTTAGTTGAATATATACAACGACAATTCAAACTCTGTTTCAATCAAAATCTAACTCTATATTCTATCATTTTATACCGGGTTATAGCTCTTATGGCCCGATATATGTGATAAAATATAAATCTATTTTCAAAATTTAAATTCAAGTTTCTAATTCAAATCTTCTCCTTCTCAATTCTCAGAAAATCAAATTAACTGCAATGGCTGGCAAACTGCTGTTTTCAATGGATCGTGACTTACTGATTGAAGAATTGGTTTACAAGAACTCAATTCAGTTTGGGATAGGGTTTAAGTCCCTTAGACTGGTGATGAATGGAAACACTTTGGTTGACCTCGCTGTCGAGGGTGGGAAAGATGCCCCTGTAGTTCAATTAGCCATAGGAGCCGGGAACGATGCCCCTCCTAGTCTGTGGTCAGTACTAGATATCACTAATGCGCCCAAAGAATTCCTTGAAGATGCAAAAAAACTGGAAGCTGCCGCTGTAGGCAAGACAGTATTTGAGAAGGGATCTTCTAGTGCTGAGACTCTTTACAGTAGTAAGAATTCCAAGAAGAACTACCTCAGGAGGTTAAGAAAGAAAATCACTAAGACCAAGAAGGTGGCCGAGCTGAAGGCCTTGAGAAAAGTCGACCTTGAGGCTGCCGAGGAGCTGCCAATCCCTGCCTCTTCTCCACTCCTTAAAGGGAGTCGTTTTCACCCCCTCGCAGCTGCTGCAGGGGAGGAGAGAGTTACTCGGATAGCTAGCACTCCGCCTAGCCCAGTAGACTATTCTGTTAAGAGAACCCCAAAGGAGAAGCAAATTCTGAAAACTAGGATGCTTAAAAATATGATCCATACTTGTGCTGCTCAAGTGGGGCAAACTAAGGAACAGTATGTGAAACGCTTGAAGGGAGTGATTTCACACAAGCTTGAGAAAGAAGTTCTGAAGGAAGAAAAGTCTGAAGCCAAGAACTTGACTCCTCAACAAGTGAGGAAAAACAATAAATTTTTCAAACAACCTGTGTCTTCAGTCTTGGTGGATGGATACCACTGGGCCTCGCCTCCCGTCTATAAGACGGATGGAGATAGTATTAACCGGGTCTGGCCAGAGTCGCTCTTTTAGTGGCAGACCACCGACCCCACCTTCGAAACTGTCAAAGCTGGCCCCAGTGATTGCAAAGTCTAAAGAAGTCTTGAAAGAGCTGAAACCAGTTGATGTTAAGGGCAAGAGGCCCATGTCACCAGAAGAATCATATGCAAGAAGAAAGTTCAGTAAATGTATTGGAATTCAATTCAGAGAACCTCAAATTTATATACCAGTTGAACTCCCTCGACTCCCAGTTCAGGGATGTGAGGACTCTATTCATGTTGATGTTGGAGCTCCCGTCGTTCAAGCACCTCCATCACCAACTAGGATAGATGTCCCTCACCCTACTGAGGATGTCACCCTTGCGACTACCGACCTCCGGGACAGTCGGAGGGGAGGAGATGACCCGAGATCCTGATCAAGAGATGTTAGACCAGTTGGTTAGTGAAGAAATCACTGAAGAAGATGCTAAGATTAGTAATATCTTTGATAAACTAGATGTGAAAGAGTATGATCAAGTGATGGACTACGATGGATACCTGCCAGTTTATGCTGAAGCAATAGATGGGAGGCCGGTTGAGGAAGTAGTTCAAGAAATCAGAGATATTCTTAAGAAGAAGGCTGTTGATGAATTCAATCAGGATGAAGATGATCTGTTAGTTGAGGAAGAACCAATAGCGGATGTCCACATGGTCGAGACTCGAGCATCAACTAAAGATGCTGAGACTTCTAAACACCGCTCCGATAAAGAAGAAGAGTCAGCAGCAGTTGATTTAGATTCCGACACCTCTGTTAAGCTGAGAGATAAAGATGATTACATCAAGAGCCTGGAAAGGAAGGTCGAAGAGATGATGCTAAAGGTAGAACAAATGCAGAATCAGATGTTCCAGGCACAGCAGTCTAAACCCGAGCAGTTGCAGCCCACGGTACTCACAACGGGCGAGCACAGCAGGAAGGCTGATTCTAGTTTCAAGATTCCAGAAGTCGCCCCTCCACCAGAAAAAGATATCCGTCAGATGATCGAAACCCAGGTAAGGGAGGCCTTAGCCCATTCACAAGGAACTGTATCTATTCCAAAGGGTAGACCCTACCCCGAGGAATATGATTTGGTTCCTTATCCTAAGGGTTTGTGCCACCTTCTTTCAAAATTTTTAGCGGCTTAGAAAACCCAAGACAGCATCTGGCCCATTTCCGAGCAAGCTGTTGCAATGCAGGAGGGTCGGATGCTCTACTCTTTCGTCAGTTTGTGAGTAGTTTGTCCGGTATTGCTTTTGAGTGGTACGCAGATCTACCAAACGGTTCTGTAAAAACTTTCACAGAGCTCGAGGGTCTCTTTTTAAAGAGATTCTCAGGAGCTCAACAACGTGTAACCGTTGGTGATCTCGTCATCGAAAAGCAAAAATCGGGCGAGTCTTTAGTCGACTACATCTTGAGGTGGAGAAACCTCTCGATGAAATGTGAACCCCAACTGCAAGAGCAACATGCAGTGGAAATTCTTCTAAAGAACATCCACGGGCCTATTGCTTTTCTGTTGAAGGGGTTTACAATTAAAACCTTTGAAAAGCTTCTTAACAAAGCTAGTAATCTACAAGAAGAGGCTCCCAAAATGCCATTCTTGAAGGATTCTACTGAAGATAAAAAGGTTAGTAAACCGTTGAAGTCCTTTAAGAAAAAGACAGCAACGGTTTCAGCAGTCGACAAGGGAAAGAAGCCGGTCAATGTTCAATCAAGTAACTCTGCTGTTCAACAGACTCAGAAACCTCAACCGTTTCAGGTAACTTCTCAACCTACCAGAGAATACTACCGACCCACTTTTGAAGAGAGATTGGCTCGTCCGTATCCATTCAAAAGGGAGTCGGTGAAGAAAATTTTAAGAGCCTTCTAAAGAAACCAGATTTTCGATTGCCGGAGGCCAGAAAGCCGGAAGAGGCAAATAAAAAGGATGATCCAACCTTTTGCCCCTACCATCGCATATTGGGCCACACAATCGAAGACTGTATAGTCTTTAAGGACTGGCTCGAGAAAAACTTCCGTCAAGGTAACATCATAATTCCAAATGAGTATTTGGTTAATCCGGATCAGGGATCTGTCAAATCCATTTCAGGTAAAATTTCTAATCTTTCTTTGTCCATTGAAGATGGTTGGGATATAGCACTATCCCGGGCATTTAAAAAGTCGATTAACCAATCTTTTCGTCTTTCTCAACAGTTACCGACGAGAGCCAGGGGCCCGATCTGGGAGGTTGAGCTGGAGGCATCGCAGGAGGATGTTGGGACGATTTCCTCTCCAGTAGTTGTAGGAACTACTGTATTAATAAAAAGAGTGAACTTTTGTAGAGAGGAAATTTGTTGATGAGAGATCTGTACAAGTGGTGGATGGTGGTTCAAAGCCACTAGCCCCACTAAAGTTATCAGACTTTTACTTTGCCCCATCAAAGGCAAAGGGTCAAAAATTGAATAAAAAGAAAGATCCTTCTGCGAATATTTTGATGATTAGTGTTGAGAATGAAATTTTAAATGATTCTTCTATTGAAAATAACCCGGAATCAGCTGGGGATAATCAAGAAGTTCAAAAACCCAGCTCTCCAGATTTGACCCTTCAAGGGAAGATGAATCTAATGTCGTATCAGATGGCGATACCCCTGAAATTAATTTCCAAGGGAGTCCCGTCGTGATAGACTTTCCGATTCAGATTCCCATTCAGAAAATGACAATCAACCGCCTAAGGAGAGCGTAGACCTCCCCGTAGACTGTCCTTCCGATGAAATCGTGCAAGTACAACTACGTGGTGGCAAGGTTTTACCCCCTAGGCTTCCCCACAGGAAAAGGGAAAACAGTTGTTTCTTCCATGATCCGATTCAAGTCTCTACTCAACAATCAAACTCTCCTTCAAATCCACATGGTCCTGATGTTAATGTTCCAAGTGTTGATTACAACGTCTTAGCTCACCTTAGGAAGTTACCTGCTAAGTTGAGCATCTACGATGCCCTCATCCTTTCAAAAGAGATGAGGGAGACTTTAATTACAGCACTTCTCGATCCTGAGATTTGCTTAGCTCAACTCGCTTCAACTTCTGAGGATGAAGCTTTGTACTTCAAAGAAATTCCAGGAGTTACCTTCTCCGATGAAGATCTACTCCTTGGAACTGCCGACCACAACCGCCCACTTTACATCACTGTAAATGTGGGAAAGTTCAAATTATCAAGAGTTCTTGTTGATCCGGGTGCATCGGTCAATGTGATGAATATAAAGACTCTCGCATACCTTAGAATTGATACTAGCAAGCTCTCAACCGACAAGTTAGTGCTTCGTGGGTTCAATGAAAAAGGCGAGAAGGCTTTAGGTTCAATCACACTTCTTCTAGAGATAGGAGAGTTGAAAACTGAAGCGAAATTTCATATAATTGATTCGGCTACGTCCTTTAATGCGCTCCTAGGTAGGCCTTGGATCCATGAGTATAGGATGGTTCCTTCCACCCTGCATCAATGCATCAAGTACCAACGAGATGGCATTGAGTTTGAAATCAAGGGTGATTTGCAACCATTCTCTATTCACGAGATCGGGATCTATGAGGATGCTGCGTACTATGTTCCCAAAGGGTCCACTACCAAATCTAAGGTAGAGATCAACGTTAAGGAGAAAAGGCAGAAAATCAGAGTTCGAAAGCAATTCAAAAATGAGAAAGAAAAAGTCAAGAATCAAAAAGAAGACGATTCTAATAGTGAAGACGACGTCGAGCGCGTGGTTTTTAGGCCTCCAATCAATCTACCTCAAAGAGGTGGGAGGATGGCTCAAAGGGCACGCGGCCGAGGCCGTCCTTCCATTGAAAAGAGAAATTCCCCAATGTACATCGAACTTGAAACAAGTTCAGATGAAGAACCAAGAAGGAGGGGTGCTAGAATTGCTTTCGACTACAGAAAAATCAATCCTCTTCCAAAGTTTGATCTCACTTTAGATTCAGATAGCGACCAAGAGGGTAACAAATCTAAACCTCAAAGTGACGAGCCTGAATTGACTATTTATGAAAAGCTTAATAGGGCAGTTAAGTCCTTAGCCTTAACCCCACTGTCCGCTGACAGAGTCTCAGGGTTAGTAACTAAGGATGCCCCTAACTTAGATGGAAAAGTAAAGAAAGTCCAGAGGTTCTTCCCTGGCACTTCCTCTTCAAGGAATGAAGGTGATGTAATCCTTGAAGAGGCGGATTTCAATGAATTAATGGAATTACCTTTTGGCTACTTTCCTCTTGGTGTTATAGCTCTTATCTCTAAAGTTTGCTCCGAGTCAATGGACTAAGGGTCAAGCTAGATACCACCAAGGTATTTGGAATTCCAAATTCAATAAAAATTGGATGAGTGGTATCGGCTTTGGTTCCGTTAGTTCGTTCGACGACGATGAATATTGCTTGATGATAACCATCCATCTTGAATCTGAAAGTGTCCCTGCTGAAGTCGTTGATTCGCTCGATAGACTTTGTTTGGAGACCTTAGATGATTCAGATGAAGATCAAATTCGGGATGCACCCCCTGAATTTGAAGAAGAGATTAAGTCAACAGTTGATGAACTTAAAGAAATTAACCTTGGAACAGAGGATGACCCTCGCCCACATTCATAAGTTTTTGTTGAGTGACGACGAGTCTAAGGATCTGATTCAACTTCTATCCGAGTTTAAGGACTGTTTCGCTTGGACATACGACGAAATCGGGTTTGTCCGTCGATATAGTAGTCATAAACTCGGAATCCGGTGTGATGCCATTCCTGTCAAACAAGCTCCACGACGCATGCGTCTGGAGATTGAACAACAAGTCATTTCTGAAGTTAAGAAATTGGCCGAAGCCGGATTTATCCGGGAGGAGCAATATCCTTCTTGGGTAGCCAGCGTTGTGCCCGTTCGAAAGAAAAATGGTCAAATCCGGGTCTGTGTTGACTATAGAGACCTGAATAAGGCATGTCCTAAGGATGAATTTCCTTTGCCAATTCCCGAACTAATGGTGGACATTGCCTCTACGCATGTTGTTTTCTCCTTTATGGACGGCTCGTCTGGTTATAATCAAATCAAGATGGCCCCACAAGATGGAGAAAACACTGCATTCAGAAGTCTATAGGGATCTTTTGTTATAAGGTGATGCCATTTGGCCTTAAAAATGCCGGTGCAACCTACCAGCGGGCTATGACTCAAATTTTTGACGACTTAATCCACAATCAAGTCGAATGCTACATCGACGATTTAGTTATCAAAAGTAAAGTTAAAGAGGCTCATCTTTATGACTTAAGAATCGTCTTCGAGCGGTTGCGTCGCTACGACCTTAAGATGAATCCTTTGAAGTGCGCCTTGGTGTCGCGTCAGGGAAATTTCTAGGTCGTAGTAAGACACCGTGGAATTGAAATTGATCCGCTAAAATTGAAGCTATCTTAAATATGCCGCCTCCTGGGAGTCTTACTCAACTAAGATCTCTTCAAGGTAGACTGGCGTATATAAGAAGATTCATCTCTAATCTTTCCGGAAGATGTCAACCATCTCGGCCTCGCTAAAAGGATGACAAATTCATTTGGGACGATAAATGTCAATATGCTTTTGAAAACATCAAACAATACCGGACAAATCCTCCAGTCTTGCAGCCCCT